>OX465600.1:14381172-14986563 GCA_950022295.1 Bromus sterilis | reverse complement strand
CTTTTCATAGCAAGCTAACTAGTCCTTGCTAGTTGTAGCCGTCTGTTTTTCTATCTTGAGGTTGCGATTTCGAGAAACCGGGTCATCTTTCTTTTTTTTGTTCATGAATCATGAGGCAGCGACTAGCCCGCTTCTCTTATCTCTCCTCTTCTCTTTTCTTCACACCACCTCAAATATAATATTTTAATGCTTACAGCCTGCTGACTGTACCTTATTGTACTTGCTCTAAGTCGCCTGCATAGCCGCCCTGTGGTAAAGCCTGGGGTGGGAGGGGGCGATGCAGAGGGCAAAGGAGCACAAAGCCAGAGCTCACATCCGATCCGAGAGCACAAGGTGCCTGGCCATTCCGAGGGATGGGGGTAGTCGCCCGCGTCGGAGTGACAGGTGGCGAGGGGTCTGTGGCCACCGGGGCCGGAGCGGGACGAAGAAACGTTTTTAAATTACTTGAAGCGGCAAGGCACATGATATTGCTATTTCCAGTCAAAACAAATGTATATTAATTAAACTGCAATGCCTGCCCTTTTAATCATGTTTCAACATTCAGATTATCGCTAGACCCTGTGTAAGAGCAACTTTAACGGAACCCGCATATCGCGCCGACCCGTAAAATATTTGCGGTTTTACGGTTCGTGCGGCGAAAATGATCAGAACGAAACCCGTATACGCCACGGACCCGTAAACATTTTTTCAGTAGCCCGCAAATTGAACCCCTCGCCCTCTACTTATTCAGGTTTCGCGCCCAAAAAAACCTGGATACGCGCCCGAACCCTATCCTTTCGTCGCCGTAGCGACCGCAATCCCCTCCGCGATTTCTCGCTGCTGGCTGCCGTAATCGAGTCTTTTCTCGCCGCCGACCCCCGATGTGGCGCGGGATGTGGTCTTCCGGCCATGGAGCGTCCGACGGCCGCGGCGACGACGAGGAGGAGCGCAAGCGCCGCGTCGCCTCCGACGCCGCGCACAAGCGCAATGCCCTCCGGTGAACCAACCGCGGGCTATCGCCGCCGCGAGGAGGAGATCGATGTCGTGCTCTTCGAGCAGGGCCTCGCCGCCGCCCGCGACTTCGAGGCCACCCAGGCCGCGTGGCGCCACGAAAAGGAGGAGTGGGCGAGGATCTACGTCGACCTCGGCTCCGACGACGACGACGAGTGAGCTCTGCCGCCGCCGCTGCCTCACCGCCGCGCCCGTAGAGCTCCGGTGAGCTAAATTTTGGCAAGTCTAGGGTTTGGCGGCGAGTTAATTAGTTTAGAATTCGATGATGATGAACAATGTGGTGTAAAATCTATCTATGCTACCCGTATTATGTTCTTCATTTCTCGCGCGAATCATCGTTTTTAAATTTTACGGGTTGATTATAAGGGTTCCGTTCTACCACGGCCATTTTTTGCCCGTATCGTGCTTTTTTCTTGACCCATATCGTGCGTTTAAGGGTCCGCGGGATACGGGTTCCGTTAGAGTTGCTCTAATAGGGTTGCATCTCCTCCTCCGAACGGTCGCAGAAATCATTTGTGCTATAGGTAACTCCATCCGGCAACGCATTAAGCTTGTCAACTTTTTCGGCACAGTTCTTGAATAGCCTGTATCGGGATCCAGAGCTCATATGAGCTCGGGTGAACAGTAAAATGAAAAAAATATAAAAGAAATTCAAAAAAATCTAAAAAATTTTGTGGCGAACATTTGACAAATTTTTAATATGCTTGCAAAATTTCATCACAAAAAAACATCCGTGGAATACAGAGCAAAAAAATCAAAATCGATGCTCCAAAAATGTTATTTTTTACAGCATTTTGGAGTTCTGATTTTGTTTTTTTTTGTGTATTCCACGAATGTTATTTTGTGATGAAATTTTGCAAGCATATTAAAAATTTGTCAAATGTTCACCACAAAAATTTTCAGATTTTTTAATTTTTTTTGTATTTTTTCCGATTTTACTGTTCACCCGAGCTCATATGAGCTCGGGATCACTTGAGCACTTTCCG
This sequence comes from Bromus sterilis, assembly GCA_950022295.1. Taxonomy (NCBI): domain Eukaryota; kingdom Viridiplantae; phylum Streptophyta; class Magnoliopsida; order Poales; family Poaceae; genus Bromus; species Bromus sterilis. Next base: position 14,984,587 of record OX465600.1, on the reverse strand, counting down.
TAGCGGTGCGCCTTCTCCTCTTCATCCTTGTATGTGCGATGATACCTGTCCATCCTTGAACCTCTTCTTCATGGCTTCCTCCTCAAGTGCCTCCACGAGAACCAGATTGCGGCGTGAGACAAGGTTCATGGTGAGGAACAACTAATTAGCAAATTATGCTTGGTATTTTGCCAACTACTAATATAATCTGACAAGTCACTTAGCCACATAGGCATGCCAAATTTTGGATGCACTCTAATTGTAAGACAAATTTTGTCGCATGCCAAATATTGGCAGGGCATGGGCAGTGAACAGACCAGGGCCCTACATGCAGAGTTGTTTCGTTCCTGCCTACTGACCCCTCTGTATCCTTTTTGAGAAGATACAATATTATTAACAGATGATGCATTTTGCTACTACAAAAATTTAAATAAGCAATTGTGTTGTTGTTTTAAAAAATAGAGAGAATTGCAATTCTAAGTGACACCCAAAGAAAATATTTCAAATTGGAACCGATATGAATAAAATTAGGTGCTATTGACTTAATTCATTAATTTTATTAAACTCGATTCTCTGAAGCTGAAGCCGAACAGGGCATTGCTAATCCAACATCTTACTCCTTAAATTGACTAACAAAACAGCATTTGTATATGGCAAGACTCGAACGCCAAGACTCGCCATCTTACAAACCATGGCGTTGAGGTTATACTATTCCACTATTTGAATATCAGTGATAGTACTTTAATATTAGTCGAGAGAACTTTTTAGCAAATAGCATAGTAGGTCTGAATTTCAATTCTATTACTCATTATTTCGAATCTATTTTTTAATCTGCATGGACATAAGAACAAAAGCACAATAATCAAGCTCAGAACAGTAGGCGGTGGTGGTTGGCGCGGTTGGTGCAGGTGGACGGCGGCGGCGGTGGCTGCGGCGAGGCGGCGAGATGCCTGCCACCGATATGGGCCCTTCCGGGTTCAATCTGAGTTGGGCGGGCCGCTGGCTGTCGCGCGCGCCATTGCAACAACGACCACCCTCTGCTCGGGAGCGGCTTTGGCAGCTCCGTTAGGGCTATTGGCGACGGTCATCGGACCCCGTTCTCCCACCTTCGCCCCGCCCTGCTGCACATAGCGGCGTCGTTGTTCTTGTGCCTCTCTGGCTGCCGGAGGACGGGCGAGGCGCTCTTCGACAGGATTAGCTGCATCACCATGGGTGGCAAGCTGTGGTGCTCGCCCTCTTCACCGGTGGCCACCGGCGCTGCACCTTGTCCATGCCGGCCGGCTTTGCTTACCATGTCCGTGCGGGGAAGGAGAAAGAAACGTTGCACCTTGGCGCGCCCGGCGTAGTGCCGATGTGCGGCTGCGCGCGGTGGGGGATCATGATGTTTGGCTATGTCATCAAGGAGATGCAGCGGCGATGTGGAATACGATGATGGCTATTTCAATACGGACGATTGGGTGGGAGCCTGGGAGGTGGGTACCAACACGGATAAAAGTCTTTCCCGTCTTGTCGGTATCGGTTTCTTGTTGCTTTCCTTTAGTGCTTGTCGTCGTCCAAGGTAGATGTTTCACATGCGCAATGCACGTCGTCGCCGGTGAGTCGAAGCGGGGTGTCTCTCTTCGGATCGCCCAAATCCTGTCATCTACCTGTCGCCTCTCCGACATCAAGGGTGGATGGTGCGTGTCGTCGATATGTAACGGCAGATGCCATGGGGATGGCTAAAGAGGGTGACAGACCGAGGTTAGTGTCGCTAGTACCGGAAGCGAGAATGGGAACACACGGTGAGACACCACGATGTACCCAGGTTCGGGGCTCTCCGTAGAGATAACACCCCTAGTCCTGCCGAGCTAGCTATATGAAATAACTCTGGCTACAATGAATGCTCCTTGAGCTGTTTGAGAGGAAGAAGAAGAGGGCCTCTGGTCTCTACTCTCTCCTTGCTCTCTCTGGTGGGTGAGAATGTAATAACTGCTCCGTCGTCCCTCACGCAGGAGGGGTACCCGGGGCTCTTATAGACCGAGCCCAGGGTACAAAAGTAAATACACAAGAGGGAGGGCCCAGCTGTCTGTCTCAGATCGGCTAGGGACCTAACATTGTGCTTCTCCGGATGTCCCGGTGTAGACTTGCGGCTCGCCATATTGCTATCCGTAGACCTCGGTAGTGAACAGTGAGGCTAGACACTTAGGCCTGTCGGCCTGTCCGCGTGATCGGCGCTGGAGGAGACCGCAAGCCTCTGACAGTCCCGATCTTCAGGGATTGCGCATTGAATGCTCTTGTACCAGGTGTCCGATCTGGACCTCGGATCGAACACTGCTCTTCTTACTTCGGCCGGATGCTCCTGGATGAGGACGATTGCGCCTTCTCCGGGGCAATCGGCCCTCACTTGGAACAGTTCGGCCCACTTCTTGATTTCTCTTGTTTAGCTCGGCCTTGAATAGATCAGTGACCTCCAGCTCGGTGATCTTTGCTTTGATGAACTATTTCCCCTGGGTGACCCTACCCGAGGGTCATTCCCCCGACAGTAGCCCCTGAAGCTGCGGAGGTCCCGCCGAACTCAGAGATGGCGAGGCCTGCACAGGTTCCTTACAAAAAAAATGCTTTCCTTGTTTCTGACCGATTGCTTGCTACCTGCCGATTGCTCTTGGTCTTCCAATTGCTCTTGATCTTCCGATTGCTCTTGATCTTCCGATTGCTCTTGATCTTCGTATGAACTGCTCTCAATGGGCCGATTGCGCTTGACTTCCTCGACCGATCCGCCCAGCGGTTGGTTTGACTAGAATGTTGACTGAACTTGCCGCTTCAAATCCGCCGAAGAATACGGGACGTCGTGCCACGATTTGACATGCCATAACCGCTGCCTCGACCCACGCGCGCACATCCTGTCCCGTCTGCCGGATCTTCTGTGCTCCGAACTGATGCTGCTTTGTGGATACACGCGGCCACACCACCTGTCAGATCGGCACACCCGATCCCACTACCTCTTTACCGTTCCTTTAAATATCCGACGGGGTGAGAGATGCGTCTCACACCCCTCACTCCATCCTCTTCCTCAAGTTCTCCTCCATTGCCTCTGCCCCCGCACCGCTCGCCCCGCCGTGCTGCTGCCGTTTCCTCCGACACCCAGAGCCGCCGCCCCGAAGACTGGGCTGCCGCACTCCACCGCCCTTTCCACCACTCCTCCTCCGCCACCATAGGTGGGCTTGGATCTAGATTTCCTCCGCCTCCGCCGCCGGCTTCTCCGCCGCCGCCTTCTTCCTCGTCTCCGTCTTGCTCCTCTTCGCCCACCACGGAGTCCGACGCCTCCATGGGGGACGACGCCACCGCCGGCTCCCAGAGGGGAGCTTGGAAAGGCTCCAACGCGACAGAGATTAAGGTTGCGCTCCTCCGCCGGTCTCGCAAGATCCAGGCGGACCTTGAATTCCGCATTCCCGGCGACGAGATCGTGCCCGCGCCCCGGGATGGCGAACGCGTTGTCTTCCTTGCGCATTTCGAGCGCGGATTTGGGCTCCCGGTGAGCCAATTTTTCCACGATTTCCTCGCCTTCTACCGTTTGCAGCCGCACCATCTCGGAGCGAATGCCATTATGATGCTCTCCACCTTTGTGGCATTGTGCGAAGGCTACCTTGGAGTCCGGCCCACCATTGGGCTCTGGTGCCGGATCTTTCACTTGCGCAACTTCCAAGTGGGCACTGGTGGGCACACTGTCAACCCTAAGACCAAAAAGAAAGAGGAGGTCAAGGTGATGGCCGAATGCGGCGGCGCCATTATCTACCTCCGCCAGGTGGGACTCTATCCTCATCCCCAACTGCCGCAGTCCATCAAGAACTGGCAAACGGGGTTCTTTTATGTTTCCTCACCACAGAATCAAGATTTGCTGAATCTGCCCGAGTTCTCTCTGCCCCCGCCGACTGCGAAGTATCATTGGGCTGAGAAACCGGGGGACGGGGATACCGATCTGGATCGCCAGATGGCTTACATCCAGAAGCTGATGGAACAAGGGCTGCAACCCGCCGATCTGGTGGCGACTTGGCTCTGCCGCCGAGTGCTCCCACTGCAACGCCGCTGCCATCGGATCTGCGACATGCATATGCGCCGCGACCCACTCGGATCTCCACCTTCCGAATAGACGAAAAAGAGTTCTTCCACCGAATCAACAGCATTACCAATCTTAAAGTTACTGAACCTTTTGAGTTCGGAATGAAGCCGTTCAACCGATCTCGGCCCTGCCCCGAGGTATGCTTCAACTATGATTCTTTGCTTTAGCTTTTTTCTTTCCTTCATACTAATTTTGATCGGATCCTTCTCCTCAGGAGTTCCTGGCCTCCAGGATCATGCATGATGGACAGTCCGCTTCAGGCTACCACCCTGACCGAGCTGAAGAGGACGCTCAGGACTTGGAGCTTGAAGAAGAGACCGAATCCGAGACCAAAGCCCGAACTGCTTCCCTCGGACTCGGCTTCAAGAAGCCGGGTGAGTCCGATTCCTCCGTCAAACGCTTCATGGCCGAATGGAGCAGTGATTCTGATCCTCTTGGTGACCTCGGCACAGAATCTGAGCCCGCCGAACAGACACTGCCCAAAGGGAAACGCCCCCGACCTGATGATGCCGGCACCTCCAAGATTGCCAAGAAGAAAGGGAAAACGGGCACGCGCCGAGCTGCCCCTGAAATTAGTGGCCCTGTGCTTTCTCCTACCCCATCGAACATTGCTCGCCCTGGCTTTTCCATGGACAAGTTTGCCGCTCAACTTCCTCGAGCTTCCGGGTACATATCTTCACCTCTCCTGCTCTTCTTGACTTTTCCTGCGCTACTTTGCTCACTTGTGTTCTTTTATCATAGGGCTGCCCGATCTGTAGACCCTGCCGGACCGGGGGGGGTGCGCCGACTGCTCCCCCTGCCCCCTCTGCTGCTCCTGCCCGCACGACCCCGGCAACCTCAGCCACCTCCAACGTGTCTGTGCCTGCTCGCAAGAAGGGTGCCGCTAACACTCATAAGGCCGAGCGGGCCAAGAAAAAAGCTGCTGCTGCCGCGACCCAAACGCGACCGATCGCTACACCGTTGACCTCTGCTGCTCTTCCGACTGCTGGCACGCAGTCGGCCACTCCTGCTCCGACCGCTGCTGTTGGTTCTCCAATTCTGCTGGACCCTTCTGGCATCGCACATGTTGATGTGCCGATGCCAGATCGTCCCACCGCTGATGCTCCTCAGCCTGAGGCTTCTCCAGCCCAGGCCACTGCCGCTGACCCATCCCCCGCTGCTGGCTCGGGGAGCGCCGCTGTCACCTCCACCGAGCCCACTGCTGTTCCGCCTACTGCTCCGCTTGTTACTCATGCTGCTGCCGGGTCCAGTGCTTCTACAGCACCGTCCTCCGGTGTCCTTTCTCGCCGACCGCTGATGCCCCACAAACGTAAGGGATCGAGATAGTCTTTGCGGGTAAGTTAACCCAATTTATTGATTCGGCACAAGGGGAGCCAAAGAGTATTTATAAGCTTTGACAGTTGAGTTGTCAATTCAACCGCACCTGAAATATACTTGCTTGCAACAAAAGATAAGTGGTAAAGGTAATATGATAGTGATGGTGACGACAACAAAAGTAAACAGCAAAAGTAACAACTAATAACCAGAAGGATTGAAAACACTGTAGGCTAGGGAGATGGATGGTTGGGCGCTGCATGGATGAGAGTGAACATGTAATAGATTCTAACACGGGGCAAGGCACACAGAAAAGAAATGATCATCTAGGCAAATATCAAACATTAGGCATGTATCCCGTAGGTAGTTGTGCGTGCTTGCAATAAGAACTTGCACAACATCTTTTGTCCTACCATCCCGCTACGAACGGGGCCAAAGGGAACTTATGGAGATTAAGGTGCTCCTGTCAAAGAGCACCGGAACAAAGCAATAAACTCAATGGATACATGGAATCCTCAAATTATGGACCATCCCCTTTGGTGTCCCAAGCTGTCACCTTTGGGATCGCCGGTTCTGGACCATAATAGGTGCATACAACTCATAGATAGGATCAAGAACACAAATATATTCATGAAAACACATAGGGTTCAGATCTGAAAACATGGCACTCGGGCCCAAAGTGACAAGCATTAAGAGCAACAAGTTGAAGCAAAGGAGATAAACACCAATCTAGATGATAGGCAACATGCCCCCAACAATCTGACGAACTATTACATGATCAAACTCATCCAATCCCTACCACCCCCTTTGCCTACAGCAGGGAATTACTCACACATGTGAAGAGAAGTCATGGAGGAGGGATGCATTGGTGATGGTGATGACGATGGCGACGATCTCCCCTCTCCGGAGGCCAAATCAGCCTCCAGATTAGCCCTCCCGAAGAAGAACAGAGGGTGGCGGCGGCTCCGCGACGGAAACTGGGAAAACGACTTCTTTCTAGGGTTTTCCCGTCACGAGAATAAATAGGAGCATCGGTAGGGCATCGGAGGAGGGGGAGGCTCCTAGGCGGCCAGAGGGCGCGGACCCACCCCTGGCCGCGCCAGGGGGGCGCCTGGGGCATCCAGGGCTCCCCTCTGGTCCCACTTCTGGCATCTGTCTCCTTCGGGTGCGTGGATTTTCTGTGAATTTTCCCGGAATTTTCTGCGATACCTAAAAATCCATTTTCCTTCACACAATAAAACCATACAGACAGCTCTGCTGAAAACAACGTTAGTCCGGGTTAGTTTCGTCCAAATCATGCAAGAATGAGGGCAAAACAATAGCAAAAGTGTTTGGAAAAGTAGATACTTTTGAGACGTATCAACTCCCCCAAGATTAGCATATTACTTGTCCTCAAGCAATTAAGTTCAACGAACTGGAAGCGACCAAGAAAACTTTGACAAACTCTTTTGCTTCATTATATGTATATAAGCATGTACTACGAAAAGAGTTTAGCAAGTATTGAAACAATGCTATAAGGACAATGCACGAAGCAATTCTTCTTTCATGTGATAGATCACAAACAACTAAAAGTAAATAATATGCTACTGAAAATCAAGACAGTATCACAATGCACATAGCTTGACCATACTTGAGTGGCATCTCGCTAGCCTCCATGAGTGAAGCAAAACATAAATGCAGAAACTCCTCCGGAGTTTTAAAGGTGACTAGAACTCAGTATTTTAGACTACCAATAACACAAGCATGCAGAAGACAATATAATACTTTGGGACAACGCATGTTACACTAAGAATGACAATTATGCTCTCATAGTTGGTGCTTTGAAGAAGGAAGGGGAGACTCTCGAACCGTGGCTTTTGATGGCAAGGTTGAAAACCCGTGAAAGGAAGCAAAGACTAAACATGGGCCAATGCTCTTGGTTTTGAAAACAGAGATAAAACTGTTTTGAGAGGTGTAACTTTCCAGTCAACGGTGAACGGTAAAGGTCTCTCAATATCTCCCATGCCAACCATATTAATGCCTTTTGCTTACACATATTCCCTTACCCATAAATCCTTTGATGGTCTACGGAACCTTTTATTTTGCCTCAAGGATGGAAGGAGGGCATCGTTCCATCTATCATAAGCAGCATTTGGTCCGTTTCACTCCATCATCAAGTATGGGGGAGGTGTAACTCTCATTTTTTTTTCTTGACTAGTTAAAACTTCCGTCAAAATATTTTTGGCATGCAAGATACTGATTTCCCCTCACCGCACCATGAGCTTGTACGGTTACAAAAGGGAAGCTTTTGAATAAATTTCGAGATGGCACATGAAAGTCTAAGTTAGGAGTGGCCGGTAAATACCACATATAGGAAGGTATGGTGGACTCAAATGGAACAACTGAGTTTGAAAAGGAGTTTGGAAGCACAAGCAGAATTCCGCTTAGTGCGAGCGAAGGCTAGCAAAAGACTGGGAAGCGACCAACTAGAGAGCAATAACTGTCATAATCATGCAGAGCGACAAAGGAACATTGAATCGGGCATGAAAGTGATATAACTATTCTGAAACAAAAAGATCATCAAGGCATAATAGACTTTTTAGTCATAAACATGTGTGAACATGTGCCAAGTCAATCCAAAAATTCTCCGAAGGGAAATACCACTTCAGTATGCCAAACCATGAACAATGCAATGCATGTAAATCATTTCAACAACACATTATGTACTCTAGCTATTTGAGATTAGCCACAAGGAAAGCATGAACACTGGGAAAGCATTGTAAACATAGCACTATGTCGCTACAAGCTGGTCTCTAGATCATAAGTACAGGCATATGCACAAAAGTAGAAACAAGAAGAGTTCATACCGGTTTTCCTTGTTGCTTCCCTTCCATCGATATTCGTCATTACTGCCTTGTCACTTGCACGATCGAACGTGGGAAATATAATCAAATGCCATCACGGACTAGAGCTGAACTCTGAAAACAAAGCATACTAAAGAGAGAAAGGAAATCTTTTTGGGTTTTTAAAAGGTTTAAACGAGAGCAAAATAAAAGAGAAAATATTTTTGTTGTTTTTGCAAAGAAAGAAAGAAAGAAGAACAAGCAAAAACTTCGAAAAGATCAAAGCGAACAAAAATAAAACGGATAATACAATAGAAAAGTGAGAAGGGTATGCACTCCCCCAAGCTTAGGCTTTTGTCCTAAGTTGGTAGTAGCTAATGTCCCCAGGAGCCTCCTGCTCCAGGGTGGTACTGGTGAGTCCAAGGGTCGTATGAGGCTTCCGGTGCGTACACCGAAGTCCTCGGATCCTCCCACGAAGAAGGATCCGCACTCCAAGCAGAGGAAGACCCTTCACCAAACTGGGTGAAGGTCTCCCCCTGGAAAGGTGGGAACTCACCATGCTCCTCCTCGTCGGGCACAACCCCCTCCATGGGGTTATGAAACTGATGTTGGACCACGAACTCATCGAACTGGGTAGCATCAAAGAACCATCCGTTCCTGCGAGAAAAATCGAACAAAAGAGGTGCAGGTAGACGGATCTTGCGTTCCGTGGTGGCTCCGAAACGCAAGATATAATCAAGGTTACCAAACTCGGAAGTCATGGTAACAAACTTATGCCTTTTCATAGCAGCAAGGTCAAAACTTAAATAAGTAAAAGGCTTATCATCGGGGTGTGGGGTGCCATTAAGAGACTCTAGGATAAGTGTGGCGTAAACGCCACCAAATAAATCTCCCTTGTTACCGTTCATAGCAAGGCGTCGAGCAATTAAGGCACCCACATTATAATCAAACCTCCCTGAGAGGGCGGTTGGCAGGATAGAAATATTCGGCGCAGATATGTTGCTCGTGTTGTCACGAGCTAACACCCCTCTAGCAATATATAGTACGCAAAATACCTGAGGTGTGGGAATAAGATGCTGGAGATCTTTGACCAATGAATATCCCTTGTATCCATGCTACAGAGAGAGTTGAAGACAGTTCTCAGCTCGGAGGGCTGAGAGCTCATCTTCGCCGTCAGTCCAACGTTTGGCACACCTATTATTTCACAAAACTTTTCCAAAGGCATGGTCAAAAGATCATTGTAAATTTTAAACTCAACAAAACCATTATCAGGGTTATATCTAAAACTGTTAATGAAACAGGAGGTGAGTTTTTGATACTGAGCAACACGGCACGTTGCGAGCCGCGTCAGACCTGCATTAGCACAAAGATTATAGAACTCCTCCTTAATTCCTGCAGCTTCAAGGAATTCGTCGCACGGGAAAGTCATCGCACGTGCTGGATTTGTGTCCTCCAACAACTCTAAGGGCACATGATCTTCGTTGTAGCTCACCCTAGCAGTCGAGGGTGAAGCTGCAGCTCTTGTAACTCGATCGGAGCGCTCGGGCCTTTTCTTCCCAAGCCACCCCTTTGCTCTTCCTAGCAAACTCATTTCTGAAATTTTTGACAAATTACAAAAACAAGGATTTAAACAAAGTGAGTTAAGGCAAACTACTCAACCCACTTACCTAAGGCAAAAACTTGCATCAAAACTTGGAAAATAAACTTCTACACATGCATGCAAGCTCATCTAAACAGCACCAAGAACTACTAAATACTCACAAATGAAGCCACCAACCAAAAATCTAGTTGGAGGAGTGGAGGAGTTACATACCAGGGAGTATTTGCCCAAAATCTCAGCTCAAATGATGGGTCGTAGAGAGAGATCGAAATTCTGGACGGAGAGCAGCAAGAACACAAGAACAAAGTGCAGAACTCGTGTTTTTGGAGAGAGAGGAAGGAGGAGGAGGAAGACTTACCTGGCTGGCTGCCCTGTGGGCGCGGCCAGGGGGCAGGCCACGCCAGCTGGCCGCCTGGGCCACTGGTGGCCCCCCCTGGTCAGCCCCAGGTGCCAGTAGGTCACTCCCGGCATGGAAATTTTTATTTTTATTTTTCTGGAATTTTTCTGAAAACTTCACTGTTGAAAATTTCTCGGAGTTCAAAAAGCTGCAAAACTTTCTGAAGACTTAAAGCGGTGATTAGTATTGTGAAGCTTCAAAAACACAAAAACTTGGTGCAGCAAAGATAATAAAATCTAAAGCAAATGAAAACATAACAAGCTTAACTTTTTACCTATATAAAACAAGCTCACTAGTAAGGTTGATCAAGTCTTACCAACAAACCGGTGATATATAGAACAAGAAGTCTCACCTCTTATGAAGTGATCATTGCACCTTTACTTTAATGGACATTGTCCCCACGATGATGGTTTTGTATTTGTTGTGCACATGTAGTGGACAGTCCCATTCTCCAATCTTCACGGTCTCAACATTCTCTATAGAGTTAAGGCCATGCCTCTTGTCGATCTTCTTTGGAAAATACACCGTGTGTTCTTTATCATCAACGTTGAAAGTGACCTTTACTTTATTGCAATCGATAATAGCACCTGTGGTGTTAAGAAAAGGTCTAGCAAGAATAATGGACATGCTCCCATCCTCGGGCATGTCAAGCACAACAAAATCTGTAAGGATCAAACAATTAGCAACTTCAACGGGAACATCCTCACAAATACCAATGGGGACAGCTGTTGACTTGTCAGCCATCTGAAGAGAGATATCTGTAGGGATTAGTTTCTCTAAGCAAAGCCTCTTGTAAAGAGAAAAAGGCATAACACTCACTCCTGCACCAAGATCACATAAAGCAGTTCTGACGTAATTATTCTTTATGGAGCAAGGAATGGTGGGTATACCTGGATCACCAAGCTTCTTAGGAATCTTGCCACTGAAAGAGTAGTTAGCAAGCATAGTAGATATTGCTTCATTAGGAACTTTTCTTTTATTAGTAACAATATCTTTCATATATTTCGAATTGGGAGGTAACTTAATAGCATCAGTCAAAGGAATTTGAAGAAAAAGAGGTTTCATCCATTCACAAAACTTATTATAGTGCTCTTCCTCTTTAGATTTGAGGGACTTACCTGGAAAGGGCATGGGTTTCTGTATCCATGGTTCTCTTTCCTTCCACTGTCTTCTTGCGATGAAGTTTTCTCTAGAGTACTTCTTGCGTTTATCGGGTGTTTCTTCTTCTCTTACCTCAGGAGAATCATCCTTCTCCGTGTCCTTTTCTTCAGGCTCGACACCGTCTTCTGTTTCAGCATCAGAGGTAGATATGCTGTTAGGATCAATAGCTGGCTTTTCACTTATAATAGGATCATCGGGATTGTCAGCCTCCTTGTGTTTCTTATTCTTCTTTTTCTTCGGAGAGCTAACAGTCTCGTCTTCTTCTTGTACTTGAGAATCTTGCTCGATCCTCTTTGGATGCCCCTCGGGATAGAGTGGGTCCTGGGTGTGTGTTCCACCCCTAGTTTTGATGCCATAAGCTTGTATGTCCTGTTTGGCCTTATTAACAAGCAAATCTTTTTGCACATTAGAAATTTGTTCAAGCTGAGTTTGAACCATATGAAAATGCTTAACAAGACATTTAACATCATTAACTGTTCTTTCTAGAACACCACACAAACTTTTGATAGCAAGAGAGTTATCATGCAACTGACTTTGTATCCTCCTATTAAAATGATCTTGCTTATTAATAAAATTATCAAGCTCATCTAAGCATTGGTCTGGAGGCTTACCTTTAGGGATGTCACTTTCAGTAAAGTCTAATAGAGAGTGTACCTCTACCAAGGGAGGGTGAGTAGTTGGCTCACACAACTTCTCAATAGGCGGTAAATTCTTCACGTCTTCGGCTTTAATACCTTTCTCCTTTATAGACTTCTTTGCTTCTTGCATATCTTCGGGGCTCAGAACAAGCATGCCCCTCTTTTTTGGTGGTAGAAGTGGTTCAGGAACGGACCAATCTTCATAGTTCTTGGCAATTTTGCACATTAATTCTTCTGGATCGTCCGGTGTTCTTTCCCTGAAAACACAACTAGCACAACTATCCAGGTAGGATCTGGATTCATCGGTTAAACCAACGTAAAATATATCAAGCAGTTCATTCTTGGGGACTCCATGTCTCGGCATAACCTTAAGTAAATCACAAAACCTCCCCCAAGATTTAGGGAGGTGCTCATCCTGCAATTGTTTAAAGTTATAGATTCTTTGCAAAGCAGCATGTTGCATATGAGCTGCGAAATATTTATCAACGAAGAATTGGACTAAGTCCTGAGGACTCTTAATGGAACCATAGGGTAGTGCATCGTACCATGATTTAGCGTCTTCCTTCAAAGAAAAAGGAAAAAAGCTTGGCCACATAGAAGTTTCGTATCTTATCATCAGTAGTGAATAGGTTACCTAGCTCAGCGAGTTTGGTCAAGTGTGCTATAGCATCATCATTTTCTCTGCCATAAAAGGGGTCAGCCTCGACTGTAGATATAAGTGAGAGATCAACAGAGAAATCATAATCAGGATCAATGATGCATATAGGGGATGTGGCAAATTTAAGATCAGGAATAACTTTGTTCTTCATGGAGTGCTTTTTGAGCAACTCCTTAACAGCACCAGGGTCAGAGTCGACACACTCTCCGAGTTCCCTGCAAAAATCATCATCAAGAGTAACATAATCATCATCAAGGATTCTCTCCTTGAGTTCATCTAAGCACGGGTAACCAAAGGTTTTGCAGGTAGGAATATAGGTAGCAGGGGTCTCGGTCTTGGATTCTGCTGCAGCCTTAGCAGTCTGAGTTTCAATATAATAACCAAGAAAAGTAGTATCATCAAGAGTAGTGGAAGCATCATCAAAAGTATCGGACATAGTGACAGACTCAGTATAAGCATCATGTGGTGGTGGTGAAGTAAACTTACTCATAACAGAAGGTGAATCAAGTGTAGCACTAGTGTTCAGAACAGTACCCTTTCTTGTACGGGATGGTAAGATCGGAACCTTGGGGTCTCCTTTCTTACCCATAGCGGATGATGTGCAGCAGACATGATACTTCAAGTAGACTTGTAAATACTGCTATGCTCCTCGGCAACGGCGCCAGAAACCGTTGCTTGATGCCCCACAAACGTAAGGGATCGAGATAGTCTTCGCGGGTAAGTTAACCCAATTTATTGATTCGACACAAGGGGAGCCAAAGAGTATTTATAAGCTTTGACAGTTGAGTTTTCAATTCAACCGCACCTGAAATATACTTGTTTGCAGAAGAAGATAAGTGGTAAAGGTAATATGATAGTGATGGTGACGACAGCAAAAGTAAACAGCAAAAGTAACAACTAATAACCAGCAGGATTGAAAACACTGTAGGCTAGGGAGATGGATGGTTGGGCACTGCATGGATGAGAGGGAACATGTAATAGATTCTAACACGGGGCAAGGCACACAGAAAAGCAATGATCATCTAGGCAAATATCAAACATTAGGCATGTATCCCGTAGGTAGTTGTGCGTGCTTGCAATAAGAACTTGCACAACATCTTTTGTCCTACCATCCCGCTACGAAAGGGGCCAAAGGGAACTTATGGAGATTAAGGTGCTCCTGTCAAAGAGCACCGGAACAAAGCAATAAACTCAATGGATACATGGAATCCTCAAATTATGGACCATCCCCTTTGGTTTCCCAAGCTGTCACCTTTGGGATCGCCGGTTCTGGACCATAATAGGTGCATACAACTCATAGATAGGATCAAGAACACAAATATATTCATGAAAACACATAGGGTTCAGATCTGAAAACATGGCACTCGGGCCCAAAGTGACAAGCATTAAGAGCAACAAGTTGAAGCAAAGGAGATAAACACCAATCTAGATGATAGGCAACATGCCCCCAACAATCTGACGAACTATTACATGATCAAACTCATCCAATCCCTACCATCCCCTTTGCCTACAGCAGGGAATTACTCACACATGTGATGATAAGTCCTGGAGGAGGGATGGATTGGTGATGGTGATGACGATGGATACGATCTCCCCTCTCCGGAGGCCAAATCAGCCTCCAGATTAACCCTCCCGAAGAAGAACAGAGGGTGGCGGTGGCTCCGCGACGGAAACTGGGAAAACGACTTCTTTCTGGGGTTTTCCCGTCACGAGAATAAATAGGAGCATCGGTAGGGCACCAGAGGAGGGGGGAGTCTCCCAGGCGGCCAGAGGGCGCGGCCCCACCCCTGGCCGCGCCAGGGGGGCGCCTGGGGCCCCCAGCGCTCCCCTCTGGTCCCACTTCTGGCATCTGGCTCCTTCGGGTGCGTGGATTTTCTGTGAATTTTCCCGGAATTTTCTGCGATACCTAAAAATCCATTTTCCTGCACACAATAAAACCATACAGACATCTCTACTGAAAACAGCGTTAGTCCGGGTTAGTTTCGTCCAAATCATGCAAAAATGAGGGCAAAACAATAGCAAAACTGTTTGGAAAAGTAGATACTTTTGAGACGTATCAACCGCCGTCCGGCCGCCAGCTCGCACTGGCCGACCGGTTCCGCGAGGCATACTTTGGCACCTCCGATGTTTCGCCTGTCCGACCTGCTGCCGACTCGGCCACTCCTCCGCCTCGTGGCTCCGAGGACCAACTTCCGTCCCAGCTTCTGGATCGGCTGGGTGGTCTTGCCACCGATATCCGATGCTTCGCCGACGCCTCGCTGGGTCAAATCCTTGCCTCCAACCACTCTGTTACTGTAAGCTCTCTTTTCAGTGGGGGCGCGCCTAGCACACCCACTGGGTGTAGTCCCCGAGATTCGGGCCGATTGCTTGCAATCTGTCCGGATCTTCATTTCTCTTTATTACCTTATGCTTTTGCTTTAACTTTGATCGGCCCATTTTTCAGGCCATCTGTGATAGACGTAAAGTTGTATTTGAAGAACTTCTAGCTGCTTATTCAACGGGTCAGAGGTCCATTGCTGCTCTGAAGAAGAATGCCGACGCCCAAGCCGCCAAGATTCAAGAACTCACAGGTATATTTTTCTTGTCCTTTATTTCTTCACCCGATTATGATTACATCCTTACTCCATTGCATACTTGTAGCTGCTGCCACTCGCTCCTCCGAGCTGGAGGCTGCTCAGAAGAGAATCGCCGAACTGGAGACCCAGCTCGGTGAGAAGAATTGCCAGCTCGGCCGTGCCGAACAAGACAACCAATGCCTAGCTGCTGCCGAAACTGAGCTTCAAGCCAAACTTCAACGAGCTGCCGACGACCTCGCCGCTGCCCGACGCGCCCATGAACATGAACTTCAAAGGCTCTCCGATGCCCGAATTGAGGTTGAGTGCCAACTCATGAAGGAAAGGGATGCCGCTGCTAAACGTGCTGAGGACATGGACGCCCAGCAAATCATAGAGATCCAGCGTTCCCAAGCCAGTGTTGATCTTGCCCACACCTGCCTCCACCGAGTAGATCTTGCTCTTGCAGGTAATTTTTGCTTTTACCACTCCGATCTGACTTTGCCGTTTGCCGGACTAACTTCCTTCTCCGATTGCTCTTGCCAGATGCCTGGCCCCACTCCAACACCACCGCTGATGAAGCAGTTGCCGCAGCCCGCCGAGTGCGGGGTGTGGTAGTTGCTGCTGATGCCGGCTGGGATGCCGAAGACTTCGTGGTTGCCCTGGATGCTCGGATTCCTCATGTGAAAGGTTCCCTGTGCACATACAAGACTTGCATACAGAAGTTGAATGGCAAGCTGTTCAAGGGCAAGCAGAAGACCATTGCATTTGATAAGCATGAAGATGTTGCTCGGAGTCTGAAAGCTGTAGGCCGCCAGGTTGACCATATGCTCGACTCTGCCTTCCGATCTGGGGTGCAGGCCGCCCTCTCTATCGCGAAGAGATGGTATCCTGGAATTGATCTGCAACTGATGACTGCTCTACGGGAAGGTTCGGAAGAATCCATCGGCGAGCTCTGGACTCAGATCCGCCACGTTGCCCAGGAGCTTGCCAATGGTATGGATCTCCTGGAGGTCACTCCCTATGTTGATTCTGCTGGCCAGCCGACTGGAGTTGCCTCCTTCAGCGACCTTCTGTACACCACAAGCGAGGAAAAGGCGCCCCAGTCCCGACCTGCTCGTCAGGTCGGCAGTGAGAACTCCCACTCTTCATATTACGCTGATGACGATGCCGAGGAAGAGAGCGAGGGTTCCTCCGACGGGCACTCGATGAGTGCCGCCCAGGAGCCCCCTCGCGATCAAGCCAAGACCACTGCCTCTTCTGCTCCTGGAGGTGCCACCAGCACGGCTCCGACTGCTCCCTCTGTGCCGGATGCGCCGGACGCTCCAGATGCCCCCGCTGCCTAAGCTCGGCACACCAACCTCGTTTCCTGCTTTTGCTAGAGAAACAATTAAATTCCAAGTGCGCCCGTCGAGGGCCACTTTCATTTAATGAACACCATTCGGCCAACTGGCCCTATCTTTGCTTGTGAACTTAATCTTTGCTTAAATGATCATGGCATTCCGCCTTTGCGTTTTTCAACCGATTGCCTTTTTCTTTGCCACTTGTTCTCTCTCGGTCGAAACTCTCACCAACCTTACAGCCGACCTGCGGTCTGTGGTCGGATCGGAGAATAGACCTTAAAAGAATTTTTTGACAAATACTTCTAGGTTCCCAATTTTTCTCGCAAAGGTGAAAGTTTCATAACTGGGCCGCTTACCACCTGCCGATTGCTTGGCCAGCCAGCCTGGTCGCAATCGGCGGCTTGTGAACGGCTTGCTCCGAACTAGATATACTTTGAGTATAAAACTCTCCGATTGACAATTCTGTTCAACCGCATCCCCCGACATTACAGCCGACCTGCGGTCTGTATTCGGTTCGGACCATCTTTCACAAAACTCTTCACTCGTTTCGCTTTTTCTCCAAGTATACCCTTTTCGGGGCAACCGGCCAGTCCCCGGGTCTGCTTTTGCTGACCCCGGAACTGAAACATGCTAAAACAAATAATTTCATAACTCCTGCCGAATGCAATCTTATGGACGCACGACTATTCTCATTGATAATAATTCCACAAAGGGAGGGGATACAACAATACCATTCAACTGTAAAACGGACATAACAGCTCGGCGTTCCAAGGACGCTCCATTTCTTGCCCCGAAGTATCCACGTATCGGGTCGGCTTCCTGAGATCAATGAGGTAATACGCATTGTTTTTTAGTGCCCGACTGATGACGAATGGACCTTCCCAAGGAGAGGATAACTTGTGTTGGCCATCCGATTTCTGGATTCGGCGCAACACCAAGTCACCCTCACGAAAATCTAGGGGACGGATCTTCTTGTTGTGGTAGTGATGCAGCTTCTGCTGATATATTGCCGACCTGGACAGGGCCAGGAGGCATGCTTCTTCTCTGAGATCAACGCCGTCCTCACGAGCTTCTTTGGCTTCTGCCTCCGTGTACATGGCATGACGAGGTGAATCGAACTCGATGTCGCAAGGGAGCATTGCCTCGGCGCCATATACTAGGAAGAAAGGGGTGAATCCAGTTGAACGGTTCGGCGTGGTGCGCAAACTCCAAAGTACTGCTGGCAGCTCATCAATCCATGCGCCGGGGGCTCTTTCCAGTGGTTCCACCAATCTTGGCTTGATTCCGGAAAAAATGAGACCATTCACCCGCTCTGCTTGGCCATTTGACTGTGGGTGAGCCACGGATGCGACGTCTAGCCGGATGCCTTGCTGGGAGGCAAACCGAGCTAGCGCACCCTTTGCAAAGTTTGTTCCATTGTCAGTGATGATGCTATGTGGCACTCCATATCTGACCATGATGTCTGCTATGAACCTGACCGCGGTCGGCCCATCCAGCTTCTTGATCGGCCTTGCCTCTATCCACTTGGTGAACTTGTCCACTACTACCAGTAAGTGTGTCATACCACCTCTTGTTGTTTTGAACGGCCCTACCATGTCCAGACCCCAGACTGCAAACGGCCATGTGATCGGAATTGTCTTGAGTGCTGAGGCTGGTAGGTGGATCTTTGCTTTAAATCTTTGACACCCATTGCAATGCTTGACCAGATCTTCTGCCGCTGCTTTAGCCATTGGCCAATAAAAACCATGGCGAAAAGCCTTGGCGACTATTGCTATTGCTGATGCATGATGACCGCATTCACCTTGGTGGATGTCTCGGAGCAGCTCAAGCCCCTTGTCCTACTCCACACATCGCTGAAGAACTCCTGTTGCACTTTGGTGCACCAGCTCGTTGTTGATGATTGTGTATGCTCCAGATCGGCGCTGCATTTGCCGAGCTTCTACTTCATCTTCTGGGAGTATGCCGTCTACCAGGAAATCTCTGAATGGTTCTGCCCATGATGGTGCCGCCACAATCACCATTACAGTAACTGCTTCTGGCTCTGGTTGTGCGTCTGCCGCTACTGGCAGCTCGGAGGGGGAAGAGCCGACTGCATCTGGCATGGTTTCCTCAGTCCCCGAGCTGACGACAGCAACCCCTGGTTCACAATCGGCGGCCCTTAGTGCTGCCGAATGCTCCTTTGCCTTTTGCTTTTTTTGCTTCTAGTTCTGCCATCTTCAGGTCGGACGGAATAAAGATTGACTCTGATTCTGGGGAAGGCTTGATGGATGGCTTGTGGATATTTTCTAGTGATATTCCTGGAGGAACTTCCTTTCTGGTGGATCCCAACTTAGACAGTACATCCACTGCTTCATTTTCAGCTCTGGGAATGTGATGGAATTCACACCCCTCAAACAATCTGGACAACTGCTGCACAAGGAATCTGTATCGTGCCATATTTTCATCCTTTGCATCCCAAGTGCCAGTGCATTGCTGCACCACCAGATCGGAATCACCATAACATAGAATTCGCCGAATGCCAATCTCTTTGGCCACTCGACACCGTGCACTAAAGCTTCGTATTCGGCCACATTATTTGATGCTGCAAAGTGAATCTGC
Organism: Bromus sterilis; assembly: GCA_950022295.1. Classification (NCBI taxonomy): domain Eukaryota; kingdom Viridiplantae; phylum Streptophyta; class Magnoliopsida; order Poales; family Poaceae; genus Bromus; species Bromus sterilis. Next base: position 14,965,429 of record OX465600.1, on the reverse strand, counting down.
ATTACATATTCAAGCTTGTCACCTTTTGGGGAAGTGAGAACAACACCAGCCTCTAGTCCGGTCATCATCTTGGAGCCATCGAAGTGCATTTGCCAGAACTGAGAGTCCGGACAGGGGGGTATATACTGAGTTTCTGCCCAATCCACCAAAAAATCCGCCAGGACCTGAGACTTGACTGCCGTCCGAGGCTCATACTTGATCCCATGTGTTGCGATTTCTATGGCCCATTTTGCCACCCAACCGGATGCGTCCCGACTGCCAATGATTTCTGCCAATGGAGCCGAACTGACCACCGTGATCGAATGCGCCTGGAAATAAGGCTTCAACTTTTTTGCTGCCATGTACACACCATAGCACATCTTCTGATAGTGGGGATAGTTTTGCTTGGAGGTGGAGAGCACTTCACTGACATAATACACTGGCCTCTGGACCGGTTGTGCCTTGTCCTTCTCGGGACGCTCGACCACTATAACAATACTAACCACCCGATTGGTTGCTGCAATGTACACCATCATTGGCTCTTTTTCCTTCGGAGCTGCCAACACTGGCGCAGTGGACATCATATGCTTGAGCTGTTTGAATGCCTCGTCCGCCTGCGGCATCCATCTGAACTTGTCTATTTTCTTCATTAGTTGGAACAGTGGAATTTCCTTCTCTCCCAGCCGACTGAGAAATCGGCTGAGCGATGCCAAGCATCCGGTGAACTTCTGCACATCCTTGAGATTTCTGGGGTTGCCCATCCTCTCAATTGCTGCAATCTTCTCAGGGTTGCACTCTATCCCTCTCTTGGACACCAGAAAACCAAGCAGCTTGCCGGCTGGCACGCCGAACACACACTTCTCTGGGTTGAGCTTGATCTGGTATGCCCGCAAATTTGCGAATGTCTCCTTGAGGTCAACCAATAAGGTTGATCCCAGCACCGACTTGACCACGAGGTCGTCTACATAAACATATATGTTCCGACCTAACTGAGGCCGAACACACCGCTGCATAGTACGCTGATAAGTCGCGCCGCCGTTTTTCAGGACGAATGGCATGGGGATGTAACAATAAGCCCCCAAAGGGGTAATAAACGCTGTTTTAATCTGATCGTTTACATCAAGATTAATCTGGTGGTAGCCTGTTGTGGCATCCAGAAAGCACAGGAGCTGACAGCTGATGACCCACAACCGTAAGGGATCTATTGCAGTGTTTTCGATAAGTAAGAGTGTCGAACCCAACGAGGAGCAGAAGGTAATAGCAAGTGACTTTGGGAAGGAGATAACTGCAAGCACTGAAAGATAACTTTTTAGGGGTTTTCTTGGTATAAGCAACAGGAAAGTAAAACGAGCAAAGTAAAAGACACTGGAGAGTAATGAGTGGCCCAATCCTTTCTGAGCAAAGGAGAGGCCTAGCAACTGAACTTATAAAGGCTCAAGTGTTCTTGAGGACACACGGGAGAGGTAGTCATGTGCTTTCGCCAAATTCCGTATCTGTACTATGTGCTGTGTTGATAAGTGTTGAGTGGGTGGATCTATGCTAGTACACCCTCTAGACTAAGATAAGTGCACTCTTATGATTAAACACCTTGCAAGCATCCGCAAATACAAGATAGTAATTAAGGCAAAAGCCTAACCATAGCAATACGATCGGTGATCCATTGTTCCCTTGTGCAAAAGCGTGCAAACTGGGGTTTAGGTTTCTGTCACTCGGGCAACCCACCGTAAGCATTCTTTGTACACAATGTATTCCCCTAGGTCCTTGATAAGGCGAAGTGTTGAGTGTTCGACTCACACAACACCACTAGGAAAATAACAACACAACTTAAATATCAACCAACACATATTACTTCAACATCATATGACTACTAACAACTAGACTTCTCCCATGTCCTCAAGAACTAAAGTAACTACTCACAAGACATAAAAGAGATCATGATCAGTGGGGATAAATAGATGATAAAAAATCTGGACACAATAATATTTCTCCAACAAAACTCAATAGCATTCACCACAAAGTAGTAATCAACACCGATAGAGTAGAGAGGATAGATAGTACGGATTACAACACGAGTTGCAATTGTGAGATGAGATTGGATGGAGGTGGAGATGGTGCTGATGATGGGGATGATGTTGATGATGATTTCGATGATGCCCGTGACGATGGTGACGATCTCCCCTTCCGGGAGGTGATCTCCCCGGCGGAATCTGCCCGCCAGAGATGGCTTTTCTTCTCTGTAGGTTTCCTCCACGGAGCGGCGGCGGAACTCCATAAACTCCCCCTGTTTTAGGGTTTCTGATATATGAGCGATATATAGGCCAAAGGGGGGAGCCGGGAGTGGTCCCAGAGGCCTAGGCGCCCTCCCGGCGCGGCCAGGGTGGGGCCCGCGCCAGGTGGCCGCCTGGGCACCCTGTGGCCCCCCTCTGGTCGCTCTTTTGCGTGTCTTCGTGATCCTTTTGGAAAATAGCCTCCGTCAATTTTCAGGTAATTTGGAGGTATTCTTCTTCAGCAACTCAGCGTCCACTTTTTACCGCTGAATCCTGCGTCTGCTGCTTCTGCACCGGAAAGTTGCAAACTGTGTAAAATAGGACAAAACAACATAAGAATAGCATCATATCATGAAATATATCAATGAATAAGAAAGAATTACTATATAAAATAGTGATGCATTTTGGACGTATCAACTCCCCCAAGCTTAGACCTCGCTTGTCCCCAAGCGAATACTGAGCTCGGTAAACCTGTCCACAAGTTTAGAGAGTGAATTGTTGATAAATAGAATACGGACAAGAAGCATCTAGGTTCCTTCATCAAACTCAAGCATCCTCAACAGCAACCTCAACTCATAAGGACCTTATGAGAAAGTAATAACAATTATAATCAAAAGTAGGTCCGAGGAAACTTATCAAATTATGACAGACATATCCTTGGTCAAAGGACAACTAATAACTTTTACTGTTGCTCTTTCTTTTTAATGAAACAATTTGAAGCTTTTGAAAGAACATGTTATTAGTCATGAAGTGTAAATTCTAACACAAAGGAAGATGCTTGCTTGGCAAAAGCTTTCGCAAACAACTTACTTATCAAAAGATAATGTCAACAAGGATATGGCATGGAAAAACTTAATGCAGCTTTATAAGGATGAATCCTCATCAACATCAAATGTCTGTTCTCTTAGGGAAAAGAAGGAAGTGGGACAACTGACTCAACATGAAGGTGGATGAAAGGCCTTGTTAAGATCAAGCAGGGAAAACTCATGTGCTATCCTTAAATCAAACAGAATAAAAATAGATTTTGGGGCGGTGCATAGTTTGTCAACGAATGCTAATAGATAGCTCAATTACTTCTCAAGATGGACAAGTTTCGAGGAATGACTCCCAAGTGGGGACGATCACATCCCCTTAATCTCCTTTGTTTATCACTGCCAAAGTTTCTGATTTCTCATAGACCAAGCGTGAAGGAGGGTTTGTTTGTTATATTATCTTTCGAGCTGGGCGCACCCATGCCAGTTCCTCCTCGTATTATGGGTTTGCAGATTAGACATGCAATCCCGGGGTAAAACTTGTCCAACTTAAGAAGATCATGAATTACCTACTGCTTCCTCATGAGCTAAACAAGAGGCACAAAACAGAAGATTTTGAACATTTAAGGATAACACATAAATTCTATACTTATAGGAGTGGTAGGGGAATACCACGAATAGGAAGGTATGGTGGACTCATATGGAAGGTATTGGTTTCAGGGTATGGATGCACAAGAAGAAATCTACTTGGCAAAGATTTTGGCTAGCAAAGGCTTTGAGAGAACAGATAATTGATGCTAATTTAGATCCAAAACATATAAGGCATAAACATTAAGGTAAGAATAACACATCAAGTTGTCTTCCTTGTCAACATAACACTTCAAGCATAATAACATAAAGGTTTTGGCTAAGTCGCTACTTGAGAAAACATGCATGTTGTCATGACCAAAGCTATGTTTGCCAAAATTAAATAAAGTTTTCAAAGCCATACCTGATATAAGGTCAATACTCCCCATAAGAATCATCATATGAGGCCAATTGCGCGAAGAGAATACAGAGTGCAGCGAAGGAACTAATAGACTTCTCATTAATATTCCATTATAGACGACTCCACACTCACGGATACAATCTCTCCACAGACGGAGTGATAGACCTCGATGCAAACACCTATTTCATATAATAACTTCCCTAAACATGATACGACTCTACTTGACTCTAAAAGACAAAGATAAAGATAAAGATACCGGGCACTCCCCCAAGCTTGGAACAAGCTGAGGGGATGCCATTACCCGAGGAGATTTACTCCTCATTCTTGTTCTTCTCAGTCAGGTACTCCTTGGCGAAGCGCTTCCATGGTAGCTCCTCTCCAGTCTCGAAGTACATTCCCGTCTCTAGGATCCTGCACTCAGCACCTAAACCCATGCGCAGAAACTTTAGTTCATACTCACAGTTCTGGTTGTGCAGATCATAGATTTGTGCTTAGAGCCCGTAAACTTTTTCTTCTAGTGCGGACAAACTTGACCACATCTCCTTCATCTCTTTCTTATGGGAAGCCTCGATCTCGTTCCTGATGTCGAAGTTGGCTTCAACACCACGCTCCACCATCTTCTTGAACTTGAAGACCTCATGTTCCATCTCCTTCAGCCGCTCCTCGGTGCTCCCCTCCATGACTGGTCCCTTCAGATCTTCCTTGTGGAGAACACCGTCCTCCACACGAAGGACCTGGGGGTGCTTGTTCACCTCAGCGAGGTAAGGGTTGATGACGTTGACGACGAACTTGTCCTTGGGGGAACTTGGGGAAGCCATGGCACCTAGGGCTAGCTAAAAGATTTCCTAGCAGAAACAGATTGAAGAGAAAACACACGAAATCGCGAGATACGTTGCCGGAACGATCCGGGCAAATATATAGCAAAAAAAATTGCAACAAAAGGAAGGTAACGAGCCAAAGTGGGGTCGGAGACGGACTCCTGGGTGCCCAGGCGGCCTCCCGGCGCGGCCAGGAGGTAGGCCGCGCCAGGGGGGCGCCTGGGCCCCCTGGAGCTCCTCTCCGGCTCCACTTAGGCCTCAAAATTTCCTAATTTTGCAAAAACTCATAATATGGAACTTTTATGGAGGTTCGCGATGTTTCCTTACCGTAATACATACCTTTTCTTATTATGCTTCTGTCGGTGTCTGAAACAGGGCTGCAACATGTTCTTCATGAGTTGTTGTGTGTATTATATTTACATCAACATTGACGGGATCTCCCGCCATGTAATGCTTGAGTCTTTGCCCATTCACAACTTGAGGTTTGGTGCCTTCAAAATTGTTAATCTTGATTGCACCAGACCGGTAGACTTCTTCGATATGAAATGGCCCTTCCCACCTGGAAAGTAGTTTACCTGGAGAAAACCTGAAACGGGATCTAAACAATAAAACTTTATCACCAACATTAAATTCACGTTTCAGAATCCTCCTGTCATGCCGATTCTTTACCTTTTCCTTGAACATTTTAGCGCTCTCGTAAGCTTCACTTATCCACTCATCTAGAGAAGTCAAGTTCATGAGACGCTTTTCACCAGCTAACTTTGGGTCAGCATTAAGCTCTCTAACAGCCCAGAAAGCTTTGTGCTCTAATTCTAATGGCAAATGGCAAGCCTTGCCATAGACCATTTTATAGGGAGACATGCCCATGGGGTTTTTGTAAGCAGTTCTATACGCCCACAAAGCATCTCCTAACTTATTTGACCAGTCCTTCCTATTTCTGTTAACTGTCTTTTGCAAGATCAACTTGATCTCTCTATTGGTGAGCTCGACTTGCCCACTAGTTTGAGGATGGTACGGTGAAGCAATTCTATGATTGACATCGTACTTGGCTAAAGCTTTTCTAAAAGTTCCATGCGTGAAGTGTGATCCTCCATCAGTCATGAGATACCTAGGTACACCAAACCTAGGGAAATTACATCTTTGAGCATTTTCAAAGATGTTTTGTGATCAGCACTCTCAGTGAGGATTGCTTCAACCCACTTGGTTACATAATCAACAACAACTAATATGTGAGTGTACTTGTGCGAAGAAGGAAAAGGACCCATAAAATCAAAACCCCAGCAATCAAAAGGCTCAATCACTAGTGAGTAATTCATAGGCATCTCATTCCTTCTACTAATATTACCAACTCTCTGACATTTATGACAGGCTAAAACATAATTTCTAGCATCTTTAAAGAGAGTAGGCCAATAAAAACCTGATTGGAGAACCTTATGTGCGGTTCTCTCACCGGCGTGATGTCCTCCATAGGGACTATCGTGACATTGCTTGAGAATGTCCTTCTGCTCGTGTTCCGGTATGCATCTTCTCACGATCCCGTCTGGACCTTCTTTGAAAAGATGTGGGTCATCCCAAAAGTAATGCCTCAAATCATGGAAGAACTTCTTACTTTGATGAAATGCTAAACCTGGAGGCAAATACTTTGCAACGATAAAATTAGCATAATCTGCAAACCAAGGATCGGAAAGAGATTGTACTTTAACAACGACAAGTTGTTCGTCTGGAAAACTGTCGTTGACTGGGATGGGATCATGCGTTATATCTTCCATCCTTGAAAGATTGTCCGCTACAGGGTTGTCTGCTCCTTTTCTACCAACAATCTGCAAATCAAATTCTTGAAGGAGGAGTACCCATCTGATGAGTCTTGGCTTGGCATCCTTCTTTGTCATAAGATACTTAATGGAAGCATGGTCAGTATGAATAATAACTTTAGAATCAACAATATACTTCCTAAACTTATCACAAGCAAACACTACTGCTAAGAATTCCTTCTTAGTAGTAGCATAATTCTTTTGAGCACTATCAAGGGTTTTACTAGCGTAATGTATAACATTCAATTTTTTATCAACCCTTTGTCCTAAAACAGCTCCAACAGCAAAATCACTAGCATCACACATAATTTCAAAGGGCAAACTCCAGTCAGGAGGTTGTACTATAGGAGCGGTTATTAAAGCTTTCTTAAGAACTTCGAAAGCCTCCTTACAATCTTCATCAAATACAAAAGGAACATCCTTCTGGAGAAGATTAGTGAGGGGTCTCGAGGTCTTAGAAAAGTCTTTAATAAATCTTCTATAGAAACCAGCATGACCGAGAAAACTACGAATACCTTTAATGTCCCTTGGATAGGGCATCCTTTCGATAGCTTCAATCTTCGCCTTGTCCACTTCAATTCCCCTCTCGGAAATCTTGTGGCCAAGCACGATCCCTTCGTTAACCATGAAGTGGCACTTTTCCCAGTTTAGAACTAAGTTTGTATCCTCGCATCTCTGCAAAACTTTATTAAGATTGTGGAGACAGTGGTCAAAGGAAGTTCCATAGACGGAGAAATCGTCCATGAAGACTTCCACAATCTCCTCACAGAAACCATGAAATATTGCAGACATACATCTCTGAAAAGTAGCAGGGGCATTGCATAACCAAAAGGCATACGCCTATAAGCATAAGTACCATAAGGACAAGTGAAAGTGGTCTTCTCTTGACCGGCAGTGTTAACATGAATTTGAGAGAATCCTGAATACCCGTCAAGATAGCAAAAGTGGGTGTTTTTGGACAGCCTCTCAAGCATCTAATCGATAAAGGGCAGTGGGTAGTGGTCCTTCCTAGTTGCCTTGTTCAACTTCCTGTAATCAATACACATTCTATATCCAATAATAATTCTCTGAGGTATTAGTTCATTCTTATCATTAGGGACTACAGTTGTCCCTCCTTTCTTAGGAACACAATGAACTGGACTTACCCACTTACTATCAGCTATGGGGTAGATAATACCTGCGGCTAGAAGCTTGAGGATTTCGGTCCTCACTACATCCATCATCTTTGGGTTCAACCGTTGTTGATGGTCAACAACAGGTTTAGCACCGGGCTCGAGGTTGATAGTATGTTGACAGATAGATGGACTAATTCCCTTAAGGTCATCAAGGGTATAGCCAATTGCACCACGGTGTTTACGAAGTATCTCCAATAATCGCTCTTCTTCATATCCTGAAAGGTTAGAGTTGATAATAACAGGATATACTTTCTTTTCATCTAAATAAGCATACTTGAGCGTATCGGGAAGAGGTTTGAGATCAAACACCAGGTCTTCTTTTGGTTTGGATAGAATTCCTAAAGGTTCAACCGGAAGGTTGTGCTTCAGGATAGCAGGTTGTCTCAAGAAGATTTCATCAATTTCATTTCTTTCATGCATATGAGTATCATTCTCGTGGTCCTCCATGTATTTCTGCAAAGCATCATTAGGGGGAATAGCAATAGAAGCAATACTTTCAGTAATTTTATCATCATTAGGTAATTCAGTACCACGAGGCTGCTTAGAGATCCTAGAAAAGTTAAATTCATATGGCTCACCATTGAATTCAACAAAAACTTTACCTTTCTTGCAATCTATAATAGCTCCAAAAGTTCTGAGAAAAGGTCTACCAAAAATAATAGGACAAAAACTATCCTGCACTGAACCAAGTACGAGAAAGTCGGTAGGATACTTTACCTTTCCGCATAGGACTTCAACATCTCTCACAATCCCAATAGGAGAGATAGTACCTTTGTTTGCAAGATGAATAGTAGCATCAATCTCTTCGAGTTCACAGGGTGAAATCTCACCCATGATCTCTTGATAAAGCGAATAAGGAATCGCGCTAGCACTTGATCCCAGATCGCATAGCCCGTAATAATTGTGATCTCCTATTTTAACAGATACAACTGGTGTACCTGAAATTGGTCTTTTATTCTTGGCTGTGACAATATTAGTTGAAACAGCACAAAAATTTATAATAGAATCTGAAACATCATTAGTAACTAAATCTTTAACCATAGAAACTTGAGGATCGACTCTGATCTGGTCCTCAGGTTCGCCTGTTCTCCTCTCACTTTTATTTATTATGCCTGTCACAAAAGAGTGCTCCCTTATCCTTGAAGGAAAAGGGGGCTGTTCATATATAACTGCAGGCAAAATAGGATCAACAACGTGAATATCAATAGGCACTTCTTTGAAAGTCTTATGGTACTGATCCTTCTTCATCTTAGAAGAATCAACATGAGAGGAAAAGTTCTTACAAAAATCAATCATTAGATGGGAATCCAGACCAATCTTAGAGCAAAAGGTATTAAAATAATCAGTTTTCACATAGCTCTCAATATAATCATGCTCATAATTTATAGCAGGTTCAATACCTTTATCAATTTCCCAGTCTTCAGTATTCTTCTGGATCCTTTCGATGAGATCCCATCTTTCTTCAACGCTCTTTGTCTGAAATACCCCGCTAGAGGAGGCATCCAACATTTCCTTATCCTGACGAGAAAGCCTGGCATAAAAATTTGTAAGTATAATATCTTCGGGGAGCTTATGGATAGGACATTTGAACATTAGGGATTTAAGCCTCCCCCAAGCTTGAGCGATGCTCTCTCCGACGCGAGACCTAAAGTTATAGATGTAATTCCTGTCTCGATGAACTTCATGAAGAGGGTAAAACTTTGTATAAAAGAGAGACATAAGCTCTTCCCAATTAAGAGAATGTGAGTTATCGAGGAGCTTATACCAATCTGAAGCTTTGTCCGTAAGCGGTATGGAGAATAATTTCTTCATAACGAACTCCAGTGACACACCTGCAAGCTTAAATAATGAACATAATCGTGATAAATATAGCAAGTGTTCACTTGGATGTCCGTCTCCTGCATAGCGATTAGATAAGACATAATCGATGATACCAGATGGTATCTTATAAGGAACAATTTCAGCAGGGTCAGGAGTGACTACCTTAAGAGTGGGGCAGCTCCCCAAGAACAACGATCCAAGAGTAGGGGTGTCCATAAGGACAAAAGCAGCAACAACAAAACTAAAAACAAAAATATAAAAACTTCCTTACCAGCTTCACTTACTAATAGCGCTACGCTCCACGGCAACGGCGCCAGAAAATGGTACTTGATGACCCACAACCGTAAGGGATCTATTGCAGCGTTTTCGGTAAGTAAGAGTGTCGAACCCAACGAGGAGCAGAAGGTAATAGCAAGTGACTTTGGCAAGGAGATAACTGCAAGCACTGAAAGATAACTTTTTAGGGGTTTTCTTGGTATAAGCAACAGGAAAGTAAAACGAGCAAAGTAAAAGACACTGGAGAGTAATGAGTGGCCCAATCCTTTCTGAGCAAAGGAGAGGCCTAGCAACTGAACTTATAAAGGCTAAAGTGTTCTTGAGGACACACGGGAGAGGTAGTCATGTGCTTTCACCAAATTCCGTATCGGTACTATGTGCTGTGTTGATAAGTGTTGAGTGGGTGGATCTATGCTAGTACACCCTCTAGACTAAGATAAGTGCACTCTTATGATTAAACACCTTGCAAGCATCCGAAAATACAAGATAGTAATTAAGGCAAAAGCCTAACCATAGCAATACGATCGGTGATCCATTGTTCCCTTGTGCAAAAGCGTGCAAACTGGGGTTTAGGTTTCTGTCACTCGGGCAACCCACCGTAAGCATTCTTTGTACACAATGTATTCCCCTAGGTCCTTGATAAGGCGAAGTGTTGAGTGTTCGACTCACACAACACCACTAGGAAAATAACAACACAACTTAAATATCAACCAACACATATTACTTCAACATCATATGACTACTAACAACTAGACTTCTCCCATGTCCTCAAGAACTAAAGTAACTACTCACAAGACATAAAAGAGATCATGATCAGTGGGGATAAATAGATGATAAACAATCTGGACACAATAATATTTCTCCAACAAAACTCAATAGCATTCACCACAAAGTAGTAATCAACACCGATAGAGTAGAGAGGATAGATAGTACGGATTACAACACGAGTTGCAATTGTGAGATGAGATTGGATGGAGGTGGAGATGGTGCTGATGATGGGGATGATGTTGATGATGATCTCGATGATGCCCGTGACGATGGTGATGACGATGGTGACGATCTCCCCTTCCGGGAGGTGATCTCCCCGGCGGAATCTGCCCGTCAGAGATGGCTTTTCTTATCTGTAGGTTTCCGCCACGGAGCGACGGAGGAACTCCGTAAACTCCCCCTGTTTTAGGGTTTCTGATATATGAGCGATATATAGGCCAAAGGGGGGAGCCAGGAGTGGTCCCAGGGGCCTAGACGCCCTCCCGGCACGGCCAGGGTGGGGGTCGCGCCAGGTGGCCGCCTGGGCACCCTGTGGCCCCCCTCTGGTCGCTCTTTTGCGTGTCTTCGTGATCCTTCTGGAAAATAGCCTCCGTCATTTTCAGGTAATTTGGAGGTATTCTTCTTCAGCAACTCAGCGTCCACTTTTTACCGCTGAATCCTGCGTCTGCTGCTTCGGCACCGGAAAGTTGCAAACTGTGTAAAATAGGCCAAAACAACATAAGAATAGCATCATATCATGAAATATATCAATGAATAAGAAAGAATTACTATATAAAATAGTGATGCATTTTGGACGTATCAACAGCTAGCCGTAGAGTCAATCACTTGATCGATATGGGGCAACGCAAAAGGATCCTTGGGGCAGGCCTGATTCAGGCAAGTGTAATCTATACACATGCGCCAAGTTCCATTCTTCTTCGGGACCAGAACCGGATTAGCTAACCAGTCTGGGTAGACCACTTCCTTGATAAATCCTGCTGCGAGCAACTTGGTGATGTGTGAGGTGATGATAGTGATTTCTCGCCCTTCGTTGGTAAACCCCAAGTGGAAGGTGTGATGTAGCACATAAGCGAATTTCCCTTAGTAAAGATACCAAGGTTTGTCTCCAGTAGGACTCTGGAGATGATAAGTAGGTGTCAGCAACGCAACTGACGCGGACCTGCACACAGACACAAATAACTTTGTTCCCAACGAAGTTCAGAGAGGTTGTCAATCTCTCCGGTCTTGTTGTTCACAAAGGATCAAACCCAAGGGATAATGATAGCAACTGAAAGTAAAAAAAGAAAAGTAAATGAGCGTGGAAATAGTGACGAGGATATGGACCGGGATACGTGATGTTCACTAGTGATGTCTCTCTCCCAAAAGACGATAAAACTGCTATGCGAGGTGAAAAAATTACAGAAGGGCAATTGACAGGATTACGAACGCACCGCAATGCTAACTATGCTACAAAAGAAAGGAAGAGGCTCAAAAGCATGGGCAGAACGCCAAAATAAGTAGACCGAAATCCAACTGCATCTACTACTAATCATCCACCTTGAGATATCTATCCAGAACATCTCGCTGGTATTAAGTTGCGAGCCCCACCCAAAGTGTAAACCCAAAGCAACAGACAACTGCATTAAAAAGCACTTTGCGTAAAGTAAACAATCCTTGCAACCGCGGTTACAATCATCGTTGTTTTCCCCCTAGTGGCAACAGCACATCCCCTAGACTCATGTTTCTGTCACTCAAGCGTGTCATCAGGGGGCATGAACCCACAATCGAGCATAGCGTTCCCTCTTGGGGTTACTACCTACTACTTGGCCAAAGCAATAAACAGCAACGGAGAACATGCAAGAATTACTTAAGAATAAAAATATAAGAGATAAGAACCAAGTATATTACTCAATCACAATCTGAACATAATCTCATAATCCATCAGATCCCATCAAACTCAGCATAGCAACAGCAGAAAGATTACAAAAGTGCCTCGATCATGTAGGGCAGCTCACGAGGTCTAAACCATGAAGAACAAAGAGGGGAGGAGAACATCACATAGCTATTGATCACAGACCCATGGTCCAAAGGAAACTACTCACGAGACATCCGGGAAGCATCCATGGTGGAGAGGAGACTCCCGGAGGTCGGCCCTCCCTCCGGCAGGGTGCCGGGAAGAGGTCTGCTGGTGCTCCCGATCTCGGAAGCGCGGCGGCGGCGGAACAGAGGCGAGATCGCGAAAAAGGGTTCTGTCTTCGAGGGTTTCTCGTCACGGAGAATATATAGGCGAAGGAGGGCAGCCAGGGGGGCCACCAGGGGTCTAGGCGCCCCCTGGCGCGGCCAGCCCCTGGGGCGCGCCACCAGGGCGCCTGGGCCCCTGGTGGTGGCCCTCTGGCCCCACTCAGGTTCTTCCGGAAGGTTCCTCTGCGCTGATTTTTTATATGATTTTTCTCGAATTTTTGGAGCAATTTTTATATGGGGGAAAACTGAAATAGAAAAACAGCAGAAAACAGGAACTGGCACTGTGGTGCACTGAGTTAATAGGTTAGTCCAAATATGATCAAAAGTGTATGAAAGTGTATCTAGATCATAGCAATATCACACAAAACATGCATGGAGCAAGCATAAATTATAGATACGTTTTGGACGTATCAACATCCCCAAGCTTAATTCCTGCTCGTCCTCGAGTAGGTAAATGATAACGACATAATTTCTGTGGTGACATGCTAGCAACCATATAAGAACTTTGAAAAGTAAAGCAATCAAGGTTAGAGATTCAATTCAAGTCATAACATGCAAGAGTCTATATTAGCATTGAAACAAGTAACAAAAGAACATTAGGTGCAAGAGCTCTCACTGTCCGTGACTCGAATGTCTCCAAATGGTGTTTGCGTGCAAGAAGGGGGATAGGGAATACGAGAAAAACATTTATTTGTTGAGAACTCAATCTACTAAAGTTTCACACTTGGTCTTTTTCTGGAATCTTATCTTGACTCGTCCCCAGACCACTAGCCAGGTACAAGTCAATTTGATCCACTCCTTTTTCAATATTTTGAGCACTCATGCAATGGATGAGTGTAAGCACGAGAGTTGACACTTAGGATGGCAAAGAGAGGAATACGGAGGAGGAAGACAAAAAAGGGAGAAGAAAGGCTCACATCAATGAGGACAATCATAGGCAAGAGATGCCAAATGATAGATATAATGTGAGGAGTAGGGATTGCCATGCAACGGAGGCACACACGAGCTAAGAATCTCTCCAATGGAACTAGTGGGGTGCATCTAACTTGCTCGCTCATGAAGACCTAGATCTCGTTTGAGGAGGCTCATCCTTGGAATATGCAAGCCAAGTTCTATAGTGAAAAGGTCCCCACATAGCTATATGCATAATGATCATCTCTATGGAGTACAAGGATATAAAGGGAGTACTAGTGTGGATCTCTCAAAAGGATAGTAGTGTTTCCCCTTTCTCTCTTTTTATTTCTTTTTTTTTCTCTTTTTTCTATTTTTTTTCTATTTTTTGTGGCCTTAATGGCTCTTTCTATTTAACTCTCATTTGTCCTCTTTGGGATCCTTTATTGTGTCCACTTTGGGATCTTTTCCTCACTTAAGGGCAACACTCTATTTTACAAGAAGGTAAAGGAGATCTTTCACACTTTACAAGGTACTCAAAATCATAAAGAAGATATAACTATCATGATGTATGCAATGTATGTCGCTGCCAGTGTAGCAGGAACATGTATGACATGAAGATCAAGTCATGAAGATGTGGATGTTGCATGGCAATATATCTCGGAAAGGCTATGGAAATGCCTTGATAGGTAGGTATGGTGGCTGTTTTGAGGAAGGATATAAGGAGGTTTATGATGACAGAGCGTATCATGCCAAGGGTTTGGATGTACCGGCGAAGGTGGACACCAACTCTCGGAGTGAGAAGAAGGCAATGCACGGCACGGGAGAGGCTAGCAAAATATGGGAAGGTGGAAGTGTCAACTTTCAATACTTACATTAGTCCGAAGAACTCACGCACTTATTATCGGTAACTCTCAATCTAATAAGGAGGTTCACAAAGAGACAAGTACCCCGAGGAGGAGTGTATGGGGGTTTGGTTATCCTTGCGCATCCTCGACTCATGGTTCGTGAGTGTACTCTAATATTCGATCCCTCCAAAGATTAGTGATCCATCCAGTAGCTAGAGTTCTCAACTAGTTTTGTAGGTTTTGAAAATACACACGGATTGCCCAAAATACGACACCTATCACTAATAGGCTAAAGCTCTTGACACCAAAAGTTCAGACATTACTCACATCAATACCTCAAAACTATTGCAAGTTACTACTAGAATTAAATAGCAACCTCAATTACCTACTTTCAAGACAAGACACTACTCAGTGCAACAACCAACTCTCTTTAACAAAATAAACATGAAAACTAAAAAGATTTCTAGCAACAAACTAAACAAAATCCAATGCTCTTGCGAAAGACAAACTAAGACTAAAACTAAACATGGCAGCAGCTATGAAAAGATAAAGAACACACAACAGCAAAAAGATAAGCAGGAAAAATCCTATGATGTGTTCTAGATTTTGAAAGTGGAGCGTGTTTCTCTCCCACACAAAGTAAGATGGGGTCTAACTTGTTATGACCAGCAAGCAAAACTAAAGAAAACTAAAAATAAAACCTAAGAGCGAGACACTCCAAGCATAGCACATAACGCATGAAGTGATAAAAATACAGTGAAACGAAGGACGAACTGATGATTGTTGATGGAGAAGGTGATGCACGGGGGCATCCCAAAGCTTAGACGCTTGAGTCTCCTTGAATATTTATTGGGGATGCATGGGGGCATCCCCAAGCTTGAGCGCTTGACACTCCTGGATCTTCTTTCATCATCTTCTATCGCACACTTGAAAACACCCTTCATACATAACTCATCATAAGCTGATTAGAGAGGTTAGTACCCTTAATAAAATAATTTTTCCCCACTGGATATAAAGATATTCTTGAAGAGTTACTGTTTCTCAAGAGTGCCAAAAAGTTTTTGCAAAGAAAAGGCAAGCTTAAGGTTTGCAAAAGTGAAGAGAGGCAAAATGTGGCAGAATCTGTGAAAAACAGAACAGCGGGTAGTAGAGAATTTTTTCGGGGCACTTCTGCAACTCAAATAAAAAAACTCAGAACATACGAAAGTTTCACAATTGTATAGAGCATGCTGTCAAACAAATTCAGATAAAAAAGATGATCTGGTGATTTTATTCGAATTTTTCTGTCAAGGGACAGAATCTGTTTTCTGGACATCATGTCACAACTTTTGCTTCCCTTATCATAAGAGGCTATAACTTGGCACAAAGCTGAAAAATAATGATACAATGATGTTGCTACAGTAGTAACAAACATCAAGACACAACAAAAGCAAAAAGAAACCTAAATTCGTTGCGGGCTGCCTCCCAAAAGCGATTTCTTTTATGCCTTTAAGCTAGGCATGATGCAAAAGAAGAATCAAGTTTTATCAAGAGAAAGAGAATAACTAGCCCGAGTAACGGACTCAAAAGGTAACTTGATTTTCTTTCTAGGGAAGTGTTCCATCCCTTTCTTGAGAGGGAATTGGAATTTTATATTCCCCTCTTTCATGTCAATAACCGCACCAACGGTGCGAAGAAAAGGACGTCCCAAAATAATTGGACACAAAGGTTCACACTCTATATCCATAACAATAAAATCAACGGGAACATAGTTGTCATTGACAATGATAAGAACATCGTCGATCTTCCCCAAAGGTTTCTTTACGGAAGAATCAACAAGACAAACACCAAAAGAACAAGTTTCAAAGGGCTTCAATTCAAACATATCGTATATTCTTTTGGGCATAACGGAGGTACTAGCTCCAACATCACATAAAGCATAGCAAGAGAAGTTATTTAATTTAATTTTGATCATAGGGTCCCAACCATCATCTAGCTTCCTATGTATGGAGGCTTCTACTCTAAGCTTCTCCTCCCTAGCTTTGATGAGAGCATTTGTGATATGCTCCGTGAAGGCAAGATTAAGTGTGCTAGTGTGGGGGTCTCTAGACATTTTGTGTAGCAAGCTAATAACTTCTGAGAGGGTGCAACTATCAAAATCAATATCACTACTATCAAAGGTGGTAGTAGTGTCGTCTAGGCTCACTTGTTTGAAACCCTCTATGTTCATAGGAGTTTCTTCATCTTCGGTTGAGGTATTAGCATTACCATTAATAGGTCCAACGGGACTAGGAGTGCATTGGATGCTAATAGTTTGGGTGTCCTCAACAATTTGGATAGTGGCAACTGTGTGGTGTGTAGGAAGGCTCTTAATTATATCCTCTTCCTCTTTTTCTCTAGCCCACCTTTCTTTAAGTTTAGCCATCATCCTAATATTTTCATTAATTTGTAATTGGATAGCATTAATAGGAGTGGCCTTATTCTCCTCAAGGGGAGAGGTTTTAATTTTAAGCATCTCAATATCAAGGGCTAAGCTTTCTACCTTCAAAGAGAGATTATCTAATTTAGCTAATTTCTCCTCTACATTTTTATTGAAGGCTTTTTGGGTAGTGATAAAATCTCTAAGCATGTTTTCCAATTCAGAAGAGGGGTTCTTGTTGCTAGGGTAGGTGTTGTTGTTCCCATAGTTGGATGGAAACGGTCTAGGATTGCTGGAAATTAACCCTATAAGCATTGTTGTTGAAGTTGTTTCTAGCAATAAAGCTCACATCTACTTGTTCTTGGGCAAGCAAAGAATTTAAAGGGACATCACGAGGATCAATAGAGGGTTGCTTGGTAAGTAGAGACATAATTAAGTCAACTTTTTCATTGAGGGAGGTAATTTCCTCGACAGAGTTTACCTTCCTACCTGTTGGAGCGCGTTCGGTGTGCCATTGAGAATAATTGGTCATCATCTCATCGAGAAGCTTCGTGGCAGCACCAAGTGTAGTTGACATAAAGGTTCCTCCCGCGGCCGAATCTAACAGGTTCCGCGAGGTAAAGTTCAAGCCTGCATAAAAAGTCTGGATAACCATGCAGGTAGTCAAACCATGTGTAGGGCATTTCTTAACAAGAGATTTCATTCGTTCCCAAGCTTGGGCAACGTGTTCATTATCCAATTGCTTAAAATTCATAATTTTACTCCTTAATTGGATAATTTTAGCAGGTGGGTAGTATTTCCCTATAAAAGCATCTTTGCACTTATCCCAAGAATCTATGCTATTCCTAGGTAAAGATTGAAACCAGATTTTAGCTTCTCCCCTTAAAGAGAAAGGAAAGAGCTTGAGCTCAACAATATCACCTTCTACTTCTATATACTTTTTCATATCACATAATTCAACAAAATTGTTCAAGTGTAAAGCAGCATCATCTCAAGCACTAGAGAACTGATCTCTCATAACAAGGTTTAGCAAGGCAGGTTTAATTTCATAAGAGGTAGCTGAAGTGGCAGGTGTGGCAATGGGGGTGCAGATAAAGTCTTGGTTGTTGTGACTAGTGAAGTCACACAACTTAGTGTTTTCAGTGGAACCCATAGCAGCAGCAAGTGTGGCAGTTTTTTTTGTGATTTTTGATAAAGGACACAAAGATAAAAACTGAAAGGTAAACTAACAAGACTAAAAAACAAAGGTAAAGGGTAGTGTGCAACTCCCCTATCTTAGCACTCGGAGTCCCCGGCAACGGCGCCAGAAATTTTGCTTGATGTGCGAGGTGATGATAGTGATTTCTCGCCCTTCGTTGGTAAACCCCAAGTGGAAGGTGTGATGTAGCACATAAGCAAATTTCCCTCAGTAAAGATACCAAGGTTTGTCTCCAGTAGGACTCCGGAGATGATAAGTAGGTGTCAGCAGCGCAACTGGCGCGGACCTGCACATAGACACAAATAACTTTGTTCCCAACGAAGTTCAGTGAGGTTGCCAATCTCTCCGGTCTTGTTGTTCACAAAGGATCAAACACAAGGGATAATGATAACAACGGAAAGTAAAAGCATAAAAGTAAATGAGCGTGGAAACAGTGATGAGGATATGGACCGGGATACGTGATGTTCACTAGTGATGTCTCTCTCCCAAAAGACGATAAAACTGCTATGCGAGGTGAACAAATTACAGAAGGGCATTTGACAGGATTATGAACGCACTGCAATGCTAAATATGCTACAAAAGAAAGGAAGAGGCTCAAAAGCATGGGCAGAACGCCAAAATAAGTAGACCGAAATCCAACTGCATCTACTACTAATCATCCACCTTGAGATATCTATCCAGAACATCTCGCTGGTATTAAGTTGCGAGCCCCACCCAAAGTGTAAACCCAAAGCAACAGACAACTGCATTAAAAAGCACTTTGCGTAAAGTAAGCAATCCTTGCAACCGCGGTTACAAGCACCGTTTTCCCCCCTTGTGGCAACAGCACATCCCCTAGGCTCATGTTTCTGTCACTCAAGCGTGTCATCAGGGGGCATGAACCCACAATCGAGCATAACGTTCCCTCTTGGGGTTATTACCTACTACTTGGCCAAAGCAATAAACAGCAACGGAGAACATGCAAGAATTACTTAAGAACAAAAATATAAGAGATAAGAACCAAATATATTACTCAATCACAATCTGAACATAATCTCATAATCCATCAGATCCCATCAAACTCAGCATAGTAACAGCAGAAAGATTACAAAAGTGCCTCGATCATGTAGGGCAGCTCACGTGGTCTAAACCATGAAGAACAAAGAGGGGAGGAGAACATCACATAGCTACTGATCACGGACCCATGGTCCAAAGGAAACTACTCACGAGACATCCAGGAAGCATCCATGGTGGAGAGGAGACTCCCGGAGGTCGGCCCTCCCTCCGGCAGGGTGCCGGGAAGAGGTCTGCTGGTGCTCCCGATCTCGGAAGCGCGGCGGCGGCGGAACAGAGGCGAGATCGCGAAAAAGGGTTCTGTCTTCGAGGGTTTCTCGTCACGGAGAATATATAGGCGAAGGGGGGCAGCCAGGGGGTCCACCGGGGGTCTAGGCACCCCCTGGCGCGGACAGCCCCTGGGGCGCGCCACCAGGGCGCCTGGGCCCCTGGTGGTGGCCCTCTGGCCCCACTCAGGTTCTTCCGGAAGGTTCCTCTGCGCTGATTTTTATCTGATTTTTCCCGAATTTTTGGAGGACTTTTTATATGGGGGAAAACTGAAATAGAAAAACAGCAGAAAATAGGAACTGGAACTGTGGTGCACTGAGTTAATAGGTTAGTCCAAATATGATCAAAAGTGTATGAAAGTGTATCTAGATCATAGCAATATCACACAAAACATGCATGGAGCAAGAAGAAATTATAGATACGTTTTGGACGTATCACTTGGCTATCTCATCGCCGATTGCTCCTCTCTTCTCTTCTGAAAAACACCGAAGTGACTGCTTGATCGGCTTGGATCCAGGTCGGATATGAAGCTTGTGCTCGGCAAGTTCCCTCGGTACACCAGGCATGTCATGTGGGGACCATGCGAAGATGTCACGGTTCTCACGGAGGAACTCGACGAGCTCGCCTTCCTATTTGCTGCTCAGGCCGGCCCCAACAATGACGCAGTTGCTCGGGTCGGAGGGGTCCAGGGCGATCTTCTTGTTGTCCTTTGCCGCTTGAAATATGGTCTCATCATCCAGCCTCTTGTCCTTCGTGCTCGGCATGGGGTCCTTCATTTGAGCTTGGACTGCTGCTACCACCTTGTCCAGCTGGCGCCGTTCTGCATCTATGACCAGAGCATCAGCTAGCTTGGAACCAGCGGATGAACACTCCAGTGACTTCTTGTAGTCACCACACACAGTGATTGGACCATTCGGCCCTGGGAGCTTCATTTTCAAGTACGGCTGCATAATGTTGAACATGAACTTGGTGATTGCAGGCGACCCAAGCAGAACATGGTATGGGATGCTCAGATCGGCCACCTCGAACCAGATCGGCTCTCGGCGGAAATTCTCTTCCGACCCGAATACTACCTCAACCCGAATGCGGCCTAATGGGGTACATGACAGGCCGGGCACTATCCCATGGAACGTAGTTCTGCTGGGCTCTAACTCGCTCCCGCTGATGCCGAGCTTGATCATTATGTCTCTGTATAGAATATTGATGGCACTGCCTCCATCAATAAGCGTCCTGGTGAACTTGCATGAATACAATGGTGCCGACAAGATTGCATCCACCACGAGCATATAACTGCCCGGGTTGGGCATTTCGCTCGGGTGGTCTTCTGGGCCCCATGTTATGGCATTGTCCGACCAGTTCAACCTCAGAGAAATTGCTGGCATGGTGGCGTTGACTGCCTGCTCACGGGCTCTCCGACTGCCCTTGTCATCCGAATCACTGGTGAAGATCATATATGCTGCATCATGACGTGGGAACTGCTGCCGATCATTTGCTGGTGGTGGGCCTGGGGGTGGGGGTGGCGGTGGGGGTGGATTTCCTGCCCCTCCCTTTGCCAAACGCTCAACCCAAATGCACTGCCGAGTGGTGTGTGATGCGGGCTTGCCTACTCCACTGTGCATCTTGCAGGGCTGGTTCATCATGTCCTCAAACGTGTATGGGGGCCTGGGTTGACCTGACGGTCTCTCTGCAGGCTTCATCTTCCGACTGCCTCCCGCAGCCCCTTGTTCCTCTTGGTTTTGCACCGTTGCTACCTGCCGATTGCCATACTGGGCATCCGGCTGCTCATCCTTCCTCTTGTTGAAACCAGTGTTGTTGTTGTTGTTGAAATTGGGGGTGTTGCTGTTGTTGTTGTTGAAGTTGTTGTTCCTCTGGATCTCGCGCCTCTCGCGCCGGTTGGGACCATTTGCTTCTGCCTATTGCTGCTGCTGGCCGGATGGCTGCCCTTGGATGAAACCACTGGGACTTAATGTGATCTGGCGCATTGCAGAGTCAGATGCGGCGAATGAATTGGCTATCCTCATCAGATCGGCCAAAGATGTTACCTCCTTGCGCAGGAGCTTTTGCTTCAACAAAGACCCGTCCAAGCAGCCATCAGTGAAGTACTGGATGGCTTGGATTTCATGAACTCCCTCGCAAGTGTTCTTGAGCTTGATCCACCGCTGAAGGTAATCGCGCAGGGGCTCGTCCTTTCCTTGTACGCAGAGAGCCAGGTGCCTCGGCAGACCTGGGCGCTCATAAGTACCCGTGAAATTGCGGACAAATGCGTCCTCAAAATCCTTCCAGCAATTGACACTGTTGCTGGGAAAGTTGTTCAACTAGGACCGAGCTGAACCTTGGAGCATGAGCGGAGCATAGCGTACTGCTACGCGCCGACCACCTCCTGCGATACCGACGGCTGTCATATAATCGATCAGCCAATCTTTTGGCTTGACTGATCCATTGTACTTGGGGGTGTCCCTGGGCAATGTGAAACCTTTGGGGAACTGCTCTTGCCGAATGCGCGGGCCGAAACATGCTGGACCCACCGACGCATCATATTCCGGTTGCTTATCCTGCTGCAACTGCTCGATTCGGTGCCTTGCGTCGTTGTCTACGATTGCTCGGGGACCTAACCGCTGGCTTATCGCCGGCCGGACTGATGCCGCCGGTTGCTCATTACGCCTGCTATTGACTGCTGGCTCATCCCTCCGACTGCCTCCTGTAGCCCCTTGATTCTTCCGACTGCGGTGCAAACTGCCATGTGGTGAGGATGCTTGCCTTTGCTGCCGCTGCAGCGCATTCGGCTGATTCGCACCCGCAGTTGCCCGAAGTGACTTTGATGCTACTGGCCCTTGCTGCTCGGTGGCCGCCCTTTGCTGCTGGTTCGCTGTGGTTATGAGGTCGCACATTTGGCGCGTCCTCTCCCGCAGCTCTTTTCCTTCCAGATGCTCCAGCTCGGTGGCGATCTGCTGGGCAGCTCTCATGTTCTTCACAGGAGAACTGTATGAAATCTGTGGTGCCACAATGATGGATGCTACTGGCTGCTGGGATCCTCCCAGCTCTCTGCCGACCTCTCGGCCTGCTACCCGAAGCTCCTCAATGACTGGGGGTGGGACAACACGCTGCCGAATGCCATGCGCTGCGTTGTATTCCCGAACTGATGCCTCCATTCGGCGCTTCTCAGCGTCGATCCGATCTGATTGCTCCTTCAGAGCTTGTCGCACCTTTTCCAGCTCGGCGTGAGCCACATCTGGATCGGCGTGAAGATCCACGGGAGTGCTGAGCACGTCCGGTGGGTTGCTTGGGCCTGCTGCTGCAGTCGCTGCCCTCGCGGCTCGGGAAGCTGAAGTGGAACTGTGGCAACTTGACGCCCCTGCCATCATGACCTTCGCACGGATGTGCGCAGTCGTGCCCTCTGTCCCCACAGCATCCGGCCCTCCTGGCAGCGGATCCGTGAGCTCAGAAAACACCCGTACCTCCCTAGGAAACAAGTCAGGGAGTGCTGCGACGAAGACGCGATGTCCGCCGAAAGGAATGATGACGCCGCGCGGTAGCGGCATTCCAGCCCCAAACCGCGAGGCGTTGTCGATGACAAAGTCCCACGCTCTGCTCCTCATCACCAGGCCGGAGGCGAAGCGCACGCGCGATGCAGATGATGGTCCCGTCCGGAGCAGAACTCCAGTCGACGCCTCGGCCTGCCCCACGGTGGGCGCCAACTGTCGTCGATATGTAACGGCAGATACCATGGGGATGGCTAAAGAGGGGGACAGACCGAGGTTAGTGTCGCTGGTACCGGAAGCGAGAATGGGAACACGGTGAGACACCACGATGTACCCAGGTTCGGGGCTCTCCGTAGAGATAACACCCCTAGTCCTGCCGAGCTAGCTATATGCAATAACTCTGGCTACAATGAATGCTCCTTGAGCTGTTTGAGAGGAAGAAGAAGAGGGCCTCTGGTCTCTACTCTCTCCTTGCTCTCTCTGGTGGGTGAGAATGTAATAACTGCTCCGTAGTCCCTCACGCAGGAGGGGTACCCGGGGCTCTTATAGGCCGAGCCCAGGGTACAAAAGTAAATACACAAGAGGGAGGGCCCAGCTGTCTGTCTCAGATCGGCTAGGGACCTAACATCGTGCTTCTCCGGATGTCCCGGTGTAGACTTGCGGCTCGCCATACTGCTATCCGTAGACCTCGGTAGTGAACAGTGAGGCTAGACACTTAGGCCTGTCGGCCTGTCCGCGTGATCGGCGCTGGAGGAGACCGCACGCCTCTGACAGTCCCGATCTCCAGGGATTGCGCATTGAATGCTCTTGTACCAGGTGTCCGATCTGAACCTCTGATCGGACACTGCTCTTCTTACTTCGGCCGGATGCTCCTGGATGAGGCCGATTGCGCCTTCTCCGGGGCAATCGGCCCTCACATGGAAAAGTTCGGCCCACTTCTTGATTTCTCTTGTTTAGCTCGGCCTTGAATAGATCAGTGACCTCCAGCTCGGTGATCTTTGCTTTGATGAACTATTTCCCCTGGGTGACCCTACCCGGGGGCCATTCCCCCGATAGTGCGCCAATGAGGTAAGTTCAGTTGGAGCTATCGTTCTTCGGATGTGATCGGCGTTGGTTGAGACGCGTCGATGTTTCTTTGCTTTGGGCAAGCTCTGTTACTTTGTAGTTCTGATGTCGTGGTGGCTGCCTTCGGACTAGTCAGATGTGCACTATCTTCTACTCTTGATGTTCGCAGCGAGTTGTGGCCATTGTGCTTTTTGGATTGTGTCATGTTGTATGGATGTGTCTGCTCTTTTTTTAGCATGTAAATTTGTTTTTTTATCAATGCATCGAAACGCAAAGCCCAGTTTGTTAATTTGGGATCAAATGAGTTGATAATGTTTTATGTGTTTTCTGCAAATAATTACCCCAAATAGTGGTGTTCTCCGCAAAAATGTTCGAGAGTTGTGGTTTTGCGAAAAAAAAGCCCCAACAAATAGTGTTATCTGCTAAAACCTCTTCCGGAAAGCCAGATAGCTTTATCGTTTGTCTTTGTGATGCCGCCGAACGTCAATTCCCAAGCAATGCAACCAATCATCCAACACCATTTCTCTGTCATCCTCGGCCGGAGACAAACATGTATCGTCTCAGCTCCAAAGCTCCTTGTCTCTCTTCCACAACAATGCCGCCAGCTAGAACAAGAAGAAGAAATTTAGCCAGCTGACGTTTATAAAGGCCATGCACGCATACATAATGGATGTAGTACCAGACTACCAGAGCAAGTAATTGGCCATGGGAAGCTCCAAGCTCTGCTTGCTTTTCTCGCTTCTCACCTTCCTCCTCCTCGCCATTGTCATCGCCGGGGATGAACTCGGCACGTACGTCGTCCACGTGCAGCCCCAGGAGAACGGCCTGTTCACCACGAACGACGAACGGAAGGCGTGGCATCAGTCCTTCCTCCCCGACCATGGCCGGCTCCTCCACTCCTACCACCACGTCGCCAGCGGCTTCGCGGCGCGGCTGACGCGGCTGGAGCTCGAAGCCGTCTCCGCCATGCCCGGGTTCGTCGCCGCGGTGCCGGACGTGATCTACCGCGCCCAGACGACGCACACGCCGCAGTTCCTCGGGCTGGACACGGCGCTGGGCGGGAGAAACTTGTCCGTCGGATCCGGCGAAGGCGTCATCATCGGAGTGCTCGATACCGGCGTCTTCCCCGACCACCCCTCCTTCAGCGGCTTCGGCATGATGCCGCCGCCGGCCAAGTGGAAGGGGAGGTGCGACTTCAACGGCTCCGCGTGCAACGGGCACAAGCTGATCGGTGCTCGGACCTTCCTCAGCACCGGCGACGGCAGTGCTCCCGGCGCCGCCCCAGAGCCGCCGATCGACGGGAACGGGCACGGCACGCACACGTCCAGCACCGCGGCAGGATCCGTCGTGCCGGGTGCTCAGGTGCTCGGGCAGGGCAACGGCGCCGCGTCCGGGATGGCGCCCCGCGCGCACCTCGCCATGTACAAGGTTTGCAACGCGAGCGGCAACTGCGCCGGTGTAGATGTACTCGCTGGCATCGACGCCGCCGTGTCCGACGGGTGCGACGTTATATCCATGTCGCTCGGCCTCCACTTTCCGACGCTGCCTTTCTACAATGATAGCGTCGCCGTCGGCACGTTCGCCGCAGCGGAGAAGGGAATTTTCGTCAGCATGGCGGCTGGTAACTTGGGCCCGAGCCACTCCACGTTACTCAATGAGGCGCCATGGATGCTCACCGTCGCCGCGAGCACCATGGACCGCCTGATCAGCGCCAAGGTCATCCTTGGAGACGGCCTCTCGTTCGACGGCGAGTCGCTCTACCAGCCCAACAACTCGGTGGCTGCCCCGTTGGTCTACGCCGGTGCGAGCTCGACGCCCGACGCCAAGTTCTGCGGCAACGGCTCGCTGGACGGCTTCGACGTTAAGAACAAGATCGTGCTGTGCGACAGCGGCAACTTGCTGTCGGTGGACAAGGGGGCCGAGGTTCTCAGAGCCGGAGGCGCAGGCATGATCGTGACCAACCAGTTGGTCCAGGGCTACAGCACGTTCCCGTTCGTCCACGTCCTGCCGACCTCGCAAGTCAGCTATGCCGCTGGAGTGGAGATCAAGAACTACATCAATTCGACGGCGAACCCGAAGGCCAACATCTCCTTCGTCGGCACGGTTCTCGGCACGTCGCCGGCGCCGGCCATTACCTACTTCTCCTCCCGAGGTCCCAGCTTCCAGAGCCCCGGCATTCTGAAGCCCGACATCACGGGCCCCGGCGTGAACGTGATCGCGGCGTGGCCGTTCCAAATCGGCCCACCGTCGTCCATTGACCTCAGGCCGACCTTCAACATTATCTCCGGCACGTCGATGTCGACGCCGCACCTTGCCGGCATCGCGGCGCTGATCAAGAGCAAGCACCCTGACTGGTCTCCGGCGGCGATCAAGTCCGCCATCATGACCACCGCCGACGTCACCGACCGCTCCGGCACGCCGATACTCGACGAGCAGCACAAGGCCGCCGACCTCTTCGCCGTCGGAGCCGGCCATGTCAACCCGGAGAAGGCCGTGGACCCCGGCCTGATCTTCGACATTACCACGGATGACTACATCGGCTACCTCTGCGGCATGTACAAGAGCCAAGAGGTCACGGTGATCGCGCGCCGCGCCGTGCAGTGCTCCGCGGACATCGCCATCCCAGAGTACCAGCTGAATTACCCGTCGGTCTCGATCACGTTCACGCCGTACTGGAACCAGAGCCCTCCGATATCGGTCCGGCGGAGGGTGACGAACGTCGGCGAAGTGCCGGCGCTGTACTATCCCCAGGTCGACATGCCGGCGGACAGCGGTCTGGTCATCAGCGTTTACCCACAGTCGCTTCAATTCACCGAGAAGAACCAAGTGCAGGCATTCGATATAAATGTGGAGGCGAAGAACAGCAGCGCCACGGCGGTGAAGGGCGCGATCCGGTGGGTGTCGGTCAAGCACACCGTGAGGATCCCTATTTCGGTCACATTTGCCGCGCATTAGGGTAGGGCGCAGTGGGGAAATTGCTTTTGGATCCGGGAGTCCATGGCTTCTTTAATTTTTAAAATTCTAAATTTTATTTTTTAGTTTTCAAAAAATTTAAAAATATATATACACATACGTATAAATGTATACTACTTGTCTGCAAAAGTTTTATGGTGAAATATTTTTATACTATTCATTACTAAAGTACATGAATTTCTTTTTTTGCAGCTTACACGAAAGCTTATTTCATCAAGAAAAAATGTGGTATACACCTTAACGTTTATGCGTATTTTTTTCATAAATTTTCAAAGCTTAAAATATGTTTTTCAATTTTTTTAAGAATGAGCTCATTAATTTTTCAAAAATATGTTTTTCAATTTTTTTTCATAATTTTCTAGAAGGTTCGGGCGTGCAGATCATGGGGGACGTGGCGGGCGATTACGGGGATACGTGAGCGTATGCAGGAGATTATGGAGGCAGGTGATTAGGTGAGTTCAGTGTCTAAAGTGAGTGAGAGAGAGAGAGAGAGAGGTGCAGCTGGTGGGTTGCGCCACTATGCGAGGGAGGAAGAGGTGCAGTTAAGTCTACTTTTCCTTTTTATTTTCTATTTTTCTTTTCCCTGTTGAATTTAAATTTGAATAACAATAAAATGTGCTCCAAATTCATATTGGAATTAACACATAATCAAAGCATTATTCAGACTTAAGAAAAAAATTCTTTTCTTGCAAGAAAATTTAAAGGGATGGTTAGATTATTTACCCCTTTTCTATTTCAATTTATGTAAAATTGGTTCCTCCAATCTTCATAGAATAACCAAAACTATTCAAAGAATATATAATGGGTTGAAGTATATTATATTTCATACGATACAGAATAATTTATTTACCACCCTTGTATAAATATTTTTATATTTCCTAAAGGATCTTCATGCTTCAAATTAAATCCAAGATTGAATTAGGATTTTAATTAATATTTGGGAATTAGGGAATTTTTTTCCAACTGAAAATATTAAATAGAAGGCACACATAAACTGTGTGCTTCATCAGGCTTTGATAATTATTCCCTAAATGAAAATTTAGGGTTCTCAATAAATTTAAATTTCTATTTGAACCATGATTTCAAACAATCAATCAAATCTTAGTCAATTATAGCTAAAATCAAGAAATTTGGAAATTTTTAATCCCCTCTAATTTAATTAATGAAATTCCAGAATATGATTTTTTTAAGAGATGACAGGTGAGCCTTTTGCGCCCGCCACTTATAGATTTTTTCCTAGTAGTGACATCGTTCTTTCTAGATGATGAACGAAGTACTAAGATTGTTGGTTGGTTTATACTCCCTCTGTTCCAAATTAGATGACTGTCATTCACTCATTTGTCCATATGTGTATCTAGATATGTACACAAATAAAAATCCTATAATTTGGAATGAAAAGAGTATATGTTTGGATGCTACCATAGCAGCAGAAAACGATGCCAAGGCAAAAATAAATTCCTTGAAAAAATGCACCAACGGAGTGTTACATAGCCCCACGCCACCATTGTCTTGATAGGATAGAGGCGTGCATCATCTGTATACGTTGCTAGTTATTCATAGTACATGTCGCGTCGAAGCATGGTGAAAGCCACCAATTACTGGTTACTAACGGTGTATGTGCTTGACACACTACTAGTGGGGAACTTACTAGCAGCATGTAGATCACATACCACTAGTAATATATTAACAAGTCTCATCATACAAGCAGTGTACAAGCCGAGAATACATCTTAGATGTTAGATTCCTTGTGCTGTAATAAACCCACTCAAGTTCACCTCCTAGGACAAGCATGGGTACTCACATATTTCATATTTTATATTAGCATTTTTGGTTCAATTCTGATAGTGTGATGACATCCATGCTTATTTACTACGAGAAGTGTGTGGTGACTATCAATGTCAACATTTGTCAACTCATTATCCTTATGGTGATCATAGTAGGAGGGTATACATGGGTTCCTTCATATGGGTGAGTGTGTTTTGTACTATGTTTCTCAAAAAATATATTAACTATGTTTTATGCGCTAACATTTAAAATCTGGAACTAAAAATCATGCAACCTCTAATAAATTGAGGTCATATATTTTTTTTGTGGGGTAATTGAGGTCATATATTAAAGACACGAGATTATATGAAACATTAAATTGCATATAAATAGCGGCCAAACATATTATATCTCTAAATATATGGCTCATTAAAAACAAAATATACGCAACTAATATTGAATTTCCCATTTAATTTGAGTGAAGAGCGGCGCAGATATTTTGCGTGTATGCAATCGGTGGTGATGGGCTATCCATTGTCCGCACCTGCCTTTTCACATCTATAAATACCTATACATATCGGCGGTACAAGGCACACAACCACAAGAATCACAAGAAGCAAGAGAAAGAAGATCCCCATCCTCCTCCTCTACATAAGCTCTCGCTCTAACTTTCAGGTGTGTGTTCCATCTTTTGTTTTCTTGGCTTGTTTTATCATGGTGCTTGTAGTAGTTTTAATATCCATGCTTCATACACTAAATAATGTTAGGGTGTTGCTATGCACGTTTAGAGTGCAACATGAATTTATTTTTATCTATGTGGCACACTTTTTACTTCTCTTGTTGTCTTTGTTGTTCTTAGCATCCATATATAAGCATTTACATATAACTGTTTCCATTTTCATGGTTTATTTTCTAAGTTGGTGCTATCTAGGCTCATCTAGTTTTTGTTTCTAAATTATGCAAAATGGGAGAGAACATGGCAAAAAATAATATATATATATATATATACAACACAATCGATTGACCTCTATTACTGTTTTTCATTCAAAAAATATTTTGTTTTTACATGTTCTATGTTAGTGACACTATGATTTTACTAACTATTAGGTTTTTAGTTAATTATTTCCATGTATACAAAATCTTTGTAAATATTAGTTTGGCATGTTTAGATCAACAATATTAACTTATTTATTTGTGTATGTGTTTGAGTTAGGTCATCATGCCATCCAAGGCCCAAGGATCCATGTCCATCAAGGCACTACTTGTTGAGGACATTGAGGTTTGTAGGAAGGTCTTGGAAATGATGTTGCGCAAGTTTCATTGTGAGATTACTCTAGCTATGAATGGAAAGGAAGCTATTGATTTGTTCCTCAAGGGGAAGAAGTTTGATATTGTTTTGTGTGATAAGATCATGCCCGTTATGACTGGTCCTGAGGTATTTAGTCCCCTCCCCCTTTAGATATATAATTATCCTTGCAAGTCTTATCATGTATTTATCTAAATACAACCCTTTGTTTGTGTGAAATTTAGACAATGTTTTGTATTGCTTGATAGGCAGTTGCAAAGATCCGTGCTATGGGAGAAACCGATGTGAAGATTGTTGGGGTTTCTGCCGATAATAATGCCATGGAGGCGTTCATGAGTGCTGGTGCAGATGTGTTTGTGCCCAAACCAATGAGTTTTAAGGATCTCGAGCTTATAATCGAGGAGGTCATCAACAAGAAGAAGAATGACAAGATCTAGCTCCATTCTGCTTGCTCGAGTGATGGAGAAAATAATCTCTTAATCCTTGATCTATGTTTGCTTGTTTAATTGTGTTGTTTGATTTCAAGAATTTCGTTTTAAAGATCAACCATTGTTATAAAAAATAATACATAGTACCTATGTTTAAATTGGATCGACATATTTTGTATCTCTTTCAAATTTAGTCCAATGCTTTTCATTAATTAATGTTTCATTGTGTGAGACATACACCCATTTTGGGACAAAAATATCCGACTATAAGTATTTGATAATTCTTATATAATTTGGATTACTACTTGATGGTCATGGTGGTGCATATAATTAATGAACCATATTAATATCATCATCGATCCATTCAATAAAACAATTGATGTATAACTCCATATGTCTAGCACTACCATGTAAGTTGAATTTCTCTGAGTTAACATTCATTCTATTCCATGTAGCTAATTACCTTGTCATGAACACTTTGGAAGAGAAAATTCAATGAGAACTTCATTAAGAGCGTGAGAGATATCAAATAAAGCATAAAATTAGAGTGTCTCTTTAATACCCATATGTATCATTAGATTAGGACTCTCATTAGAGATCGTTGGCAAAGTCTCTCGTGTTATCGATGGAGTATTTGAGATTGTAAACATTTTTCTAAGTGACATACGGTCCCTTTCCTTCTTCGTAATCTTCGGGTTTCAGCTCGGCTTTGGTTTCACCCACTTCTTATTATATATCTTATAGCATAGCTGCGTCAATGTCTTATTATTCATCCTCTCTGTACACATTATAATCATTGACCGAGCACGAAACTTCATACATTTTTACCCATTGAATCACG
The DNA here is from genome assembly GCA_950022295.1 of Bromus sterilis. Taxonomy (NCBI): domain Eukaryota; kingdom Viridiplantae; phylum Streptophyta; class Magnoliopsida; order Poales; family Poaceae; genus Bromus; species Bromus sterilis. The sequence goes on along the minus strand of OX465600.1, from coordinate 14,934,043 downwards.
CATGCCGTTCGTATGTCCATTATGCATGATTTCTAGTTTGCAAACACGAGCATTGCATAGTCTTTAGTTTTTATATGTATGCGTGACTGGAGTGTCGTATCCCTTTTTGTCAATCTTAGCAAAGCGCTTCTGAGAAGTAGACCACCAATTGTACATACTAAACCAATAGGAAAATAGGACGTATCCCTGGCGTGTAGGGATCGACCAACATCCCAAACAATTTTTTGACCCTAATATGGAGCGAAAGTATGTGTTTGCGGCTTTCGGTGTGACGTGTTCTAGACTGTTCGATCAGTTGCACAAATCATGGAGCAATGGAGAGTGCCAAGTCATTTGCGCTAAACCAAATGGAGCGCGAACACGGAAGCGGACGTTCGGAGGACGAGCTCCAGGGTGGACCTTATTTTATTTTTTTTGAAAATCATATTTAAACATTTCAAAATTTCCCAAAAAAAATCCACGAAAACTTATATGGGTTTAGAACTACTGTGTAAATTTTCATTTGAAAATATTATTATGATTTGTAAGCTGTGCAAATAAAACAAAATTCCAGCCCAACAATCAAATAAAATAAGCCCATTTGAAAAATAACATTTGTATTTTTTCTGCAGTGCAAATATAGTGTGCTGAAAATTTACAGGTTTGTTTCATATGTGTATATGTTTGTTCACAAAAAGATTTAAATTTCTTTGCCAAGTGGAAATTCGGATTTCAAAACGTCCCACCTGGAGCCCGAGCACAAAAAGCAATATACGGCGCGAACACCTTTGTAATCAACTACATAGTGCTAGCGCATTGGCATTGTGCACTCATCCACATCCATGGGACTTGGGTTTGAATCTCATATTATTTTTATTATTTTATTATTTTATCATATGTGATAAATATATACAAAAATAATTTCTAACAAATATGTTTTAGATAAAAGGAAATTATATAACAATTTTTTATTTTTTCATTGGGCAAAAATTTGAAAAAAATATGAATTCATTTTTGTTAAATTATTATGTGATGTAACCATGGCAATATTGATATGTAGTCCATGGCGATTTAAATTCGTAGACCGTGGACTTTTGCCATAAAATTTTGCATTGGGAAAAACTACTTTTTTTGTGATTGTCATGGAAAAATTGGCATAAAAATGTGTTGAACACAACTTAATTTTATAAATTTTGTCATGATTCATTAAATAAATTTGTCATGCTAAATTGTTAGATTTTCCGTGGTAAAAATAATTATTTTTCCATGCTACATAAGCTCAATTTGCCATATTGCATAAACTAAATTTTCCATGCTACATACACTAAAATTACCATGTCGATTTTTTTTCATGCTACATGAACTAAATTTGCCATGTTCGAAAATTAATTTACCATTCTACATAAACTTAATTTGCCATGGTTTTAAAAAAATGTAAATTTACCATCCATCTAGAACTATTTCTGTATATTTTTTCTATCCAAGTATAAAAGATAAAAAAAAGTAAATATGCCATCTATCTAGAACTATTTGAAGCCGGATCTTCCAGGTGAAAGGTAAAGCCCCACGCCAATGGACTGGGCATGTGTTTTTGTTTTAGAAGTGTGTTCTCGCATACGACTATAACACCTGCCTTGTTTTATCCCTTTGCGTTATGATCCCGATGATGAAAGTGTCACGCCAACAGCAAAAAATAGGTAAGTTACATCCACGAGGGAATCACTATTTAAAGCGCAGCTGCGCTGGTTTGTTGTCCTGAGCGCATTCACTAAAAGACAAAATAAATATCATTGTTGATAGTGACAGCTATAAAGACCGCGTCAGTGCATGCGAATATGGAGTAAAACGGACATGCATGTGCTCACGTCACTTCTTTATTCCGTTTCATTTTTTCAAAAGCCTAACTTTTGAATCGAGTATCAAAAAGAAGATCAGTGTTCACCATTAGATTTCTCTCGACGAGATCTTGAAAACTAGATGTCATATGATTATATTTTGACAACTTTTTAAAAACAAGCAACTATGATGCTAAACGAGGCAACTATAATGCTAAATGAACGCAACTTTCTTATACCATCTTCACTAATGAATTTATCTACTAAATATGTCGTAGACCACTTACAAATCACATAAAAGAATTTTACATCGTACATAGGCAACTGAACTTCATCGGAAGTCAACTCCGATGATGGAAACATATTTAATGGCACCCTTTTCTCATTAAATTCGTGCAAATTCTTTCAAGAGCAAGAAGCACTGGTACACGAGAGGCATTTTCTCCATCAATCTGGTAATGTACTTGTTCGATTTTATTATGACAATTACTTGATTTTGTTAAAACGGTTGATTGTTTTGTTACAACAGTTGCTTGGTTTTGATATTGAAGTTATTTGGTTTTTTGTTAGGATAGTTTCTTGGATTTATTAGGATAGTTGCTTGACTTTGCTAGGACATTTTGCATTGTGTGATTGGATAATATAGTTGCGTGAATTTGCTTGGACAGTTGCTCGGTTTTATTAGGGTAGTTGCTTGCTTTTTATTATGAAAGTTGTTTGACTTTTTGTTAAGACGGTTGCTTGGTTTGTTATGATAGTTGCTTGGACTTGTTAGGACAATTGTTTGATTTGTTATGATAATTGCTTGGATTTGTTAGGATAATTTTTTGGCCTTGTTAGAACATTGTGCTAGGACAATTGCTTGATTTTCTTAGGACAATTGCTTAATATTGTTAGGATAGTTGCTTGATTTATTAGGACTAATGCAGGTGCTAGGTTGCTTGGTTTGTTATGATAGTTGCTAAGACATTTTGGTAATGTAGGTGCTTGAATTTCCTAGGATAGTTGCTTGGTTTTTCTAGGGTAGTTGCTTGGTTTTGGTAGGGTACTTTGTTGGTTTGCTTGGACCGTTGCTTGGTCTTGTTAGGACAGTCGCTTGGTTTATTATGACAGTTGCTTGATTTGCTAGGACAGTTGCTTCGTTTTATTATGATAGTTGCTTAATTTGCTAGGACTATTTTTCATTGTGTTTTTTTGGTAATATAGTTGCTTCAGTTTACTAAGACAATTGCTTAGTTTTGCAAGGACACTTATTTGGTTTTTTCTAGAACATGTTTACATTGTGTTTTTGTAATACAGTTGCTTGAACCTTTTAGGCTAGTCGTGTATTTTGTTTTTGCTAGGGACAATTACTTTGGATCTTCCTAGACTAATATTGTATGCAACCGAACATTAACGGTAGACAACTGATTACCAATAGTATGCAACTGAGTAACACTGATAGGCAATTTGAGATAATGTTAGTGAAATTCATTGATATAAATAGTAAAATAAAGTTGATGATTTGTAGCACTAAAAACGTCTCATATTTTGTGTTATTTTCTCGGATTTACACAAACCAATCTAATAAATAGTCATAATAAACAACAAGAATATTTGCTTACTTATAGCACTAAAGTTGCATAAATATCACACAAAGTTGCTCAAAACAAAAACTTCATCGAAACCTATTCATATGGGATCTTGTTTTGAAGAACTTATCGCGAGAAACACAACGGTGAAAACGGATATGAATTTCGATACTCAAATCGAAAGTTATGGCTTTTTTAAATCTTTGAAACTCAAATTAATGCACGTGTACGATGTGGTAGAGCTGTTTCCCATGCCTAGACGTGTGAACACAGCGGGGACCAAATCTTTCCTTTTCCAGCGGAAAAGATAGCGTGTGAGATTTAAGTTCCTTATTAGGTAGGTCTGCTCAACTAAACACCTAGACGCGCGTGGCTCACTAGCCAGGTCCTTTAAAGCGTAGCCTTTTACGCGCTTTCCCAGGGTCACTTCGGTGCGTTTCGAAGCCGCCATGTGTCATTCCTCGCGCGAAGTATTAACTGTGTTTGTGGACGAACTATGGTTGTACATATGATTGCACCTATGACTGCACAGAAAATGGTGGCTGCACCTTTGGCTGTGATTGTGCATGTGGCTGCACCTGTGGCCACGTCTGTGGTTGTGCTTGTGCCTGCATGCTATGGTTGTGGCTATGGTTGTGTCTACGACTGTGCGTCCAGAAGATGTCACATGTCGACCGCGAAGGAACTAACCCCCGCTCCTGAAAAGCACTGAAACACGACGCTTAGCACGCTCAAAACGCGTGTGCTACCTTCGCATGGGTACCCATTTAGTAATGATTAGTTTATAGATCCTAACAATTTTTTCATGGGCTAGTTACGGTCTCACAAAAAAATCAGCCGACATATGGAAATATTATGATTTTTATAGTGATATTCATATTTGTTTTAATATCATGTAGGATTTTTATATTTGAATTTATTAATTAAATTAAGATATTTTTCATATTCATTTTCAGTTTAATTCAAATGCAATGTTTCAAATATGAATCGATATTTTCATAACCACAAACATCGAATATTTCAAATCATCCACCCTTACCTAGAGAAAATTCCGGCACCAAATTTTTCCTACATCGTCATTAATCAGTATACGATACTAAAACATCTCAAGTTCTTCTTAAATCATGTTACTAGAAAATGGAAATCGATCATACACACACATCCCAAATCATCATTTTTAAGAAGTGTCGTCGTGGATATGCTCTTCGTGCCAAGGTTTCGGGTGAAGACCTTTGTCCGTTTGGATTCAACAACGACGACGCTCTATGTTGTATTTTCTCTTGAGGATGTTGTCGTGGAGCTTAGAGCATCTCCAGCCGCGCCCCCAACAGCCCCCTCAGGTCGCCTTTTATTTCGTCGGCGCTAACTGTTTCGCCCAGTCGCGCCCCCAAGACGCTGAATAGCGCCGACTCGGCCCATTTTTCCGCCCGACGATCCCAGAACGAACCCAACGTGCTTGGGGGCACTTGGGGGCTCCAGCGCGGCGAAAACTGGGTCACCGCTGTCAGGCAAAAAAACACTTTCCTCGCCCAGATTGGACCACGCACCCACCTTCCTCGCTATCATCGTGCTGACGCCGGTGCCGCCCCTCTGCGCGCAGACGCTGCTCCTCCGCTAGACACGCCGTAAAAGGGGAGGGTTTGCCGCGCCAGCCTCATTCCCGCTCTTGGCCTATCTTCCCAGGGGAGTACGTCGGCAGCAGCTCGCGCCCACCACGCCGCCCAGCTGTTCGGTCAATTTCCCGCACGACGATGGACTTCGACGATGAGGCACTGTTCGCGGCACTGATGGTGAAGGAGGCCGATGCCGGCGCCGAGGACGAAGAACACCTCCTGATGCTCGTCGCTCTGGCCGACCTATTCGCCAAGAACGCATAGTCGCGGCGAGGTGGCTCAAAGATGGGTCGCCGGAAGAGCAAATAAAGGCATCAATCGGAGGGCTATTGCTTGCTCTACGCCGACTACTTCACCTATGCTCCATTGCACGGCAAGAAGGTATTCCGGTGCCATTATCGAATGAGCCGGAAGCTCTTCCTCCAGATTGTGGATCCCAACCGGGAGTTCAACAGCTATTTCGTTTGCAAGAAGGATTGTACCGGCACAATTGGACTCTCCTCACTCCAGAGTGCACAACGGCTATAAGGATGCGTGCATACGAAGCTCCCGGTGATCTACAGGAAGATCATAGACGCATGGCCGAGTCCAACGCCCTTGATTGTTGTACAAGTTCTGCAGGGCCATGGTGGGAGTGTTTGGAGCACAATACTTGTGATCACCCTATGCTGGAGACACTTCTCGGATCCTAGTGCAGAATGAAGCAAGAAGATTTTCTAGGATGCTTGAAAGCATCGACTACATGCTTTGGAAATAGAAGAACTTACCATTTTTCTTGGCAGGGGATGTACAAGGGCGCAAAAGGGCACTGCAGTGTGGTACTTGAGGCAGTTGCTACACAGGACCTCTGAATTTGACACTCTTTCTTTCGCATGCCAGGAACTCACAATGACATCAGCGTCCTGCAATGCTCAAATATCTTTGCCAAGCTTATTGAAGTTCATGCTCCTCCGGTGAACTTTGAGGTCAATGGGCACCACTACAACAAGGGATACTACGTAACAGATGTCATCTATCCAAAATGGTCAACATTTGTGAAGACTATCTCAAACCCCGTGCCAGGAGGCAAGCACTCCTACTTTGCCAAGTTCCAAGAGGCTTGCAGGAAGGATATCGAGCAGACATCTAGTGTGCTCCAATTTTGATGTGCTGTTGTCCGACACCCCACTCTGACCTGGTCTAAATCTCAGATGTGGGAGGTAATGAATTACTGTGTCGTCTTGCACAACACGATCATTGAGAGTGAGATAGAGGATCCAGTGTTTGACACTGAACCATATCTCAACCAGGGGCCTCTTGCAGTTGTTGATCACAAGGTACCGGAAGCTTGGACATCCTTCCTCAATATGCGCCAGGAGATCCGAGACCCGCAAGTGCATCAACAACTGCAGCACGATCTAGTGGAGCACCTAAGGAGGCGCCAAGGCAACGCCTAGTTCGATGTGTTTTAATTTGTACCGTTTTCTGTTTTGTGCCGAAGTATGTGATAATAATTATTTGTGCCGAACTATTTATTTGTGCCAAAGTGTTTGTCTGTGCCGAACCGCCGAATTTAAGCCGAAACTGCATTTTCTGTTAAATCTGTGTCAAAATGGAACGAATTCGAGTCAAATTTGGGCCGAATCTGAGACAAATCTAGGTCAAATCTCGACGCCTAGGGGGCGAACTTTGGGGGACGGCTGGGAAGTGGATCGTCCGCACGAAGAATTTTGCGCCGGCAGCACCCCAAGCGGCGCTATTTTACCTCCGAAAATAGCCTTGTGGGGGGGGGGGGGGGGGAGGGGGGGCAACGGCTGGAGATGCTCTTAGGTGTGCTAGGATGTTGCATGGGTGTTTAGTCTTTCTGATGTTCCTTGTTGGACGCATAGGTGCCTGCGTGCGCCGACTACCCTTAGGATCAATTGTGTAAGGGGTTACCTTATCATCTTGTATCGATCGATCGTGTACCTTGTTCGATTCCTTTATCTATAAAGGGGGGGGGGGCAAAAAAATTTCATTGCTAAGCGTACATTTAACAAGTACTGTTGCGAACCAACACGTGGTTGAGTTGGTTAGAGGTCAAATCTCAGATTTAACATTGGTGCTCGCATTTTTCTGGATTTATTCTAGGTTTTTCGGTGATGTGCTTTCAGTGGAAGAAGACGTTTCCGTCGAAGACGAGGTGATGACTTCATTAATTTTAAGATGATGTGTCGTCTCAATATTGCGAAGATGCTCATATGAATAAAGTGTACGTGTATGCGTTCATAGAGGTGAGTGTATGCTCGTGTATGTGAGTGTCTGTGTTGTATTTAAAAAAATATTGTTTATGTTTCTAAAAAAACAATTATATGTTCTACGCTATTCTTCAATGGCGGCGGTTGTTGTTCTGATGTGCTGGTTCCATGGGGCCTTAGCACGGAGACTGCCTGACTGTCTACTACAACAAATTTTGTCCGGCTCCGGTGAGAGAGGGGCAATAACGGCGACGTGTCCTCGGCTCGCTTCAGTGCTTGTAGTCGTCGCTAGGTGATCTACGAATCTAGATGTAATTTTTATTATTTCTTATGTTCGTTGTACTGCCATTATTAAAGATGAATATATCAGAAGTTTTTTCGTAAAAAAAAACTAAAAATACAGTATATATATATATATATAGTGAAGCTATTCATCACCCAGGATACAGAATAATTTATTCTTCACCCGAGGTAATTTTATTAGCCTTTCATTTAAAACGTTAACAAAAGAAAGTACACGTTGAAACTACAAAACATCCACAGTCCACATCCTCCTGCCTAATCACAGTTCACTACTCACTAGCAACCAAACATGACCACGTCAACAGCCGCCGCCTCCGCACCCACCACCGCCACCACAACCTCCGCCCCCGCCACCACCTCCGCACGCGGCAGCCGAGCTGAAGGCCACGCTCGTCAGCACCGAAGCTGCTACGACGGCGGTGAGATCCGTATCCGTGGTGGACGATCCCGTCGTCACAGGTTTCGCGGGAGCGGAGGAAGGTGTCGCCGTGCCGCCGGTGTCGCCGTAGTAGTAGATCTTGCCGTGGATGCTCTTCTGGCGCGGCTTCTTCTTGGCCCCCTTGGCGCACCCGAACGCGGCGATGGCCGCCATCGCGATGACGGCGACGGCAAAGAGCACGATCAGGGCGGGGTTCCCCTGCAGGTCACGGACCACGTCGTGCGCGGTCTGAGGGTCCAGCCTCACCATTGCCGGGGCCGGAGGTATCTGGCTGAAGGCCGGAGTTCTCGACGAGTTCTCTGTTCTACCTGTGTTTCGAGCGTACGCAGATACGAATACAATAAATTCGCTGGAGAACTCGAAGGGATACTCGAGCCGTACGTGCGCGCGCGTACTTGTAGGCGTAAGTTTTGAATCCAGGTAGGCAACGACATCCAAGTCCAGTTTATTGTCGGGGCTCATCCTTTGGAGGAGGTAGAGTCAAAGGTGAAAAACTGAAAACCAAGAGTCCGTCGGGTGGCACGAAGCCGGAAACCATCTCACCGAGCTTAAACGCGAGCATGCATAGTCTAATTCGGCCACATTAAGGCCAGGGTTCGAATATAACACGGTCAAGAGTCAAGACCAGATTTGTATAAAACATACGGAAAAATTACTCTAATAGTAGTATAACATTACGAGAATCAAATTAGCACAATGAAAACATAAAACACTCACCAAAATCATGTTCTAGCCTCCCCACGCCCTTAGCGGGGCTAGGCATTAAAAATTGGGCGACGCTACGCGTCTGCCGGACGTTGTTTAGAAAAGATCCGCCGGTTCAGCAACCGTTCGATCCATCCGATCGAACGTGCAAGAGGTAATGAGTCTTTGCAACAGAGGCTTCGTTGCAATTGAACCTTTGCAACATAACCTCTGTTGCAAAGGACCTCGTGTATTTTTTTTCTTCCTCGACCACTGCTGCGAGCCTTGCAACAGAGATTTTGTTGCAATCGCACCTTTGCAACACAGACTCTGTTGCAAAGGACCTTCTTTAAAAAAAGAATTATTTTCCATCATCGCTGCGAGTTTTTTTCCATCACCGCTGCGAGTTTTGCAACAAATGCTCTGTTGCAAGAGGACCTTTGCAACAAAGCCTCGGTTCGCCTCAGTTGCTTCGTGCGTCACTGCATCTGGCCAGATCGGACGGTCGCGCAGACGGACGATGTGCTTATAAGATCCGTCGGTTGAATCTAATCTTTTCCCTTAAAAATTTGCAGCCTCAAAACTCTGCCCTACTCATAAAACTCTCCTACACTAACCAAACCGGATCTACCGTGAGTCCAGTGGTTCTAATCAGAATATAACCTTGAAGTGAACCGTGCTCCTCCTCTCAAGACCTTCCTCTCGAACGTCGTGCACTCGCACCTCCTCCACTTAGAGACATCTCCTTCGTCCTCACAAACAACGGTAATACCACCTTCTTCTGGCTAGACTCATGGTTGACCTCGCGCCCTCTTGTCCTTGTTTACCCTCATTTATTCTCCCACTCCACCTCCCTGTCAGTCTTGATGGAAAATGTACTGCAGAATGGTCTACTAGCTAAGCTCCGAGATCGCCTAATTACTACTGCTTCCTCGGAGCTAGATATTTTGTTGTCGTTGTTGCAGGATGTCCATCTTTCCTCGGCCCGGATGAAAGGTTTCTCAATCAGGGACTGACTTTCTCCTCCAGGGACGCCTACTCGCTACTCACCCCCGCTCGTGACGTGGACCTAAACACGGACAACATATGGAGTTCATTGGTCCCCATTAAGGTTAAGATATTTGGTTGGCTTCTGCTCCGAGACAGGTTGAGCACCATGGCGAACTTGCACCACAAGACCATCACTGCTGCCTCTTTATGCCCGAGATGCGGCCATCACAGGGAGGACGTAGCGCACATGGCTCTACACTGCCCCGACTACGAGTCAGGTTTGGATTTGGCTAGGTCTCAGTCAGCCCCTCGACCTCGACCAACTCTGGAAGGTCGCCACCCCGGAAGGCCTCGACATCAACATCTGGCCATCGGTGGTCCTCACGATCATCTGGAAGATTTTGGATTCGCGGAATGCTACAGTATTTCGCGCCGACACTCACCTCTGTACCACTACTATCCGCTACCTTACTCTCCGACTTCTCACGTTGGATTCACAGATGTACGAACATTGATACTAAAGGGGCGACCTCCAACTGGAGGTCCTACCTCTACTCTCGATCTCTACTCTGATGTAATCTCTCTCTCCTCCCATTCTCTGATGTAGCACCGACTTCTAGCCACCTTTGAGTAATATATTCAGGTGGGGACCCTCTCCCCTCGGTGATTGTTAAAAACAATCATGTTGTAGCTTCTCTATCTCTAGCAAGAGATACGAATAACACAACATATTCTCCGATCGTAGGTCGATAGGGTTTGCCCTAGCTAAGAATACTTCCTGCATTCTTAAATTACTTGATTCAGATTTTTTTAGATATGAATGTATCTTTTTCGATAAAGATATGGATGTATATCGATTTATGTTAAATATAGATACATCTATATCCAAATAAAATTGAATCAATTAATCCGAAACGTAAGGAGTAGAATAAAATATTCTTGGTTTGTCGACTCAAGATTCTTTCTATTTGTACTATTATGTGGTAGGGATTGCTAGTTTTTTTAAATCGGATTGAAATTTTTGATCGGAAAAAATATAAATTATTATCTTATTTTTAATTATAATTGACCAATATAAACAACAACGATTTTATTTTGGACTTGTTTCCCCTCAACAAATAAAGGCCTGGGACTGACTCACGTGGAAAGATTCCGGAAAAGGTGTAGCAATTGGTCGGGTAGATGATGGCGTGGAAGTGATAATGGCTTCTCGCCCTTCGTTGGTTACCCCAAGTGGAAGGTGATATATAGGATAGCAGCAAATTTCCCTCAGTGAAGACGTGCCGTTTGAGATATTGCTCTCTTAATCCGGACCTGCACACGACACAATAAATTTGCTCCCAACGAAGTTCAGAGAGGTTGTCAATCTCTCCGGCCTTGTTGTTTACAAAAGATCAACCGCAAGGAATAATGATAATGGTGATAGCAGCTTGAAAGTAAAAGCATGAAATAAATTGAGCGTGTAAACAGTGATGAGAATATGGACCGGGGTCCCGTGATGTTCACTAGTGATGTCTCTCTCCCAAAAGATGATAAAACTGCTATGTGAGGTAAACAAATAACAGCTGGGCAATTGACAGGATTAAAAACGCACCGCAATGCTAACTATGCTACAAAGAAAGGAAGAGGCTCAAAAGCATGGGCGGTACACCAAAATAATTAGACCGAAATCCAACTGCATCTACTACTAATCATCCATCTTGAGATATCTATCCAGAACATCTCGCTGGTATTAAGTTGCGAGCCCCACCCAAAGTGTAAACCCAAAGCAACATACAACTCCACTAAAAAGCACTTTGCATAAAGTAAACAATCCTTGCAACCGCGGTTACAAGTACCGTTGTTTTCCCCCTTGTGGCAACAACACACCCCTTAGACTCATGTTTCTGTCACTCAAGCGTGTCATCAGGGGGCATGAACCCACAATCGAGCATAACGTTCCCTCTTGAAGTCACTACCTACTACTTGGCCAAAGCAATAAACAACAACGGAGAACATGCAAGAATTATTCAAGAACATAAATATAAAAGATAAGAACCAAATATATTACTCAATCACAAACTGAACATAGTCTCATAATCCATAAGATCCCAGCAAACTCAGCATAGCAACAACAGAAAATTACATATGTGCCTCGATCATGTAGGGCAGCTCACGAGGTCTAATCCATGAAGAACAAAGAGGGAAGGAGAACATCACATAGCTACTGATCACGGACCCATGGTCCAAGGTAGACTACTCACGGATCATCCGGGAAGCGTCCATGGTGGAGTAGAGGCTCCCGGAGGTCAATCGTCCCTCCGGCAGGGTGCCGGGAAGAGGTCTGTTGGCGCTCCCGATCTTGGAAAGCGCGGCGGCAGCGGAACAGAGGCGAGATCGCGAAAAAGGGTTATGTCTTCGAAAGTTTCACGTCACGGGGAATAAATAAATGAAGGGGGAAGCCAGGGGCCACCAGGTGTCCAGGCGGCTTCCCGGCGTGGCCAAGCCCTAGGCCACGCCACCTGGCCGCCCGGGCACCAGGTGGGTTCCCTCTGGCCCTCCTTCGGGACTCCAGAAGCTTCTATTACGCTGATTTTTTATCTGATTTCCCTAATTTTTGGAGCACTTTTAATATGGGGGAAATCTGAAATAGAAAAACAACAGAAAACTGGAACCGACACTATGGTGCACTGAGTTAATAAGTTAGTCCAAATATGATCAAAATTGTATGAAAGTGTATCTAGATCATAGCAATATCACACAAAACATGCATGGAGCAAGCAGAAATTATAGATACGTTTGTGACGTATCAGTAGACATATGTCCTTTGCTGCTAAGGAGGTGCATATAAAATCTATCATTCAAGCACTTCCTACCTTCACTATGGGTGTGTTCAAGATGTCACTGGGCTTTTGTGAGAGTTATGAGAAGTTAATTCGAGACTTCTACTGGGGAGATGAAGATGGAAAAAGTAAAGTTCACTGGATGGCGTGGGATAAGATGACGAAACCGAAGAGAGGAGGAGGGATTGGCTTCAGAGATATGCACTGTTTTAACCAAGCTCTGTTGGCCAGGAAGGGGTGGAGGTTGATCTAGTTCCCAGATAGCTTATGTGCGAGGGTCCTAAAGTCCAAATACTACCCCAATGTGGGACTCTTGGATACAATTTTTGCCTCTGATGCATCCCCGAGTTGGAAATGTATAGAGTTTGGCCTTGAGCTGCCAAAAAGGGGCTGATCCGGCATGTGGGAAATGGGAGGAATATTCAAATCCAGCGTGACCAATGGATTCCTAGGAAAGATGGGCTGAAAGTATCGAGCTTCACATGCAGATCCAGACTAAGGTGGGTCAATCAACTTATTGATCCTGTAACAAAAGAGTGGAAGAATGGGCTCATAAACCGGATTTTTAGCCCTTTTGACGCGGTTAGGAATACCCAAAGGGGAAGTGGAAGATGGTGTGGCTTGGCACTATGAGAGCTCTGGCAGGTTTAAATAAAACGCACAGGAGAGTTGGTTGGAAAGTTGCTACAAACACTCTAGCCACAAAAGCCAACAAGCTCAGGAGAACGATCACTACTCACAACATATGTGACATCTGCGGATGCGAGGAGGAGAGTGAATTCCGTGTTGTGACCTTTTTCACAAAAAGTAGAGCTTTGAGAAACGCAATGAGAGAGCACTGGAGGCTCCCAAGTGAAAGTGCATTCAGATATACCGGAGAGGATTGGCTTCAAAATCTGTTCTACAAATGTGAGGCTGAGATCAGAAACAAGATCCTGCTCTTGTTTTGGCGAGCTTGGTTCCTGAGAGATAATATAATCCACAGTGATGGGAAGGAGACCATCTGTGGTTCAGTTGCCTTCCTGGTCAAGTATGAGAAGGAGATCAATGGCGCACAGGAAAACATGACGGGTGGGAAGGACATCCTCTGCAGAAATCTCTTTGATGATAAGGGCCACTGCTCACCCATACAGGCCAAAACGCCATGGACACCTCCACCTGCAGGCACTGTGAAAATTAACACTGACGCGACCTTCGATTTAATGACGGGCGAAGGCGCGTGCGGAGCAATTGCTCGAGATGACCATGGAGCGCCCTTCTTCTCCTTGGGATGCAAGTTGGGCCAGTGTTCGTCTGCTACTGCAGAGGCGGAAGGAGCAGCGCTGTTGCACGGCCTGCATGCTATGTCAAAGTTGTTCATAGGACCGGTCTTGATTGAGACGGATTGCCTGTTCTTGGCAAAGTCTTTCCCACCGGATGCTCCTGTTGGAAAACGCCCACGTTCCCCTCTTCTCGTGGGTGAACCACTCGTACCGGGTCATCAGGATCCCAACTGATTTGCACTACGTGCGCATGTAGATAGACTCAAGCCGTTGTGCTTCCTCTCCCGATCCCCTTGTATCTCTCATGTAACCGTGTATATAAACACTCTGAAGCAATGGATACAAGCAGGTTGAGAGCTCACACAGTATAACTTGGTATCAGAGCTACTCGATCCGCTTTCCACTCTCGCTTCCGCCATGAACCGTCTCCTCCGCCGCACGAGGTCCGCTGACTTCGACTCCCATTCCCCCACCGCTCGCCCGATCGTCACGATCCCCGTGGCTCGCGCGGCACCCGCTGCTGATCGGGGGAAGGCGCCCGCCGTCGACACCACACCGGCTCCTCCCCAGCAGGCTCCTCGTGCAGCGTCCTCGTCCGTCCGCCCCATGCAGGCTGCCGCCCCATGGGCGGCCACTCCGGCCACCGTGCTTCGCACCGCCGGAACTTCCCCGGCCCCGCGCTACGACGCCGGGCCTTCCCGCGGCGCGCTGGTCCCCTCGCGCCCCGATGTCGGTGCCCTCGCTGACGTCGGTACGTCCTCCTCGTCAGGCATTCCTCCATCTATCTCACACTACTTTCAGGGCAAGCTGCAGCTCGAGGCCGACCACTACTCCAAGTGGAGGCAACTGTTCTACTTCATTTGCTGCAAGTACAACGTGCAGCATCACGTCGACGCCGAGCCCGTCCCCGTCCCCCAGTGCGCCCTCTGGCGCAACGACGACCTAACCATCGTCCTGTGGATGTACGGGACGATCGCCGACGAGCTGCTCGATGTGGTGATGTCCCCGGCAAGCACGACGTATGCCGTCTGGACGCAACTCCACACGCTCTTCCGTGACAACCAGCCCGGCCGCGCCATCCACGTCGGCGTGGAATTTCGCAACCTCGTACAAGGCGATCTCTCCATCGCCGAGTACACTCGGCGCCTCAAGTCCCTCGCCGACGATCTCGGCGACCTCGGCGAGCCCATCAAAGACCACACCCTCATGCTGCAGCTCATCCGCGGCCTAAACCGCTGCTACGAGGTGATGGCGACCATCCTGCCCATGCAGGTCCCCTTTCCAACCTTCATCGAGGCCCGCTCCCGCCTGCTCTTGGAGGAGCTGGCTAGCACCGAACGCTCGCGGCTCGACGGGCGTGGCGACGGTCCCTCTGCACTCACCATCGGCGGTCCCTCTGCCCGCGACCCCGATCGCGGCGATCGCCAAGGACCACCAGCACCCGCCAACGACAAGGGCAAGGGCCCCGCGACCCCGCCTCCTGCCGATCGCTCCCATGGTCGTGGCAAGGGGCGTGGCCGCGGCTGCAGCTCCTCTCTTGCTGCCGCCGGTGGCTCTCCCGCTGGACGTGGAGGGCCGCCTCCGACAACCGGCTACTTCGCGCCGTGGGGGACCTTGCTGCCTGTGCCGAACCAGCCACGCACACCTTGGGCAGCACCCAACGCCGCCGGCGTCCTTGGGCCGCGGCCTCCACCTCATCAACAGGCGTATCCCATAGCTGCCCCGTCTTCGTCAAGCGCTCCCACCTGGGAGCAGTACAACCAGCTGTACGCCGCCCTCCAGCAGCTCACCGTCCAGCAGCAGCACGCCACCACCGACTGGTTCCTCTACACGGGCGCTTCGTCGCACGTCGCTGGTAGGACGGACTCCCTGACCTCTTATTATCCTCCATCTTTGCGTCATTCCTCCGGCATTGTGGTCGGTGACGGCTCTCGTATTCCCATCACGGCTGTTGGCTCTACCTCCCTCTCCCAATTCTCTCTCAATGATGTTCTTGTTTCTCCCACAATCATTAAGAATCTGATTTCAGTTCGCCGTTTTACTCAAGATAATCTTTGTTCAATAGAATTTGATCCTTTTGGTTTCACTGTGAAGGACCTAGCAACCAGGAGCACAATCATGAGGTCCAATAGCCAAGGAGACCTCTACCCGTTCGCCAACAACACCAGCGCCAGTACTCCAGCAGCCGCTCTCTCCATCGTGGACACCTTATGGCATCAACGTTTAGGGCATGTTAGCAATAAAATAATTTCTTCCATAGCTTCTCATTTCCTTCCAGATTGTAATAAAGATATGCCTATCTCCACTGTTTGCTCCTCTTGTTAGCTAGGCAAGCAGCCCCGGCTGCCTTTTTCCCTTTCCACAACTAAGACTACTGCCCCGTTTCAGTTAATCCACTGTGATCTATGGACCTCGCCTGTGTGTAGTTTTACTGGTTTTCAATATTACCTCGTAGTACTTGATGATTATTCCCACTACTCATGGACGTTTCCATTGCGCAACAAATCCGACACTGCTGACACAATTACTCGCTTCTACTCTTACGTTCTTACCCAGTTCCATGTCTTTATTCAGTGCATGCAATGCGATAATGGCGGTGGATTCCTTACTACCTCACTCCGCGACATCTTCTCTCGCCATGGTGCCTCCTTCCGCCTATCTTGCCCACACACCTCACCTCAAAACGGTAAAGCCGAACGACTTATCCGCACCACAAACGACATTCTCCGCGTACACCTCATTCATGCCAACCTACCACCTCCATTCTGGGTGGAAGCCTTGCACACCGCCACTTATATCCTCAACCGCCGTCCCTCTTCGGCCATTAGTTTTGAGACACCTTACTTCCGTCTCCTTGGTGTCACCCCACCTATGATCACATGTGCATGTTTGGCTGCCTTTGTTTTCCCAACACCATTGCCACCGCCTCACACAAACTTGCACCACGATCATCAGGTGTGTGTTCCTAGGCTATCCCTTAGAGCACAAAGGGTACATGTGTTTCAACCTCTCCTCCCGTAGAGTTATTATCTCCCGTCACGTAGTTTTTGACGAGCAGGTTTTTCCTTATTTTCCTGCAGAAACCCCCCGTCCAGATACAAAGCCCAACCCTCCTCCCGGTGACCACATCTACCCCGAAACCCGCGCTCCCCACTCCTCGTACCGGTCACCTCCTCGATTCACTCTGGGATCCCCCCACCTCGGATCTCACACCGGCCCCAGCTCCCCAGCCGCCAGGGCCGCTAACCCACAGCCAACTCCCTCCTCTCCCGCACCTAGCTCTCCCGACGCACCCCGCGCGTCTACCCCTCCCGCCACGCCACTACCCTCTCCTGCTCCTACTTCCCCTACCCCTCCGGCCCCGCAACCACCTACCCCTCCTTCCAGCGCAGCCGTTCCCGCTCCGCCGCTCCCACCGCGCGCAGTTCCGATCGATCCCCCAGCTAACCTTCATCGTATGCGCACGCGTGGTAAGACAGGTTTCGCCCAGCCCAAACAACACCTCTTCCTCCATGCTAGTTCTTCTGTCATCAGCCCTATCCCCTCCTCCTATCGCGTTGCCCTCCGAGATCCCAACTGGTACAACGCAATGCTTGAGGAATATAACACATTGATGCAGAATAATACGTGGTCTTTGGTGTCTCGTCCTGCAGGTGCGAACGTCGTCACGGGGAAGTGGATATTCAGGCACAAGCTTAATCCCGATGGCTCGTTGGCGCGGTACAAGGCACGGTGGGTGCTTCGTGGTTTTACGCAGCAAGCCGGCGTCGATTACGCTGAGACGTTCAGCCCCGTCGTCAAGCCGGCGTCCATCCGCGCCGACCTCAGCATCGCCGCCGGCAAGTCGTGGCCCATCCATCAGCTCGACGTCAAGAACGCCTTCCTCCACGGCCACCTCGCTGAGACCGTCTACAGCCACCAGCCATCTGGGTTCGTCGACGCCGCCTCGCCGTCACATGTGTGCCGGCTGAACCGTTCTCTGTACGGTCTCAAGCAGGCGCCGTGGGCGTGGTTCTCGCGCTTCACCACCTACCTCCTCACGCTCGGGCTCGTCGCGTCGCGCTCGGATTCATCACTATTCATCCTTCGGCGCAGTGACCATCTCGCCTACCTTCTACTGTACGTGGACGACATCATCCTCACCGCGAGCTCGACGAGCCTGCTTGACTCCGTCATACGGGCTCTCCACCGTGAGTTCTCCATGACGTACCTCAGCGCGCTTCATCACTTCCTCGGCATCAACGTGACGACCACGGCTCGCGGCCTGTTCCTCTCCCAGGAACAGTACGCGCTGGAGATCCTCGACCGCGCCGGCATGCTCAACTGCAAGCCGCTCTCGACGCCGGTTGACACCCTCGCCAAGCTCTCTGCTGACACCGGCCAGCTCTTCCACGACCCGTCGCTCTACCGGTGTCTAGCCGGGGCGCTTCAGTACCTTACGCTGACCCGCCCCGACCTCACGTACGCCGTGCAGCAGTGTTTTCCTTTCATGCATGCGCTGCGTGACTGCCACTACCAGCTCGTCAAGCGCGTTCTCCGGTATCTGCGCGGCACGACCCACCTTGGCCTTCGGATTCATCGCGACACGTCCACCGAGCTCACCGCCTACTCCGACGCCGACTGGGCTGGCCGCCCCGACACGTGCTGCCTCAACGTCGGCGAGCCTCACGTTTCGACTGCGGGGGGTGTTGGAAAACGCCCACGTTTCCCTCTTCTCGTGGGTGAACCACTCGTACCGGGTCATCAGGATCCCAACTGATATGCACTACGTGCGCATGTAGATAGACTCAAGCCGTTGTGCTTCCTCTCCCGATCCCCTTGTATCTCTCATGTTACCGTGTATATAAACACTTTGAAGCAATGGATACAAGCAGGTTGAGAGCTCACACAGTCTAACTGCTCCTAATCAATCAAGTCTCTTTCCTATTGTGGCTGATATTAGAAGTGCTCTAAGGACATTCAGGTACCACCAGATCACTTGGGTGAAAAAAGAGCAGAACAGGCTTGCTCACGACCTGGCGGCTAACGCGGCTAAGCAAGGAGATTTCTTTTTGTTGGCTCGTGTGCGAGAAGAGTTTAGTGAGGGTCTGCAGAAGATTATAATCAGTCTGATTGATTAGTTTATAGTTTTTTTTTAAGTCTCCGTTCTATCACTGTCTTCGCTCGGTTGTCTTGTCACTATCTCTGCCATAACAATGCCGTTTTCATCACGTGGATCAATGACTGATGACTCCTCGTCCAAGACTTTAGCTTGACTTGGTAGAAGAGATGGTAGCAAGTTTTTGCTAGTTAGTGGTTCTTGGTTGAGGAGACGGGTCCAACCTGAAGAGGAGAGAGACCCGGCTTATAGAATTTTCTTCCCTCACCGTGCATATAAATCTTGTGTTCCGCCGTCTCTCCCTGCAACGCGCAACGCACGAGCTACCAGGTACTCGTAGCTCTGAAGAAATCAGTCCGATCGACATGGCGGCCGGAGCAGGAGGAGGATCTGACGAGCTCAAGCTGCTGGGATTCTGGGTGAGCCCGTTCGTGCACCGGGTGCAGGTGGCGCTACACCTCAAGGGGTTCACCGGCTACGAGTACGCCGAGGAGGACCTCACCAACAAGAGCGACCTCCTCCTCGCCTCCAACCCCGTGCACACCAAGGTCCCCGTGCTCCTCCACGCCGGCAAGCCCGTCTGCGAGTCCATGCTCATCATCCAGTACCTCGACGAGGCCTTCCCCGGCTCCGGCCCCGCCCTCCTCCCCGCCGACCCACATGACCGCGCCGTCGCCCGCTTCTGGGCAGCGTACGCCGACGACCAGGTACGAATTTCTACTTTCCAGGTGCATCTGAATTCCAGGCAACTTTCAGCCACATAACCATAGACCCCTCGCGTGCTTTGCAGTTCTTTGCTTCTTGGCTCAAGGCGTTCCTGGCGACGACGGAGGAGGAGCGGGCGGCGGCGGCTGAAGCCACGGTGGCAGCGGTGCAGAACATGGAGCGCGCCTTCGGCGAGTGCTCCAAGGGCAAGCCCTTCTTCGGCGGCGACAGCCCGGGGTACGTGGACGTCGCGTTCGGCGGATTCGTCGCGTGGATACGCGCGTTCCACGCTGTGTCCGGCGTGAACTACTTGGACGCCGCCCGCACGCCGCTGCTGGCGGCATGGGCGGAGCGCTTTGCCGCTCTCGAAGCCGCCAAGGAGGTCATCCCGGACGTCGGCCGCATGGCCGAGTACCTCAAGCGCATCGCCGAGTTCGCCAAGCCCGATTTGCTGCCGAAGTTCCAAAAAATGCATTCAGAAACTGACAAGTAATGATCGAACCTTGGATTCATTCTACTACTAGCAGTAGCAGCAGGCGGTGCTACTGTATCAGAATGTTTGTGTTGCTGGTATACGCAAACAATCGTGGTTTGTAGCACACGTGTACTTTTCTGGCTGTATCTTCCTTTTTTTTGAAACTCCTAATGTGTGACATTACGAGTTAATAAAAGCACCATTAAGAAAACTTCGAGCAGCTCCCTGGACACCCTTCTGTGAAAGATCGCGAAAGTGACGCACATATGCGTCAGATAGGATTTGCGCTCGAATTCTTCCTTCCTGATCCAATGTTGTTGATGGCCAACTGAGCTACCTAGCTATCGTTACAGAATTGTCTAAAAAAACACTATAGTTACAGAATCACTGAAAAAAAAACAATCGTTACATAAACAGTTCCACATCCTTGAAAGCGTCGATTCGATGAAATAAATTATTTTATGAAAAAATCTCAATTTTTTTAAATATAATTGTGATAAAAGATGCTTATGTGCGAGAAATCGTGTAAATTTTGAAGTTCAGATATTTGGAGAGCTCGCAGCAAAATAGACAAATTCAGTTATTATTTTTTGCTGCAAGCTTCTTAGATTTCCAACCAACCTCAAATCTTACACGAACATCTAGACCCTAAGCACATTTCACAATAATTTTTTTTAAATCTTTTAAGATTTTTTCATATATTTTTTGTTTTTTTAAGCAAGAACGTATGAGGCTGGGCTTTACTAACTCGAACAATTTTCTATACATTATTATATCCCTTAGAAAATAAACCCTAAAAAGAAATATCCCTTAGAAAATAAAGTATTGTCTGAAGAAAATAAAAAATGAGAGAGACCGCACGAAATATGCCCGGGAATCTTTCTTATCGTTGTGCTAGTACATGGGGCTGACATACTTCGCCGGAATTATTTTTAATTAATAACATTTTTTAGTAAATTACAAAAATAATACACGTTTTTAGAAATTAACAAAATAAATACAGCGTCAGCCAGGCCCAGGCCGACAGGAGCCCGTCGGCCCAGTTAGCCTGGCTGTTGGCCCAGCAGCCATCCACTCGGCCTGGGCATGGCAGACTGGGCCCAATCGGCAGGGCACCTTTCTGTTTTTATTGTTGCTCAAAAAAACCTTTCTGTTTTTTTCAAATACTTATGTGTATTTTCTGAATTAGATTTTTTAATAAGTACATATTTCGGTTTTTCACAATTACTGATTTGTTTTTCAATTACTTATGTGTATTTTGTTAATTGGATTTTTTGATAAGTAATATTTTGGTTTTCACAAATATTTATGTGTAATATTTTTTGATAAGTAATATTTTGGTTTTCAATTACAAAAATATTACAGAAACGTGACCCGGCCGATTGGGCCCAGTCGGCCAGGCCCAGTATCGTTGAAACTGAAATCAACGAATTCGAGAAATTATTGAAATCCGATTATCTCAAATAAAAAATTATTATTTAAACTATTGTTGAATAAAACACATTTGTATTTTATTTATAAACAAGTTGTGCAAATATTGTATCCATTTTTAAAACAGGAGATGCCCTTAAACCACCAAAATGCACGGTTCATCAGCAATCAAAAGCAATCAAGGGTTGTCTAGTCATAGCTTTGCTTGCTAGTCACCGGCTCACCGCCCAGGGGAATTTTTTCCTGTCGTTGTGATGGAACCTGGGGCTGACATGCTTCTGTTAACGACCACAAGCATGTCACCACCTTATCTATAGAGAGGCCGTCCCTCCCTGCAACGCGCAACGCACAAGCTGCTAGCTACTCGTAGCTTGAAGAAATCAGTCCGATGGACATGGCGGCCGGAGGAGGAGGAGGAGGGCGTGAGGAGCTGAAGCTGCTGGGATACTGGGCGAGCCCGTTCGTGCACCGGGTGAAGGTGGCGCTGCACCTCAAGGGGCTCACCGGCTACGAGTACGCCGAGGAGGACCTCGCAAACAAGAGCGACCTCCTCCTCGCCTCCAACCCCGTGCACACCAAGGTCCCCGTGCTCCTCCACGCCGGCAAGCCCGTCTGCGAGTCCATGCTCATCGTCCAGTACCTCGACGAGTCCTTCCCTGGCTCCGGCCCCGCCCTCCTCCCCGCCGACCCCCACGACCGCGCCGTCGCGCGCTTCTGGGCCGCCTTCGCCGACGACCAGGTACGAATTTCTAGCTAGGTGCCTAGGTGCATGCATGCGCGGGCTACTTAATCATAGACCCTAGCGCCGCCCGTGCAGTTCTTTGCCTCGTGGCTCAATGCATTCATGGGGACGACGGACGAGGAGAAGGCGGCGGCGATTGAAGCCGCGGCTGCAGCTTTGCAGAAGATGGAGGCCGGGTTCGGCGAGTGCTCCAAGGGCAAGGCCTTCTTCGGCGGCGACGGTCCGGGGTACGTGGACATCGCGCTCGGCGGATTCGTCGCGTGGATACGCGCGTTCCACGCGGTGGCCGGCGTGAACTTCTTGGACGCCGCCCAGACGCCGCTGCTGGCAGCGTGGGCGGAGCGCTTTGCCGCGCTCGACGCAGCCAAGGAGGTCATCCCCGACGTCGACCGTATCGCCGATTACGCCAAGCACGATTTGATGCCGCTGCTGCAGAAGCTGCATTCGAAACCTGTCAAGTAATGATCGCGCACATACCTTGGATTCTACTACTTGCACTATCATTCACGAGGCCTCGAACTGGTGGAAGTGCTTCTTCTCCATATATGAATGGACAGCAGTGTATCACAAAGAAAAAAGGTCTCTAGGGCTCATGTACATGTAACATAATTATGTCACATGTACTATGATATTATCATAAACCAACTCAAGAAAATTAGTTTTCATTGTTTGTTTGTTCAGTTTGTTTATCATTTTTTTGGTATAGTAGCTAATATTAAATGAATATAGAAAAATGTTTCTCACGTACGCAAAAATACATTATGTATGAAACAATTCATTATATTATTTAATGAATGTTAATTAAGCAATCGAAAAAATGTTAAATGTGTATGGAATTTGTTTCTTATATATACGAAAAATGTATAAAACATATATACAAATATTTAAGAAAAGTGTTGATCATCTATTTTTAAAAAGGTTAATAATATATGGAAATTTTTTTGATGATGTATTAATTGTTTTAATCATGTATCAAAATTTTGTTAAAATATTTGAAGAAAATTCTGATCATATATTTAAAAATTATATAGAAAAAATATACAATTGGTATGAAAAAAATGCTAATCATGTATTTCAAAATTTTTGATCATGTATTTATAATTTTTTAATTATCTACTTAAAGAATATAAAAAGTATGAAAATCATTGATCACATATTTAAACAAAATAAATGTGGATGAAGAAATATCAAATGTCTATACAATTGTTTTTAGGTTACCACAATCAATGTAAAAACATCTATTTAAAAAACTGTAAGTAAACTTCGGGCTAAGTTGCAACTCGGTGTTGGACTTGTAACTGGGGGAAAAGTGAGGCACATTTGCAAGTCGGTGGTGGAGTTATAACTTGGATGGGAAAAATTCGGATCCAGTTGCAAGACTTGCAAGATGGGCCTAGTTGCTTATAGATGATGGACTTGCAAATGGGGTGGCAAAAAAAGTTTGGTCCAGTTGCAAATCGGTGGTGCACTTACAACTGGGCGAAAAAAAACCCGGTTGTGGGAGTTGCACCTGGTACAGGAAAAAAAATCGAGTTCATTTACAAGTCGGTGGTGCACTTGCAACTTGGACGAAAAAAAAGTCGAGGCCACTTGCGAGTCGGCGATGACTTTGCAATTATGGTAGAAAAAAAAGTCGACGATGGAAGTTGCAACAGGTATAGGAAAAAAACCAGGGCATGCTGCAAGTCATTGGTACACTTGCAATTTGCACAAAAAATAAGCCGAGTCCAGTTGCTTCTCGATGATGAATATGCGAAAGGAAAATTGGGTCCCAGTTACAAGTCGGTGTTGGACTTGTAACTTGGATTGGATAAAATGCGAGCCCGGTTGCAAGTCGGCGATGGACTTCCAACTAGGGATGAAAAAAATGGATCCAGTTGCAAGTTGATGATGGACTTGCAACTGGGCAACCAAAAAAGGTCGGGCCCAGTTGCAAGTCGACGGTGAACTTGCAACTGTGGCATAAAAAAGTTGGTGATGGGAGTTGCAACTGCTACACGAGAAAATAAGTGGAACCACATTTCAAGTCGGTGGTGGACATGGAACTGGGCGGAAAAAATGGGACCAATTGCAAGTTGCTGGTGAACCTGCAACTTGGGAGATAAAATAAAGTCGGCCCAACTGCAAGTCAGTGGTGAACTTGCAACTTGTAATAATAAAAAGTTAGGCCAATTGCGAGTAAGTGATGTGCTTGCAATTGGGTGGGAAAAAAGTCGAGGCCAGTTGTGAGCTGGTGGTGGACCTGCAACTGGGCGGAAATAAATTCGATGGTGGCAATTGCAACTCGAGCGAAAAAAAACAAGTCAAGCCAAGTTGCATTCAGTTGTTGACTTGCAACTGGGGCAGAAAAAACTTAAGCCCAGGTGCAAGTCGATGTTGAATTTGCAGTTGGATGAAAGAAAAAAAAGTTGATGATGCAAGCTGCAACTGTGACATGAAAAAAGACACCCAATTTATCGCCCGCAACAAAAAAAAATACAAGAAGGACTGAAACAAAAAAAATGGCCGAATTCAACTCGCCGCAACAAAACGATATCCAATCACCTTTCGCTTGATTTTTTAAAACAAACAAATACAATGGCAATGGACTCGCATGTGAAATAATTAAACCTCACATTTTACCCAAAAAAGAAACTAGCAACCGCTTCGAACAAAAAAGAAACGAACTGAAAAAACAGCCCGTCAATGTGATGCGAACCGGGCTATGTGTGTGTGTGTGTGCGAGGTAATTAGTAAAAACAATTTGATGATGTGGGCTAATGGGCCAACGATGGGAGTATAACTATTTTCTATGGCGTTTCATCTTTTTATGCCAGTAAAATATTTTCATGTTCAGTACAATTAGTACCACCTAGTGATGGTGTTGCTTAAATTTTCAACTCCATCAATAAACATACCTAAAAAGGGGTGTCGACTATTTCTCGCCTGGGGTGTCGACTAATTTTGGCTCCACCACGGACAACAACGGCGAATAGGAGGAAAAGGCGGAATAGAAGGCGTCACACAGAGCAGAGGGGAAGGAATGTTCTTCTAGTGACCACTCATTGTGGACGAGTAAAAATAAAACAAGTTTGATTGTTTATTGTAGACAAATATTAAAAATACTGCTCCGCTATACATATGAGAGTTCAACTAGGAAAAGTTGAAGGCTTTTAAAGAAATGGGCAAGAAATGCTCTTGGTTTTCCACTGCACAAGGCTTCGCCGTTGGTCCATTGCCTACGCCCCTAGGGTGTGACTTTCAGTTTTTTCAATGTGTATGACGTCCCTGTCTCGAGGAGCAAAAATGCATAGAGGAGCCCAGGCTACAAGTAGCTCCTAGGCCGCTTTCGGTCTATAGCTTCCGAAATTGACACCGGCAGTTGAACAATTAATTAACGTGGAGTGAATTTAGTTTTTTTCTTTTGCAAACCAAAGACCCTCCAACAGTCACGATTTTTCTTATGTAGGTCTACGATTTGGCAGACTTATAAAGAATGTAGTACTTCCTCTGTAACGAATGTAATGTATTTAACAATAAAATATATTTGAATATTCGTTTTTTATTAAAATTAATATGGAACGAAAAGAGTACTACGAGTACATATAAGTGAAGTTTTTTAACTCAGAATGTCACCTGCTTCAATCAAACTAGCATTTTGATTGAGAAATTATAAGTGCTGAACGTTAGGGCGGATGCTCCTCCGTTCTGACGTTTTTGTAAACTGAAATTGCCATTTAAAAAAAAGAAAGAAAATTGTCTTCTTAGTTGAAAATTGTTATGTGCTTATATTGATCGTTTTTTACAGGGGAAAAGAAGGGCACGCGCGTCCCGAATCATGCTGCTTGACAATATACTACTCCCATCATCACTTAATTAAACAAGTACGTTGATGTGCATACATACATGCCGATGATCACACGCTATACTATCTTAAACAAGCTATCCACAATTATCGAAGTCCCAACTTCCAACTGTCTAACAAACAACGCACGCAAATCAACACGTACTCCGGTCGAGTCAACCGCCGCAGCCACCACCGCAGCCGCCGCCGCACCCACCGCCGCCCATGCGCCCCTGCTTCCTCCCGGCGTCAACGGGCTGCTGCGGGTACGCGTAGCCCGGGGGAGGCTGCTGCGCCGGGTAGCCGTACGCCCCCGCGGGAGGCGGCGGAGGGTACCCTTGCCCGTAGTAGTAGACGTTGTTGTTGTCCTGCCGGCACGGCTTCTTGGCGCCCTTGGCGCAGCCGAAGCCCGCCACGGCGGCCACCGCCACCGTCGCGACGACCGCGAAGGCCACCAGCGCCGCCGGGCTTCCCAGCCCCATGCCGTGGGCGAACGCTCCCGCGTGCTGAGCGGCCAGAAGACCCACCCTCACCATTGGTGCGCTCTCTCTCTGTCTCGTTGGGCGTGGAGGAAGAAGAAAGAAAGACGATGGAGAAGAACAGACTGCGGGAAGAGCTTGGGAGGTGGGTAGATATTGATGAAGCCCGATGCGGCTGTTGGATCACCGAGTCAAAGTCTTCGGTTGGATTAGACTAATGAGGGGTGCGAGAGCGATCGGTTACTATGCGCGGGTGGTATCTAGCAAAACTACGCGGGCAACCTCCCAAGACCGGAGACTTTGGGGCACCGGGGAATTTTCCTCCGGGATCTCTCGCTTTCGCAGGCAATTCACAGGACGGAGAAAATTCAGAGGGGAACTCGCAGGAACCCTCCCTGCATTCGTGCGTGATTTTTACACGTCTAGGAGTTCCTTCGAAGGCAAGGGAAGCCCCTTGAATTTATCTTATTTTTTGCCATGGAAGAAATCCCATGATTTCGATCGATTTGTTATCTAGCGGTTGTAGTACTCCTATGTTTTAGTATCTTGGGATAAACGCCAACTTCGTCTCAGTCGGCCGTATGTTGCTTGCAAGAAAAGCATATCCGGTTATCCTTGCG
This sequence comes from Bromus sterilis, assembly GCA_950022295.1. Taxonomy (NCBI): domain Eukaryota; kingdom Viridiplantae; phylum Streptophyta; class Magnoliopsida; order Poales; family Poaceae; genus Bromus; species Bromus sterilis. The sequence continues at coordinate 14,906,956 of OX465600.1, read as the reverse complement.
GGAGACGACAGGGTAATTTGGATTAATTTACATCGCCGTAGGATAAATTGGTGAGCATGCTGTGAACCGCTGGTTTTCTTTCACCATCATTGCTGCAGATTGGAGAAGGTTTTGTGGTGTTTGCTGCTCCATAAAGATGTTTGAATGGTGATGGCAGATATTTCAGGCATGCAAAGCAAGCTCTGATTGGTGCTTAAGCTCATGAAAGGCAGGCCTCAACTACGTTCGGCTTCATGATGATGACTTGCCAAGAACAAGTTGCATATTTTTGGCATTTGGCACGACAGACCACACTTCCGTCCACCCATGCTTAAATTGGTGTAAACATTGAATCCGAACGCGTACTTGCGCTGCTAGGATGCCAACAACTTGATGTCAAAAAATAGGATGCCAACAACTTTGCCACAAGAACAAATAAATTGTTTAGCCGGGATGGGCAAAGAGAGATACATGTGGTTTCCGTTAGAGGCGGTCCCCGCTTTTGAGTAAGGTATGTAATTTCTTTAACAAATAATCCCACTGGTTCCATAATATAAGATATAGCTTGTAAAATGATTTTATATTATGAAATGGAAGCAGTTCATATATTACTATAGACACCATTGAAATACTCAATAATTGGCATTTGTAACTTGTTTGAAAAATTGTAAATAAAAAATCCAAGTTTCTAAACATTTTGCTTTGATTTATTATGTCAAATTTGATGCGAGATTTTTTTGGGTACCCACCAAAACGATCAAATGTCAGAATTTTGATCAAAATTTTGAACTATGCTTGAGAGAATGGAGAAATTGGTTACACTTGATAAAGTGTGAAACTAAATTATGAATAACGAAAATGCAAAAGTGAGTTTTATTTTTGTTTCGTTAATTTAGTTACTTGAAAATATATCGGCGATATGATATGGGATGAAAACAACGTTGAGTATAGACAGTGAAGACGTGTCCACCGTTGGCTAAGCCTAAAACAATGATAGCAACTCTCGATGTGTATTTATAAAAAAATGGCACATAGGAAAATAAAATTTGATCTAGCTCATAATTTGATTTTCTATATAAAAAGATTGTTTATAAATTGTGAGGTTGAGTGCATAAAAAGTTATTATTTATTTGTGATAGGCTACATGCATATGCAAAGTTAATGAGGGCATGTGCATGAAGAGTTAGTGAAAGAGTTTTTACATAGAGGACCTACTTGATGATGTGGATAGCTTGCATGTCAAGATAAATGATTTAGTGGGGATGAACTATTTAAGAAACTAGTGGACACCCCGCACATTGCCGCGAGAATTGGTTGCATTATATTTTGATGAAATTTGCTTGTACGAATATGAATATTAAAACTAATGGTATGTTGCAGATGTTTCGTCACATTATATGTGCGCTAAGTTATGTGTAGGAAGATAAAAAAAACTTGCAAAAGTGTGGAATAATAAACTTTTATATGAAAGACACATGCACACATATAATTAATTGCTAAAGCTTAATGGAGTGTTGAGGTGGCATATTTGCATGTCTTCTAAAATATTTAGTGGGTGCTAGCTATTTAGATATAAAAGATTGAAAACTGATGTGGCATGCATGGTGAGGTGGATAGTGTGCATGTAGAGATAATAGCTAGTAATTGTTCTTTTAGATGCTTAAGAATTAAACATTGATGTGACATGCATGATGAGGTGAATAGTGTGTATGTAGAAAGAATTGATGTGGCATGCATGATGAGGTGGATAGTGTGCATGTAAAGAGAATTGGTAATAGTGGGGATCAACTTCTTAAGAATAGTAGATATTGTTTAAAGTAAAAATGTAAGAAAATTTGTTGAAAATCCAAAAGTGAGTTTTATTTTTGTTTTGTTAATTTAGTTACTTGACAATATATCGGCGATATGATATGGGATGAAAACAACATTGAGTATAGACAGTGAAGACAGTGTCCACCCTTGACTAAACCTAAAACAATAATAGCAACTCTGAATGTGTATTTATAAAAAAAAGGCACATAGAAAAATAAAATTTGATCTAGTTCATAATTTGATTTTCTATAAAGAAAAGTTGCTTATAAATTGTGACGTTGAGTGCATGCAAAATTATTATTTGTTTGTGATAGGCTACATGCAGATGCAAAGTTAATGAGGGCATGTGCATGAAGACTTAGTAAAAGAATTTTTACATAGTAGACCTACTTGATGATGCGGATAGCTTGGATGTTAAGATAAATAAGTTAGTGGGGATGAACTGTTTATGTATTATAGATTTACAACGCCCGTAGGATTATTATTTTTGTGAGGAAACGCCGTAGGAATCTCACCGATGGTTTTCTTTCTTTTTTTTCCGTTCCACCTTCATTGCTTCAGATCGGGAAAGGTTTTGTGGTGTTTGCTGCTCCATAAAAATGTTTGAATGGTGATGGCAGATATTTTAGGCATACAGAGAAGCTCTGATTGGTGCTTAAGCTCATGAAAGGCAGGCCTCAATTACGTTCGGCTTCATGATGATGACTTGCCAAGAAACGATGCACGACAAGTTGCATATTTTTGGCGTTTGGCACGACAGGCCACACTTCCGTCCACCCATGCTTAAATTGGTGTAAACATTGAATCCGAACGCGTACTTCTGCTAGGATGCCAACAACTTGATGTCATCACGTTCAAAAAAAAAAACAACTTGATGTAAAAAAATAGGATGCCAACAACTTTGCCACAAGAACAAATAAATTGTTTAGCCGGGATGGGCAAAGAGATACAAATAAGTCTTGAGACTTTCACGTGTGGTTTCGGTTAGAGGCGGTCCCCACTTTCAAGTATTGGGGACCTGATAAGGTATTTAATTTCTTTGACAAATAATCCCACCGGTTTCATAATATAAGATTATAGCTTGTAAAATGATTTTATATTATGAAATAGAAGGATTTCATATATTATTTTATTAAAGGTTGGATCGCTGCATGAGGATGTTTAGGTCCACGAATACCAAAAAAATAATTTAATTCGTGTGCTAGCTTCTTCCAAAATTAGATGGTAAAATATCTCGCGCGATGCACTATGCGTCCGAGATTAAAGTCGTATTCTTTCCTCCACTCTTTCCGAGTAGTTTTTTGTTAATAAGATGAATATGGTTTCATATAAAAAGTTTCAAAAATGTCTCACGATTTATTAGATTCGCCGTTTGCATCCAACCAGCGTTTCCATCACATAACCAAATCATGTACTCTACTTAATTTATGTTTTTTTCTAGAAAGATAGTATAAATGAAAATGCTCACAAGCACGTGCATACACTTGCAAACGGATATTCTACCCCTATAAGCATCTCCGGATGGTTGATCCAATAACTCCTGAGATTTAACAAAACCAATACAGATGTCTCGCTATAGATGGGAAAGCCTCCTTCCACTGAATGAATATGTATCTTTTATGAGATACTAAAACGACAAACATGAGGTTTGATACCACACAATTTTCCTAACCATCCAACCACCGGTTGGTTCTCACTTAATTTGTGTGTTAAATGGTCGGCCAACCGTCAACACACATTAATATTCCAGATTAATTACATGGATGAATTATAAACTAAAATCAGAAGCGATGGTTTTATTTTCTAGACTCCAAGGTTTACAATAATAATTTTTGAAAGTCACATCTTGAAAATTCTGAAAAATTACACATATATATAAGGATTTTACTACATTGCTATAATTATTTGTGATGACATACATCTTTATTTGTTCTACATAAAAATGATAAATCATGAACTTTTATAGTGAATAGTGCATGTTTAAAAATATAATTTTTGTATCTCACATAAGTATATATTTTAATAAAAATATTACATAAATTCAATATACATCTCAACATATGTTGTATTTTTTAGAGTACTTAAACATAATAATTTGTGAAATTGTTTAATGTACTTCAAAATAAAATTAGAATAGCCATTTTATTTGAAAATTGCGCTCGAGCGAGCGAAGTAAGGAATCGAGTTGGGCGAGGGGGAGCTTCATGGGCTAGCCCATATGAGCGTTATAACAACAATTCTATGGTTTGAACGTGGAATAAGAGTTTCTAAGAGGCTCACACAACCATCATAGACTGAAACTGATACCCAAACATGCAAGGAATGCACAATCACGATATGACAACTCTATTCTCCTATCAGAACAAATATAATCTCCGACAACACCCCAACAAGATATATGACTGAGAAAAATATTGCCAAGACTTGACCATACAACAAGCCAGCATTGATAAAACCAAAATAATCGTCCGATCATAATAACCTACTAGGAACAAAAGTTAATCACCTAAGTGAGAAAGATGGCGCAGAGAGAAGGGTGTTAGCCTCTAGTTTTGTAAGCTTCCATTGCTTAGGAGGCAATGAAAGTCCCATGATTTCGATCGGTTTGTAATTTACTACCTTCGTTTATATATATAGAAGACGTTTTGGAAGTTCTAATTGAACTACCAAAACGCCTTATATTTGGGAATGTACGGATTAGTGGGTTATCAAGACAATGGCGAAGGCATGTTGTGGTCATGTAGCCAAACGATTACACAGATAATAATGTGTTATACATGGATTATAAGTCACACAAGGATCGGATTTCGGCATCGCCGCTGGGATAGAGTTAACCACATCTTAGCCATATATGCTCTGTAGAAGTCTATAGAAAGAGCATATCCAATTATGTGTGGGGGAGATAATTCACATCTTGCAACGTTTGCTACGGTGCGGCCACCGATCTTTCTTTGCTTGCCAAAAATACCTGCTAGAGTATGAATCAACATTAGAAAAATTTGGAGCAACCCGGTGCTGCTTGACACCCCCGCCTTATCTATCGGTGTGTAGTCTGGTAAAGCTAGAGCCGCATGTCGCTTTGCTTTCAGGTGAACGTGGGAGCATATACTATCGTGTTTGTCCTTGTCTATGCATGGTAGATTTATTATTCGTATCCCTAAAGGTTGGCAGCAATTCCCTAATCCTATGCCTAGTCGGTTATCTATTGAGGACAATTTTTTTGCATTATAATCAAAGATTAAAATCGTCGGAGAAATGATTTGGCGGCAGCCTCTTCCAGCAGCTATAGTTGTCGCTATAGCGGGAAATCACGCAAATCGCGGCAATGTTACAGGCGGGAGAGAAAATTCCTAAAGTTCTTTGCTAATTTTGAAGCTGTATAGAGGGATTTGTGGATGATTTTATGGCGGTAAACTGCGTAGCGACGATGTTCCCGGGCAACTATAGTGTACCTATTGGAGCAATTTAGCAGGAGATTTAATTTCATAATTATAATGTTTACAGAGAGGAGAATAATAAGGCATTGACACAGCTATGCTAGAAGATATATTATAATTAAGAAGTGGGTGAAACCGAAGCCGAGGTGAAACCCAAAGATAACGAAGAAGGAAAGGGACCGTATGTCACTTAGACAAATGCGTACAATCTCATAGAATCCATCAATGACATGAGAGACTTTGCCAACGATCTCTAATGAGATTCCTAATCTGACGATTGATACGTCCAAAACGTATCTATAATTTCTGCTTGCTTCATGTCTCTTTTGTGTGATATTGCTATGATATTGATGAACTTCCATACACTTTTGACCATATTTGGACTAACCTATTAACTCAGTGCACCCCAGTGTCAGTTTCTGTTTTCTGCTATTTTTCTATTTCAGGTTTCCCCCATATTAAAAGTGCTCCAAAATTTCGGGAAAAATCCAATAAAAAATCAGCGATACAGAAGCTTCGAGAAACACCGAGGGGGGCCAAAGGGGACCCACCAGGGCTCCAGGCGCCCTCCCGGCGCGCCCTAGGGTGGGGCCGCGCCAGGGGGGCGCATGGACCCTTGGTGCCCCCCCTGACTGCCCCCCTTCGCCCATATATTCCTCGTGACGTGAAACCCTCGTGACGGGAACCCTTTTTCGCGATCTCTCCTCTGTTCCGCCGCCGCCGCGCTTCCAAGATCAGGAGCACCAGAAGACCTCCTCCCGGCACCCTGCCGGAGGGAGGAACCACCTCCGGGAGCTTCTCCACCACCATGGATGCTTCCCGGATGAACCGTGAGTAGTCCACCTTGGACCATGGGTCTATGATCAGTAACTATGTGATGTTCTCCTCCCCTCTTTGTTCTTCATGGATTAGACCTCATGAACTGCCCTACATGATTGAGGCACATATGTAATATTTCTGCTGTTGCTATGCCAAGTTTGCTGGGATCCGATGGATTATGATATTATGTTCAGATTGTGTTTGAGTAATATATTTGATTCTCCTCTTTTATATTTATGTTCTAGAGTAATTCTTACATGTTCTCCGTTGCTGTTTATTGCTTTGGCCTAGTAGGTAGTGACTCCAAGAGGGAGCGTTGATGGTGGAGAAGTTGATAGGTTTAGTTGGGTTGCCTCCCCTGTCAACCGCGCCAATAAACGATTCTTGATAACCCACAAGTCTAGGTTATCAGTTGTAGCTTTTTGATAAATAAGGATGTCGATTCCACGAGGAGCAGAAGGTGCTGATAAGTGACACTGGATAAGGAAAGACTGCACACACTCAAAGGTAAATATTTAGGGGTTTTTGGTTTAAGCAACAGAAAAGTAAAAGACAAGCAAAGTAAACGGGGTAACTGAGGAGTAGCAAGTGGCCCAATCCTTTCACAAGGATAAGCCTAGGAACTAAACTTATAAAAGCTAAAGCGCTCTCGAGAACACACGGGAGAGATAGCCAAGTTACTTTCACCATACTCCGCCAAGTAATATGTATTGTGTTCATAAGTGTTGGTGGGTGGATCAATGCTAGTACACCTTCTAAACTAAGATAAGTGTACTCTTATGATTACACACCTTGCAAGCATCTGCAAATACAAGGTAGTAATTAAGGCATAAGCCTAACCACAGCATTACGATCAAGGATCCATAACTCCCTTGTGCAAAAGTGTGCGAACTGGGGTTCAGGTTTCTGTCACTCCGGCAACCCACCATAAGCATCCTTTGTGCACAATGTATTCCTCTAGGCCCATGAAAGGTGAAGTGTTAAGTGTTCGAATCACATAACACTTCTAGAGAAATAACAACACAACTTAAGTATCAAACAACACATAATACTTCAACATCATATGACTACTAACAACTAGACTTCTCCCATGTTCTCAAGAACTAAAATAACTACTCACAAGACATAAAAGAGATCATGATCAGAGGTGATAGATGGGTGGCAAACAATCTGGACACAATGATATTTCTCCAACAAAACTCAATAGCATTCACCACAAAGTAGTAATCAACACCAACAGAGTAGAGAGGATAGATAGTATGGATTACAACACGAGTTGCAGTTGTGAGATGAGATGGGATGGAGATGGAGATGGTGCTGATGTTGGGGATGATGTTGATGATGATCTCGATGATGCCTGTAATGATGATGATGATGGCGACGATCTCCCCTTCCGGGAGGTGATCTCCTCGGCGGAATCTGCCCGCCGGAGATGGTTTTTCTCCTCTGTAGGTTTCCGCCCCGTGGCGGCGGCGAAACACGGAAACTCTTCTCTTCTTAGGGTTTTCACCCCAGGGGGGTCTTATAGGCGAGAGGGGGCACCGAGGGGGGCCACCAGGCATCCAGGAGGGTGCCTAGCGCGGCCAGGAGGGGGCCCGCGCCAGGCACCCTTCTGGCTGCCTGGTGGGTCCCCTCACCTCCATCTTCGGTGATCCCCAGTCAATTCCCATAAAAACGCTCCCCGTAAATTTTCATAGCATTTGGACTTGATCTGATTAGCAACTTGGTGTCCACTTTTTACCGCTGAATTCTGGTTCTGCTGCTTCGGCACCGGAAAGTTGTAAACTGTGTAAAACAAGCCAAAACAACATAAGAACAATAATTTAAAGTGGAATATATCAATGAATAGGATGAAATTACAATATAAAATAGTGATGCATTTTGGACGTATCAACTCCCCCAAGCTTAGACCTCGCTTGTCCCCAAGCGATTGCTGAGCTCGGTAAACCTGTCCACAAGTTTAGAGAGTGAAGTGTCGATAAAAGAATACGGACAAGAAACATCAAGATTTCTCACCAAACTGAAGCATCCTCAACAGCGACCTCAACTCATAGGGTCCTTATGAGAAAGTAGTAACAATTATAACAAATTAGGACCTGGAAAACTCATCAAATCATGGAAAACATAGCCTTGGTCAAGGAACAACTAATAACTTTTACATTTGCTCTTTTCACTTATAATGGAACAGTTGAAGCTTTGGAAAGAACATGTTATTAGTCAAGAAGTGCACAAGTTAACACAAAGGAAGATATTTACTCAGCATAAGCTTTTGCAAACAACTCACTTATCAAAAGATAATGTCAACAAAGATGTAACATGCTAACTTTCAATGCAGCCTTGTATGCAAGAATCTTTATTAACATCAAGTGTCTGTTCTCTCTCAAGAAGGAAGGAAGTAGGAAGTACTGACTCAGCACAAAATAAAGGATAAACCCCGTGCAAAAGGGTAAGCAGGGAAAACTCATGTGCCATCTCTAGATCAAACAGAATAAAAACAGACTTTTGGGAGGTGCATGATCCTTCAACGACTGCTGATGGATAACTCACTCACTTCATGATTTGGACAAGTTTCAAGGAACGGCTCCCATATGGGGACGATCACATCCTCTTAAATTCCTTTGTTTATCACTCATAAATGGGCGAATGAACTTGTGTGTTAGTATTTATCTTTTACGAGCTGGGCACTCATGCCAGTCCCTTCTCGTATTAGGGGTTTGCAGATTAGGCATGCAATCCCAAGATAAAACTTGTCCAAATTAAGAAGATCATGGGTTACCCACCACTTCCTCATGAGCTGAATCAGTGGCACAAAACAGAAGATTTTGAACATCTAGAGATAGCACATAAATTATATACTTTAGGAGTGGTAGTGGAATACCACAAATAGGAAGGTATGGTGCACCACATGTATTTTTGGATATAACTTTTCGAGTAGATGATTTTTCATATAAAAAACTTTTTCATCGGAGGTCGTATGCAAAAGTTAAGCCCATTTTACACAATTCTCGAGAGATTTTGCAAAAAAAGTCAAAATTCATGTTTCTAAATTTTCCTAACAAATAGACCACATATCTCAGGGGAATCTTATTTTATTTTATTTTTTTGACATTTCTATCATTTTCGTTTATTTTTTTAAAACTGAAAAGGCGGTCCACGGGGGGGGGGGGGGGGATGTGCATTTGATAAAAAAATTGGTCACCTTAGAAAGTTAGGAATGGCGCACCATCAGAAAGTGCGCCATTACTATGCCTTTGACTGGGTCAACCTTGGTCAAAGACATAGTAATGGCGCACTTTGTAAAGGTGCGCCATTACTAAGTTTGACATAGTAATGGCGCACCTTTACAAAGTGCGTCATTATTATGTCTTTGACTGGGTCAAGCCTTGGTCAAACATAGTAATGGCGCACCTGAAAGGTGCGCCATTACTATGTCATCTTACTATTACTATGTCCAGGAATGGGTCAAACCTTGGTCAAACATACTAATGGCGCACTTTTCACCAGGTGCGCCATTACTGTTTAGGTTACTAATGACGCACCTGCACATGGTGCGCCATTACTAAATAGTAATGGCGCACCACATGTATAGTGCGCCATTAGTTTCAATATTATCTATAGCTGTTTTTCCAGTAGTGTCTTCCACTTGAGTCCACCATACCTTCCTATTTTTGATATTCCACTACCACTCTTAAAGTATATAATTTGTGTGCTATCTCTAGATGTTCAAAATCTTCTGTTTTGTGCCGCTGATTCAGCTCATGAGGAAGTGATGGATAACCCATGATCTTCTTAATTTGGACAAGTTTTATCTTGGGATTGCATGTCTAATCTGCAAACCCCTAATACGAGAAGGGACTGGCATGAGTGCCCATCTCGTAAAAGATAAATACTAACACACAAGTTCCTTCGCCCATTTATGAGTGATAAACAAAGGAATTTAAGGGGATGTGATCGTCCCCACATGGGAGCCGGTCCTCAAAACTTGTCCAAATCATGAAGTGAGTGAGTTATCTATCAGCAGTCGTTGACGGATCATGCACCTCCCAAAAGTCTGTTTTTATTCTGTTTGATCTAGAGATGGCACATGAGTTTTCCCTGCTTACCCTTTTGCACGGGGTGTATCCTTTATTTTGTGCTGAGTCAGTCCTTCCTACTTCCTTCCTTCTTGAGAGAGAACAGACATTTGATGTTAATAAAGATTCTTGCATACAAAGCTGCATTGAAAGTTAGCATGTTACATCTTTGTTGACATTATCTTTTGATAAGTGAGTTGTTTGCCAAAGCTTATGCTGAGTAAACATCTTCCTTTGTGTTAACATGTCCACTTCTTGACTAATAAAATGTTCTTTCCAAAGCTTCAACTGGTTTTCATTATAAGTGAAAGAGCAAAAGTAAAAGTTATTAGTTGTTCCTTGACCAAGGCTATGTTTGCCATGATTTGATGAGTTTTCCAGGTCCTACTTTGTTATAATTGTTACTACTTTCTCATAAGGGCCTTATGAGTTGAGGTTGCTGTTGAGGATGCTTCAGTTTGGTGAGAAACCTTGATGCTTCTTGTACGTATTCTTTTATCGACATTTCACTCTCTAAACTTGTGGACAGGTTTACCGAGCTCAGTAATCGCTTGGGGACAAGCGAGGTCTAAGCTTGGGGGAGTTGATATGTCGAAAAAGCATCACTATTTTATATTGTAATTTCATCCTATTCATTGATATATTCCACTTTAAAGCATTTTTCTTATGTTGTTTTGGCTTGTTTTACACAGTTTACAACTTTCCTATGCCGAAGCAGCAGAACCAGGATTCAGCGGTGAAAAGTGGACACCAAGTTGCTTAATCAGATCAAGTCCAAATACGATGAAAATTTACGGGGATCGTTTTTATGGGAATTGATTGGGGATCACCGAAGACGGAGGTGAGGGGACCCACCAGGAAGCCAGAAGGGTGCCTGGCGCGGCCCCCTCCTGGCCGCGCCAGGCACCCTCCTGGATGCCTGGTGGCCCCCCTCGGTGCCCCCTCTCACCTATAAGACCCCCCTGGGGTGAAAACCCTAAGTACAGAAGAGTTTCCGTGTTTCGCCGCCGCCACGGGGCGGAAACCTACAGAGGAGAAAAGCCATCTCCGGCGGGAAGATTCCGCCGGGGAGATCACCTCCCGGAAGGGGAGATCATCGCCATCATCATCATCATCATCGTCACGGGCATCATCGAGATCATCATCAACATCATCCCCAACATCAGCACCATCTCCATCACCAGCCCATCTCATCTCAAAATTGCAACTTGTGTTGTAATCCGTACTATCTATCCTCTCTACTCTGTTGGTGTTGGTTACTACTTTGTGGTGAATGCTATTGAGTTTTGTTGAAGAAATATCATTGTGTCCAGATTGTTTGCCACCCATCTATCACCTCTGATCATGATCTCTTTTATGTCTTGTGAGTAGTTACTTTAGTTCTTGAGAACTTCGGAGAAGTCTAGTTATTAGTAGTCATATGATGTTGAAGTATTATGTGTTGTTTGATACTTAAGTTGAGTTGTTATTTCTCTAGTGGTGTTATGTGAGTCGAACACTTAACACTTCACCTTTAATGGGCCTAGAGGAATACATTGTGCACAAAGGATTCTTATGGTGGGTTGCCGGAGTGACAGAAACCTGAACCCCAGTTCGCACACTTTTGCACAAGGGAGTTATGGATCCTTGATCGTAATGCTGTGGTTAGGCTTATGCCTTAATTACTACCTTGTATTTGCGGATGCTTGCAACGTGTGTAATCATAAGAGTACACTTATCTTAGTCTAGAAAGTGTGCTAGCATTGATCCACCCACCAACACTTATCAACACAATACATATTACTTGACGGAGTATGGTGAAAGTAACTTGACTATATCTCCCGTGTGTTCTCAAGAACGCTTTAGCTTTTATAAGTTTAGTTCCTAGGCTTATCCTTGTGAAAGGATTGGGCCACTTGCTACTTCTCAGTTACCCTGTTTACTTTGCTTGTCTTTTACTTTTCTGTTGCTTAAACCAAAACCCCCTAAATATTTACCTTTGAGTGTGTGCAGTCTTTCCTTATCCAGTGTCACTTATCAACACCTTCTGCTCCTCGTGGGATCGACATCCTTATTTATCGAAAAGCTACAATTGATCCCCTAGACTTGTGGGTTACCAAGAATCGTTTATTGGCGCGGGTAACAGGGAAGGCAACCCAACTAAACCTATTAACTTCTTCGCCATCATACTTTCGGGTGCAAGGATTGTTTACTTTACACAAAGTTCTTTAATGCAGTTGTCCGTTGCTTTGAGTTTACACTTTGGGTGGGATTCGCAACTTAATACCAGCGAGATGTTCTGGATAGATATCTCAAGGTGGATGATTAGCAGGTAGATGCAGATGGATTTCGGTCTACTTGATTTGGCATACCGCCCAAGCTTTTGAGCCTCTTCCTTTCTTTGTAGCATAGTTAGCATTGGTTTGCGCACATAATCCTGTCAATTGCCCAGCTGTAATTTGTTTACCTCGCATGGCTATTATATCGTCTTTTAGGAGAGAGACATCACTAGTGAACATCATAGGACCCCGGTCCATATTTCCAATATTGTTTACACCTGCTATCAATTTACTGCTTTATTTACTTTTCCATTGCTATCACTATCATTATTATCCCGTGCGTTTTATCCTTTGTAAACGAGAAGGCCGGGGGAATTGACAAATCCTCTGTACTCGTTGGGAAGCAAAGTTATTTGTTGTGTGTGCATGTCGAGGTGAAGTAAGCAACCCTGAGTTGTGAACGACGCCATTGTTCACTTCACCACCTTCTTGTATCTGTTGGAGTCCTATTGGTTTGACACTTAAACCTTAGCATCTTCGCTAAGGGAAATTGCCGCTACACTACATCTCAACCTTCCACTTTGGGTAAACCAACGAGGGGCGAGAAGTAAACTCTCGTGACATCAACGATACACATGGTTATTAAAGAGACACTCTAATTTTATGCTTTATTTGATATCTCTCATGCTATTCATGAAGTTCTCATTGCATTTCTCTTCCAAAGTGTTCATGACAAGGTAATTATCTAGATGAAATAGAATGAATGTTAGTTAAAGATTATGTGGACGTTACCACAGAGAAATTCAACTTACAAGGTGATACATCCAAAACGTATATCTAATTTCTGCTTGCTCCATGCCTCTTTTGTGTGATATTGCTATGATATTGATGAACTTCCATACACTTTTGATCATATTTGGACTAACCTATTAACTCAGTGCACCCCAGTGCCAGTTTCTGTTTTCTGCTGTTTTTCTATTTCAGGTTTCCCCCTTATTAAAAGTACCAGAAAAAATCCGGGAAAAATATAGGAAAAATCAGCACACGGGAAGCTTCGCGAAGAGCCCAGGAGGGGACAGAGGGGAGCCAGGGGGGCCCAGGCGGCCAGAGGGCACGGCCAGGCCCCTGGCCGCGCCAGGGGGGCGCCTGGAGCCCCTGGCCCACCTCTGGCTGCCCCTTTCGCCTATTTATTCCCCGTGACGAGAAACCCTCGGGGACGGAACCCTTTTTCGCGATCTCTCCTCTGTTCCGCCGCCGTCGCGCTTCCAAGATCGGGAGCACCAGAAGACCTCTTCCCGGCACCCTGCCGGAGGGAGTAATCACCTCCGGGAGCTTCTCCACCACCATGGATGCTTCCCGGATGAACCGTGAGTAGTCCACCTTGGACCATGGGTCCATGATCAGTAGCTATGTGATGTTCTCCTCCCCTCTTTGTTCTTCATGGATTAGACCTCGTGATCCGCCCTACATGATCGAGGCACATATGTAATCTTTATGTTGTTGCTATGCTGAGTTTGCTGGGATCCGATGGATTATGAGATTATGTTCAGATTGTGATTGAGTTATATATTTGATTCTCTTCTTTTATATAAGAATGTTCTTGAGTAACTCTTGCATGTTCTCCGTTGCTGTTTATTGATTTGGCCAAGTAGTAGGTAGTGACTCCAAGAGGGAGCGTTGTGCATGATTGTGGGTTCATGCCCCCCGATGACTAGCTTGAGTGACAGAAACATGAGTCTAGGGGATGTGATGTTGCCACAAGGGGGAAAACAACGGTGCTTGTACTTACGTGTGCAAGGATTGTTTACTTTACGCAAAGTTCTTTAATGCAGTTGTCCGTTGCTTTGAGTTTACACTTTGGGTGGGATTCGTAACTTAATACCAGCGAGATGTTCTGGATAGATATCTCAAGGTGGATGATTAATGGGTAGATGCAGATGGATTTCGGTGTACTTGTCTTGGCGTACCGCCCGTGCTTTTGAGCCTCTTACTTTCTGTTTTGCATAATTAGCATTGGTTTGCGCACATAATTCTGTCAATTGCCCAGCTGTAATTTGTTTACCTCGCATGGCTATTTTATCGTCTTTGGGAGAGAGACATCACTAGTGAACATCATGAGATCCCAGTCCATACTTCCACCACTGGTTACACTATCAATTTACTTTCAGTATTTACTTTTCAGTAGCTACCACTATCTATCATTATTATCCTGTGCGTTTTATCCTTTGTAAATAACAAGGCCGGAGGAATTGACAACTCCTCTGAACTCGTTGGGAGCAAATCTATCTGTGTGTGTGCAGGTCCAGGAGAAGCAAGTGATTATCTTCAAACGGCGCCTTGATACGTCCAAAATGTATCTATAATTTATGCTTGCTCCATGCATGTTTTGTGTGATATTGCTATGATCTAGATACACTTTCATACACTTTTGATCATATTTGGACTAACCTATTAACTCAGTGCACCACAGTGCCAGTTCCTGTTTTCTGCTGTTTTTCTATTTCAGTTTTTCCCCATATAAAAGTGCTCCAAAAATTTGGGAAAAATCAGATTAAAAATCAGCGCACAAGAACCTTCCAGATGAACCTAGGTGGGGCCAGAGGGCCACCACCAGAGGCCCAGGCGCCCCGGTGGCGCGCCCTAGGGGCTGGCCGCGCCAGGGGGGGCGCCTGGACCCCTGGTGGCCCCCCTGGCTGCCCCTCTTTGCCTATATATTCTCCGTGACGAGAAACCCTCAGAAGAAGAACCCTTTTTCGCGATCTCGCCTCTGTTCCGCCGCCGCCGCGCTTCCGAGATCGGGAGCACCAGCAGACCTCTTCCCGGCACCCTGCCGGAGGGAGGGCCGACCTCCGGGAGTCTCTTCTCCACCATGGATGCTTCCCGGATGTGCCGTGAGTAGTTTCCTTTGGACCATGGGTCTGTGATCAGTAGCTATGTGATGTTCTCCTCCCCTCTTTGTTCTTCATGGTTTAGACCTCGTGAGCTGCCCTACATGATCGAGGCACTTTTGTAATCTTTCTGTTGTTTCTATGCTGAGTTTGATGGGATCTGATGGATTATGAGATTTTGTTCAGATTGTGATTGAGTAATATATTTGGTTCTTATCTCTTATATTTTCGTTCTTAAGTAATTCTTGCATGTTCTCCGTTGCTGTTTATTGCTTTGGCCAAGTAGTAGGTAGTAACCCCAAGACGGAACGTTATGCTCGATTGTGGGTTCATGCCCCCTGATGACACGCTTGAGTGACAGAAACATGAGTCTAGGGGATGTGCTGTTGCCACAAGGGGGAAAACACCAGTGCTTCTAACCGCGGTTGCAAGGATTGTTTACTTTACGCAAAGTGCTTTTTAATGCAGTTGTCTGTTGCTTTGGGTTTAAACTTTGGGTGGGGCTCGCAACTTAATACCAGCGAGATGTTCTAGATAGATATCTCAAGGTGGATGATTAGTAGTAGATGCAGTTGGATTTCGGTCTACTTATTTTGGCGTTCAGCCCATGCTTTTGAGCCTCTTCCTTTCTTTTGTAGCATAATTAGCATTGCGGTGCGTTCATAATCCTGTCAATTGCCCTTCTGTAATTTGTTCACCTCGCATAGCAGTTTTATTGTCTTTTGGGAGAGAGACATCACTAGTGAACATCACGTATCCCGGTCCATATCTTCATCACTTTTTCCACGCTCATTTACTTTTCTGCTTTTACTTTCAGTTGCTATCATTATCCCTTGTGTTTGATCCTTTGTGAACAACAAGACCGGAGAGATTGACAACCTTTCTGAACTTCGTTGGGAACAAAGTTATTTGTGTCTGTGTGCAGGTCCACGTCAGTTGCGCCTCTGACACCTACTTATCATCTCCGGAGTCCTACTGGAGACAAACCTTGGTATCTTTACTAAGGGAAATTTGCTGTTGTGCTACATCACGCCTTCCACTTGGGGTTTACCAACGAAGGGCGAGAAATCACTATCATCACCTCGCATATCAAGCAAGATTTCTGGCGCCGTTGCCGGGGACTCCGAGTGCTAAGATAGGGGAGTTGCAAACTACCCTTTACCTTTGTTTTTTTTAGTCTTGTTAGTTTACCTTTCAGTTTTTATCTTTGTGTCCTTTATCAAAAATCACAATTTTTTTTGCCACACTTGCTGCTGCTATGGGTTCCACTGAAAACACCAAGTTGTGTGACTTCACTAGTCACAAAAACCAAGACTTTATCTGCACCCCCTTTGCCACACCTGCCACTTTAGCTACCTCTTATGAAATTAAACCTGCCTTGCTAAACCTTGTTATGAGAGATCAATTCTCTGGTGCTGGAGATGATGCTTCTTTACACTTGAACAATTTTGTTGAATTATGTGATATGCAAAAGTATAAAGAAGTAGAAGGTGATATTGTTAAGCTCAACCTCTTTCCTTTCTCTTTAAGGGGAGAAGCTAAAATCTTGTTTCAGTCTTTGGCTAGGAATAGCATAGATTCTTGGGATAAGTGCAAAGACGCTTTTATAGGGAAGTACTACCCACCTACTAAAATTATCCAATTAAGGAGTAACATTATGAATTTTAAGCAATTGGATAATGAACACGTTTCCCAAGCTTGGGAACGAATGGAATCTCTTGTTAAGAAATGCCCTACACATGGTTTGACTACCTGGATGGTTATCCAGACTTTTTATGCAGGCTTGAACTTTACCTCGCGGAACCTGTTAGATTCGGTCGCGGGAGGAACCTTTATGTCAACTACACTTGGTGCTGCCACGAAGCTTCTCGATGAAATGATGACCAATTATTCCCAATGGCACACCGAACGCGCTCCAACAGGTAGGAAGGTAAACTCTGTCGAGAAAATTACCTCCCTCAATGAAAAAGTTGACTTAATTATGTCTCTACTTACCAAGCAACCCTCTATTGATCCTCGTGATGCCCCTTTAAATTCTTTGGTTGCCCAAGAACAAATAGATGTGAACTTTATTGCTAGAAACAACTTCAACAACAATGCTTATAGGGGTAATTTTGCTAAAAATCCTAGACCGTTTCCATCCAACTATGGGAACAACAACACCTACCCTAGCAACAAGAACCCCTCTTCTGAATAAGAAAGCATGCTTAGAGACTTTATCACCACCCAAAAAGCCTTCAATAAAAATGTAGAGGAGAAATTAGCTAAATTAGATAATCTCTCTTTGAAGGTAGAAAGCTTAGCCCTTGATATTGAGATGCTTAAAATTAGAACCTCTCCCCTTGAGGAGAATAGGGCCACTCCTATTAATGCTATCCAATTGAAAATTGATGAAAATATTAGGACGATGGCTAAACTTAAAGAAAGGTGGGCTAGAGAAAAAGAGGAAGAGGATAGAATTAAGAGCCTTCCTACACACCACATAGTTGCCACTATCCAAATTGTTGAGGACACCCAAACTATTAGCACCCAATGCACTCCTAGTCCCGTTGGACCTATTAATGGTGATGCTAATACCTCAACCGAAGATGAAGAAACTCCTATGAACATAGAGGGTTTCAAACAAGTGAGCCTAGACGACACTACTATCACCTTTGATAGTAGTGATATTGATTTTGATAGTTGCACGCTCTCAGAAGTTATTAGCTTTCTACACAAAATGTCTAGAGACCCCCACACTAGCACGCTTAATCTTGCCTTCACGGAGCATATCACAAATGCTCTCATCAAAGCTAGGGAGGAGAAGCTTAGAGTAGAAGCCTCCATACCTAGGAAGCTAGATGATGGTTGGGACCCTATGATCAAAATTAAATTAAATAACTTCTCTTGCTATGCTTTATGTGATGTTGGAGCTAGTACCTCCGTTATGGCCAAAAGAATATATGATATGTTTGAATTGAAGCCCTTTGAGCCTTGTTCTTTTGGTGTTCGTCTTGTTGATTATTCCGTAAAGAAACCTTTGGGGAAGATCGATGATGTTCTTATCATTGTCAATGACAACTATGTTTCCGTTGATTTTATTGTTATGGATATAGAGTGTGAACCTTTGTGTCCAATTATTTTGGGACGTCCTTTTCTTCACACCGTTGGTGCGGTTATTGACATGAAAGAGGGGAATATAAAATTCCAATTCCCTCTCAAGAAAGGGATGGAACACTTCCCTAGAAAGAAAATCAAGTTACCTTTTGAGTCCGTTAATCGGGCTAGTTATTCTCTTTCTCTTGATAAAACTTGATTCTTCTTTTGCATCATGCCTAGCTTAAAGGCATAAAATAAAGCACGTTTGGGAGGCAGCCCACAACGAATTAGGTTTCTTTTTGATTTTGTTGTGTCTTGATGTTTGTTACTACTGTAGCAACATCATTGTATCTTTATTTTTCAGCTTTGTGCCAAGTTATAGCCTCTTATGATAAGGGAAGCAAAAGTTGTGACATGCTATCCAGAAAACAGATTCTGTCCCTTGACAGAAAAATTCGAGTAAAATCACCAGATCATATTTTTGATCTGAATTGTTTTGACAACATGCTCTATACAATTGTGAAACTTTCGTATGTTCTGAGTTTTTTGATTTGAGTTGCAGAAGTGCCCCGAAAAAATTCTCTACTACCTGATGTTCTGTTTTTCACAGGTTCTGCCACGTTTTGCCTCTCTTCACTTTTGCAAACCTTAAGCTTGCTTTTTCTTGTCAAAAACTTTTTGGCACTCTTGAGAAACAGTAGCTCTTCAAGAATATATTTATATCCAGTGGGGAAAAATTATTTTATTAAGGGTACTAACCTCTCTAATCAGCTTATGATGAGTTATGTATGAAGGGAGTTTTCAAGTGTGCGATGGAAGATGATGAAAGAAGATCCAGGAGTGTCAAGCGCTCAAGCTTGGGGATGCCCCCATGCATCCCCAATAAATATTCAAGGAGACTCAAGCGTCTAAGCTTGGGGATGCCCCCGTGCATCCCCTTCTCCATCAACAATCATCAGTTTATCCTTCGTCTCACTATATTTTTATCACTTCATGCGTTATGTGCTATGCTTGGAGCGTCTCGCTCTTAGGTTTTATTTTTAGTTTTCTTTAGTTTTGCTTGCTGGTCATAACAAGTTAGACCCCATCTTGCTTTGTGTGGGAGAGAAACACGCTCCACTTTCAAAATCTAGAACACATCATAGGATTTTTCCTGCTTATCTTTTTGCTGTTGTGTGTTCTTTATCTTTTAGTAGCTCCTGCCATGTTTAGTTTTAGTCTTAGTTTGTCTTTAGCAAGAGCCTTGGCTTTTGTTTAGTTTTTTGCTGGAAATCTCTTTAGTTTTCATGTTTATCTTGTTAAGAGAGTTGGTTGTTGCACTGAGTTGTGTCTTGTCTTGAAAGTAGGTAATTGAGGTTTCTATTTAATTCTAGTAGTAACTTGCAATAGTTTTGAGGTATTGATGTGAGTAATGTCTGAACTTTTGGTGTCAAGAGCTCTAGCCTATTAGTGATAGGTGTCGTATTTTGGGAAATCCGTGTGTATTTTAAAAACCTACAAAAACTAGTTGAGAACTCTAAACTACTAGATGGATCACTAATCTTTGGAGGGATCGAATATTAGAGTACACTCACATACCATGAGTCAAGGATGCGCAAGGATAACCAAACCCCATACACTCCTCCTCGGGGTACTTGTCTCTTTGTGAACCTCCTTATTAGATTGCGAGTCACCTATAATAAGTGCATGAGTTCTTCGGACTAATGTAAGTATTGAAAGTTGACACTTCCACCTTCCCATATTTTGCTAGCCTCTCCCGTGCCGTGCATTGCCTTCTTCTCACTCCGAGAGTTGGTTTCCACCTTCGCCGGTACATCCAAACCCTTGGCATGATACGCTCTGTCATCATAAGCCTCCTTATATCTTTCCTCAAAACAGCCACCATACCTACCTATCAAGGCATTTCCATAGCCTTTCCGAGATATATTTCCATGCAACATCCACCTCTTCATGACTTGATCTTCATGTCATACATGTTCCTGCTACACTGGCAGCGACATACATTGTATACATCATGATAGCTACATCTTCTTTATGATTTCGAGTACCTTGTAAAGTGTGAAAGATCTCCTTTCCCTTCTTGTAAAATAGAGTGTTGCCCTAAGTGAGGAAAAGATCCCAAAGTGGACACAATAAAAGATCCCAAAGAGGAAAAATGAGAGTTAAATAGAAAGAGCCATTGAGGCCACAAAAAAATACAATAAAGTAGAAAAAAGAGAAAAAGAAATAAAAATAGAGAAAGGGGCAACACTACTATCCTTTTGAGAGATCCACACTAGTACTCCCTTTATATCCTTGTACTCCATAGAGATGATCATTATGCATATAGCTATGTGGGGACCTTCACACTATAGAACTTGGCTTGCATATTCCAAGGATGAGCCTCCTCAAACGAGCTCTAGGTCTTCATGAGCGAGCAAGTTAGATGCACCCCCACTAGTTCCATTGGAGATCTTCTTAGCTCATATGTGCATCCGTTGCATGGCAATCCCTACTCCTCACATCATATCTATCATTTGGCATCTCTTGCCTATGATTGTCCTCATTGATGTGAGCCTTTCTCATTCTTTTTTGTCTTCCTCCTCCTCCTCCTCCGTACTTCTCTCTTTGCCTTCCTAAGTGTCAACTCTCGTGCTTACGCTCATCCATTGCATGAGTGCTCAAAATATTGAAAAAGGAGTGGATCAAATTGACTTATACCTGGCTAGTGGTCTGGGGACGAGTCAAGATAAGATTCCAGAATAAAGCCAAGTGTGAAACTTTAGTAGATTGAGTTCTCAACAAATAAATATTTTTCTCGAATTCCCTATCCCCATTCTTGCACGCAAACACCATTTGGAGACATTCGAGTCACGGACAGCGAGAGCTCTTGCACCTAATGTTCTTTTGTTACTTGTTTCAATGCTAATATAGACTCTTGCATGTTATGACTTGAATTGAATCTCTAATCTTGATTGCTTTACTTTTCAAAGTTCTTATATGGTTGCTAGCATGTCACCATAGAAATTATGCTGTTATCATTTACCTACTCGAGGACGAGCAGGAATTAAGCTTGGGGATGTTGATACGTCCAAAACGTATCTATAATTTCTGCTTGCTCCATGCATGTTTTGTGTGATATTGCTATGATCTAGATACACTTTCATACACTTTTGATCATATTTGGACTAACCTATTAACTCAGTGCACCACAGTGCCAGTTCCTGTTTTCTGCTGTTTTTCTATTTCAGTTTTCCCCCATATAAAAAGTGCTCCAAAAATTCGGGAAAAATCAGATAAAAAATCAGCGCAGAAGAACCTTCCAGATGAACCTAGGTGGGTCCAGAGGGCCACCACCAGGGGCCCAGGCGCCCTGGTGGCGCGTCCTAGGTGCTGGCCGCGCCAGGGAGGCGCCTGGACCCCTGGTGGCCCCCTGGCTGCCCCCTTCGCCTATATATTCTCCGTGACGAGAAACCCTCAGAAGAAGAACCCTTTTTCGTGATCTCGCCTCTGTTCCGCCGCCGCCGCGATTCCGAGATCGGGAGCACCAACAGACCTCTTCCCGGCACCCTGCCAGAGGGAGGGCCGACCTCCGGGAGTCTCGTCTCCACCATGGATGCTTCCCGGATGTGCCGTGAGTAGTTTCCTTTGGACCATGGGTCCGTGATCAGTAGCTATGTGATTTTCTCCTCCCCTCTTTGTTCTTCATGGTTTAGACCTCGTGAGCTGCCCTACATGATCGACGCACTTTTGTAATCTTTCTGCTGTTGCTATGCTGAGTTTGATGGGATCTGATGGATTATGAGATTATGTTCAGATTGTGATTGAGTAATATATTTGGTTCTTATCTCTTATATTTTTGTTCTTAAGTAATTCTTGCATGTTCTCCGTTGCTGTTTATTGATTTGGCCAAGTAGTAGGTAGTAACCCCAAGACAGAACGTTATGCTTGATTGTGGGTTTATGCCCCCTGATGACACGCTTGAGTGACAGAAACATGAGTCTAGGGGATGTGTTGTTGCCACAAGGGGGAAAAGAACGGTGCTTGTAACCGCGGTTGCAAGGATTGTTTACTTTACGCAAAGTGCTTTTTAATGCAGTTGTCTGTTGCTTTGGGTTTACACTTTGGGTGGGGCTCGCAACTTAATTCCAGCGAGATGTTCTGGATAGATATCTCAAGGTGGATGATTAGTAGTAGATGCAGTTGGATTTCGGTCTACTTATTTTGGCGTTCTGCCCATGCTTTTGAGGCTCTTCCTTTCTTTTGTAGCATAGTTAGCATTGCGGTGCGTTCATAATCCTGTCAATTGCCCTTCTGTAATTTGTTCACCTCGCATAGCAGTTTTATCGTCTTTTGGGAGAGAGACATCACTAGTGAACATCACGTATCCCGGTCCATATCTTCATCACTGTTTCCACGCTCATTTACTTTTCTGCTTTTACTTTCAGTTGCTATCATTATCCCTTGTGTTTGATCCTTTGTGAACAACAAGACCGGAGAGATTGACAACCTCTCTGAACTTCGTTGGGAACAAAGTTATTTGTGTCTGTGTGCAGGTCCACGTCAGTTGCGCCGCTGACACCTACTTATCATCCGGAGTCACCGAGGGAAATTTGCCGCTACGCTACATCTCACCTTCCACTTGGGGTAACCAACGAGGAGCGAGAAATATCTCGTGTATCAAGCAAATTTCTGGCGCCGTTGCCGGGGACGCCAGTCTTCAAGATAGGGGAGTTGCACACTATCTTTTATCTTTGCTTTTTAGTCTTGTTAGTTACCTTTCAGTTTTTGCTTTAGTGCCTTTTATCAAAAATCTAAAAAATATATAGTATGTCTAGTTCCTTATTTGCCAATCAATGTCTGGCTTCTTTGAAACCAGATCTTATTGGCATGGAGGATTCACCGAGGATCAACAAAAGTGGTACAAGGAACACCGCTTGTCTCAAAAGGGGATACACTTATGGAAACAAATACACCACTTGTATGACTATGCTAGAAACTTGTGCTCAATATATAATATATCTTTCTGCAGGGATGAATCTTGTTGCTTTATGAGGCACAAACACCTTGCTTTCCAATGTGAGTACAATGATGATGAAACCTTAGCTTCTTATGCTAAGAGAAATTATGATTTTGATGATGCAGAGCAAATAGAAGAATTTGTTGCTTATAAGGGTGCCTATGAAATTACTTCTCTTCTTAAAAATATTGATGATGCCCCTTACAAATCTGAGAGTCTTGCTATACTTAACTATTGTTCGGAAAATTATGATGCAAATTATTATATTACTGATCATCTTGAGAGAATCTATCCCCCAAAGGAAGAGACTAATGTTTTGCAGGACTCTACGAAAGAAGAAATTGATGAAACCGAAAGCTCCTTGGATGAAAAAGAGGAGGAGAGTGACGAACAAAAGGAGGAAGAATGGAGCCATCCATGTCTACCTTCTAATGAGAGTAACTCTTTGAATCTTACCTTATATGAGTGTTATGATCCTATGGATTCTTTTGAAATATCCCTTTTTGATGAAGTTGATGCTTTCTATGCTTATGGCCATGATGCAACTATGGATGATGCTTACGGAGATGAACTTTCTATAGTTCCTCATGTTAAGCATGAAATTGTTGCTATTGCACCCACACTTGATTTTCCTATTATCCTTTTGAAATCTCCAAATCCGGAGAGTTTTGTCCTTATTAAACGTCAATGTGACGGGTTGCATTTATCTTATGATCCTAAAAACCGTGTTGAAAACAATACATGTGTGCTTGTAGGTCATGAACGACATGATTTATGTGATAGTTATATTCTTGATGTTGTTCATGATACTACTGAAAATTACTTTGAGAGAGGAAAGTTTGGTTATAGAAACTTCCATATTACTAAAACACCTCTCTTCACGTTGAAAGTTTTGAAGTTGTTCTTTTTCCACCTTCCTATGCATGTCACTTTGTGCTTCTTTGATTTACTTTCTTACAAGATGCCTATGCATAGGAAGTGGGTTAGGCTTAAATGTGTCTCATATTTGCTTCTTGATGCTCTCTTTTGCTCCAAATTATTATTCTTATGTAAGCATTTTCTTTTGCCTTAAGCCTAGCTAATGGCTTTAACACTACAAGAAATATGCTAACTTGTGACCTTCTGTGAGTGACCTTGGAAAAAATAGTCATAAATCTACGACCATTTCAAACCAACTGGTCGTAAGCTATTTTGGAGGGTCCAAACCCGAAAACACAACGACCATTCTGATAAAAAAGGTCGTAATTTCCATATACCAAATGGTCATAAAGATGACACTAGTTGTGTACGAGCTTATTTTTAGCTGATTACGACCAATATGAATGATCACACTTGCTAATTTGTGATGCGTTGAAATGATGAGGCGGCCACGTCGGCAGTTTTGCCTATGTGTCATGCCCATCTGTCAATCCACTTACGTTTAAACCTTCCACTAACATATGGGACCCACATCCAACTAAAAAATAGTTTAAATGCATAATTATAAATATTAATGGATAGACAATAAATAATAAAGGCCAAGATTGAAGAAAAGAATACACTTTATTAATAATTAAATATTCAATTACAATTGAATTTGGGAAATGAAACAAATAGAATTCTTATTAAAAAAAGAATTGTATTACAATTCTTATTAAAAAGAAAATGAAAATTACAATAAATAAATCCTAAACTAGACCTAACTACATTCTTTGATCTCCATCTTGGATCTTCAACCTGCATATAAACAAAGACAAGGGAAATGTTTTGGGAGATTAACATGTAGCATTCCCCTTAGGGAAATGCATATATATTAGGGGCTAGTGATTAGTACTTAGCTATATTAGCTAAGAACCATGAAATCAAATACAAGATCAATGAACAGTACACATAAAAGCCAATGGAACAGTAAACACCAACCAGCAAACCAAAAGTGGAGAATGGAATCTTTCCAGCTTTTGAATTCAAGGCAAGATCAACATAGCACTAACCCCATTGAGACACAATTGCAAAATACTTGAACTTTCAGTTTAAATACAGTTCAAGTTAAAGGAGTATAACTTCAAAAAGGACAATGGTCCAATAAGAGCCAGAAATATCATCATAGGATCAGGATGCACCAGCCAACCGAAACCCTAGCCAAATTATAGAGTAATTTTGCACAAATCACAAGTTGAGAGGCCACAATCATTTGAATTCGTAACAAAGTACCATAGGCCACCATTCAATTGAACTGCACAAGGAAAATTCCTAAGGAAACTGCACAGGAACCCTAGCCATGGCATTGGACAGAGCAAGGGGGAGGAAGCACAGCTCACCGACGCGGGGTTGTAGCCGATGCCAGAATCAACAACGCTGGGGTTGCGCTGCCACGCCGTCCCTCCGGCAAGGAACCACCCGAGAGGAAGGAGAGAACGACCACGACACCGCACGGCGGCACGGGCGACAGGGTTGCGCCACCGCGCCGTCCCGCCGACGCCACGGCCACCAGTATCGGCACGACGAAGGAGGCGGCACCAGGAGGTCGGAGATGGCCGGGGAGAGCCATCGGAGCACGCCGGCGAGACCCTAGCCGCACACCACGGAAACCCTAGAATGGGGAATCGAGGGGGCGTCCACAGGAGGTGGCGAAACACGAATCTAAGGGTACCAACGTGTGCAGCGTCGCGCACCGAAGCTATCGGTCACCACCATGGACGCCGGAGCAGCCGGGCGCGGCCGGAATCGGCCAGCGAGCAAGGAGGCGAAAAGGGGATCGAGCCGCTGGCTCACGATAGAAGAGAGAAGTGAGGGGGAGATATCCACGCTGGAGTGGATTATGTCCAATGGCAGGTGGGGCCGGTGGGGCCCAATGACAAGTGGGGTCAGGCCCAGATTAATCCTTTTCTCTTTCAAAAAAACCCTACTTTTGGCACTCGGAAAATGAAAAATGGTTTTTTCGTACAAAAATGGAAACCTTTTGTCAATTTTTAATAAAATATGGTCTGGTATTTTACAAAAATGGAGTGGTTCAAATTCACACCAAATATTTGCTAGGTTCTTCACAAAACAACCCTACTTTTGGCACTCGGAAAATGAAAAATGGTTTTTTCGTACAACGAAAATGAAAACTTCCTTTGACAAACTTGTTGCCCATTCCAATATGCACCCATTTGCACAAAATGAGATCATTAAAGAAAACTATCCTTTGAAACTAGCACTAACATCGGTCATTTGGCTTGAAAGCTACGAACCTTCATACTCGATAGCTCATTTTGAGAACACTTTTATAAGATATTTGCATTATTCCAAGTTTTTTGGTTTGTATGGTTACTAGGACATAAATTAGGATGCAACGCGAAGGTTTTACATTTTTTTTATTTTTTTGAATTGCTTAAGCCAGTTTCAAAATGCGGTCAAAACGGGGGAGGGGGCTTGACCGGTGATAGCTAGGGGTGGAATCTTGCAAAACTCTTGGTGGTTATATGATTTAATGACTACTTGTGTACCTAGAAATGATTTTTTGAAAAAATAAAGAGCAAATTATCAAGCACATGTAGTTCAAATTTGACCCCGTTCCAGCTGAATCTGCGCAAATTTGTCTTTTTCAGGAGAGGTGTATAAGAAACATTTTACATGGAAACCTTTTGTCAATTGTTAATAAAATATGGTCTGGTATTTTACAAAAATGGAGTGGTTCAAATTCACACCAAATATTTGTTAGGTTCTTAACAAAACACCCCTACTTTTGGCAGTCGGAAAATGAAAAATGTTTTTTCGTACAACGAAAATGAAAACTTCCTTTGACAAACTTGTTTCCCATTCCAATATGCACCCATTTGCACAAAATGAGATCATTACAGAAAACTATCCTTTGAAACTAGCACTAACATCGGTCATTTGGCTTGAAAGCTACGAACCTTCATACTCGATAGCTCATTTTGAGAACACTTTTTTAAGATATTTGCATTATTCCAAGTTTGTTGGTTTGTATGGTTACTAGGACATAAATTAGGATGCAACGTGAAGGTTTTACTTTTTTTTATTTTCTTTTAATTGTTTAAGCCGGTTTCAAAATGCGGTCAAAACGGTTGAGGGGGGGCATGACCGGTGATAGCTAGGGGTGGAATCTTGCAAAACTCTTGGTGGTTCTATGATTTAATGACTACTTGTGTACCTAGAAATGCGGTCTAGTATTTTTTTAAATGGAATTTTCAAAAATGTCAACATTTTTGTCGTAGGTGCTTCACAAAAAAACTCAGTTTTAAGCATTTTAAAAAATAAAAATGAATTTAACACTATGCTGCGTTTTGATTGGTGCATGAGCATGTCACACGGATCATGCATCAGACACCGTCGGATTTGCCGGATCCAACGGTAGCCCTCTCCCCCACCCTCTCACCTCTCGTCCTCTCATCTGATCCACCCAGCCACACACATCGCGAGCTCCTCTCTCGCTCGTCTCCCCCTCTCCGCCGCACCACTCCTCGCTGCCACAACCACCGATGACGGCCCTTTCCGGCGGCCTCTAGCAGCTCCCAGCACCCCCACGTGACCCCCTAGATGTGCTCCTCCATCTCCTCCGACCAGATCCGATGGGCGCGTCCTCCTATGGCTACGCGCGACCCTCCCCATCCAATAGGGTTTCGTTTGCCGCGCCGCCGGCGTTACTCCGGTGACTCGGGTGAGTCCTCCACTCCTCTCGTCACATCCTCCCTCTCTTCCTCACCACGTCCCCTCTCCCTCTCAGATCCAGCAATCTTGTACACCAGGACGCCATGGATTAGAAGGTTTCTTCCTCACTTGCCTCAACGCCATGCCATGGAGGACACAACTCCACCAGTACCCCAACGCCATCCAGATCCCGGTCCGCCCCATCCCCTTGCTCTCATATGCCATGGCTGGAGGCCTTCTCCGCCCACCCGACCACCGGCACCACCTCCCCCACCGTCTCCAAGTTCGTTTCCTTCCACTTCTACTTCAGCTGTTACTTCACTTCTTGCTGTCACTCATCTCGTCAGTCACTGCAGATGGAGCAAGGAGGAGCAGTCAGCCGCGATGTTGACAGCCACTGAATCCACCGCTCAGGTCATACAATGTCGCGCTCCTTCCTTGCATTTGTGATGTGATTGATCTAATTTGATCTATGGACTCAATTCGGATGGTTTCTTCAAACCGTTTGTTGCAGGAACTGTCAGAATGGAATGCCAAGTACAGGGAAAAGATTGGGTTCGTCTTCTTGATATGCGAGTCTGGGAGGACCGCCCCTGAGGTCTTAGCTGAGCTCAAGGTCTGCATACATACACCTTAAGTTCTGGACTTTTAGTATTGTTTGGTTTCTATAATTGGCATGTATCCTTGCATGTCTGGGTCATCTTATATCAGCAATTCGTGCAACAGTAATGTGGTTTGTGTGTGTTCTAAAGTATGTTAGTAGCTCCCTCTCTCTTAGGTGATGTGGTATTGTGATCCGTGGAATACTGCAGGTATCTGAATCATGGAACAACTGTTGTTTTCTTTTGAATGAAAGTAGTGGCCTTCCTCGATGGTTTACGAGTTCTGAATCGAAACTGGACTCTGTTCCTTTGGCTTTTGACATCACTGGGGTCATTTAATGTTTTTATTTTAGGCCATATGCGCTGCATTGCACGCGCTATGACTTGATGTGTAGATTCCAAAATGATTGTAGCTTGTTTATTTGCCCTTGGAGGCTTTATAGTTATCATAGTAATTCAATAGTGGCTGCAACATGTGATAGAACTTTAAATTGTAATGCTAACAATTTTTTTGGCACAATGTGCCTTATGATTTTATACTTTAGTAATTAGAGTTGTGTGTATGCCAACCTCCCAATTATTTACATTAATGAAGTTATATCACCGTCAGTCATTTCATATTAGAACCCTGCAACCTTTATATTCCTTGGTTATTTATCTTGCTTCTTAATAATAGCTTTTAAAATTCAGCATGTAATAACTTGTTGTTGTGAAGATTTTAACTGTTAAAAATGGAATTATATTCAATTTTTGAAGAATCACACAAACAACAATTGCCAGAATAGGATGTTAGTTTATTAGATGATGTTCTCTAAGTCTGTATCATTGGTGTGAGAGCTTATAGATCTGGACGGTGGCAGCTGACTGACCAATAAACCACGGCTGGCGGCGGTCTCGGTGTTTATTTTGGGCGCAGGTGAACAACATCTTGCTAGAACGACTATATGACGTGCCTTGCCGCAACCGAGGTAGGTTGGACTCGGCCACGACTACAACCGTGCCCGGTGCGCTCACCTTCTCCTCTCTGTGTACTGATCATGGTGGATGTGACTTCGGCTTGATGGATAGGTTTTGTGGGACTCCTAGCTTGTTGACATGATGGATTTGGTGGTTGTTCTCTGATTTACTTACTGTTTTATGATATTTGTGCAACTGTGGTTTGAATTCAAAAACTGTGCACTGTAGGACACAATGTGCTCAATTTGACCTGTATTTACATGTTCCTGTCACTTGTAATTGTGCTACTTTTATTGTCTGAGAACTTTGTGCATTGGCTTAGGTTCTAGCATTATTGTGCTCGGGTTTAGTCACTGGAACTTCTATTTTGTATAATTTCTGTTGTTTTAATCCTATGCTATGCTTCAGGATGTGTTAGGATGTAACTAGTGCTGCTGTTGGTTCATGCTGCACTGTTAAATCCTATTTATGATCATCATAAGTTACTATTAATACTCTACTCTGTATAATTCTACTTGATTGTTCTATGATGTATAGTTAGTTCAGTTTGTATGAAAGCATAACTAATTATCATCTACTGTTAATCATGTATGGGATCTAGCCCTTGTTCTATTCCTGCTATGTGTTTGCACAATTTCGTTTGCATGTTTTTTCAACTACTCCACCAAATTGTAATTGAATTCGTTTTGAACAGCAACAGAGGCTCACCAGTGGAGGTAGGCTCATGCAGCAACAGAGGCGGAGTCGGGATCGGCAGCAACAGAACTGTAATCTGGGCTTTCGTTTATGTTTCGCGAGCTACAGAATGAATTTGGAAGAAAGATAGTTCTAGCACATTGGAGCTAGTTATACTTGATAGCTAGTTTAGTTTTAGTTAGTTTAGTTTTTAGTGGTTGGATATCTGACGTGAACAATCTTTGATTGTAATGTGCCAAGTTTGGCGATTTGCTCTATTTGAGATATTAATTCTATTTTCTATCTGTGCTATTTAAATATTTGTTTTATTTACTGGAAAAAAATCTGAAGAATATGTCCATGACAATTGGGTCCCACTTATCTGAACCTAACAATTGGGACCCACTTACCAGAACCTGACAATTTGGATGAAAAAATAGAAAACTATAGCCGCTGAGCCAAAAGACCACATCTCAGGAAATAAAAAGGCTGAAATATTGGGCTTGGCCCATCTGACTGATCAAAATTGAAAGGAAAAATTAAATTAAATGGGTTGAATTGTTGGGCTAGGCCCATATAGGTGGCTCAATTGGATCGGGCTGATTTTGCCACATCAGCTTGCCACGTTGGATCTGACGTGGCCTGGCCAATAAGCCAATGACCAAACCAATTGGTCACAACATCTACGACATTTGGTTTGGTCACAATCATCTATGACCATTTCAGAAAAAAGGTCACATTGTCCGCTTTGCGACCCTCAGCTTTTGACCAATTGATTTTGGTCACAGAAAGGTCACAATTGAAGAACAGTGACCTTTCAGTGACCAATATGTAGGGTCACAAGTTAGCATATTTCTTGTAGTGTAAAGAAGCTCTTTTGGGAGGCAACCCACAACGAATTTAGGTTTTACTTTTTTGTTTTTCTTTTGTTTTTAGTGGTCTTGATGATTGTTACTACTGTAGAAACATCATTGTATCTTTAGTTTTCAAGCTTTGTGCCTTTTATAGCCTCATACGACAAGGGAAGTGAAAGTTGTGACATGTTGTCCACAAAACAGATTCTGTCCTCGTGACTAGAAAAATTAGATAAAAATCCCAGTTCATCTTTTTGAGATGAATTGTTTACACAACTTGCTCTATACAATTACAAAACTTTCGTATGTTCTGAGTTTTTTGATTTGAGTTGCAGAAGTATCCCTAAAAAATTCGTTTTTACCTGCTGGTCTGTTTTTCACAGATTCTGTCCTGTTTTACCTTTTCTTCGTTTTGCAAACCTTAAGCTTGCTTTTTCTTTGCAAAAAAATTGTTGGCAATCTTGAGAAACAGTACCTCTTCAAGGTTATCTTTATTTCCAGTAGAGAAAAAATTATTTTATTATGGGTACTAACCTCGCTAATCAGATTATGATGAGTTATGTATGAAGGGAGTTTTGAAGTGTGCGAGGGAAGATGATGAAAGAAGATTAAGAAGTGTCAAGCGTTCAAGCTTGGGGATTCCCCCATGCATACCCAAGAAATATTCAAGGAGACTCAAGCGTCTAAGCTTGGGGATGCCCCCGTGAATCCCCTTCTCCATCGACAATTATCAGTTCGTCTCTCGTTTCACTATATTTTTATTGCTTCATTTGTTATGTGCTATTCTTGGAGCGTCTCGCTCTTAGGTTTTGTTTTTAGTTTTCTTTATCTTTGCTTGCTGTTCATAACAAGTTAGAGCCCAGATTTCTTTGTGTGGGAGAGAAACACGCTCCACTTCCAAAATTTAGAACACAACATAGGACTTTTCATGCTTATCTTTGTTGTGTTTGTTCTTTATTTCTCCGTAGCTGCTGTCATGCTTTGCTCTTAGCTTTCACGCTTATATTTTTAAGAGCTTTTTTTTAGTTTGTTGCTGGAACTCCCTTGAGTTTTCATGTTTATATTGTTTATCGAGTTTGCCTGTTGCACTGAGTTTTGTGTCTTGACTTGAAGTAGGTAATTGAGGTTGCTATTCTTTTTGTAGTAGTAACTTGCAAAAGTTTTGAGGTGTTGTCTTGAGTAATGTTTTTACTTTTGGTGTCAAGAGCTTTAGCCTATTAGTGATAGATGTCGCATTTTGGGCAATCCGTGTTTATTTTAAAAAACCTACAAATTAGTTGAGAACTTTAGCTACTAGTTGGATCACTACTCTTCTGAGGGGTCGAATATTAGAGTACACTCACGTACCATGAGTCGAGGATAAGCAAGGATAACCAAACCCCCATACACTCCTCCTCGGGGTACTTGTTTCTTTGTGAACCTCCTTATTAGATTGAGAGTTACCGATAATAATTTCACGAGTTCTTCGGACTAATGTGAGTATTCGAAAGTTGACACTTCCACCTTCCCATATTTTGCTAGCCTTCCATATGCCGTGCATTGCTTTCTTCTCACTCCGAGAGTTAGCGTCCACCTTCGCCGGTACATCCAAACCCTTGGCATGATACGCTCTGTCATCATAAGCCTCCTTATATCCTTCCTCAAAACAGCCACCATACCTACCTATCAAGGCATTTCCATAGCCTTTCCGAGATACATTGTCATGCAACATCCACCTTCTCATGACTTGATCTTCATGTCATACATGCTACTTGCTTGATCGATGAGCCGCATGCTAGTTGGGCCTTGCCCTAATCATTGCTACATGACGCGCTAGTATCATTGCATATCCAGCTACACTGGCAGTGGCATACATTTGCATACATCATGATATTTACATTTTCTTTATGATTTGAGTACTTTGTAAAGTGTGAAAGATCTTCTATACTTTTTTGTAATATATAGAGTGTTGCCCCTAAAGTGAGGAAAAGATCCCAAAGTGGACAAATTAAAAGATACCAAAGAGGACAAATTAAAAGATCCCAAAGAGGACAAATGAGAGTTAAATAGAAAGAGCCATTGAGGCCACCAAAAAATACAAAAAATATAAAAATATATAAAAAGGAAAAAAAAGAGAAATAAAAAGAGAGAAGGGGGCACACTACTATTATTTTTGAGAATATCCACACTCGTACTCCATCTTGTATCTTGTACTCCATAAAGATTATCATTCATGCATATAACTATGTGGGGACCTTCACACTATAGAACTTGGCTTGTATATTCCAATGATGAGCCTCCTCAAATGAGCTCTAGGTCTTCTTGAGCAAGCAAGTTGGATGCACCCCCACTAGTTTGATGGAAAGAGAGTGTTAATACTCTTCAAGCCCTCGTTGATTACCCCATGTGCAGAGTGAGATATAGTGCAGCGGCAAGTTTTCCCTTGGCAAAGATACCAAGGTTTGTCTCCCGTAGGACTCCGAAGGATACAAGAAGGTAGTAAAGTGAACAATGGTGCCGTGTGATACGTCCAAAACGTATCTATAATTTCTGCTTGCTCCATGCATGTTTTGTGTGATATTGCTATGATCTAGATACACTTTCATACACTTTTGATCATATTTGTACTAACCTATTAACTCAGTGCACCCTAGTGTCAGTTCCTATTTTCTGCTATTTTTCTATTTCAGTTTTCCCCCATATAAAAAGTGCCAGAAAAATTCCGGGAAAAATAGAGGAAAAATCAGCGTACAGGAAGCTTCGAGAAGAGCCCGGGAGGGGCCAGAGGGGAGCCAGGGGGGCCCAGGCGGCCACCCGGCGCGGCCTCACCCCTGGCCGCGCCAGGGGGGCGCCTCGAGCCCCTGGTCCACCTCTGGATGCCGCCCTTCGCCTATTTATTCTCCGTCACGGGAAAACTCCAGAAGAGGAACCCTATTCCGCAAACTCTCCTCTGTTCCGCCGCCGCTGCGCTTCCGAAGATCGGGAGCACTAGAAGACCTCTTCCCGGCACCCTGCCGGAGGGAGGATTGACCTCCGGGAGTCTCCTCTCCACCATGGATGCTCCCCGGATGTCTCATGAGTAGTTTTCCTTGGACCATGGGTCCGTGATCAGTAGCTATGTGATGATCTCCTCCCCTCTTTGATCTTCATTGTTTAGACCTCGTGAGCTGCCCTACATGATCGAGGCACCTTTGTAATATTTCTGCTGTTGCTATGCTGAGTTTGGAGGGATCTGATGGATTATGAGATTATGTTCAGATTGTGATAGAGTAATATATTTGGTTTTTATCTCTTATATTTTTGTTCCTAAGTAATTCTTGCATGTTCTCCGTTGCTGTTTATTGCTTTGGCCAAGTAGTAGGTAGTGAGTCCAAGAGGGAACGTTGTGCTAGATTGTGGGTTCATGCCCCCCGATGACACGCTTGAGTGACAGAAACATGAGTCTAGGGGATGTGCTGTTGCCACAAGGGGGAAAACAACGGTGCTTGTAACCGCGGTTACAAGGATTGTTTACTTTACGCAAAGTTCTTTTTAATGCAGTTGTCTGTTGCTTTGGGTTTACACTTTGGGTGGGGCTCGCAACTTAATACCAGCGAGATGTTCTGGATAGATATCTCAAGGTGGATGATTAGTAGTAGATGCAGATGGATTTCGGTCTACTTATTTTGGCGTACTGCCCGTGCTTTTGACCCTCTTCCTTTCTTTTCTAGCATAGTTAGCATTGCGGTGCGTTCATAATCCTGTCAATTGCCCTTCTGTAATTTGTTTACCTCGCATAGCAGTTTTATCGTCTTTTGGGAGAGAGACATCACTAGTGAAGATCACGTATCCCGGTCCATATCCTCATTATTATTTCCAAGCTATATTTACTTTACTGCTTTCACTTGCTATCATTATCCCTTGCATTTTATCCTTTGTGAACAACAAGACCGGAGAGATTGACAACCTCTCTGAACTTCGTTGGGAACAAAGTTATCTGTGTCTGTGTGCAGGTCCGCGTCAATTGCGCCGCTGACACCTACTTATCATCTCTGGAGTCCTACTGGAGACAATCCTTGGTATCTTCACCGACGGAAAACTGCTGCTGCACTACATCTCAAACCTTCCACTTGGGGTAACCAACGAAGGGCGAGAAGCGATCAAGCAAGTTTTCTGGCGCCGTTGCCGGGGACTCTGAGTGCTAAGATAGGGGAGTTGCACACTACCCTTTACCTTTGTTTTTTAGTCTTGTTAGTTTACCTTTCAGTTTTTATCTTTGTGTCTTTTATCAAAATTTACAAAAAATCTGCCACACTTGCTGCTACTATGGGTTCCACTGAAAACACCAAGTTGTGTGACTTTACTAGTCACAACAACCAAGACTTTATCTGCACTCCCATTGCCACACCTGCCACTTCAGCTACCTCTTATGAAATTAAACCTGCTTTACTAAACCTTGTTATGAGAGATCAATTCTCTGGTGCTGGAGATGATGCTGCATTACACTTGAATAATTTTGTTGAATTATGTGATATGCAAAAGTATAAAGAAGTAGAAGGTGATGTTGTTAAGATCAAGCTCTTTCCTTTCTCTTTAAGGGGAGATGCTAAAATATGGTTTCAATCTTTGCCTAGAAATAGCATAGATTCTTGGGATAAGTGCAAAGATGCCTTTATAGGGAAGTACTACCCTCCTGCTAAGATTATCCAATTGAGGAGTAATATTATGAATTTTAAGTAATTGGATAATGAACACGTTGCCCAAGCTCTGGAACGAATGAAATCTCTTGTTAAGAAATTCCCTACACATGGTTTGACTACCTGGATGGTTATACAGACTTTTTATGCAGGCTTGAACTTTACCTCGCAGAACCTGTTAGATTCGGCCGCGGGAGGAACCTTTATGACAACTACACTTGGTGCTGCCACGAAGCTTCTCGATGAAATGATGACCAATTATTCCCAATGGTACACCGAACACGCTCCATCAGGTAGGAAGGTAAATTCTGTCGAGGAAATTACCTCCCTCAATGAAAAAGTTGACTTAATTATGTCTCTACTTACCAAGCAACCCTCTATTGATCCTCATGATGTTCCTTTAAATTCTTCTGTTGCCCAAGAACAAGTAGATGTGAACTTTATTGCTAGAAACAACTTCAACAACAATGCTTATAGGGGAAATTTTGCTAGTAATCCTAGACCGTTTCCATCCAGCTATGGGAACAACAATACCTACCCTAGCAACAAGAACCCCTCCTCTGAATTAGAAAGCATGCTTAGAGACTTTATCACTACCCAAAAAGCCTTCAACAAAAATGTTGAGGAGAAATTAGCTAAAATAGATAATCTCTCTTTGAAGGTAGAAAGCTTAGACCTTGATATTGAGATGCTTAAAATTAGAACCTCTCCCCTTGAGGAGAATAAGGCCACTCCTATTAATGCTATCCAGTTACAAATCAATGAAAATATTAGGATGATGGCTAAACTTAAAGAAAGATGGGCTAGAGAAAAAGAGGAAGAGGATAGAATTAAGAGCCTTCCTACACACCACACAGTTGCCACTATCCAAATTGTTGAGGACACCCAAACTATTAGCACCCAATGCACTCCTAGTCCCGTTGGACCTATTAATGGTGATGCTAATACCTCGACCGTAGAAAAAGAAACTCCTATGAACATAGAGGGTTTCAAACAAGTGAGCCTAGATGACACTACTACCACCTTTGATAGTAGTGATATTGATTTTGATAGTTGCACTCTCTCAGAAGTTATCAGTTTGCTACTCAAAATGTCTAGAGACCCCCACACTAGCACACTTAATCTTGCCTTCACGGAGCATATCACAAATGCTCTCATCAAAGCTAGGGAGGAGAAGCTTAGAGTAGAAGCCTCCATACCTAGGAAGCTAGATGATGGTTGGGACCCTTTGATCAAAATTAAATTAAATAACTTATCTTGCTATGCTTTATGTGATGTTGGAGCTAGTACCTCCGTTATGCCCAAAAGAATATTTGATATGTTTGAATTGAAGCCCTTTGAGCCTTGTTCTTTTGGTGTTCGTCTTGTTGATTCTTCCATAAAGAAACCTTTGGGGAAGATCGACGATGTTCTTATCATTGTCAATGACAACCATGTTCCCGTTGATTTTATTGTTATGGATATAGAGTTTGAACCTTTGTGTCCAATTATTTTGGGACGTCCTTTTCTTCGCCCCGTTGGTGCGGTTATTGACATGAAAGAGGGGAATATAAAATTCCAATTCCCATTCAAAAAGGGGATGGAACACTTCCCTAGAAAGAAAATCAAGTTACCTTTTGAGTCCGTTACACGGGCTAGTTATTCTCTTTCTCTTGATAAAACTTGATTCTTCTTTTGCATTAAGCCTAGCTAATGGCTTTAAAGAAGCGCTTTCGGGAGGCAGCCCGCAACGAATTTAGGTGATTTCTTTTTGCTTTTGTTGTGTCTTGATGATTGTTACTTCTGTAGCAACATCATTGTATCTTTATTTTTCAGCTTTGTGCCAAGTTATAGCCTCTGACGGCAAGGGAAGTAAAAGTTGTGACATGCTGTCCAGAAAACAGATTCTGTCCTCGTGACCAGAAAAATTGCAGAAAAATTCCAGTTCATCTTTTTGAGCTGAAATTTTTACACAGTATGCTCTATACAATTACGAAACTTCCGTATGTTCTGAGTTTTTGATTTGAGTTGCAGAAGTGCCCCTAAAAAATTCTTTACTATCCGTTGTTCTGTTTTTCACAGATTCTGCCACGTTTTGTCTCTTCTAACTTTTGCAAACCTTAAGCTTGCTTTTTCTTTGCAATTTTTTTTGGCACTCTTGAGAAACAGTAGCTCTTCATGAATATCTTTATATCCAGTGGGAAATTTTTTATTTATTAAGGGTACTAACCTCTCTAATCAACTTATGATGAGTTATGTATGAAGGGAGTTTTCAAGTGTGTGATGGAAGATGATGAAAGAAGATCCAGGAGTGTCAATCTCTCAAGCTTGGGGATGCCCCCATGCATCCCCAACAAATATTCAAGGAGACTCAAGTGTCTAAGCTTGGGGATGCCTCCGTGCATCCCCTTATCCATCAACAATCATCAGTTCGTCCTTCGTCTCACTATATTTTTATCACTTCATGCGTTATGTGCTATGCTTGGAGCGTCTCGCTCTTAGGATATATTTTTCTTTAGCTTTGATTGCTGTTCATAACAAGTTAGATCCCGTCTTACTTTTTGTGGGAGAGAAACACGCTCCACTTTCAAAATCTAGAACACATCATATGATTTTTCCTGCTTATCTTTTTGCTGTTGTGTGTTCTTTATCTTTTCATAGCTGCTGCCATGTTTAGTTTTAGTCTTAGTTTGTCTTAACAAGAGCCTTGGCTTTTGTTTAGTTTTTTGCTGGAACTCTTTTTAGTTTTCATGTTTATCTTGTTAAAGAGAGTTGGTTGTTGCACTGAGTTGTGTCTTGTTTTGAAAGTAGGTAATTGAGGTTGCTATTTAATTTTAGTAGTAACTTGCAATAGTTTTGAGGTATTGTTGTGAGTAATGTATGAACTTTTGGTGTCAAGAGCTCGAGCCTATTAGTGATAGATGTCGTATTTTGGGAAATCCGTGTGTATTTTCAAAACCTACAAAACTAGTTGAGAACTCTAGCTACTAGATGGATCACTACTCTTCTGAGGAGTCGAATATCAGAGAACACTCACGTACCTTGAGTCGAGGATGCGCAAGGATAACCAAACCCCCATACACTCCTCCTCGGGGTACTTGTCTCTTTGTGAACCTCCTTATTATATTAAAAGTTACCGATAATAAGTGCATGAGTTCTTCGGACTAATGTATGTATTGAAAGTTGACACTTCCACCTTCCCATATTTTGCTAGCCTCTCCCGTACCATGCATTGCCTTCTTCTCACTCCGGGAGTTGGTGTCCACCTTCACCGGTACATCCAAACCCTTGGCATGATACGTTCTGTAATCATAAACCTCCTTATATCTTTCCTCAAAACATCCACCATACCTACCTATCAAGGCATTTCGATAGCCTTTCTGAGTTATATTTCCATGCAACTTCCACCTCTTCATGACTTGATCTTCATGTCATACATGTTCTTGCTACACTGGTAGCGACATACATTGCATACTTCATGATAGTTACATCTTCTTTATCTTTTGAGTACCTTGTAAAGTGTGAAAGATCTCCTTTACCTTCTTGTAAAATAGAGTGTTGCCCTTAAGTGAGGAAAAGATCCCAAAGTGGACACATTAAAAGATCCCAAAGAGGACAAATGAGAGTTAAATAGAAAGAGCCATTGAGGCCACAAAAAAAATACAAAAAAATAGAAAAAAGAGAAAAAGAAATAAAAAGAGAGAAAGGGGCAACACTACTATCCTTTTGAGAGATCCACACTAGTACTCCCTTTATATCCTAGTACTCCATAGAGATGATCATTATGCATATAGCTATGTGGGGACCTTCACACTATAGAACTTGGCTTGCATATTCCAAGGATGAGCCTCCTCAGACGAGCTCTAGGTCATCATGAGCGTGCAAGTTAGATGCACCCCCACTAGTTCCTTTGGAGAGCTTCTTAGCTCGTATGTGCATCCGTTGCATGGCAATCCCTACTCCTCACATCATATCTATCATTTGTCATCCCTTGCCTATGATTGTCCTCATTGATGTGAGCCTTT
This sequence comes from Bromus sterilis, assembly GCA_950022295.1. Taxonomy (NCBI): domain Eukaryota; kingdom Viridiplantae; phylum Streptophyta; class Magnoliopsida; order Poales; family Poaceae; genus Bromus; species Bromus sterilis. Next base: position 14,867,234 of record OX465600.1, on the reverse strand, counting down.
CTCATCCTTTTTGTCTTCCTCCTCCATCGTACTTCTCTCTTTGCCATCTTAAGTGTCAACTCTCGTGCTTACGCTCATCCATTGCATGAGTGCTCAAAATATCGAAAAGGAGTGGATCAAATTGACTTGTACCTGGCTAGTGGTCTGGGGACGAGTCAAGATAAGATTCCAGAAAAAGACCAAGTGTGAAACTTTAGTAGATTGAGTTCTCAACACAAAAATTACTTTTGCTCGTATTCCCTATCCCCCTTCTTGCACGCAAACACCATTTGGAGAAATTCGAGTCACGGACAGTGAGAGCTCTTGCACCTATTGTTCTTTTGTTACTTGTTTCAATGTTAATATAGACTCTTGCATGTTATGACTTGAATTGAATCTCTAACCTTGATTGCTTTACTTTTCAAAGTTCTTTTATGGTTGTTAGCATGTCACCACAGAAATTATGTTGTTATCATTTACCTACTCGAGGACGAGCAGGAATTAAGCTTGGGGATGTTGATACGTCCAAAACGTATCTATAATTTCTGCTTGCTCCATGCATGTTTTGTGTGATATTGCTATGATCTAGATACACTTTCATACACTTTTGATCATATTTGGTCTAACCTATTAACTCAGTGCACCCCAGTGCCAGTTCCTGTTTTCTACTGTTTTTCTATTTCAGTTTTCCCCATAAAAAAGTGCCAGAAAAATTCCGGGAAAAATACAGGAAAAATCAGCGTACAGGAAGCTTCGAGAAGAGCCCGGGAGGGGCCAGAGGGGAGCCAGGGGGGCCAGGCGGCCACCCGGCGCGGCCCCACCCCTGGCCGCGCCAGGGGGGCGCCTGGGGCCCCTGGTCCACCTCTGTCTGCCCCCTTCGCCTATTTATTCTCCCTCACGGGAAAACTCTAGAAGAAGAACCCTATTCCGCAAACAAGACTCTGTTCCGCCGCCGCCACGCTTCCGAAGATCGGGAGCACCAGAAGACCTCTTTCCGGCACCCTGCCGGAGGGAGGATTGACCTCCGGGAGTCTCCTCTCCACCATGGATGCTCCCCGGATGTCTCGTGAGTAGTTTTCCTTGGACCATGGGTTCGTGATCAGTAGCTATGTGATGTTCTCCTCCCCTTTTGATCTTCATTGTTTAGACCTCGTGAGCTGCCCTACATGATCGAGGCACCTTTGTAATATTTTTGCTTTTGCTATGCTGAGTTTGGAGGGATCTGATGTATTATGAGATTATGTTCAGATTGTGATAGAGTAATATATTTGGTTTTTATCTCTTATATTTTTGTTCCTAAGTAATTCTTGCATGTTCTCCGTTGTTGTTTATTGCTTTGGCCAAGTAGTAGGTAGTGAATCCAAGAGGGAACGTTGTGCTAGATTGTGGGTTCATGCCCCCCGATGACACGCTTGAGTGATAGAAACATGAGTCTAGGGGATGTGTTGTTGCCACAAGGGGGAAAACAACGGTGCTTGTAACCGCGCTTACAAGGATTGTTTACTTTACGCAAAGTTCTTTTTAATGCAGTTGTCTGTTGCTTTGGGTTTACACTTTGGGTGGGGCTCGCAACTTAATACCAGCAAGATGTTCTGGATAGATATCTCAAGGTGGATGATTAGTAGTAGATGCATATGGATTTCGGTCTACTTATTTTGGCGTACAGCCCGTGCTTTTGACGCTCTTCCTTTCTTTTGTAGCATAGTTAGCATTGCGGTGCGTTCATAATCCTGTCAATTGCCCTTCTATAATTTGTTTACCTCGCATAGCAGTTTTATCGTCTTTTGGGAGAGAGACATCACTAGTGAACATCACGTATCCCGGTCCATATCCTCATTATTATTTCCAAGCTATATTTACTTTAGTGCTTTTACTTGCTATCATTATCCCTTGCGTTTTATCCTTTGTGAACAACAAGACCGGAGAGATTGACAACCTCTCTGAACTTCGTTGGGAACAAAGTTATCTGTGTCTGTGTGCAGGTCCGCGTCATTTGCGCCGCTGACACCTACTTATCATCTCTGGAGTCCTACTGGAGACAATCCTTGGTATCTTCACCGAGGGAAAACTATTGCTGCACTACATCTCAAACCTTCCACTTGGGGTAACCAACGAAGGGCGAGAAGCCATCAAGCAAGTTCTCTGGCGTCGTTGCCGGGGACTCCGAGTGCTAAGATAGGGGAGTTGCACACTACCCTTGACCTTTGTTTATTAGTCTTATTAGTTTACCTTTCATTTTTTATCTTTGTGTCTTTTATCAAAATTTACAAAAAAATCTGCCACACTTGCTGCTATTATGGGTTCCACTGAAAACACCAAGTTGTGTGACTTCACTAGTCACAACAACCAAGACTTTATCTGCACTCCCATTGCCACACCTGCCACTTCAGCTACCTCTTATGAAATTAAACCTGCTTTGCTAAACCTTGTTATGAGAGATCAATTCTCTGGTGCTCGAGATGACGCTGCTTTACACTTGAATAATTTTGTTGAATTATGTGATATGCAAAAGTATAAAGAAGTAGAAGGTGATGTTGTTAAGATCAAGCTCTTTCCTTTCTCTTTAAGGGGAGATGCTAAAATATGGTTTCAATCTTTGCCTAGAAATAGCATAGATTCTTGGGATAAGTGCAAAGATGCCTTTATAGGGAAGTACTACCCTCCTGCTAAGATTATCCAATTGAGGAGTAATATTATGAATTTTAAGTAATTGGATAATGAACACGTTGCCCAAGCTCTGGAACGAATGAAATCTCTTGTTAAGAAATGCCCTACACATGGTTTGACTACCTGGATGGTTATCCAGACTTTTTATGTAGGCTTGAACTTTACCTTGCGGAACCTGTTAGATTCGGCCGCGGGAGGAACCTTTATGTCAACTACACTTGGTGCTGCCACGAAGCTTCTCGATGAAATGATGACCAATTATTCCCAATGGCACACCGAACGCGCTCCGACAGGTAGGAAGGTAAATTCTGTCGAGGAAATTACCTCTCTCAATGAAAACTTTGACTTAATTATGTCTCTACTTACCAAGCAACCCTCTATTGATCCTCATGATGTTCCTTTAAATTCTTTGGTTGCCCAAGAACAAGTAGATGTGAACTTTATTGCTAGAAACAACTTCAACAACAATGCTTATAGGGGAAATTTTGCTAGTAATCCTAAACCGTTTCCATCCAGCTATGGGAACAACAATACCTACCCTAGCAACAAGAACCCCTCCTCTGAATTAGAAAGCATGCTTAGAGACTTTATCACTACCCAAAAAGCCTTCAACAAAAATGTAGAGGAGAAATTAGCTAAAATAGATAATCTCTCTTTGAAGGTAGAAAGCTTAGACCTTGATATTGAGATGCTTAAAATTAGAACCTCTCCCCTTGAGGAGAATAAGGCCACTCCTATTAATGCTATCCAGTTACAAATCAATGAAAATATTAGGATGATGGCTAAACTTAAAGAAAGATGGGCTAGAGAAAAAGAGGAAGAGGATAGAATTAAGAGCCTTCCTACACACCACACAGTTGCCACTATCCAAATTGTTGAGGACACCCAAACTATTAGCACCCAATGCACTCCTAGTCCCTTTGGACCTATTAATGGTGATGCTAATACCTCGACCGTAGAAAAAGAAACTCCTATGAACATAGAGGGTTTAAAACAAGTGAGCCTAGATGACACTACTACCACCTTTGATAGTAGTGATATTGATTTTGATAGTTGCACTCTCTCAGAAGTTATCAGTTTGCTACACAAAATGTCTAGAGACCCCCACACTAGCACACTTAATCTTGCCTTCACGGAGCATTTCACAAATGCTCTCATCAAAGCTAGGGAGGAGAAGCTTAGAGTTGAAGCCTGCATCCCTAGGAAGCTAGATGATGGTTGGGACCCTTTGATCAAAATTAAATTAAACAACTTCTCTTGCTATGCTTTATGTGATGTTGGAGCTAGTACCTCCGTTATGCCCAAAAGAATATTTGATATGTTTGAATTGAAGCCCTTTGAGCCTTGTTCTTTTGGTGTTCGTCTTGTTGATTCTTCCATAAAGAAACCTTTGGGGAAGATCGACGATGTTCTTATCATTGTCAATGAAAACCATGTTCCCGTTGATTTTATTGTTATGGATATAGAGTGTGAACCTTTGTGTCCAATTATTTTGGGACGTCCTTTTCTTCGCACCGTTGGTACGGTTATTGACATGAAAGAGGGGAATATAAAATTCCAATTCCCATTCAAAAAGGGGATTGAACACTTCCCTAGAAGGAAAATCAAGTTACCTTTTGAGTCCGTTACACGGGCTAGTTATTCTCTTTCTCTTGATAAAACTTGATTCTTCTTTTGCATTAAGCCTAGCTAATGGCTTTAGGGAAGCGCTTTCGGGAGGCAGCCCGCAACGAATTTAGGTGATTTCTTTTTGCTTTTGTTGTGTCTTGATGATTGTTACTTCTGTAGCAACATCATTGTATCTTTATTTTTCAGCTTTGTGCCAAGTTATAGCCTCTTACGGCAAGGGAAGTAAAAGTTGTGACATGCTGTCCAGAAAAAGTCGAGAAAAATCCCAGTTCATATTTTTGAGCTGAAATTTTGACACAGTACGCTCTATACAATTACGAAACTTCCAAATGTTCTGAGTTTTTTGATTTCAGTTGCAGAAGTGCCCCTAAAAAATTCTTTACTATCTTCTGTTCTGTTTTTCACAGATTCTGCCACGTTTTGTCTCTCCTAACTTTTGCAAACCTTAAGCTTGCTTTTTCTTTGCAAAAACTTTTTGGCACTCTTGAGAAACAGTAGCTCTTCCAGAATATCTTTATATCCAGTGGGGAAAAAATATTTATTAATGGTACTAACCTCTCTAATCAACTTATGACTAGTTATGTATGAAGGGAGTTTTTAAGTGTGTGATGGAAGATGATGAAAGAAGATCCAGGAGTGTCAAGCGCTCAAGCGTGGGGAAGCCCCCATGCATCCCCAATAAATATTCAAGGAGACTGAAGCGTCTAAACTTGGGGATGCCCCCGTGCATCCCCTTCTCCATCAACAATCATCAGTTCGTCCTTCGTCTCACTATATTTTTATCACTTCATGCGTTATGTGCTATGCTTGGAGCGTCTCGCTCTTAGGTTTGTTTTTAGTTTTCTTTAGCTTTGCTTGCTGTTCATAACAAGTTAGATCCCGTCTTACTTTGTGTGGGAGATAAACACGCTCCACTTTCCAAATTTAGAACACATCATAGGATTTTTCCTGCTTATCTTTTTGCTGTTGTGTGTTCTTTATCTTTTCATAGCTACTGCCATGTTTAGTTTTAGTCTTAGTTTGTCTTTACCAAGAGCCTTGGCTTTTTTTTAGTTTGTTTCTGGAACTCTTTTTAGTTTTAATGTTTATCTTGTTAAAGAGAGTTGGTTGTTGCACTGAGTTGTGTCTTGTTTTGAAAGTAGGTAATTGAGGTTGCTATTTAATTTTAGTAGTAACTTGCAATAGTTTTGAGGTATTTTTGTGAGTAATGTATGAACTTTTGGTGTCAAGAGCTCGAGCCTATTAGTGATAGATGTCGTATTTTGGGAAATCCGTGTGTATTTTCAAAACCTACAAAACTAGTTGAGAACTCTAGCTACTAGATGGATCACTACTCTTCTGAGGAGTCGAATATCAGAGAACACTCACGTACCTTGAGTCGAGGATGCGCAAGGATAACCAAACCCCCATACACTCCTCCTCGGGGTACTTGTCTCTTTGTGAACCTCCTTATTATATTAAAAGTTACCGATAATAAGTGCATGAGTTCTTCGGACTAATGTATGTATTGAAAGTTGACACTTCCACCTTCCCATATTTTGCTAGCCTCTCCCGTACCATGCATTGCCTTCTTCTCACTCCGGGAGTTGGTGTCCACCTTCGCCGGTACATCCAAACCCTTGGCATGATACGCTCTGTCATCATGAGCCTCCTTATATCTTCCCTCAAAACAGCCACCATACCTACCTATCAAGGAATTTTCATAGCCTTTCCGAGTTATATTGCCATACAACTTCCACCTCTTCATGACTTGATCTTCATGTGATACATGTTCTTGCTACACTGGAAGTGACATACATTGCATACTTCATGATAGTTACATCTTCTTTATCTTTTGAGTACCTTGTAAAGTGTGAAAGATCTCCTTTACCTTTTTGTAAAATAGAGTGTTGCCCTTAAGTGAGGAAAAGATCCCAAAGTGGACACATTAAAAGATCCCAAAGAGGACAAATGAGAGTTAAATAGAAAGAGCCATTGAGGCCACAAAAAAAATACGAAAAAATAGAAAAAAGAGAAAAAGAAATAAAAAGAGAGAAAGGGGCAACACTACTATCCTTTTGAGAGATCCACACTAGTACTCCCTTTATATCCTTGTACTCCATAGAGATGATCATTATGCATATAGCTATGTGGGGACCTTCACACTATAGAATTTGGCTTGTATATTCCAAGGATGAGCCTCCTCAAACGAGCTCTAGGTCTTCATGAGCGAGCAAGTTAGATGCACCCCCACTAGTTCCTTTGGAGAGCTTCTTAGCTCGTATGTGCATCCGTTGCATGGCAATCCCTACTCCTCAAATCATATCTATCATTTGTCATCCCTTGCCTATGATTGTCCTCATTGATGTGAGCCTTTCTCATCCTTTTTGTCTTCCTCCTCCACCGTACTTCTCTCTTTGCCATCTTAAGTGTCAACTCTCGTGCTTACGCTCATCCATTGCATGAGTGCTCAAAATATCGAAAAGGAGTGGATCAAATTGACTTGTACCTGGCTAGTGGTCTGGGGACGAGTCAAGATAAGATTCCAAAGAAGACCAAGTGTGAAACTTCAGTAGATTGAGTTCTCAACACAAAAATTACTCTTTCTCGTATTCCCTATCCCCCTTTTTGCATGCAAACACCATTTGGAGACATTCGAGTCACGAACAGCGAGAGCTCTTGCACCTATTTTTCTTTTGTTACTTGTTTCAATGCTAATAGAGACTCTTGCATGTTATGACTTGAATTGAATCTCTAACCTTGATTGCTTTACTTTTCAAAGTTCTTTTATGGTTGCTAGCATGTCACCACAGAAATTATGTTGTTATCATTTACCTACTCGAGGACGAGCAGGAATTAAGCTTGGGAATGTTGATACGTCCAAAACTTATCTATAATTTATGCTTGCTCCATGCATGTTTTGTGTGATATTGCTATGATCTAGATACACTTTCATACGCTTTTGATCATATTTGGACTAACCTATTAACTCAGTGCACCCCAGTGCCAGTTCCTGTTTTCTGCTGTTTTTCTATTTCAGTTTTCCCCCATATAAAAAGTGCCAGAAAAATTCCGGGAAAAATACAGGAAAAATCAGCGTACAGAAAGCTTCGAGAAGAGCCCGGGAGGGACCAGAGGGGAGCCAGGGGGCCAGGCAGCCACCAGGCGCGGCCCCACCCCTGGCCGCGCCAGGGGAGCGCCTGGGGCCCCTGGTCCACCTCTGGCTGCCCCCCTTCGCCTATTTATTCTCCGTCACGGGAAAACTCCAGAAGAGGAACCCTATTCCGCAAAATCGCCTCTGTTCCGCCGCCGCCGCGCTTCCGAAGATCGGGAGCACCAGAAGACCTCTTCCCGGCACCCTGCCGGAGGGAGGATTGACCTCCGGGAGTCTCCTCTCCACCATGGATGCTCCCCGGATGTCTCGTGAGTAGTTTTCCTTGGACCATGGGTCAGTGATCAGGAAGTATGTGATGTTCTCCTCCCCTCTTTGATCTTCATTGTTTAGACCTCGTGAGCTGCCCTACATGATCGAGGCACCTTTGTAATATTTCTGTTGTTGCTATGCTGAGTTTGGAGGGATCTGATGGATTATGAGATTATGTTCAGATTGTGATAGAGTAATATATTTGGTTTTTATCTCTTATATTTTTGTTCCTAAGTAATTCTTGCATGTTCTCCGTTGCTGTTTATTGCTTTGGCCAAGTAGTAGGTAGTGACTCCAAGAGGGAACGTTGTGCTAGATTGTGGGTTAATGCCCCCCGATGACACGTTTGAGTGACAGAAACATGAGTCTAGGGGATGTGCTGTTGCCACAAGGGGGAAAACAACGGTGCTTGTAACCGCGGTTACAAGGATTGTTTACTTTACGCAAAGTTCTTTTTAATGCAGTTGTCTGTTGCTTTGGGTTTACACTTTGGGTGGGGCTCGCAACTTAATACTAGCGAGATGTTCTGGATAGATATCTCAAGGTGGATGATTAGTAGTAGATGCAGATGGATTTCGGTCTACTTATTTTGGCGTATTGCCCGTGCTTTTGAGCCTCTTCCTTTCTTTTGTAGCATAGTTAGCATTGCGGTGCGTTCATAATCCTGTCAATTGCCCTTCTGTAATTTGTTTACCTCGCATAGCAGTTTTATCGTCTTTTGGGAGAGAGACATCACTAGTGAACATCACGTATCCCGGTCCATATCCTCATTATTATTTCCAAGCTATATTTACTTTACTGCTTTTACTTGCTATCATTATCCCTTGCGTTTTATCCTTTGTGAACAAAAAGACCGGGGAGATTGACAACCTCTCTGAACTTCGTTGGGAACAAAGTTACCTGTGTCTGTGTGCAGGTCCGCGTCAGTTGCGCCGCTGACACCTACTTATCATCTCTGGAGTCCTACCGGAGACAAACCTTGGTATCTTCACCGAGGGAAAACTGCTGCTGCACTACATCTCAAACCTTCCACTTGGGGTAACCAACGAAGGGCGAGAAGCCATCACGCGTCATGTAGCAATAATTAGGGCAAGTCCCAACTAGCATGCGGCTCATCGATCAAGCAAGTAGCATGTATGACATGAAGATCAAGTCATTAGAAGGTGGATGTTGCATGGCAATGTACCTTGGAAAAGCTATGGAAATGCCTTGTAGGTAGGTATGGTGGCTGTTTTGAGGAAAGATATAAGGAGGTTTATGATGACAGAGCGTATCGTGCCAAGGGTTTGGATGCATCGGCGAAGTAGGCGCCAACTCTCGAGGTGAGAAAGGGCAATGCACGGTACCGAAGAGGCTAGAAAAAGTATAGGTGGGTGGAAGTGTCAACTTTCGAATACTGACATTAGTCCGAAGAATTAATGCACTTATTATCGGTAACTCTCAATCTAATCAAGAGGTTCACAAAGAGACAGGTACCCCGAGGAGGAGTGTATGGGGGTTTGGTTATCCTTGCGCATCCTCGACTCATGGTACGTGAGTGTACTCTAATATTCGAACCCTACAGAGGTTAGTGATCCATCTAGTAGCTAGAGTTCTCAACAGGGGTTTTTGGTTTTCTAAAAACACACGGATTGCCCAAAATACGACATCTATCACTAATAGGCAAGAGCTCTTGACACCATAAGTTCAAACATTACTCTAATCAATACCTCAAAACTATTGCAAGTTACTACTACAAAGAGAATAGCAACTTTAACTACCTACTTTCAGTCAAGACACAGAACTCAGTGCAACAGGCAAACTCTCTAACAAGATAAAACATGCAACCTATAGAAAGTTCAACCTAAGACAAAAGAAAAGCTCTAGAAAAACTAAAGCACTACAACTAAACAGAACAACAGCTAAGAAAAGAAAAAGAACAGCTCACAGCTAAAAGAATAAGCATGCAAATCCTATGAGGAGTTCTAATTCAAGCGGAGCGTGTATCTCCCCCACACAAAAGAGTAAGTAAGCTGGGATCTAACTTGTTACTACAGCAAACAAAGCTAAAGAAAACTAAAAAAATAAAACCTAAGAGCGAGACGCTCCAAGAAAAGCACATAATGCATGAAGTGATAAAAATATAGTGCAACGAGAGACGAACTGATAATTGTTGATGAAGAAGGGGATGCACGGGGGCATCCCCAATATTAGACGCTTGAATCTCCTTGGATATTTATTGGGGGTGCACATGGGCATCCCCAAGCTTGAGCGTTTGACCCTCCTGAATCTTCTTTCATCATCCTCCATCGCGCACTTGAAAACTCCCTTCATACATAACTCATTGTAGGCTGATTAGAGAGGTTAGTACCCTAATAAAATAATTTTCCTCTACTGAAAATAAAGATTTCCAGGAAGAGCTACTGTTTCCCAAGATTTCCAAAAGGTTTTTGCAAAGAAAAAGCAAGCTTAAGGTTTGCAAAAGTTAGGAGAGACAAAACGTGGCAGAATCTGTGAAAAACAGAACAGAAGATAGAAACGATTTTTTTAGAGGTACTTCTGCAACTCAAATCAAAAAACTCAGAACATACGGAAGATTCGTAATTGTATATAGCATGCTGTGTAAAAAATTCAGCTCAAAAAGATGAACTGGGATTTTTCTCTGATTTTTCTAGTCACGAGGACAGAATCTGTTTTCTGGACAGCATGTCACAACTTTTACTTCCCTTGTCGTATGAGGCTAAACTTGGCACAAAGCTTGAAAAGTAAAGATACAATGATGTTGCTACAGTAGTAACAATCATCAAGACCACTAATAGTAGAACAAAAGCAAAAAGAAAAACCTAAATTCGTTGCGGGCTGCCTCCCGAAAGCGCTTCTTTAGAGCCATTAGCTAGGCTTAAAGCAGAAGATCAAGTCTTTTCAAGAGAATAACTAGCCCGTGTGAAGGACTCAAAAGGTAACTTAATCTTTTTCCTAGGGAAATGTTCCATCCCTTTCTTGAGAGGGAATTATAATTTGATAGTTCCCTCTTTCATGTCAATGATAGCACCAACTGTGCGAAGAAAAGGCCGTCCCAAAATAATTGGACAAGAAGGTTCACATTCAATGTCCATAATAGTAAAATCAATGGGAACATAATTGTCATTGACAATGATAAGAACATCGTCGATCTTCCCCAAAGGTTTCTTTACGGAAGAATCAACAAGAAGAACACCAAAAGAACAAGGATCAAAAGGTTTCAATTCAAGCATATCATACATTCTTTTGGGCATAACAGAGGTACTTGCTCCAACATCACAAAGAGCATAACAAGAGAAGTTATTCAATTTAATTTTTATCATAGGATCCCAACCATCTTCTAGCTTCCTAGGTATGGAGGCTTCTAGTCTAAGCTTCTCCTCCCTAACTTTGATTAGAGCATTGGTGATATGCTCTGTGAAGGCAAGATTGAGTGTGCTAGTGTGGGGGTCTCTAGACATCTTGTGTAGGAAACCAATAACTTCAGGTAAAGTGCAATTGTCAAAGTCTAGGTCACTACTATCTATCAAAGAGGTAGTGATATCATTTAGGTTCACTTGTTTGAAAGAATCTATGTTCATAGAGGTTTCTTCATCTATGGTTGAGGTGGTAGCATCACCATTGATAGGTCCAGTGGGACTAGGGGTGTGATGGGTGCTAACAGTTTGGACATCCTCAACTACTTGGATAGTAGCTACTGTGTGGTAGGTAGGAAGGCTCTTAATTATCTCTTCTTCCTCCTTTTCTCTAGCCCATCTCTCTTTGAGTTTAGCCATCATCCTAATATTTTCATTTATTTGTAACTGGATAGCATTAACAAGAGTGACCTTACTCTCCTCAAGGGGAGAGGTTCTAATTTTTAACATCTCAACATCAAGGGCTAAGTTGTCTACCTTCAAACAAATATTATCTAATTTATCTAATTTCTCCTCCACGCTCTTGTTGAAGGCTTTCTGGGTAGTGATAAAGTCTTTGAGAAAGGTCTCTAGTTCTGAAGTGGAGTTTCTCGTGGTAGGATAAGTGTTTTTCCCATAGTTGTTGGATGGGAAAGGCCTAGGATTGTTGCTACCAAATTTACTCCTATAAGAATTATTGTTGAAGTTGTTTCTAGAGACAAAATTGACATCTACTTGCTCCTGAGCAACCAAAGAATTTAAAGGAACATCTTGAGGATCAATAGAGGGTTGCTTGGTAAGTAGAGACATGATAAGGTCAACCTTTTAATTTAAAGAGGAGATCTCCTCGACAGATTTTACCTACTTACCGGTTGGAGATCTCTCGGTGTGCCATTGTGAGTAGTTCAACATCATCTCATCAAGTAGCTTTGTGGCAGCACCAAGCGTGGTTGACATAAAAGTTCCTCCCGCGGCCGAATCTAACAGGTTCCGCGAGGTGAAGTTCAAGCCTGCATAAAAAGTCTGGATAACCATCCAGGTAGTCAGTCCATGTGTGGGGCAGTTCTTGACAAGCGTCTTCATACGTTCCCAAGCCTGGGCAACGTGTTCATTATCCAATTGCCTGAAATTCCTAATGTTACTCCGCAATTGAATAATTTTAGCAGGGGGATAGTACTTCCCTATAAAAGCATCTTTGCATTTACTCCAAGAATCAATACTGTTCTTGGGCAAAGATTGTAGCCACTCCTTGGCTCTTCCTCTCAAAGAGAAAGGAAAAAGCTTCAGCTTGACGATGTCTCCATCCACTTCCTTGTACTTCTGCATGTCGCAGAGCTCGATAAAGTTGTTTAGGTGCAAGGCAGCATCTTCTCCTGCTCCTGAGAATTGATCTTTCATGACAAGGTTAAGCAGAGCAGGATTAATCTCATAAGAAGGTGCTGAAGTGGCAGGTGGAGCAATAGGAGTGCAGATAAAGTCACTGTTGTTGTGACTAGTGAAGTCACACAACTTAGTGTTTTCATTGGAACCCATAGTAGCAGCAGGTATTTTTGGTATTTTTGATTAAGGACACAAAAGTAAAAACTGAAAGGTAAACTAATAAGACTAAAAAGCAAAGATAAAAGATAGTGTGCAACTCCCCTATCTTGTAGGCTGGAGTCCCCGGCAACGGCGCCAGAAAACTTGCTGATGGCAAGAGAGTGTTAATACTCTTCAAGCCCTCGTTGATTACCCCAAGTGCAGAGTGAGATATAGTGCAGCGGCAAGTTTTCCCTTGGCAAAGATACCAAGGTTTGTCTCCCATAGGACTCCGAAGGATACAAGAAGGTGGTAAAGTGAACAATGGCGCCGTGGTTTCTAACTTCACCTGGACCTGCACACAGATACAAATAACTTTGCTCCCAACTGATGACCCACAACTGTAAGGGATCGAGATAGTCTTCGCGGGTAAGTTAACCCAATTTATTGATTCGACACACGGGGAGCCAAAGAGTATTTATAAGCTTTGACAGTTGAGTTGTCAATTCAACCGCACCTGAAATATACTTGCTTGTAACGAAAGATAAGTGGTAATGGTAATATGATAGTGATGGTGGCGACAGCAAAAGTAACAACTAATGACCAGCAGGATTGAAAACACTGTAGGCTAGGGAGATGGATGGTTGGGCGCTGCATGGATGAGAGTGAACATGTGGTAGATTCTAACACGGGGCAAGGCACACAGAAAAGCAATGATCATCTAGGAAAATATCAAATATTAGGCATGTACCCCGTAGGTAGTTGTGCGTGCTTGCAATAAGAACTTGCACAACATCTTTTGTCCTACCATCCCGCTACGAACGGGGTCAAAGGGAACTTATGGAGATTAAGGTGCTCCTGTCAAAGAGCACCGGAACAAAGAAATAAACTTAATGGATACATGGAATCCTCAAATTATGGACCATCCCCTTTGGTGTCCCAAGCTGTCACCTTTGGGATCGCCGGTTCCGGACCATAATAGGTGCATACAACTCATAGATAGGATCTAGAACACAAATATATTCATGAAAACACATAGGGTTCAGATCTGAAAACATGGCACTCGGGCCCAAAGTGACAAGCATTAAGAGCAACAAGTTGAAGCAAAGAAGATAAACACCAAAGTAGATGATAGGCAACATGCCCCTCACAATCTGACGAACTATTACATGATCAAACTCATCCAATCCCTACCATACCCTTTGCCTACAGCAGGGAATTACTCACACATGTGAAGAGAAGTCATGGAGGAGGGATGGACTGGTGATGGTGATGACGATGGCGACGATATCCCCTCTCCGGAGGCCAAATCAGCCTCCAGATTAGCTCTCCCGAAGAAGAATAGAGGGTGGTGGCGGCTCCGCGACGGAAACTGGAAAAACGACTTTTGTTCTGGGGTTTTCCCGTCACAAGAATAAATAGGAGTCGAGGTAGGGCACGAGAGGAGGTGGAGGCCTCCCAGGCGGCCCCCCAGCGCGGCCAGGGGTGGGGCCGCGCCAGCCAGGCGCCTGGGCCCCTCTGGCCCCCCTCTGGCCCCACTTCTGGCTGGTGGAAGCTTCTGGTGCATGGATTTTCTGTGAATTTTCCCGGAATTTTCTGAGATACCTAAAAATCCATTTTCCTGCACACAATAAAACCATACAGGCAGCTCTGCTGAAAACAGCGTTAGTCCGGGTTGGTTCCGTCCAAATCATGCAAGAATGAAGGAAAAATAATAGCAAAAGTGTTTGGAAAAGTAGATACGTTTGAGACGTATCAACTCCCCCAAGCTTAGCATATTGCTTATCCTCAAGCAATTCAGTTCAACGAACTGGACGCGACACAGAAAACTTTGACAAACTCTTTTGCTTCATTAGATGTATATAAGCATGTACTACGAAAAGAGTTTAGCAAGTATTGAAACAATGCTATAAGGACAATGCACGAAGCAATTCTTCTTTCATGTGATCAATCACAAACAACTAAAAGTAAATAATATGCTACTGAAAATCAAGACAAGATCACAATGCACATAGCTTGAACATATTTGAGTGGCATTTCGCTAGCCTCCATGAGTGAAGCAAAATATAAATGCAGAAACTCCTCCGGAATTTTAAAGGTGACTAGAGCTCAGTATTTCAGACTAGCAATAACACAAGCATGCAGAAGACAATGTAATACCTTGGGACGATGCATATTACACTAAGAATGACAATTATGCTCTCATAGTTGGTGCTTTGAAGAAAGAAGGGGAGACTCTCGAACCGTGGCTTTTGGTGGCAAGGTTGAAAACCTGTGGTTGGAAGCAAAGACTAAACATGTGCCAGAGCTCTTGGTTTTGAAAACAGGGACAAAAACATTTTTGAGAAGTGCAACTTTCCAGTCAACGGTGAACGGTAAAGGTCTCTCAATATCTCCCATGCCAACCATATTAATGCCTTTTGCTTACACATGTTCCCTTATCCATGAATCTTTGACGGTCTACGGAACCTTTTATTTTGCCTCAAGGATGGAAAGAGGGTATCGTTCCACCTATCATTAGCAGCATTTGGTCCATTTCACTCCATCATCAAGTATGGGGGAGGTGTAACTTTCCTTTTTTTATAAATGACTAGTTAAAACTTCCGTCAATATTTTTGGCATGATAGATACTGATTTTCCCTCACCACACCATGAGCTTGTACGATTACAAAAGGGAAGCTTTTGAATAAATTTCGAGATGGCACAAGAAAGTCTAAGTTAGGAGTGGCCGGTAAATACCACATATAGGAAGGTATGGTGGACTCATATGGAATAACTGGTTTCAAGGATTTTGGATGCACAAGCAGAATTCTTCTTAGTGCGAGCGAAGGCTAGCAAAAGACTGGGAAGCGACCAACTAGAGAGCAATAACTGTCATAATCATGCAGAGCGACAAAGCAACATTGAATCGGGCATGAAAGTGATATAACTATTCTGAAACAAAAAGATCATCAAGGCATAATAGAATTTTTAGTCATAAACATGTGTGAACATGTGCCAAGTCAATCCAAAAATTCTCCGAAGGGAAATACCACTTCAGCATGCCAAACCATGAACAATGCAATGCTTGTAAATCATTTCAACAACACATTATGTACTCTAGCTATTTGAGATTAGCCACAAGGAAAGCATGAACACTGGGAAAGCATTGTAAACATAGCACTATGTCGCTACAAGCTGGTCTCTAGATCATAAGTAGAGGCATATGTACAAAAGTAGAAACAAGAAGAGTTCATACCGGTTTTCTTTGTTGCTTCCCTTCCGTCGATCTTCGTCATTACTACCTTGTCACTTGCACGATCGAACGTGGGAAATATAATCAAATGCCATCACGGACTCGAGCTGAACTCTGAAAACAAAGCAAAGTAAAGAGAGAAAGGAAATCTTTTTGGGTTTTTTAAAGGTTTAAACGAAAGCAAAAGAGAAAATCTTTTTGTTGTTTTTGCAAAGAAAGAAAGAAAGAAGAACGGGAAAAAACTTTGAAAAGATCAAAGCGAACAAAAATAAAACGGATAATACAATGGAAAAGTGAGAAGGGCACGTACTCCCCCAAGCTTAGGCTTTTGGCCTAAGTTGGTAGTAGCTAATGTCCCCAGGAGCCTCCTGCTCCAGGGTGGTACTAGTGAGTCCAAGGGTCGTATGAGGCTTCCGGTGCATACACTGAAGTCCTCGGATCCTCCCATGAAGAAGGATCCGCGCTCCAAGCAGAGGAAGACCCTTCACCAAACTGGGTGACGGTCTCCCCCTGTAAAGGTGGTAACTCACCATGCTCCTCCTCATCGGGCACAACCCCCTCCATGGGGTTATGAAACTGATGCTGGACCATAAACTCATCGAACTGGATAGCATCAAAGGACCATCCGTTCCTGCGAGAAAAATCGAAAAAAAGAGGTGCAGGTAGACGGATCTTGCGTTCCGTGGTGGCTCCGAAACGTAAGATATAATCAAGGTTACCAATCTCGGAAGTCATGGTAACAAACTTATGCCTCTTCATAGCAGCAAGATCGAAACTTAAATAAGTAAAAGGCTTATCATCAGGGTGTGGGGTGCCATTAAGACACTCTAGGATAAGTGTGGCTGAAACGCCACCAAATAAATCTCCCTTGTTACCGTTCATAGCACACTACTAGGGAAATAGCTATACATGGAAAGCTTATTAGTGGCGCATTTTATATGTAATGCGTCACTATGTTGTAAGGGATGGCGCACTGGTAAAAAATGTGCCACCCATAAGCTCTTATAGATGGCGCATTTTCCAAAATGCGCCACCCCTAAGAGTGGGCCAGCCCTGGATCCCCTTATACGTGGCGCATTTGGAGAAATGCACCACCCCTAAGAACCTTATAGGTGGCGCATTTTGGAAATGCGCCACCCCTAAGAGCTTATGGGTGGCGCATTCTGGAAATGCGCCACCCCTAAAGAATTATTAGTGGCGCATCCAGAATGCGCCACCCGTAAGCTCTTAGGGCTGGCGCATTTCCCATATGCGCCACTACCCCCCCCCCCCACCCCGTGGACCGCCTTTTCAATTTGGAAAAAAATAAAAGAAAATGATAGAAATGTCAAAAAAATAAAAGAAAATAAGTTTCCCAAATGATATGTGGTCTAGTTGTTAGGAAAATTTACAAATATGAATTTTGACTTTTTTTGCAAAATCTCTCGAGAATTTTGTAAAATGGACTTAACTTTTGCATACGACCTCCGATGAAAAAGTTTTTTATATGAAAAATCATCTACTCGAAAAGTTATATCCAAATTCAACAGGGGTGTAACCCGTTGCACATTTTTAGAATCCTCAAAAACCTAACAGAAAATAAGTTACGGCCGTTTAAAGATCTGGAGGCCCAAAAAAAGAGAAAAAATTAAAAAAAATTGAACTTAGTAGTGGCGCATTTCATACAAAATGCGCCACTAGTACCAGAATTTTTTTTATTTTTTTTTAAATATATTTTTAAATTTTTAAAAAAAATTCAAAATAGGCTAGAGGACAAATCGGGAAGTTAAAAAAAAGTTGAAAATTTTAGATAGTAACATTAAATTTTTTTTTTTAAAAAAATTAAATTTTTTTTAATTTTTTTTTAAAAAGTTCAAAAATATGCTAATGGTCCCATCGAGAAAGTTTCAAAAAAATGTTGAAAATTTTAGCACACCCGTGAACATTAACAAGGTCCTAGACATCAACATGGTATAATAGGATTTATATGTTAAATATATCAACAAGTGTCTGCTAGGTGAGCTGGAGTGAGAGTTGAATAGAACCGAGAAGTTAAGCGTGCTGGGGCTGGAGTAGTGCTAGGATGGGTGACCCTCGGGGAAGTTTGACCACGGAGGTTAGTTTGACCTGCGATTAAGCATAGTGACCGGGCATTAAGCATACTAACTTGAGATTAAGAAAAAATAAAAAAAAATAAAAAAATTGTTTTCCAGATCCAGATTCAAAATTTAAAATTTTTTAATAGTGGCACATTTTCAGAATGCGCCACCCCTAAGAGCTTATAGGTGGCGCATTCTGAGATGCGCCACGCCTAAGGGTCTTAGGGGTGGCGCATCCAGAATGCGCCACCTATAAGCCCTTATTAGTGGCTTGTAGTTAGTGGCACATCCATAATGCGCCACTAAACAGAAAAAACGGACGCCACTAAAAGGGCATTCCCTAGGCAAGGCGTCGAGCAATTAAGGCACCCACATTATAATCAAACCTCCCTGAGAGGGCGGTTGCCAGGATAGCAATACCCGGCGCAGAAATGATGCTCGTGTTGTCACGAGCTAACACCCCTCTAGCAATAAAATACGCAAAATACCTGATGTGTGGGAATAAGATGTTGGAGATTTTTGACCGATGAATATCCCTCGTATCCATGCTACAGAGAGAGTTGAAGACGGTTCTCAGCTCGGAGGGCTGAGAGCTTATCTTCGCTGTCAGTCCAACGTTCGGCACACCTATTATTTCACAAAAAATTTCCAAAGGCATGGTCAAAAGATTATTGTAAATTTTAAACTCAACAGAACCAGTATCAAGGTTATATCTAAAACTGTTAATGAAACAGGAGGTGAGTTTTTGATACTGAGCAACACGACACGTTGCGAGCCGCGTCAGACCTGCATTAGCACAAAGATTATAGAACTCCTCCTTAATTCCTGCAGCTTCAAGGAATTCATTGCACGGGAAAGTCATTGCACGTGTTGGATTTGTGTCCTCCAACAACTCTAAGGGCACATGATCTTCGTTGTAGCTCACCCTAGAAGTCGAGGGTGAAGCTGCAGCTCTTGTAACTCGATCGGAGCGCTCGGGCCTTTTCTTCCCAAGCCACTCCTTTGCCCTTCCTAGCAAACTCATTTCTGAAATTTTTGACAAATTACAAAAACAAGGATCTAAACAAAGTGAGTTCAGGCAAACTACTCAACCCACTTACCTAAGGCAAAAACTTGCATCAAAACTTGGAAAATAAACTTCTACACATGCAAGCAAGCTCATCTAAACAACACCAAGAGCTACTAAATACTCACAAATGAAGCCACCAACCAAAAATCTATTTGGAGGAGTGGAGGAGTTACATACCAGGGAGTATTTTCTCAAAATCTCAGCTCAAATGATGGGTTGAGGAGAGAGATCTAAAATCACCTCCACGAACAGCAAGAACGCAAGTTCCAGGGCCAGAACTCGTGTTTTTGGAAAGGAAGAGAGAGAGAGGAAGAAGACTCACTTGGAGACGGGGCCTGTGGGCCCTAGGCGCCCTATGGGCGCGGCCAGGGGCGGGCCGCGCCAGCTGGCCGCCTGGGCCACTGGTGGCCCCCCTGGTCAGCCCCAGGTGCCTCTGGGTCACTCCTGGCATGGAAATTTTTATTTTTATTTTTCTGGATTTTTTCTGAAAACTTCACTGTTGAAAATTTCTCGGAGTTCAAAAAGCTGCAAAACTTTCCGAAAAAAACTTAAAGCGGTGATTAGTATTGTGAAGCTTCAAAAACACAAAAAATTGGTACATCAAAGAGAATAAAAGCTAAAGCAAATGAAAACATAACAAGCTTAACTTTTACCTATATAAAACAAGCTCACTAGAAAGGTTGATCAAGTCTTACCAACAAACCAGCGATAAATAGAACAAGAAGTCTCACCTCTTATGAAGTGATCATTGCACCTTTACTTTAATGGACATTGTCCCCACCATAATGGTTTTGTATTTGTGGTGCACATGCAGTGGACAGACCCATTCTCCAATCTTCACGGTCTCAACATTCTCTATAGAGTTAAGGCCATGCCTCTTGTCGATCTTCTTTGGAAAATACACCGTGTGTTCTTTATCATCAATGTTGAAAGTGACCTTTCCTTTATTGCAATCAATAATAGCACCTGCGGTGTTAAGAAAAGTTCTACCAAGAATAATGGACATGCTCCCATCCTCGGGCATGTCAAGCACAACAAAATATGTAAGGATCAAACAGTTAGCAACTTCAACGGGAACATCCTCACAAATACCAATGGGGACAGCTGTTGACTAGTCAGCCATCTGAAGAGAGATATCTGTAGGGATTAGTTTCTCTAAACAAAGCCTCTTGTAAAGAGAGAAAGGCATAACACTCACTCCTGCACCAAGATCACATAAAGCAGTTCTGACGTAATTATTTTTTATGGAGCAAGGAATGGTGGGTATACCTGGATCACCAAGCTTCTCAAGAATCTTGCCACTGAAAGAGTAGTTAGAAAGCATAGTAGATATTGACTCATTAGGAACTTTTCTTTTATTTGTGACAATATCTTTCATATATTTCGAATAGGGAGGTAACTTAATAGCATCAATCAAAGGGATTTGAAGAAAAAGAGGTTTCATCCATTCACAAAACTTATTGTAATGCTCTTCTTCTTTAGATTTGAGGGACTTACCTGGAAAGGGCATGGGTTTCTGTATCCATGGTTCTCTTTCCTTCCCATGTCTTCTTGCGATGCAGTCTTCTCTAGAGTACTTCTTGCGTTTATCAGGTGTTTCTTCTTCTCGAACTTCGGGTGGATCATCCTTCTCCGTGTCCTTTTCTTCAGGCTCGGCATCGTCTTCTGTTTCAGCATCGGAGGCAGATATGCTGTTAGGATCAACAGCTGGCTTTTCACTTGTAATAGGATCATTGGGATTGTCAGCCTCCTTGTGTTTCTTCTTCTTCTTTTTCTTCGGAGAGCTAACAGTCTCGTATTCTTCTTGTACTTGAGAATCTTGCTCGATCCTCTTTGGGTGCCCCTCAGGATAGAGTGGGTCCTGGGTGTGTGTTCCACCCCTAGTTTTGATGCCATCAGCTTGTATGTCCTGTTTGGCATTATTAGCAAGCAAATCTTTTTGCACATTAGAAATTTGTTCAAGCTGAGTTTGAACCATATGAAAATGCTTAACAAGACATTTAACATCATTAACTGTTCTTTCTAGAACACCACACAAACTTTTGATAGCAAGAGAGTTATCATGCAACTGACTTTGTATCATCCTATTAAAATGGTCTTGCTTAATAATAAAATTATCAAGCTGATCTAAGCATTGGTAGGGAGGCTTACCTTTAGGGATGTCACTTTCAGTAAAGTCTAATAGAGAGTGTACCTCTACCAAGGGAGGGCGAGTAGTAGGCTCACACAGCTTCTCGATAGGCGGTAAATTCTTCACGTCTTCGGCTTTAATACCTTTCTCCTTTATAGACTTCTTTGCTTCTTGCATATCTTCGGGGCTCAGAACAAGCATGCCCCTCTTTTTCGGTGGTAGAAGTGGTTCAGGTACGGACCAATCTTCATAGTTCTTGGCAATTTTGCACATTAATTCTTCTGCATCGTCCGGTGTTCTTTCCCTGAAAACACAACTAGCACAACTATCCAGGTAGGATCTGGATTCATCAGTTAAACCAGCGTAAAATATATCAAGCAGTTCCTTCTTGGGGACTCCATGTCCCGGCATAACCTTAAGTAAATCACAAAACCTCCCCCAAGCTTTAGGGAGGTGCTCATCCTGCAATTGTTTAAAGTTATAGATTCTTTGCAAAGCAGCATGTTGCATATGAGCTGGGAAATATTTATCGACAAAGAATTGGACTAAGTCCTTAGGACTCTTAATGGAACCATAGGGTAGTGCATCGTACCATGACTTAGCGTCTTCCTTCAAAGAAAAAGGAAAAAAGCTTGGCCACATAGAAGTTCCGTATCTTCTCATCAGTAGTGAATAGGTTACCTAGCTCAGCGAGTTTGGTCAAGTGTGCTATAACATCGTCATTTTCTCTGCCATAAAAGGGGTCAGCCTCGACCGTAGATATAAGTGAAAGATGAACAGAGAAATCATAATCAGGATCAGTGATGCATATAGGAGATGTGGCGAATTTAGGATCAGGAATAACTTTGTTCTTCATGGAGTGCTTTTTGAGCAACTCCTTAACAGCACCAGGGTCAGAGTCGACAGACTCTCTGAGTTCCCTGCAAAAATCATCATCAACAGTAACATAATCATCATCAAGGATTCTCTCCTTGAGTTCATCTAAGCACGGGTAACCAAAGGTTTTGCAGGTAGGAATATAGGTAGCAGGGGTCTCGGTCTTGGATTCTGCTGCAGCCTTAGCAGTCTGGGTTTCAATATAGTAGCCAAGAAAAGTAGTATCATCAAGAGTAGTGGAAGCATCATCAAAAGCATCGGACATAGTGACAGACTCAGTAGAAGCCTCATGTGGTGGCAGTGAAGCAAACTTACTCATAACAGAAGGTGAATCAAGTGTAGCACTAGTGTTCAGAACATTACATTTTCTTGTACGGGATGGTAAGATTGGAACCTTGGGGTCTCATTTCTTACCCATAGCGGATGATGTGCAACAGATAGGATACTTCAAGTAGACTTGTAAATATTGCTATGCTCCCCGGCAACGGCGCCAGAAAACGGTACTTGATGACCCACAACCGTAAGGGATCGAGATAGTCTTCGCGGGTAAGTTAGCCCAATTTATTGATTCGACACACTGGGAGCCAAAGAGTATTTATAAGCTTTGACAGTTGAGTTGTCAATTCAACCGCACCTGAAATATACTTGCTTGCAACGAAAGATAAGTGGTAATGGTAATATGATAGTGATGGTGGCGACAACAAAAGTAAACAGCAAAAGTAACAACTAATGACCAGCAGGATTGAAAACACTGTAGGCTAGGGAGATGGATGGTTGGGCGCTGCATGGATGAGAGTGAACATGTGATAGATTCTAACACGGGGCAAGGCACACAGAAAAGCAATGATCATCTAGGCAAATATCAAACATTAGGCATGTATCCCGTAGGTAGTTGTGCGTGCTTGCAATAAGAACTTGCACAACATCTTTTGTCCTACCATCCCGCTACGAACGGGGCCAAAGGGAACTTATGGAGATTAAGGTGGTCCTGTCAAAGAGCACCGGAGCAAAGCAATAAACTCAATGGATACATGGAATCCTCAAATTATGGACCATCCCCTTTGGTGTCCCAAGTTGTCACCTTTGGGATCGCCGGTTCCGGACCATAATAGGTGCATACAACTCAAAGATAGGATCTAGAACACAAATATATTCATGAAAACACATAGGGTTCAGATCTGAAAACATGGCACTCGGGCCCAAAGTGACAAGCATTAAGAGCAACAAGTTGAAGCAAAGAAGATAAACACCAAAGTAGATGATAGGAAACACGCCCCTAACAATCTGACGAACTATTACATGATCAAACTCATCCAATCCCTACCATACCCTTTGCCTATAGCAGGGAATTACTCACACATGTGAAGAGAAGTCATGGAGGAGGGATGGATTGGTGATGGTGATGACAATGGCGACGATCTCCCCTCTCTGGAGGCCAAATCAGCCTCCAGATTAGCTCTCCCGAAGAAGAACAGAGGGTGGCGGCGGCTCCGCGACGGAAACTGGAAAAGCGACTTCTGTTCTGGGGTTTTCCCGTCACGAGAATAAATAGGAGTCGAGGTAGGACACGAGAGGAGGTGGAGGCCTCCCAGGCGGCCCCCTGATACGTCCAAAACGTATCTATAATTTCTGCTTGCTCCATGCATGTTTTGTGTGATATTGCTATGATCTAGATACACTTTCATACACTTTTGATCATATTTGGGCTAACCTATTAACTCAGTGCACCACAGTGTCAGTTCCTGTTTTCTGCTGTTTTTCTATTTCAGTTTTCCCCCATATAAAAAGTGCTCCAAAAATTCGGGAAAAATCAGATAAAAAATCAGCGCAGAACAATCTTCCGGAAGAACCTGAGTGGGGCCACAGGGCCACCACCAGGGGCCCAGGCGCCCTGGTGGCGCGCCCCAGGGGCTGGCCGCGCCAGGGGGGCGCCTGGACCCCTGGTGGCCCCCCTGGTGCCCCCCTTTGGCCCTATTTATTCTCCCGTCGCGGAAACCCTGATTCCAGACCCCCTTTCTCCAGAAGCAATTCCGATCTCCGCCGCCATCGCCATCAAGTTTCGGGGGGACAGAATTCCTGTGACGGCACCCTGCCGGGACGGGGAAGTGCCCCCGGATTCATCTCCATCGCCGTTGCTTCCCTCCTCCATGAAGCAGGAGTAGTTCTCCCTCGGGGCTGAGGTTTCTACCAGTAGCTATGTGTTCTTCTCTCTCTCCCATGATGTGATCTTCGTTGTGATCATAGGATATGTTAATCTAGGGTGATCCCATGATGTTTCCCCTTCTTCTATGTATTGGATTTGATGTACTCACTTGATCCTATCTAGTATAATCCCCGAGACCATGGTGACAGCGGTCTATTGGACATGGGTTAGAAGAATATTTTCATGAGTGATTTCCTCTTTTGTGTGTGGATTGAAGATTGAGAGACTTTTGGTGCTTGTCTTTGACTATCCTTTAGATATGTTGTGGTGATTGTGGTACTCTCTTTGGATGGTCGCGGTGACATTGGGAAATCCATAGATGAGAACTACGAACTCTGAGGTGTGCTTTTGTAGCCCTACACAATTCTCGTCCTCTCTTGACCGCAAAGGAATGACCTCCGAGTACGTCTCCATTGCATGTTTTATGGGAAATATCATGTGATTAGACTATGTTAATGTTGTTGGGAGTTTCCACTAGTGAATGTATGAAGCCTAGGCCTTGTTTCCACCATTGTTACACCGTTTGTGCTCACGTTTACCACTTGTTTGCTTGCTACACTTTTTATTACAGATTTATATTACTTTGTTTTTCCACACCTATCACTCATATTTTACCATCTCTTCGCCGAACTAGTGCATCTATACAACTCCTAGTTGTATTAGGTGTGTTGGGGACACAAGAGACTTCTTGTATCTTAATTGCAGGTTTGCTTGAGAGAGACCATCTTCAACCTCTACTTCCCTGAGTTCGATAAACCTTAGGTCATCCACTTGAGGGAAAATTGCTGCTGTCCTACAAACCTCTGCGCTTGGAGGCCCAACATAGTCTACAAGAATAGAAGCGTGCGTAGACATCACCCCCCGGCGCGGCCAGGGGTGGGGCCGCGCGAGCCAGGTGCCTGGGGGCCCTGTGGCCCCCCTCTGGCCCCACTTCTGGCCAGTGGAAGCTTCTGGTGCGTGGATTTTCTGTGAATTTTCCCGGAATTTTCTGAGATACCTAAAAATCCATTTTCCTACACACAATAAACCATACAGGCAGCTCTGCTGAAAACAACGTTAGTCCGGGTTAGTTTCGTCCAAATCATGCAAGAATGAAGGCAAAACAATAGCAAAAGTGTTTGGAAAAGTAGATACGTTTGAGACGTATCACCAACGAGTACAGAGGAGTTGTCAATTCCTCCGGCCTTGATGTTTACAAAGGATCAACGCAAGAGATAATAATAGTGGCAACTGAAAGTAAAGACTGAAAGTAATAAGGGTGCAAATAGTGATATGAAGATGGACCAGGGTCCCGTGATTTTCACTAGTGATGTCTCTCTCCCAAAAGACGATAAAAGTGCTAGCGAGGTAAACAAATCACAGTTGGGCAATTGACAGGATTATGAAGGCACCGCAATGCTAACTATGCTGCAAAGAAAGGAAGGGCTCAAAAGCAATGGGCAGTACGCCAAAGTAAGTAGACCGAAATCCATCTGCATCTACTACGAATCATCCACCTTGAGATATCTATCCAGAACATCTCGCTGGTATTAAGTTGTGAATCCCACCCAAAGTGTAAACTCAAAGCAACAGACAACTGCATTAAAAGAACTATGCGTAAAGTAAACAATCCTTGCACCCGCAGGTACAAGCACCGTTGTTTTATCCCTGGTGGCAACAGCACATCCCCTAGTCTCATGTTTCTGTCACTCAAGCTAGACATCGAGGGGCTGAACCCACAATCGAGCATAACGCTCTCTCTTGGAGTTGTAAATAAAATACTTGGCCAAAGCAAATACTGCAACGGAGAACATGCAAGAATTTACTCAAGAACAAAATATAAAAGAGAAGAACCAAATATATTACTCATCACAATCTGAACATAGTCTCATAATCCATCAGATCCCAACAAACTTAGCATAGCAACAGCAGGAATTACATTGATGCCTCGATCATGTGAGGCAGCTCACGAGGACTCGAAAGTGGAAGCACAAAAGGGGGAGAGATAGATCACATAGCTACTGGTCACGGACCCATGGTCCAAGGGAAACTACTCACGGTACATACGGGAGACGTCCATGGCTATGGAGGGTCTCCCGGAGGGGGTAGCTTCTCCCGGCAGGGTGCCGGAGCAGCTTCTCCAGGCAGCCCCGATCTAGAAACGGCGGCGGCGGCGGAACAGAGGCGAGATCGCGAAAAAGGAGTTCGTATTAGGGGTTTCCACCCCGAGGGGTAAATATAGGCGAAGGGGGGTGTCGAGGGGACCCACCAGGCAGCCAGGAGGCCTCCTGGCGCGGACTAGGGTGGGGCCACGCCAGGGGCCCTCCTGGCCTCCTGGTGGTGGCCCTCCTACGCTCCTTTGGTGTTTCCGGAAGCTTCTGTTGCGCTGATTTTTTATATATTTTCCCGGAATTTTTGGAGCACTTTTAATGGCCGGAAAACCTGAAATACAAAAACAGCAGAAAACAGAAACTGGCAACTGGGTGCACTGAGTTAATAGGTTAGGCCAAATAGGTTCAAAAGTGTATGAAAGTTCAAGCAAAACATGGCAAAGTCACACAAAACATGTATGGAGCAAGCAGAAATTATAGATACGTTTGGGACGTATCATAGTTCCATTGGAGAGCTTACCTTAGCTCATATGTGCATCCGTTGCATGGCAATCCCTACTCCTCACATCATATCTATCATTTGGCTTTCTCTCGCCTATGATTGTCCTCATTGATGTGAGCCTTTCACACCTTTTTGTCTTCCTCCTCCACCATATTATCTCTTTGCCATCCTAAGTGTCAACTTTCTTTCTTACGCTCATCCATTGCATGAGTGCTCAAAATGTTGAAAAGGAGTGGATCATTTTGACTTGTACCTGGCTAGTGGTCTGGGGATGAGTCAAGATAAGATTCCAAAGAAGACCAAGTGTCACACCTTAGTAGATTGAGTTTTCAACAATAAAAATACTTTTTTCTCGTATATCCCTATCCCCTTTCTTGCACGCAAACACCATTTGGAGACATTTGAGTCACGGACAGCGAGAGCTCTTGCACCTTTATGTTCTTATGTTGCTTATTTCAATGCTAGATATAGATTCTTGCCTATTATGACTTGAACTAAATTGCATGCCTTGATTGCTTTACTTAAAAAGTTCTTATATGGTTCTTAGCATGTCACCACAGAAATTATGCTTGTTATCATTTACCTACTCGAGGACGAGCAGGAATTAAGCTTGGGGATGTTGATACGTCCAAAACGTATCTATAATTTCTGCTTGCTCCATGCCTCTTTTGTGTGATAGTGCTATGATATTGATGAACTTCCATACACTTTTGATCATATTTGGACTAACCTATTAACTAAGTGCACCCCAGTGCCAGTTCCTGTTTTCTGTTGTTTTTCTATTTCAGGTTTTCGCCTTATTAAAAGTACCAGAAAAATTCTGGGAAAAATATAGGAAAAATCAGCGTACCGGAAGCTTCGCGAAGAGCCCAGGAGGGGCCAGAGGGGAGCCAGGGGGGCCAGGCAGCCAGAGGGCGCGACCAGGCCCCTGGCCGCGCCAGGGGGCACCTGCAGCCCTTGGCCCACCTCTGGCTGCCCCCTTTCGCCTATTTATTCCCCGTGACGAGAAACCCTCGGGGACGGAACCCTTTTTCGCGATCTCTCCTCTGTTCCGCCGCCGTCGCGCTTCCAAGATCGGGAGCACCAGAAGACCTCTTCCCGGCACCCTGCCGGAGGGAGGAATCACCTCCGGGAGCTTCTCCACCACCATGGATGCTTCCCGGATGAACCGTGAGTAGTCCACCTTGGACCATGGGTCCATGATCAGTAGCTATGTGATGTTCTCCTCCCCTCTTTGTTCTTCATGGATTAGACCTCGTGAGCTGCCCTACATGATCGAGGCACATATGTAATCTTTCTGCTGTTGCTATGCAGAGTTTGCTAGGATCCGATGGATTATGAGATTATGTTCAGATTGTAATTGAGTTATATATTTGATTCTCTTCTTTTATATTTATGTTCTTGAGTAACTCTTGCATGTTCTCCGTTGCTGTTTATTGCTTTGGCCAAGTAGTAGGTAGTGACTCCAAGAGGGAGCGTTATGCATGATTGTGGGTTCATGCCCCCCGATGACTAGCTTGAGTGACAGAAACATGGGTCTCGGGGATGTGTTGTTGCCACAAGGGGGGAAACAACGGTGCTTGTAGTTGCGGGTGCAAGGATTGTTTACTTTACGCAAAGTTCTTTAATGCAGTTGTCAGTTGCTTTGAGAATACACTTTGGGTGGGATTCGCAACTTAATACCAGCGAGATGTTCTGGATAGATATCTCAAGGTGGATGATTAGTGGGTAGATGCAGATGGATTTCGTTCTACTTGTCTTGGCGTACCGCCCGTGCTTTTGAGACTCTTCCTTTCTGTTTTGCATAATTAGCATTGGTTTGCGCACATAATCCTGTCAATTGCCCAGCTGTAATTTGTTTACCTCGCATTGATATTTTATCGTCTTTGGGAGAGAGACATCACTAGTGAACATCATGTCCAAAAAACATCACTATTTTATATTGTGATTTCATCCTATTCATTGATATATTCCACTTTAAAGTATTGTTCTTATGTTGTTTTGGCTTATTTTACACAGTTTACAACTTTCCAGTGCCGAAGCAGCAGAACCAAAATTCAGCGGTAAAAAGTGGATACCAAGTTGCTGAATCAGATCAAGTCCAAATGCAATGAAATTTTACGGGGAGCATTTTTTATGAAGATTGACTGGGGATCACCGAAGGAGGAGGTGAGGGGACCCACCAGGCAGCCAGAAGGGTGCCTGGCGTGGCCCCCCTCCTGGCCACGCCAGGCACCCTCCTGGATGCCTGGTGCCCCCCCCCCCTCGGTGCCGCCTCTCGCCTATAAGACCCCCCTGGGGTGAAAATCCTAAAAGAGGAGTCGTTTCCGTGTTTCGCCGCCGCCACGGGGCGGAAACCTACAGAGGAGAAAAGCCATCTCCGGCGGGCAGATTTTGTCGAGGAGATCACCTCCCGGAAGGGGAGATCATCGCCATCATCATCATCATCGAGATCATCATCAACATCATCCCCAACATCAGCACCATCTCCATCCCATCTCATCTCACAATTGCAACTTGTGTTGTAATCCGTACTATCTATCCTTTCTACTCTGTTGGTGTTGATTACTACTTTGTGGTGAATGCTATTGAGCTTTGTTGGAGAAATATCATTGTGTCCATATTGTTTATCACCCATCTATCACCTCTGATCATGATCTCTTTTATGTCTTGTGAGTAGTTACTTTAGTTCTTGAGAACATGGGAGAAGTCTAGTTGTTAGTAGTCATATGATGTTGAAGTATTATGTGTTGTTTGATACTTAAGTTGTGTTGTTATTTCTCTAGTGGTGTTATGTGAGTCGAACACATAACACTTCACCTTTCATGGGCCTAGAGGAATACATTGTGCACAAAGGATGCTTATGGTGGGTTGCCAGAGTGACAGAAACCTGAACCCCAGTTCGCAGACTTTCATACAAGGGAGTTATGGATCCTTGATCGTAATGCTATGGTTAGGCTTATGCCTTAATTACTACCTTGTATTTGCGGATGCTTGCAAGGTGTGTACTCATAAGAGTACACTTATCTTAGTCTAGAAGGTGTACTAGCATTGATCCACCCACCCACATTTATCAACACGATATATATTGCTTGGCGGAGTATGGTGAAAGTGACTTGACTATCTCTCCCGTGTTTTCTCGAGAACTCTTTAACTTTTATAAGTTCAGTTCCTGGGCTTATCCTTGTTAAAGGATTGGGCCACTTGTTACTCCTCAATTGCCCTGTTTACTTTGCCTGTCTTTTACTTTTCTGTTGCTTAAACCAAAAACCCCTAAATATTTACCTTTGAGTGTTTGCAGCCCTTTCCTTATCCAGTGTCACTTATCAACACCTTCTGCTCCTCATGGGATCGATACTCTTATTTATCGAAAAGCTACAATTGATCCCCTAGACTTGTGGGTTATCAAGAATCGTTTATTGGCGCGGTTAGAAGGGAAGGCAACCCAACTAAACCTATTAACTTCTCCGCCATCAACGAGCTTTTCTGGCGCCGTTGCCGGGGAGTGTAGCGCTATTGGTAAGTGAAGCCGTTAAGGGAACTTTTATTTTCTGTTGTTACTTTCAGTCCTTGTGGACTCTTCTGCTGTTGGTTCGTTGCTGGTAAGGAGCCGCCCCATGACTGTGGTGGTCACTCCTACCCCTACTGAAATTGTGCCCTATAAAATACCATCTGGTATTGTTGATTATGTCTTGGCTAATCGTTATACAGGAGAAGGACATCCGGGAGAACACCTGCTATATTTATCACAATTATGTTCTTTATTTAAGCTTGCAGGTGTGACGATGGAGTTCGTCATGAAGAAACTATTCTCCATATCACTCAAAGATAAAGCTTCAGATTGGTATAAGCTACTCGATAACTCTGATCTGCTTGAATGGCCAGAGCTTATGTCTCTCTTTTATGCAAAGTTTTATCCTCTTCGTGAAATTCACCAAGACAGGAACTACATCTACAATTTTTGGTCTCGCGACGGAGAGAGCATCGCTCAAGCTTGGGGGAGACTGAAGTCCCTGATGCTCAAATGCCCAAACCATGAGCTCCGCAAGGAAATTATACTTACAAATTTTTATGCCAGGCTTTCTCGTCAAGACAAGGAGATGTTGGATGCCTTCTCTAGTGGGGTATTCCAGACCAGAAGTATGGAAGAAAAATGGGATCTTATATAAAGGATCCAGAAGAACACTGAAGACTGGGAAATTGATAAAGGTATTGAACCCGCTATAAACTATTAGCATGACTACATTGAGAGTTATGTGAAGACTGATTACTTTAATACCTTTTGCTCTAAAATTGGTCTTGATTCCCAGCTAATGGTTGAATTTTGCAAGGACTTTGCTTCTCATATTGATTCTTACAGGAAGAAGGAGAATCAACATCATAAACCTTTCAAGGAGTCACCAATTGAGATTAATGTTACTGATCCTGTTTTACCTGCAGTTTTGTATGAACAGCCTCCTTACCCCTCCAGGATAAAGGAGCACTCTTTTGCTACAGGTATTTTAAACAAGAATGGAAGGACCACTGACGAACCTGAGGACATGATCAAGGTCCAGCCTCAAGTTTCAATGGTCAAGGATCTGGTAACCAATGATATCGAAGAATCTACTATTAGTTTTTGTGTTGTTGCCACTAACATTGTCACAGCCAGGAAAAAGGCCCAATTTCAGGTACACCAGTTGTATCTGTCAAAATAGGAGATCATAATTACTATGGGCTATGTGATTTGGGATCTAGCGTCAGCGCTATTCCCTTCACACTTTATCAAGAGATCATGCACGATATTCAGCCGTGTGAGATCGAGGACATAGATGTCACTATCCATCTTGCAAATAAACAAACAATCTCTCCAGTTGGGATTGTAAGAGATGTTGAAGTACTCTGCGGGAAGGTAAAATATCCTACAGAATTTCTTGTACTTGGTTCAGTGCAAGATAGTTTTTGCCCTATTATCTTTGGTAGGTCCTTCCTCAGCACTTGCGGAGCTATCATAGATTGCAAAAAGGTAAAGTTTCTGTTGAATTCAACGGGGAGCCGTATGAATTTAATTTTTCTAAGTTTTCTAAGTAGCCTCGTGGTCCTGACCTGTCAAGTAATGACAAAATAATTGAAGAAATTGCTTCCATTGCTATTCCTCCTAATGACACTTTGCAGCAATTTATGGAAGAACACGAGAATGATATACATATGCAGGAAAGGGATGAACTAGAAGACATATTTTTAAGACAAACTCCCATCCTGAAGCACAACCTCCCGGTCGAACCTTTAGGAATCCTCTCGCAACCAAAAGAAGACCCGGTGTTCGACCTAAAACCACTACCCGATACGCTCAAGTATGCTTATTTAGATGAAAAGAAAGTATATCCTGTTATTATCAATTCTAACTTTTCAGGGTATGAAGAAGCGCGATTATTGGAGACAATCCGCAGACACCGAGGTGCTATTGGTTATACTCTTGATGATCTCAAGGGTATTAGTCCATCCATTTGCCAACATACTATCAATCTCGAGCCCGATGCTAAACCAGTTGTTGATCATCAACGACGGTTGAACCCAAACATGAAGGACGTGGTTAGGACGGAGGTTCTCAAACTTCTAGCCGCAGGTATCATCTATCCTATAGCTGATAGTAAGTGGGTAAGTCCCGTTCATTGTGTTCCTAAGAAAGGAGGTATGACTGTTGTTCCTAATGATAAAAATGAACTAATTCCTCAAAGGACTATTATTGGATATAGAATGTGTATTGATTTCAGGAAGTTAAACAAGGCCACCCGGAAGGACCACTATCCTTTGCCCTTTATTGATCAGATGCTCGAGCGGTTGTCTAAAAACACCCACTTCTGCTATCTTGATGGGTACTCTGGCTTCTCCCAGATTCACGTCAACACCGCGGATCAAGAGAAGACCACTTTCACGTGTCCTTACGGTACTTATGCTTATAGGCGTATGCCTTTCGGTTTGTGTAATGCACCTGCTACTTTTCAGAGGTGCATGTCTGCAATATTTCATGGTTTCTGTGAGGAGATTGTAGAAGTTTTCATGGACGACTTTTCCGTCTACGGAAACTCCTTTGACCACTGTCTCCACAATCTTAATAAAGTTTTGCAGAGATGTGAAGAAACAAATTTGGTGCTCAATTGGGAAAAGTGCCATTTCATGGTTAACGAAGGGATAGTTCTTGGACACAAGATTTCCGAAAGGGGAATTGAAGTGGACAAGGCAAAAATTGAAGCTATTGAAAGGATGCCTTATCCAAGGAACATTAAAGGTATTCGTAGTTTTCTAGGTCATGCTGGTTTCTATAGAAGATTTATCAAGGACTTTTCTAAGATCTCGAGACCCCTTACCAATCTTCTCCAGAAGGATGCCCCTTTTGTATTTGATGAAGATTGTAAGGATGCTTTTGAAGTTCTTAAGAAAGCCTTGATAACCGCTCCTATAGTACAACCACCTGACTGGAATTTGCCCTTTGAAATTATGTGTGATGCTAGTGATTTTGCTGTTGGAGCTGTTTTAGGACAAAGGGTTGACAAGAAGCTGAATGTCATCCACTATGCCAGCAAAACACTTGATAGTGCTCAAAAGAATTATGCTACTACCGAGAAGGAATTCTTGGCAGTGGTGTTTGCTTGTGATAAGTTTAGGCCGTATATTGTTGATTCTAAAATTATTATTCATACTGACCATGCTGCCATTAAGTATCTTATGCAGAAAAAGGATGCCAAACCAAGACTCATTAGGTGGGTACTCCTTCTTCAAGAATTTGATTTGCAGATTGTCGATAGAAAAGGAGAAGACAATCCGGTGGCGGATAATCTTTGAAGGATGGAAGATATCCCGCACGATCCTATTCCAGTCAACGACAGTTTCCCAGATGAACAGCTTGCTGTTGTAAAAGTACAATCTCATTCCGACCCTTGGTTTGCAGATTATGCTAATTTTATCGTTGCAAAGTTTTTGCCTCCAGGTTTCACATTTTAGCAGAGGAAGAAATTCTTCACGGATTTGAGGCACTACTTTTGGGATGATCCACATCTTTATAAAGAAGGTGTGGACGGGATCGTAAGAAGGTGTATACCGGAGCACGAGCAGCAGGACATTCTTCGACAATGTCACGATAGTCCCTATGGAGGACATCATGCCGGCGAAAGGACCGCACATAAAGTTTTACAATCAGGTTTTTATTGGCCTACTCTCTTTAAGGACGCCCGAAGGTACGTTCTATCTTGTGATAAGTGTCAGAGAGTTGGTAACATTAGCAGGAGAAATGAGATGCCTATGAATTACTCACTAGTGATCGAACCTTTCGATTGGTGGGGTTTTGATTTTATGGCTCCTTTTCCTCCTTCACACAAGTACACACACATCTTAGTTGCTGTTGATTATGTAACCAAGTGGGTTGAAGCAATCCCCACTGAGAGTGCTGATCACAAGACATCTTTGAAAATGCTCAAAGATGTAATTTTTCCTAGGTTTGGAGTACCAAGGTACCTCATGACAGATGGAGGGTCACACTTCACGCATGGAGCTTTTAGGAAAGCTCTAGCCAAGTACGATGTCAATCATAGGATTGCATCACCGTACCACCCTCAAACTAGTGGGCAAGTTGAGCTCACCAATAGGGAGATCAAGTTGATCTTGCAGAAAACAGTAAACAGTTCTAGAAAGGATTGGTCAAAGAAGTTAGGAGATGCTTTGTGGGCGTATAGAACTGCTTACAAAAACCCCATGGGCATGTCTCCGTACAAGATGGTCTATGGCAAGGCTTTCCATTTACCATTAGAGTTAGAGCATAAAGCTTTCTGGGCTGTCAGAGAGCTGAATGCTGACCCAAAGTTAGCTGGTGAAAAGCGTCTCATGAACTTGACTTCTCTAGATGAGTGGAGAAG
The DNA here is from genome assembly GCA_950022295.1 of Bromus sterilis. NCBI lineage: Eukaryota > Viridiplantae > Streptophyta > Magnoliopsida > Poales > Poaceae > Bromus > Bromus sterilis. The sequence goes on along the minus strand of OX465600.1, from coordinate 14,832,570 downwards.
TGAAGCTTACGAGAGCGCTAAAATGTTCAAGGAAAAGGTAAAGAAGTGGCACGATAAAAGAATTCTGAAACGTGAATTTAATGTTGGTGATAAAGTTTTGTTGTTTAGATCTCGTTTCAGGTTTTCTCCAGGTAAACTACTTTCCAGATGGGAAGTACCTTTTCATATCGAAGAAGTATATCGGTCGGGTGCAATCAAGATCAATAATTTCGAAGGCACCAAACCTCAAGTTGTGAATGGACAAAGACTCAAACATTATATGGCTGGTGATCCAATCAATGTGGATGCAAACATGATATATACAAGTACTCATGAAGAACATGTTGCAGCCCAGTTTCAGACTGCGGCAGGAGCAGAAATAGAAAAGGTATGAAATATGGTAAGAAAACACCGCGAACGTCAATAAAAGTTAACTTTTCAGAGTTTTTGCGAAATTAGGAAAATTCCAAGCCCGAGTGGAGCCGGAGAGGAGCTCCAGGGAGGCCAGGAGGCCCCCTGGCGCGGCCCCACCGGGAACCCTCCTGGTTGCCCTGGACTCCGCCTCCGACTCCACCTAGGCTTGAAACCTTCTTCTGTTTCAGAAATTTTTGCTATATATTTTCCCGGATAGTCCCGGCACCGTATCTCTCGATTTCGCGTGTTTTCTTTCTCGGTCTGTTTCTGCCAGGAAAACTTTCAGCAGATCTAGGTGCCATGGCTTCTCCAAGTTCCCCCAAGGACAAGTTCGTCGTTAACGTCATCAACCCTTATCTCGCAGAGGTGAAGAAGCACCTCAAGGTCCTTCATGTGGAGGACGGTGTCCTCCGCAAGGAAGATCTGGAGGGACCAGTCAAAGAGGGGAGCACCAAAGATCAGCTGAAGGAGATGGAACATGAGGTCTTCAAGTTCAAGAAGATGGTGGAGCGCGGTGTTGAAGCTAACTTCGACATCATGAACGAGATCGAGGCTTCCCACAAGAAGGAGATGAAGGAGATGTGGTCAAGTTTGGCCGCATTGGAAGAAAAAGTTTATGAACTCCAAGCACAGATCTATGATCTGCAGAACCAGAACTGTGAGTATGAACTAAAGTTTCTACGCATGGGTTTAGGTGCTGAGTGCAGGATCTTGGAGACGGGAATGTCCTTCGAGACTGGAGAACATCTGCCATGGAAGCGCTTCGCCGAGGAGTACCTGACTGAGAAGAACAAGAATGAGGAGTAAAACTCCTCGGGTAATGGCACCCCCTTAGCTTGTTCCAAGCTTGGGGGAGTGCCCGGTATCTTTATCTTTTTCTTTTTCTTTAGGAGTCAAGTAGAGTCGTATCATGTCTAGGAGGTCACTTTATGAAATAGGTGTTGCTCTAAGGTCTATCACTCCTCTTGTGGAGAGCTTTGTATCCGTGAGTGTGGAGTCGTCTATGAAGGAATATTAATGAGAAGTCTATTGGTTTCTTCGCTGCACCTGGTATCCTCTTCACGCAATCGACATTATGAGCTGATTCTTATGGGGAGTATTGACCTTATATCAGGTATGGCTTCGAAAACTTAATTTAATCTTGGCAAGTATAGTTTTGGTCATAACAACAAGCATGTTTTTCTCAAAGTAGCGACATAGCCAAAACCTTTGAGTTATTATGCTTGAAGTGTTATGTTGACAAGGAAGACAACTTGATGTTTCATGCTAGTTTTGATGTTTATGCTTTGTATTGCTTGCATCTAAGTTGTCATCAATTGTCTGCTCTCTCAAAGCCTTGCTAGCCAAAACTCTGTACTAAGCGGAATTCTGCTTGTACTTCCATACCTTGAAACCAACTTCTTCCACTTGAGTCCACCATACCTTCCTACTTGTGGTATTCCACTACCACTCCTAAAGTATATAATTTATGTGCTATCTTTAGATGTTCAAAATCTCCTGTTTTGTGCCGCTGATTCAGCTCATGAGGAAGTGGTGGGTGACCCATGATCTTCTTAATTTGGACAAGTTTTATCTTGGGATTGCATGTCTAATCTGCAAACCCCTAATACGAGAAGGGACTGGCATGAGTGCCCAGCTGATACGTCCAAAACGTATCTATAATTTCTGCTTGCTCCATGCATGTTTTTTTTGATATTGCTATGATCTAGATACACTTTCATACACTTTTGATCATATTTGGACTAACCTATTAACTCAGTGCACCCCAGTAGTCATATGATGTTGAAGTATTATGTGTTGTTTGATACTTAAGTTGTGTTGTTATTTCTCTAGTGGTGTTATGTGAGTCGAACACATAACACTTCACCGTTCATGGGCCTAGAGGAATACATTGTGCACAAAGGATGCTTATGGTGGGTTGCCGGAGTGACAGAAACCTGAACCCCAGTTCGCAGACTTTCGCACAAGGGAGTTATGGATCCTTGATCGTAATGCTGTGGTTAGGCTTATGCCTTAATTACTACCTTGTATTTACGGATGCTTGCAAGGTGTGTAATCATAAGAGTACACTTATCTTAGTCTAGAAGTTGTACTAGCATTGATCCACCCACCGACACTTATCAACACGATATATATTGCTTGGCGGAGTATGGTGAAAGTGACTTGACTATCTCTCCCGTGTTTTCTCGAGAACGCTTTAGCTTTTATAAGTTCAGTTCCTAGGCTTATCCTTGTTAAAGGATTGGGCCACTTTCTACTCCGCAATTACCCTGTTTACTTTGCCTGTCTTTTACTTTTCTGTTGCTTAAACCAAAAACCCCTAAATATTTACCTTTGAGTGTTTGCAGCCCTTTCCTTATCCAGTGTCACTTATCAACACCTTCTGCTCCTCGTGGGATCGATACTCTTATTTATCGAAAAGCTACAATTGATCCCCTAGACTTGTGGGTTATCAAGAATCGTTTATTGGCGCGGTTAGCAGGGAAGGCAACCCAACTAAGCCTATTAACTTCTCCGCCATCAACAGCCACCACACACTTCTTGTAGTAAATAAGAATGGACGATGTCATCACACTATAAGAATTGAACCAAAAATGCTAATATAAAACATGAAATATGTGAGTACCCATGCTTGTGTCCTAGGAGGTGAACTTGAGTGGGTTGATTATAGCACAAGGAACCTAACATCTAAGCTGTATTCGGCTCGTACACTGCTTTTAAGATGAGACTTGTTAATATATTACTAGCGGCATGTGATCTGCATGTTGATGACCACAAGTGTATGAGATCTATCGTAGCATTTTCGATAAGTAGGAGTATCGATCTCAACGAGAAGCAAAAGGTAAAGACAAGTGATTTTGAGCAAGGAATAAGTGCAAGCACTGCAAGGTAACTTTTTAAGGGTATTTGTAATAGTTGACAAGTAAATAAAGGAGCAAACAAAATAAATAATAATAAAGTGCAGCAAGTGACCTAATCCTTTTGAACACAAAGGATAATCCGAGAAGTTTTACTTATAAAAGCTAAAGCGTTCTTGAGGACAGACGGGAGAGATAGTCAAGTTACTTTCATCATATTCCACCTAGTAGTATCTACTTTTTTGATAAGTGTTGTGTGGGCGAACCTATGCTAGCACACCGCCTAGACTAAGACAAGTGCACTCTTACAATTAAATCTCTTGTAAGCATCCGCAAATACAAGAGAGAAATTAAGGTAAACATAAATGTAGTTATAAACTCTAGGATCCTACACTCCCTCGTGCAAAAGTACGGAAACCGAGATTCAGATTTCTGTCACTCCGGCAACCCACTATAAGCATCCTTAATATACAATGCCTACCCTAAGCCCTTAAAAGGTGAAGTCATATGTAGTTGTCGTTCACATAACACCACTAGAAGAATGACACCACAACTTAAATATCAAACCAGCATATATTACTTCAACATCATATGACTAATAGCAACAAGACTTCTCTCATGTCCTCAAGAACTAAGGTAACTACTCACAAGATATAAAAGGAATTATGATCAGTGGTGATAAATATATGATGAACAATCTGATCGGAACAATAATTCTTCGATAAAAATTAATAGCATCAACCAAAACAGTAATCAACATGGGTAAAGTAAAAGGGATGAATTATACGAGGTACAACGCTAATTGCAATGGTAAAGTGAGATGGGATGAGATGAAGATGGTGCTAATGTTGAGTAAGATGGTGATGATGATCTCGATGATGCTCGTGATGATGGTGATGGTGATGATGATGATATCCCCCTTCAAGAGGCGTTTTTTCACGTAGAATCTAGCCGCCGGAGAGGTCTTTTCATCTCTACTGGTTTCTGCCTCGCAGCGGCGGCGCAAAATTGGTCTGATCTGCCCCCCCTCTCCGAGGTCAAAAGGAGCATATATGCGAAAGGTGGGTCACAACACCCAGACAGCCAGGGAGCGCGGCCAGTAATTGGCGCTTAAGCTCCTAGACGACTTCCATGACTAGCCAAAGCAACTCATGGCAAGTTGCATATTTTTGGCGTTTGGCACGATTACATCAATTAGTGTCAGAATTTGTGTATTATTGAAACAGAACGCCTAATTACTTGCATATAGGGATGCCAACAACTTTGCGCAGAGTACAAATAAATAGTTTAGCCTTGATGGGCAAAAGAGAAAGAGAGAAGTCATGTGTAGTTTCAGTTGAAGTGGGTGCTGCTCGAGTTAAATGTTTAAATTCTGATAATACAAATCTTCAGCTCGCCGTAATATTCAGAAATTTAGAAAACCTGAAGATTGCTTTGGAATTATCAAGGAAATCTCAATTGATTTAATTATTTCTGATAACAAAATATCTTTTTTCTTTGAATTTCATTCACATTACTATAAAGTTCGAGGCACAATTTTCAACACCGTCCAAAATTACCGAATTTTGTAAATTTTTATTACATATTTAAATTTTAATAGAGAGAATATAGAAATTGGGCACATCGGACAAACGTTGAAAATTGCATCGCATATATCATCGATAGAGTTAGCAAAGTCCTAGTTTAGATTATGCACAAACACAATGACGCTTGCTATAACGAGCATCCACCATTAGAAAACAATTTTTAAATGTTGATCATGTATTTTTTTTAACGGTTATAGGTTGAGGGGAATTTAAAATACCTCCAATTCACAACACATTTGGCAATAAGTCCTTGAAAAAATAAGCAAGCCAAATAAACTCGTATCCGATCACAAATTCAACTATATTGTTTATGAATGGAGTGGGTAATGTTAAATGTAGTTTCACTATACTTTTGTTGGGCTTCCTATGTGCTTGAAAGGTTAGGCACGCTTTTTAGCCTTTGTAAATGTTATTGTAATTTTATAATATTTTGTTATTTGGTTTGGCACAAGAAAAGATGATGATATAATGTGGCGTTTTGATAGGATTTTCTGGCACCATGATTCCGTTTTATCTGCTAATTTAAAGCGACAACATCTACATATATGTATGCCATATGACCGAAGCTTGAAAAATACAAACCAAACATGTAAAAAGGAGCAAATTGTTTTAGGTACTTTCACGATGAAACACATAGGTACCAATTGGAACCTAGTTCTATAAGTCATCAACCCTTGAACATACATGAACTATGTTTCTAATAAATTTAAGCTTATAGTACTAGTGAAAAACAAAAAGACTTACTGAATCTTACAATAATTAAGTTGATGATCAGGATGGTGATTAGCAATCAGAAAAAATATCACATCTGATTTTTTTGGATGGGTTATTTAATATATTGGATGCCTATTTTGATGTAAACTTATCCAGCATGGTACTCCCTACACTACCTAGATATCTTCAGTCCTAATGATACCCAGGTTCAATACCAGTTATATATAGCCCATTCAAAAAGAAAATTACAAATGTCCTAAACATAGTAAACCAACAGAAAAAAGTGGTATACACACATAATATTAATCTTCAAATCATTGGATGATAGAAACCAAGATATTTATCAATATATAATGCTAAAGTCCAGCAAATGTATAATACAAACCAATCTTATTGAGAAAATTGTTGAACATAGCAGAGTATCTCTATTCTCGTGGTTGAATCGGTTAGCCCGTATAGTGAAAAATATACTAAGGTTTCCCGCGTAAGAAATAACAAATTTCCATAGGTAATTACTTGTAGGTTAATTACAACCAAAATATATAAAAATGATATACTGCCTTTGTATGGAATTAACTACCATTGAAACAGATGTATCAAGCTAGTATTTAACATGATAAGTTGTTATTGTGAATCCCAATCACAATCCATACACGTCGGATGGTTAAAATACACATAACCTCGACAACTATAATTCATGTTTTTGTGGTACGCAAGGGTAAACTCAGCAACCTCAAAATATTAGACCATGTTGCTTACTATCCTCAAGTTACTACACGTGGTGAAGAAGAAGCAAAAACTTGTGAATATCTATGGCATTTCCCCGTAAGAATTAAGGATTGCTAAATAAAATTGACCTTATGTGCCATGTTTCAGGAACTTGTGGTCCAATGTTGAAAGAACTACATGATGCCCCGCACCTTGTTGCGGGAATTGTTTGCAATATAATTCAGTGAAACGTTTGGTTAAATGAAACATGAATATTTAAAACAATAAGTTTATAACTAATATGTGGATTTAATATAAATATCATAACAAATGAAAATTTTCATGCATACATGTTGCATGTTAGGGTGAATTTTTATTATGCATAGTGGCATATTGAGGTGGGTCTTTTCTTATGCATGATACATGATGAGGTGGCATGCTTGCATGTTGATAGCAATATGCTAATGGGGACTAGCTATTTAGATATACTAGACGATGCCTCACACGTTGTTGTGGGGAAATTTTATAATATAATTCAATGAAATGTTTGGTTAAATGAAATATGAATATTTGAAACAATAACTTTTGAAGTAATATATGAATTTAACATAAATATCATAATAAGATGAAACTTCCATGCATGCATGTTGCATGTTAGGGTGAGTTATTATTATGCATCGTGGCATATTGAGGTGGGCTTTTAATCATGAATGTTGAATGAGGAGGCGACACCCTTGCATGTAGAGAGAAATATGCTAGTGGGGCCTAGATATTTAGATATAGAAGATAACCTGATTGCGAAGTGATAAATAGTGATAAAATTGGACATCCCATATTGATTATTATGTTATGGAACTCTATAATTGTAGAGGAAAGTTTATTCCGACAAAACCTTGCGAGACACGAATGCTATGATGAGTACATGATACACAAATATCAGTAAGATTCTTGACGACTAGAGCCTTAAATATGTATGATAACCAAAGCCTGAGCGGACAAATTCTAATCTTGTTGTCTGCCCTATTAATTTTTAGTAGGCCTATTTTTTAATGAAATTGGGATGTTAAACTATTTTGCTGAAATGCATATAATAACTTATGATGAAAGGCATGGCAGCCTACGAGGGGCACTCTAGGAGGAATTTCATGGATCATAGTCAGAGGAGGCACACCATATATACCTCAAATATATCTTTTGTAATGCACTGTTACGATTGAATTCTCATATTTAAGAGGTCCATTCGTTGTATTGTTATGTCATACATTGTGCACTATGTGCTAAACTGGTGAACAGAAAGGGAGAGCTTAATGAAGCCATTGTACAGAAAACTTTATTAACAACAACGAAAATATGTGGACATGTCTATGAAGAAGTCTAAGGACATCATGCAACTAGTACATTGATGGCACTGTATAGTGCTCCTCGTTGGCTACCCCAAGTGGAAGGTTGAGATGTAGAACGCAACAAATTTCCCTCGATGAAGATACCAAGGTTTATTTCTCTAGTAGGACTCAAAATGCAACAAGAAGGTGGCAAGAAAAGAATGTCGCCGTTTACAACCTAGAGGTTGCTTACTTGACATGGAACTGCACACAAAATCAAATAACTTTGCTCGCAATGAGTACAGAGAGGTTGTCAATCTCTCCGGTCTTGTTGTTTACAAAGGATCAAAAAACAAGTGGAAATAGTAATGGTGATTGCAACGGAAAGGGAGTAAAAGCAGCAAAGATCAACGGTGCAATCTATGGTGGAAATAAGGACCGTGGTCCCATGAATTTCACTAGTGAAGTCTCTCTCCCAAAAGATGACAAACAACTATGTTGGGTGAACAAATTACAGCTGGGCAATTGACAGAATTATAAACGCACCGCAATGCTAATTATGCTAAAAGAAAGCTAGAGGCTCAATTGTATGGACAGTACGCCGAGACGAGCATACCATTTATTCATCAGCTTCTACTCATTAATCATCCACCTTGAGATATCTATCCAGAACATCTCATTGGTATTAAGTTGCGAACCCCAACCAAACTGTAGGATCAAAGCAATACACAACTGCATTAACACACTATGTGTAAGGTAAACAATCCTTGCAACCGCAGTTACAAGCACTGTTGTTTTTTCACTGGTGGCAACAGCACATCCCTAGTCTCATGTTTCTGTTACTCAATCTAGAAATCAAGGGGCATGAACCCACAATCAAGCATAACGCTCCCTCTTGGAGTCATTATCTACTACTTGGACAAAGCAATAAAAATCAACGGAGAACATGCAAGAATACTCAAGAACTAAAACATAAAAGGTAAACCAAATATATTACTCATCACAATCTGAACATAATCTCATAATTCATCGGATCCCAGCAAACACAACATAGTAATAAAGAAACTAATACATAAGTGCCTTGATCATGTAGGGAAGCTCACAAGGGCTAAGAATTGAGGCACAAGATTGGAGAGAAGACATCACATAGCTACTGATCATGGACCCATGGTCCAAGGGGGACTACTCAGGGCACATCCGGGAAGCGCTCATGGTGGTGGAGAAGCTCCCGAAGATCAATCCACCATCCGACAGGGTGCCGGGACAGGGTCTTCTAGCGATCCCGATCTCGGGATCGCGGCGGCAACATAACAGTGGTGAAAATCACATAACGGAGGGCCTCCCGAGGGTTTTCGGAGCGAGAGGTAAATATAGGCGGAAGGGGGGCACCAGGGGGGCCCACCAGACCAGACGGCTAGGTGACGCCACCCGACCCTAGGCCGCGCTAGGGGCCCGCCTTGTGAGGCGGGGCACCTCTCCGGCTCCCCTTCGGGCTTCTGGAGTCTTCTGATCTGCTAATTTTTTATATGATTTTTCCCAATTTTTTCGAGCACTTTAATAATTGGTATTTTCCTGCAATGCACGGACAACAGAAACTGGCACTAGGACACTGAGTTAGTAGGTTAGTCCAAATATGTTAAAAATGTATGAAAGTGTAGCAAAACATATAACAAAGTAACTCATATAAGCATGGAACAAGCATAAATTATATATACGTATCAACGTCCCCAACCTTAATTCCTGCTCGTTCTCGAGCAGGTATATGATAACAAAAATAATTTCTATGGTGACATGATAGTAACAAATATTTGAACTTTAAAATACAGCAAGCAAGATATGCAATTCGAGTTAAGACAATAACAAGAAGAGTCTATATCTAGTACTGAAACTACCAAAGTAAGAACATAAAGGTGCAAGAGCTCTCGTCGTCCGTGACTCGAATATTTCTAATCGCTTTTTGAATGCAAGAAATGAGAGATGAGTTTAGAGCACAAAAATACTAGATAGTTAATTGAGAACTCAATCTACTAAAACTTCACACTTGGTCTCCTTCGAAATCTTCTTGTGACTCGTCCCCAAATCACTAGTCAGGCACAAATTAAACTGGTCCTTTTCCTTTTGAATTTAAGTACTCATGTAATGAATGAGCGCAACCAAGATAGTTGGCACTTAGAATGGCAAATAGAATAATGATGGGGAAGAAAAACAAAAATATGAGAATAAAAATAAATAAATAAATAGATTAATTGAGAACTCAATCTTCTAAAGTTTCACACTTGGTCTCCTTTGGGATCTTATTTTGACTCATCCCCAGACCACTAGTCAGGTACAAGTCAAACTGATCATCTCTCTTTCAATTTTGAGCACTCATGCAATCGATGAGCGTGAGCAAAATATGTTCGCACTAAGGATGACAAAGCGAAAAATGATGAGGAAGAAAGAAAAAAAAGTTGTGAAAGAGTCACATCAATGAGAACAATCATAGGCGAGAGAAAGTCAAATGATAAATATGATGTGAGGAGTAGAAATTGTCATGCAACGGATGCACATAGGTGCAGGGTCGGTCCAAATTAATTTTAGGCCCGGGGCAAAAAATTATAATTATTTTTTGTACTAAAATTTTATAATTCTCTAGATCTTATTTATAACATGTTATATTCTTATAAACACAATTATCTTTTGTTGCCATAGTTTAACCACATGATAGTGTACTAGAGTTAATAATATTAGTATTTTTTTTGTTGTTGTACTGGATATCATAGAAAAATATTAAAATGTATTTTGTAATGAAAAAATTAGCTAGAAATATATTTAAGTATAATACATAATTTATAATCCCAGTTTCGGGATATAAGTTGTATATGTTCTGTCACAAAATCATTTTTCTTTAACTTTGAATAAATTTATAAAAAAAAGTCAACATCTATGATATCTAATAAATACAATATGAAAATTTGTTTTAAGATAAATGTGATGATACCAATTTGTTATAATTTATATCGATATATTTATCTACAATTTGATCAAAGTTAAATTATTTTACTTTTTGAAAGAAAAAATAATATACCTTATATTCAGGAATGGAGATAATACAATTTATGAAAATAATCCTCAAAAAGTATGATCCAAAAAATATCATAATAGTGGTTTCTAGTATATTATTAAGTAAGCGTATCTATGGAAAGTTTATAATATAAACTGAGATAATGATCTCATTTTTAGTCCTTTTTTGAACATACTTTGTACTTTGTGTATAAACAAGAATGTTTGGGGTAATTATCAGAAATATAAAATGTGTGCATTCTAATCAATTTTCTATGTAAATTTTATTATTTATTATGCACTTATAAAAATGTGCTTTCTATCATCATTAAACATTTTTATTTGGTGAAGTATTTTTGTTCATATATATTGATATTAATTTAGACATATTATAGGTGAAAAACAAAAGGAAAGTTAGGTGTTGTCGAACAAAAGTGTAATTCATGCATTAACTTTAAAATACTGAGTATTATTATTTCATTATGTGTAATGAATAATTGTATAATGATTATATATATATATATATATTACAATTTTCGGCCCTTAATATCTTGGGCCTTGGGCGGTCGCCCTTTTTGCCCGGCTTATGGGCCGGTCCTGGTGCCTGGTCAGATCCAATTACTCCGTTGTTGTATTAATATATAAGATATTATTATGAAGTAGTTCACAAAATGGAGACCAATAAGAAAACAGAGATATTATTATTAAGTAGTTCAGATGGTGCATACAGAAGTCTAAAACATGTACCATGAGGTCCGGATATCAACGGGACGCTCCCTTTTTGGCTTCTTTCGTGGACTCGGTCCAGGTACCGCTGTTGTGGCGCGCGCTGCAAAGAGAACATCGAGCTATTTGGTCAGATTCAAGATTAGTTTTCAGAAAAAGAAGGTTATGTACGCTAGTATAATGAAAAATGAAATAGATAAAATGAAATAGAAAACTGAATCCAAGCTATATCCATCTCACGCCTTGATTTATCTTGGCAAGATCCTACATTCTTCTCTTGTACTACTCGTACAAAGCCTTGTCCAGACGAGAGCACGGTTGTTGGCATCACACGGGCGACCACACCATCCACAGAGGGACCAGCATCATGCACAAAAGCTAACAACGCCCCCACGCAAGCAGGATCAGAAAGAAGGAGCAACTTCCTGCCAATTTCACCAACCCAGCAAAGAACTGGACCACAAAATCACAGAATTGGGAAACTCTGGAGCATGAAAAGGGTGCAGCCGTCCAGCCGTTCTCAGGATTGGCACCTGCGTCTGTCTCTTCTCCACGAGGATCATCTTTTGTTCCATCGAAGGGATGAACAATAGTTCTCATTTTTCTACCGCTACAGTCTCCAGCTAAGACGGTGAATTTTGTGCAGATATATCTGGTTATCAGGGTTTTCCCAAATTGTGCTTCCTCAATTGTGTATGTTCATGTATGGTCATTCTCCATTATTGGTCTAAAGCCAGCGTTATAGCTCAATTGTTCAAGTTTCTTTAACCAGGAAAATACGAATGATTTTATCATTTGTGCAATACTGGCCCGAATAAAGGTGCTTCTAGTTCATCTCATAGAGTAAAATTTGTTGGGAATAAAACTATTCATGCGGAAAAAAACGTCGTCTATCTCTTTTCCCCTTCTATAGGCAATAAATCGTTCTTCCTCCAAAAAAGAGGTTGTACGCCGATCTCTATTTCAAGTGATGCACACATCAGATTATACACCGTTCATTACAACCCTTGCAGTTGTGCAAAAAAAGCAGAAATATACCACGATACAACTCACGCACCATGATTCTATAGCTAACACGCCAACCAAACATGGTAAATTACTATTCAAAAAAAAGTTAAGTGAGTGAATAAAATATTGTAACTCATAGGTTCCAACAGTTTAATATTATGTTTCCATGCATTTTGGGAGCAACAATGAAATTTCGTGCATTTTATTTTAGTTAAGGGGTTTAATGATTTTTACTCAACGCACTCTCGGCCTCTTGAGTTGTCCCACTGCATTAGGAGTGCATTTTCCTTCCATTTCTGAATATAATCCACGGTAATTTTTTAACTATACAAAAAAGTAGGTGAAATATGTGCCGGACGCTTGAAAACACACGGTTGATAATAAATGTGATTGTACTCAACTGGATGATGCAATTAAATTAAGTAATTTATCTAAACACATACACTAATTAGCATTTCAAATAAATATTTATCGGGTTTAGTTTAGTTTGTGTGTATTGTAATGCTGGTTCTACCATGGGAAGGCCAAAATCTGAATAAATTTGTGTATGTCTATTATCTAGCTACACAGGGCCGGTCCAAATTAATTTTGTGCCCGGAACGAAAAATTATAATTAATTTTTGTACTAAATTTTTATACTTATCTAAATCTTATTTATAACACGTTATATTCTTACAAACACAATTATCTTTTGTTGGCATAGTTTAACCACATGATAGTGTACCAGAGTTAATAAATATTAGTTGGTTTGTTTATTGTTGTACTAGATATCATAGAAAAATATTAAAATGTATTTTGTAACAAAAAAATTAGCTAGAAATATATTTAACTATAATATATAATTTATAATCCCCCGTTTCGGGATATAAGTTTTATATGTACTGTCACAAAGTTATTTTTCTTAAACTTTGAATAAATTTATACAAAAAATTCAACACTTATGCTATCTAATAAATACAATATGAAAATATGTTTTAAGATAAATGTGATGATACCAATTTGATATATTTTATATCGATATATTTATTTACAAATTTGACTGAAGTTAATGAATTTTAATTTTTTGAAAAATAATATACCTTATATTCAGGAATGGAGAGAATAAATTTATCGAAAAAATCCTCAAAAAGTATGATCCAAAAAATATCACAATAGTGGTTTCGATTATGTTAATATGTAAGCGTATCTTTAGAAAGTTTTATAATATAAACTGAGAGAATGATCTTATTTTCAATCTTTTTTTGTACATACTTTGTGCTTTGTATTTAAACAAAATGTTTGGAGTAATTATCAGAAATATAAAATGTGTGAATTCTAATATGTTTTCATATGTAAATTTTATTATTTGATATGCACTTGTAAAAATGTGCTTACTATCATCATTAAACATTTTAATTTTGTGAATTTTTTTGTTCATATATATTGATATTTATTTAGATATATTATAGGTGAAAACCAAAAGGCAAAGTTATCTGTTGTCGAACAAAAGTTTAATTCATGCATTACCTTTAATATAGTGAGTATTCATGTAGATTATGTTGAACATTTTTAGAATCCTGAAAAACCTAACAGAAAAAAAGTTACGGCCGTTTGAAGATCTGGAGGCCCAAAAAAAGAGAAAATAATGAAAAAAAAATTGAACTTAGTAGTGGCGCATTTCATACAAAATGCGCCACTAGTACCAGAATTTATTTTTTATTTTTTTAAAAATATATATTTTTAAATTTTAAAAAAAAATTCAAAATAGGCTAGAGGACAAATCGGGAAGTTAAAAAAAAGGTGAAAATTTTACATAGTAACATTAAAAAATTTAAAAAAATAAAATTTTAATTTTTTTTTAAAAAAAACAAAATTTTTAAAAAGTTCAAAAATATGCTAATGATCCCATCGAGAAAGTTTCAAAAAAATGTTGAAAATTTTAGCACACCCGTGAACATTAACAAGGTCCTAGACATCAACATGGTATAATAGGATTTATATGTTAGATATATCAACAAGTGACTGCTAGGTGAGCTGGAGTGAGAGTTGAATAGAACCGAGAAGTTAAGCGTGCTGGGCTGGAGTAGTGCTAGGATGGATGACCCTCGGGGAAGTTTGACCACGGAGGTTAGTTTGACCTGAGATTAAGCATAGTGACCGGGCATTAAGCATACTAACTTGAGATTAAGAAAAAAAATAAAAAAATAAAAAATAAAAATAAAAAAAATGTTTTCCAGATCCAGATTCAAAATTCAAAATTAAAAAAAATTTAATAGTGGCGCATTTTCAGAATGCGCCACCCCTAAGAGCTTATAGGTGGCGCATTCTGAGATGCGCCACGCCTAAGGGTCTTAGGGGTGGCGCATCCAAAATGCGCCACCTATAAGCCCTTATTAGTGGCTTGTAGTTAGTGGCACATCCATAATGCGCCACTAAACAGAAAAAAAGGACGCCACTAAAAGGGCATTCCCTAGGCAAGGCGTCGAGCAATTAAGGCACCCACATTATAATCAAACCTCCCTGAGAGGGCGGTTGCCAGGATAGCAATATCCGGCGCAGAAATGCTGCTCGTGTTGTCACGAGCTAACACCCCTCTAGCAATAAAATACGCAAAATACCTGATGTGTGGGAATAAGATGCTGGAGATTTTTGACCGATGAATATCCCTCGTATCCATGCTACAGAGAGAGTTGAAGACGGTTCTCAGCTCGGAGGGCTGAGAGCTTATCTTCGTTGTCAGTCCAACGTTCGGCACACCTATTATTTCACAAAACTTTTCCAAAGGCATGGTCAAAAGATTATTGTAAATTTTAAACTCAACAGAACCAGTATCAAGGTTATATCTAAAACTGTTAATGAAACTGGAGGTGAGTTTTTGATACTGAGCAACACGGCACGTTGCGAGCCGCGTCAGACCTGCATTAGCACAAAGATTATAGAACTCCTCCTTAATTCCTGCAGCTTCAAGGAATTCATTGCACGGGTAACCAAAGGTTTTGCAGGTAGGAATATAGGTAGCAGGGGTCTCGGTCTTGGATTCTGCTGCAGCCTTAGCAGTCTGGGTTTCAATATAGTAGCCAAGAAAAGTAGTATCATCAAGAGTAGTGGAAGCATCATCAAAAGCATCGGACATAGTGACAGACTCAGTAGAAGCATCATGTGGTGGCGGTGAAGCAAACTTACTCATAACAGAAGGTGAATCAAGTGTAGCACTAGTGTTCAGAACATTACATTTTCTTGTACGGGATGGTAAGATTGGAACCTTGGGGTCTCCTTTCTTACCCATAGAGGATGATGTGCAGCAGATAGGATACTTCAAGTAGACTTGTAAATATTGCTATGCTCCCCGGCAACGCCGCCAGAAAACGGTACTTGATGACCCACAACCGTAAGGGATCGAGATAGTCTTCGCGGGTAAGTTAACCCAATTTATTGATTCGACACACGGGGAGCCAAAGAGTATTTATAAGCTTTGACAGTTGATTTGTCAATTCAACCGCACCTGAAATATACTTTCTTGCAACGAAAGATAAGTGGTAATGGTAATATGATAGTGATGGTGGCGACAACAAAAGTAAACAGCAAAAGTAACAACTAATGACCAGCAGGATTGAAAACACTGTAGGCTAGGGAGATGGATGGTTGGGCGCTGCATGGATGAGAGTGAACATGTGATAGATTCTAACACGGTGCAAGGCACACAGAAAAGCAATGATCATCTAGGCAAATATCAAACATTAGGCATGTATCCCGTAGGTAGTTGTGTGTGCTTGCAATAAGAACTTGCACAACATCTTTTGCCCTACCATCCCGCTACGAACGGGGCCAAAGGGAACTTATGGAGATTAAGGTGGTCCTGTCAAAGAGCACCGGAGCAAAGCAATAAACTCAATGGATACATGGAATACTCAAATTATGGACCATCCCCTTTGGTGTCCCAAGTTGTCACCTTTGGGATCGCCGGTTCCGGACCATAATAGGTGCATACAACTCAAAGATAGGATCTAGAACACAAATATATTCATGAAAACACATAGGGTTCAGATCTGAAAACATGGCACTCGGGCCCAAAGTGACAAGCATTAAGAGCAACAAGTTGAAGCAAAGAAGATAAACACCAAAGTAGATGATAGGCAACACGCCCCTAACAATCTGACGAACTATTACATGATCAAACTCATCCAATCCCTACCATCCCCTTTGCCTACAGCAGGGAATTACTCACACATGTGAAGAGAAGTCATGGAGGAGGGATGGATTGGTGATGGTGATGAAAATGGCGACGATCCCCCTCTCCGGAGGCCAAATCAGCCTCCAGATCAGCTCTCCCGAAGAAGAACAGAGGGTGGCGGCGGCTCCGCGACGGAAACTGGAAAAGCGACTTCTGTTCTGGGGTTTTCCCGTCACGAGAATAAATAGGAGTCGAGGTAGGGCACGAGAGGAGGTGGATGCCTCCCAGGCGGCCCCCTGATACGTCCAAAACGTATCTATAATTTCTGCTTGCTCCATGCATGTTTTGTGTGATATTGCTATGATCTAGATACACTTTCATACACTTTTGATCATATTTGGGCTAACCTATTAACTCAGTGCACCACAGTGCCAGTTCCTGTTTTCTGCTGTTTTTCTATTTCAGTTTTCCCCCATATAAAAAGTGCTCCAAAAATTCGGGAAAAATCAGATAAAAAATCAGCGCAGAAGAACCTTCTGGAAGAACCTGAGTGGGGCCAAAGGGCCACCACCAGGGGCCCAGGCGCCCTGGTGGCGCGCCCCAGGGGCTGGCCGCGCCAGGGGGGCGCCTGGACCCCTGGTGGGCCCCCTGGTGCGCCCCTTTGTCCCTATTTATTCTCCCGTCGCGGAAACCCTGATTCTAGACCCCTTTTCTCCAGAAGCAATTCCGATCTCCGCCGCCATCGCCATCAAGTTTCGGGGGGACAGAATTCTTGTGACGGCACCCTGCCGGGACGGGGAAGTGCCCCCGGATTCATCTCCATCGCCGTTGCTTCCCTCCTCCATGAAGCGGGAGTAGTTCTCTCTCGGGGCTGAGGTTTCTACCAGTAGCTATGTGTTCTTCTCTCTCTCCCATGATGTGATCTTCGTTGTGATCATAGGATATGTTAATCTAGGGTGATCCCATGATGTTTCCCCTTCTTCTATGTATTGGATTTGATGTACTCACTTGATCCTATCTAGTATAATCCCCGAGACCATGGTGACAGCAGTCTATTGGACATGGGTTAGAAGAATATTTTCATGAGTGATTTCCTCTTTTGTGTGGAAGCTTCTGGTGCGTGGATTTTCTGTGAATTTTCCCGGAATTTTCTGAGATACCTAAAAATCCATTTTCCTGCACACAATAAACCATACAGGCAGCTCTGCTGAAAACAACGTTAGTCCGGGTTAGTTTCGTCCAAATCATGCAAGAATGAAGGCAAAACAATAGAAAAAGTGTTTGGAAAAGTAGATACGTTTGAGACGTATCACCAACGAGTACAGAGGAGTTGTCAATTCCTCCGGCCTTGATGTTTACAAAGGATCAACGCAAGAGATAATAATAGTGGCAACTGAAAGTAAAGACTGAAAGTAATAAGGGTGCAAATAGTGATATGAAGATGGACCAGGGTCCCGTGATTTTCACTAGTGATGTCTCTCTCCCAAAAGACGATAAAAGTGCTAGCGAGGTAAACAAATCACAGTTGGGCAATTGACAGGATTATGAAGGCACCGCAATGCTAACTATGCTGCAAAGAAAGGAAGGGCTCAAAAGCAATGGGCAGTACGCCAAAGTAAGTAGACCGAAATCCATCTGCATCTACTACGAATCATCCACCTTGAGATATCTATCCAGAACATCTCGCTGGTATTAAGTTGTGAATCCCACCCAAAGTGTAAACTCAAAGCAACAGACAACTGCATTAAAAGAACTATGCGTAAAGTAAACAATCCTTGCACCCGCAGGTACAAGCACCGTTGTTTTATCCCTGGTGGCAACAGCACATCCCCTAGTCTCATGTTTCTGTCACTCAAGCTAGACATCGAGGGGCTGAACCCACAATCGAGCATAACGCTCTCTCTTGGAGTTGCAAATAAAATACTTGGCCAAAGCAAATACTGCAACGGAGAACATGCAAGAATTTACTCAAGAACAAAATATAAAAGAGAAGAACCAAATATATTACTCATCACAATCTGAACATAGTCTCATAATCCATCAGATCCCAACAAACTCAGCATAGCAACAGCAGGAATTACATTGATGCCTCGATCATGTGAGGCAGCTCACGAGGACTCGAAAGTGGAAGCACATAAGGGGGAGAGATAGATCACATAGCTACTGTTCACGGACCCATGGTCCAAGGGAAACTACTCACGGTACATACGGGAGGCGTCCATGGCTATGGAGAGTCTCCCGGAGGGGGTAGCTTCTCCCGGCAGGGTGTCGGAGCAGCTTCTCCAGGCAGCCCCGATCTAGAAACGGCGGCGGCGGCGGAACAGAGGCGAGATCGCGAAAAAGGAGTCCGTATTAGGGGTTTCCACCCCGAGGGGTAAATATAGGCGAAGGGGGTGTCGAGGGGACCCACCAGGCAGCCAGGAGGCCTCCTGGCGCGGCCTAGGGTGGGGCCGCGCCAGGGGCCCTCCTAGCCTCCTGGTGGTGGCCCTCCTACGCTCCTTTGGTGTTTCCGGAAGCTTCTGTTGCGCTGATTTTTTATATATTTTCCCGGAATTTTTGGAGCACTTTTAATGGCCGGAAAACCTGAAATACAAAAACAGCAGAAAACAGAAACTGGCAACTGGGTGCACTGAGTTAATAGGTTAGGCCAAATAGGTTCAAAAGTGTATGAAAGTTCAAGCAAAACATGGCAAAGTCACACAAAACATGTATGGAGCAAGCAGAAATTATAGATACGTTTGGGACGTATCATAGTTCCATTGGAGAGCTTACCTTAGCTCATATGTGCATCCGTTGCATGGCAATCCCTACTCCTCACATCATATCTATCATTTGGCTTTCTCTCGCCTATGATTGTCCTCATTGATGTGAGCCTTTCACACCTTTTTGTCTTCCTCCTCCACCATATTATCTCTTTGCCATCCTAAGTGTCAACTTTCTTTCTTACGCTCATCCATTGCATGAGTGCTCAAAATGTCGAAAAGGAGTGGATCATTTTGACTTGTACCTGGCTAGTGGTCTGGGGATGAGTCAAGATAAGATTCCAAAGAATACCAAGTGTGACACCTTAGTAGATTGAGTTTTCAACAATAAAAATACTTTTTCTCGTATATCCCTATCCCCTTTCTTGCACGCAAACACCATTTGGAGACATTTGAGTCACGGACAGCGAGAGCTCTTGCACCTTTATGTTCTTATGTTGCTTATTTCAATGCTAGATATAGATTCTTGCCTATTATGACTTGAACTAAATTGCATGCCTTGATTGCTTTACTTAAAAAGTTCTTATATGGTTCTTAGCATGTCACCACAGAAATTATGCTTGTTATCATTTACCTACTCGAGGACGAGCAGGAATTAAGCTTGGGGATGTTGATACGTCCAAAACGTATCTATAATTTCTGCTTGCTCCATGCCTCTTTTGTGTGATAGTGCTATGATATTGATGAACTTCCATACACTTTGATCATATTTGGACTAACCTATTAACTAAGTGCACCCCAGTGCCAGTTCCTGTTTTCTGTTGTTTTTCTATTTCAGGTTTTCGCCTTATTAAAAGTACCAGAAAAATTCTGGGAAAAATATAGGAAAAATCAGCGTACCGGAAGCTTCGCGAAGAGCCCAGGAGGGGCCAGAGGGGAGCCAGGGGGCCCAGGCAGCCAGAGGGCGCGACCAGGCCCTTGGCCGCGCCAGGGGGCACCTGCAGCCCTTGGCCCACCTCTGGCTGCCCCCTTTCGCCTATTTATTCCCCGTGACGAGAAACCCTCGGGGACGGAACCCTTTTTCGCGATCTCTCCTCTGTTCCGCCGCCGTCGCGCTTCCAAGATCGGGAGCACCAGAAGACCTCTTCCCGGCACCCTGCCGGAGGGAGGAATCACCTCCGGGAGCTTCTCCACCACCATGGATGCTTCCCGGATGAACCGTGAGTAGTCCACCTTGGACCATGGGTCCATGATCAGTAGCTATGTGATGTTCTCCTCCCCTCTTTGTTCTTCATGGATTAGACCTCTTGAGCTGCCCTACATGATCGAGGCACATATGTAATCTTTCTGCTGTTGCTATGCTGAGTTTGCTGGGATCCGATGGATTATGAGATTATGTTCAGATTGTAATTGAGTTATATATTTGATTCTCTTCTTTTATATTTATGTTCTTGAGTAACTCTTGCATGTTCTCCGTTGCTGTTTATTGCTTTGGCCAAGTAGTAGGTAGTGACTCCAAGAGGGAGCGTTATGCATGATTGTGGGTTCATGCCCCCCGATGACTAGCTTGAGTGACAGAAACATGGGTCTAGGGGATGTGTTGTTGCCACAAGGGGGGAAACAACGGTGCTTGTACTTGCGGGTGCAAGGATTGTTTACTTTACGCAAAGTTCTTTAATGCAGTTGTCAGTTGCTTTGAGAATACACTTTGGGTGGGATTCACAACTTAATACCAGCGAGATGTTCTGGATAGATATCTCAAGGTGGATGATTAGTGGGTAGATGCAGATGGATTTCGGTCTACTTGTCTTGGCGTACCGCCCGTGCTTTTGAGACTCTTCCTTTCTGTTTTGCATAATTAGCATTGGTTTGCGCACATAATCCTGTCAATTGCCCAGCTGTAATTTGTTTACCTCGCATGGCTATTTTATCGTCTTTGGGACAGAGACATCACTAGTGAACATCATGAGATCCCGATCCATACTTCCACCACTTGTTACACTGTGTGTGTGCAGGTCCAGGAGAAGCAAGTGATTATCTTCAAACGGTGCCTCACTTGCCGAACCACCTACTTGTCGACCTTGGAGTCCTACGGGAGACAATCTTAAAACCTCGGTATCTTCACCGAGGGAAATTTGCCGCTACGCTACATCTCACCTTCCACTTGGGGTAACCAACGAGGAGCTAGAAGTATCTCGTGTATCACAAGGCAGTGCTAGACATATGGGCTGGGTTATACGTCAATAGTTTTATTGAATGGATTGATAATGGTATTAATATGGTTCATTAATTATATGCACCACAATTACCATCAAGTAGTAATCCAAATTATATAACAATTATAAAATATTTATAGTCGAATACTTTTGTCCCAAAAGGGGTGCATGTCTCACACAATGAAACATTAATTAATGAAAATCATTGGACTAAAATTGAAAGAGATACAAAATATGTCGATCCAATTTAATCATAGGTACCATATCTTATTTTTCTATAACAATAGTTGATCTTTGAAACAAAATTCTTGAAATCAAACAACACAATTAAACAAGCAAACATAGATCAAGTAAGACATTATTTTCTCCATCACCCTAGCAAAGCAGAATGGAGCTAGATCATGTCATTCTTCTTCTTGTTGATCACCTCCTCGATGATAGCCTTGAGATCATTAATCTTCATTGGTTTGGGCACAAACACATCTGCACCAGCACTCATGAACGCCTCCATGGCATTATCATCGGCAGAAACCCCAACAATCTTCACATCAGTTTCTCCCATAGCACGGATCTTTGCAACTGCCTATCAAGCAATACAAAACATTGTCTAAATTTCACACAAACAAAGGGTTGTATTTAGATAAATACATGATAATACTTGCAAGGAGAATTATATACCTCAGGACCAGTCATGATGGGCATGATCTTATCACACAAAACAATATCAAACTTCTTCCCCTCGAGGAACAAATCAACGGCTTCCTTTCCATTCATAGCTAGAGTAATCTCACAATGAAACATGTTCAACATCATTGACAGGACCTTCCTACAAACTACAATGTCCTCAACAAGTAGTGCCTTGATGGACGTGGATCCTTGGTCCTTGGATGGCATGATGACCTAACTGAAATACAGACACAAATAATAATTTAATATTCTTGCACTCTAGACGTGTATAGAAACACTGTAACATTAATTAGTGTATGAAGCATGGATATTAAAACCACTAGAAGCATCATGATAAAACAAGCCAAGAAAACAAAAGATGGAACACACACCTCGAAGTTAGAGCGAGAGCTTATGGTAGAGAAGGAGGTTGGGGATCTTCTTTCTCTTACTTCTTGTGATTCTCGTGGTAGTGTGCCTTGTACCATCGATATGTATAGGTATTTATAGATGTGAAAAGGCAGGTGCGGACAATGGATGGCATATCTCCACCGATTGCATACACGCAAAATATTCGCGCCGCTCTTCACTCAAATTAAAATGGAAAATTCAATATTAGTTGCGTATATTTTGTTTTTAATGAGCCATATATTTAGAGATATAATATGTTAGGCCGCTATTTATATGCAATTTAATGTTTCGTATATAATATTGTGTCTTTAATTAATATATGACCTCAAGTTATTAGAAGTTGCATGCTTTTTAGTTCCAAATTTTAAATGTTCGCCCATAAAAGAGAGTTAATATTTTTTTGATAAACATAGTACAAAACACACTCACCCATATGAAGGAATCCATGTATACCCTCCTAATATGATCACCATAAGGATAATGAGTTGGCAAATGTTGATATTGACAGCTGATACGTCCAAAAAACATCACTATTTTATATTGTTATTTCACCCTATTCATTGATATATTCCACTTTAAAGTATTGTTCTTATGTTGTTTTGGCTTATTTTACACAGTTTACAACTTTCCAGTGCCGAAGCAGCAGAACCAAAATTCAGCGGTAAAAAGTGGATACCAAGTTGCTGAATCAGATCAAGTCCAAATGCGATGAAATTTTACGGGGAGCATTTTTTATGGAGATTGACTGGGGATCACCGAAGGAGGAGGTGAGGGGACCCACCAGGCAGCCAGAAGGGTGCCTGGCGTGGCCCCCCTCCTGGCCACGCCAGGCACCCTCCTGGATGCCTGGTGCCCCCCCCCCCTCGGTGCCCCCTCTCGCCTATAAGACCCCCCTGGGGTGAAAACCCTAAAAGAGGAGTCGTTTCCGTGTTTCGCCGCCGCCACGGGGCGGAAACCTACAGAGGAGAAAAGCCATCTCCGGAGGGCAGATTCTGCCGGGGAGATCACCTCCCGGAAGGGGAGATCATCGCCATCATCATCATCATCGTCACGGGCATCATCGAGATCATCATCAACATCATCCCCAACATCAGCACCATCTCCATCTCCATCCCATCTCATCTCACCATTGCAACTTGTGTTGTAATCCGTACTATCTATCCTCTCTACTCTGTTGGTGTTGATTACTACTTTGTGGTGAATGCTATTGAGTTTTGTTGGAGAAATATCATTGTGTCCATATTGTTTATCACCCATCTATCACCTCTGATCATGATCTCTTTTATGTCTTGTGAGTAGTTACTTTAGTTCTTGAGAACATGGGAGAAGTCTAGTTGTTAGTAGTCATATGATGTTGAAGTATTATGTGTTGTTTGATACTTAAGTTGTGTTGTTATTTCTCTAGTGGTGTTATGTGAGTCGAACACATAACACTTCACCTTTCATGGGCCTAGAGGAATACATTGTGCACAAAGGATGCTTATGGTGGGTTGCCAGAGTGACAGAAACCTGAACCCCAGTTCGCAGACTTTCATACAAGGGAGTTATGGATCCTTGATCGTAATGCTATGGTTAGGCTTATGCCTTAATTACTACCTTGTATTTGCGGATGCTTGCAAGGTGTGTACTCATAAGAGTACACTTATCTTAGTCTAGAAGGTGTACTAGCATTGATCCACCCACCCACATTTATCAACACGATATATATTGCTTGGCGGAGTATGGTGAAAGTGACTTGACTATCTCTCCCGTGTTTTCTCGAGAACTCTTTAACTTTTATAAGTTCAGTTCCTGGGCTTATCCTTGTTAAAGGATTGGGCCACTTGTTACTCCTCAATTGCCCTGTTTACTTTGCCTGTCTTTTACTTTTCTGTTGCTTAAACCAAAAACCCCTAAATATTTACCTTTGAGTGTTTGCAGCCCTTTCCTTATCCAGTGTCACTTATCAACACCTTCTGCTCCTCATGGGATCGATACTCTTATTTATCGAAAAGCTACAATTGATCCCCTAGACTTGTGGGTTATCAAGAATCGTTTATTGGCGCGGTTAGAAGGGAAGGCAACCCAACTAAACCTATTAACTTCTCCGCCATCAACGAGCTTTTCTGGCGCCGTTGCCGGGGAGTGTAGCGCTATTGGTAAGTGAAGCCGTTAAGGGAACTTTTATTTTCTGTTGTTACTTTCAGTCCTTGTGGACTCTTCTGCTGTTGGTTCGTTGCTGGTAAGGAGCCGCCCCATGACTGTGGTGGTCACTCCTACCCCTACTGAAATTGTGCCCTATAAAATACCATCTGGTATTGTTGATTATGTCTTGGCTAATCGTTATACAGGAGAAGGACATCCGGGAGAACACCTGCTATATTTATCACAATTATGTTCTTTATTTAAGCTTGCAGGTGTGACGATGGAGTTCGTCATGAAGAAACTATTCTCCATATCACTCAAAGATAAAGCTTCAGATTGGTATAAGCTACTCGATAACTCTGATCTGCTTGAATGGCCAGAGCTTATGTCTCTCTTTTATGCAAAGTTTTATCCTCTTCGTGAAATTCACCAAGACAGGAACTACATCTACAATTTTTGGTCTCGCGACGGAGAGAGCATCGCTCAAGCTTGGGGGAGACTGAAGTCCCTGATGCTCAAATGCCCAAACCATGAGCTCCGCAAGGAAATTATACTTACAAATTTTTATGCCAGGCTTTCTCGTCAAGACAAGGAGATGTTGGATGCCTTCTCTAGTGGGGTATTCCAGACCAGAAGTATGGAAGAAAAATGGGATCTTATATAAAGGATCCAGAAGAACACTGAAGACTGGGAAATTGATAAAGGTATTGAACCCGCTATAAACTATTAGCATGACTACATTGAGAGTTATGTGAAGACTGATTACTTTAATACCTTTTGCTCTAAAATTGGTCTTGATTCCCAGCTAATGGTTGAATTTTGCAAGGACTTTGCTTCTCATATTGATTCTTACAGGAAGAAGGAGAATCAACATCATAAACCTTTCAAGGAGTCACCAATTGAGATTAATGTTACTGATCCTGTTTTACCTGCAGTTTTGTATGAACAGCCTCCTTACCCCTCCAGGATAAAGGAGCACTCTTTTGCTACAGGTATTTTAAACAAGAATGGAAGGACCACTGACGAACCTGAGGACATGATCAAGGTCCAGCCTCAAGTTTCAATGGTCAAGGATCTGGTAACCAATGATATCGAAGAATCTACTATTAGTTTTTGTGTTGTTGCCACTAACATTGTCACAGCCAGGAAAAAGGCCCAATTTCAGGTACACCAGTTGTATCTGTCAAAATAGGAGATCATAATTACTATGGGCTATGTGATTTGGGATCTAGCGTCAGCGCTATTCCCTTCACACTTTATCAAGAGATCATGCACGATATTCAGCCGTGTGAGATCGAGGACATAGATGTCACTATCCATCTTGCAAATAAACAAACAATCTCTCCAGTTGGGATTGTAAGAGATGTTGAAGTACTCTGCGGGAAGGTAAAATATCCTACAGAATTTCTTGTACTTGGTTCAGTGCAAGATAGTTTTTGCCCTATTATCTTTGGTAGGTCCTTCCTCAGCACTTGCGGAGCTATCATAGATTGCAAAAAGGTAAAGTTTCTGTTGAATTCAACGGGGAGCCGTATGAATTTAATTTTTCTAAGTTTTCTAAGTAGCCTCGTGGTCCTGACCTGTCAAGTAATGACAAAATAATTGAAGAAATTGCTTCCATTGCTATTCCTCCTAATGACACTTTGCAGCAATTTATGGAAGACCACGAGAATGATATACATATGCAGGAAAGGGATGAACTAGAAGACATATTTTTAAGACAAACTCCCATCCTGAAGCACAACCTCCCGGTCGAACCTTTAGGAATCCTCTCGCAACCAAAAGAAGACCCGGTGTTCGACCTAAAACCACTACCCGATACGCTCAAGTATGCTTATTTAGATGAAAAGAAAGTATATCCTGTTATTATCAATTCTAACTTTTCAGGGTATGAAGAAGCGCGATTATTGGAGACAATCCGCAGACACCGAGGTGCTATTGGTTATACTCTTGATGATCTCAAGGGTATTAGTCCATCCATTTGCCAACATACTATCAATCTCGAGCCCGATGCTAAACCAGTTGTTGATCATCAACGACGGTTGAACCCAAACATGAAGGACGTGGTTAGGACGGAGGTTCTCAAACTTCTAGCCGCAGGTATCATCTATCCTATAGCTGATAGTAAGTGGGTAAGTCCCGTTCATTGTGTTCCTAAGAAAGGAGGTATGACTGTTGTTCCTAATGATAAAAATGAACTAATTCCTCAAAGGACTATTATTGGATATAGAATGTGTATTGATTTCAGGAAGTTAAACAAGGCCACCCGGAAGGACCACTATCCTTTGCCCTTTATTGATCAGATGCTCGAGCGGTTGTCTAAAAACACCCACTTCTGCTATCTTGATGGGTACTCTGGCTTCTCCCAGATTCACGTCAACACCGCGGATCAAGAGAAGACCACTTTCACGTGTCCTTACGGTACTTATGCTTATAGGCGTATGCCTTTCGGTTTGTGTAATGCACCTGCTACTTTTCAGAGGTGCATGTCTGCAATATTTCATGGTTTCTGTGAGGAGATTGTAGAAGTTTTCATGGACGACTTTTCCGTCTATGGAAACTCCTTTGACCACTGTCTCCACAATCTTAATAAAGTTTTGCAGAGATGTGAAGAAACAAATTTGGTGCTCAATTGGGAAAAGTGCCATTTCATGGTTAACGAAGGGATAGTTCTTGGACACAAGATTTCCGAAAGGGGAATTGAAGTGGACAAGGCAAAAATTGAAGCTATTGAAAGGATGCCTTATCCAAGGAACATTAAAGGTATTCGTAGTTTTCTAGGTCATGCTGGTTTCTATAGAAGATTTATCAAGGACTTTTCTAAGATCTCGAGACCCCTTACCAATCTTCTCCAGAAGGATGCCCCTTTTGTATTTGATGAAGATTGTAAGGAAGCTTTTGAAGTTCTTAAGAAAGCCTTGATAACCGCTCCTATAGTACAACCACCTGACTGGAATTTGCCCTTTGAAATTATGTGTGATGCTAGTGATTTTGCTGTTGGAGCTGTTTTAGGACAAAGGGTTGACAAGAAGCTGAATGTCATCCACTATGCCAGCAAAACACTTGATAGTGCTCAAAAGAATTATGCTACTACCGAGAAGGAATTCTTGGCAGTGGTGTTTGCTTGTGATAAGTTTAGGCCGTATATTGTTGATTCTAAAATTATTATTCATACTGACCATGCTGCCATTAAGTATCTTATGCAGAAAAAGGATGCCAAACCAAGACTCATTAGGTGGGTACTCCTTCTTCAAGAATTTGATTTGCAGATTGTCGATAGAAAAGGAGAAGACAATCCGGTGGCGGATAATCTTTGAAGGATGGAAGATATCCCGCACGATCCTATTCCAGTCAACGACAGTTTCCCAGATGAACAGCTTGCTGTTGTAAAAGTACAATCTCATTCCGACCCTTGGTTTGCAGATTATGCTAATTTTATCGTTGCAAAGTTTTTGCCTCCAGGTTTCACATTTCAGCAGAGGAAGAAATTCTTCACGGATTTGAGGCACTACTTTTGGGATGATCCACATCTTTATAAAGAAGGTGTGGACGGGATCGTAAGAAGGTGTATACCGGAGCACGAGCAGTAGGACATTCTTCGACAATGTCACGATAGTCCCTATGGAGGACATCATGCCGGCGAAAGGACCGCACATAAAGTTTTACAATCAGGTTTTTATTGGCCTACTCTCTTTAAGGACGCCCGAAGGTACGTTCTATCTTGTGATAAGTGTCAGAGAGTTGGTAACATTAGCAGGAGAAATGAGATGCCTATGAATTACTCACTAGTGATCGAACCTTTTGATTGGTGGGGTTTTGATTTTATGGCTCCTTTTCCTCCTTCACACAAGTACACACACATCTTAGTTGCTGTTGATTATGTAACCAAGTGGGTTGAAGCAATCCCCACTGAGAGTGCTGATCACAAGACATCTTTGAAAATGCTCAAAGATGTAATTTTTCCTAGGTTTGGAGTACCAAGGTACCTCATGACAGATGGAGGGTCACACTTCACGCATGGAGCTTTTAGGAAAGCTCTAGCCAAGTGCGATGTCAATCATAGGATTGCATCACCGTACTACCCTCAAACTAGTGGGCAAGTTGAGCTCACCAATAGGGAGATCAAGTTGATCTTGCAGAAAACAGTAAACAGTTCTAGAAAGGATTGGTCAAAGAAGTTAGGAGATGCTTTGTGGGCGTATAGAACTGCTTACAAAAACCCCATGGGCATGTCTCCGTACAAGATGGTCTATGGCAAGGCTTTCCATTTACCATTAGAGTTAGAGCATAAAGCTTTCTGGGCTGTCAGAGAGCTGAATGCTGACCCAAAGTTAGCTGGTGAAAAGCGTCTCATGAACTTGACTTCTCTAGATGAGTGGAGAAGTGAAGCTTACGAGAGCGCTAAAATGTTCAAGGAAAAGGTAAAGAAGTGGCACGATAAAAGAATTCTGAAACGTGAATTTAATGTTGGTGATAAAGTTTTGTTGTTTAGATCTCGTTTCAGGTTTTCTCCAGGTAAACTACTTTCCAGATGGGAAGTACCTTTTCATATCGAAGAAGTATATCGGTCGGGTGCAATCAAGATCAATAATTTCGAAGGCACCAAACCTCAAGTTGTGAATGGACAAAGACTCAAACATTATATGGCTGGTGATCCAATCAATGTGGATGCAAACATGATATATACAAGTACTCATGAAGAACATGTTGCAGCCCAGTTTCAGACTGCGGCAGGAGCAGAAATAGAAAAGGTATGAAATATGGTAAGAAAACACCGCGAACGTCAATAAAAGTTAACTTTTCAGAGTTTTTGCGAAATTAGGAAAATTCCAAGCCCGAGTGGAGCCGGAGAGGAGCTCCAGGGAGGCCAGGAGGCCCCCTGGCGCGGCCCCACCGGGAACCCTCCTGGCTGCCCTGGACTCCGCCTCCGACTCCACCTAGGCTTGAAACCTTCTTCTGTTTCAGAAATTTTTGCTATATATTTTCCCGGATAGTCCCGGCACCGTATCTCTCGATTTCGCGTGTTTTCTTTCTCGGTCTGTTTCTGCCAGGAAAACTTTCAGCAGATCTAGGTGCCATGGCTTCTCCAAGTTCCCCCAAGGACAAGTTCGTCGTTAACGTCATCAACCCTTATCTCGCAGAGGTGAAGAAGCACCTCAAGGTCCTTCATGTGGAGGACGGTGTCCTCCGCAAGGAAGATCTGGAGGGACCAGTCAAAGAGGGGAGCACCAAAGATCAGCTGAAGGAGATGGAACATGAGGTCTTCAAGTTCAAGAAGATGGTGGAGCGCGGTGTTGAAGCTAACTTCGACATCATGAACGAGATCGAGGCTTCCCACAAGAAGGAGATGAAGGAGATGTGGTCAAGTTTGGCCGCATTGGAAGAAAAAGTTTATGAACTCCAAGCACAGATCTATGATCTGCAGAACCAGAACTGTGAGTATGAACTAAAGTTTCTACGCATGGGTTTAGGTGCTGAGTGCAGGATCTTGGAGACGGGAATGTCCTTCGAGACTGGAGAACATCTGCCATGGAAGCGCTTCGCCAAGGAGTACCTGACTGAGAAGAACAAGAATGAGGAGTAAAACTCCTCGGGTAATGGCACCCCCTTAGCTTGTTCCAAGCTTGGGGGAGTGCCCGGTATCTTTATCATTTTCTTTAGGAGTCAAGTAGAGTCGTATCATGTCTAGGGAGGTCACTTTATGAAATAGGTGTTGCTTTGAGGTCTATCACTCCTCTTGTGGAGAGCTTTGTATCCGTGAGTGTGGAGTCGTCTATGAAGGAATATTAATGAGAAGTCTATTGGTTTCTTCGCTGCACTTGGTATCCTCTTCACGCAATTGACATTATGAGCTGATTCTTATGGGGAGTATTGACCTTATATCAGGTATGGCTTCGAAAACTTTATTTAATCTTGGCAAGTATAGTTTTGGTCATAACAACAAGCATGTTTTTCTCAAAGTAGCGACATAGCCAAAACCTTTGTGTTATTATGCTTGAAGTGTTATGTTGACAAGGAAGACAACTTGATGTTTCATGCTAGTTTTGATGTTTATGCTTTGTATTGCTTGCATCTAAGTTGTCATCAATTGTCTGCTCTCTCAAAGCCCTGCTACCCAAAACTCTGTACTAAGCGGAATTCTGCTTGTATTTCCATACCTTGAAACCAACTTCTTCCACTTGAGTCCACCATACCTTCCTACTTGTGGTATTCCACTACCACTCCTAAAGTATATAATTTATGTGCTATCTTTAGATGTTCAAAATCTCCTGTTTTGTGCCGCTGATTCAGCTCATGAGGAAGTGGTGGGTGACCCATGATCTTCTTAATTTGGACAAGTTTTATCTTGGGATTGCATGTCTAATCTGCAAACCCCTAATACGAGAAGGGACTGGCATGAGTGCCCAGCTGATACGTCCAAAACGTATCTATAATTTATGCTTGCTCCATGCATGTTTTGTGTGATATTGCTATGATCTAGATACACTTTTGATCATATTTGGACTAACCTATTAACTCAGTGCACCCCAGTAGTCATATGATGTTGAAGTATTATGTGTTGTTTGATACTTAAGTTGTGTTGTTATTTCTCTAGTGGTGTTATGTGAGTCGAACACATAACACTTCACCTTTCATGGGCCTAGAGGAATACATTGTGCACAAAGGATGCTTATGGTGGGTTGCCGGAGTGACAGAAACCTGAACCCCAGTTCGCAGACTTTCGCACAAGGGAGTTATGGATCCTTGATCGTAATGCTGTGGTTAGGCTTATGCCTTAATTACTACCTTGTATTTGCGGATGCTTGCAAGGTGTGTAATCATAAGAGTACACTTATCTTAGTCTAGAAGTTGTACTAGCATTGATCCACCCACCGACACTTATCAACACGATATATATTGCTTGGCGGAGTATGGTGAAAGTGACTTGACTATCTCTCCCGTGTTTTCTCGAGAACGTATTAGCTTTTATAAGTTCAGTTCCTAGGCTTATCCTTGTTAAAGGATTGGGCCACTTTCTACTCCGCAATTACCCTGTTTACTTTGCCTGTCTTTTACTTTTCTGTTGCTTAAACCAAAAACCCCTAAATATTTACCTTTGAGTGTTTGCAGCCCTTTCCTTATCCAGTGTCACTTATCAACACCTTCTGCTCCTCGTGGGATCGATACTCTTATTTATCGAAAAGCTACAATTGATCCCCTAGACTTGTGGGTTATCAAGAATCGTTTATTGGCGCGGTTAGCAGGGAAGGCAACCCAACTAAGCCTATTAACTTCTCCGCCATCAACAGCCACCACACATTTCTTGTAGTAAATAAGAATGGACGATGTCATCACACTATAAGAATTGAACCAAAAATGCTAATATAAAACATGAAATATGTGAGTACCCATGCTTGTGTCCTAGGAGGTGAACTTGAGTGGGTTGATTATAGCACAAGGAACCTAACATCTAAGCTGTATTCGGCTCGTACACTGCTTTTAAGATGAGACTTGTTAATATATTACTAGCGGCATGTGATCTGCATGTTGATGACCACAAGTGTATGAGATCTATCGTAGCATTTTCGATAAGTAGGAGTATCGATCTCAACGAGAAGCAAAAGGTAAAGACAAGTGATTTTGAGCAAGGAATAAGTGCAAGCACTGCAAGGTAACTTTTTAAGGGTATTTGTAATAGTTGACAAGTAAATAAAGGAGCAAACAAAATAAATAATAATAAAGTGCAGCAAGTGACCCAATCCTTTTGAACACAAAGGATAATCCGAGAAGTTTTACTTATAAAAGCTAAAGCGTTCT
The DNA here is from genome assembly GCA_950022295.1 of Bromus sterilis. Classification (NCBI taxonomy): domain Eukaryota; kingdom Viridiplantae; phylum Streptophyta; class Magnoliopsida; order Poales; family Poaceae; genus Bromus; species Bromus sterilis. Next base: position 14,800,147 of record OX465600.1, on the reverse strand, counting down.
TGAGGACAGACGGGAGAGATAGTCAAGTTACTTTCATCATATTCCACCTAGTAGTATCTACTTTTTTGATAAGTGTTGTGTGGGTGAACCTATGCTAGCACACCGCCTAGACTAAGACAAGTGCACTCTTACAATTAAATCTCTTGTAAGCATCCGCAAATACAAGAGAGAAATTAAGGTAAACATAAATGTAGTTATAAACTCTAGGATCCTACACTCCCTCGTGAAAAAGTACAGAAACTGAGATTCAGATTTCTGTCACTCCGGCAATCCACTATAAGCATCCTTAATATACAATGCCTACCCTAAGCCCTTAAAAGGTGAAGTCATATGTAGTTGTCGTTCACATAACACCACTAGAAGAATGACACCACAACTTAAATATCAAACCAGCATATATTACTTCAACATCATATGACTAATAGCAACAAGACTTCTCTCATGTCCTCAAGAACTAAGGTAACTACTCACAAGATATAAAAGGGATTATGATCAGTGGTGATAAATATATGATGAACAATCTGATCGGAACAATAATTCTTCGATAAAACTTAATAGCATCAACCAAAACAGTAATCAACATGGGTAAAGTAAAAGGGATGAATTATACGAGGTACAACGCTAATTGCAATGTTAAAGTGAGATGGGATGAGATGGAGATGGTGCTAATGTTGAGTAAGATGGTGATGATGATCTCGATGATGCTCGTGATGATGGTGATGGTGATGATGATGATATCCCCCTTTGAGAGGCGTTTTTTCACGTAGAATCTAGCCGCCGGAGAGGTCTTTTCATCTCTACTGGTTTCTGCCTCGCAGCGGCGGCGAAAAATTGATCTGATCTGCCCCCCCCTCTCCGAGGTCAAAAGGAGCATATATGCGAAAGGTGGGTCACAGCACCCAGACAGCCAGGGAGCGCGGCCAGTAATTGGCGGTTAAGCTCCTAGACGACTTCCATGACTAGCCAAAGCAACTCATGGCAAGTTGCATATTTTTGGCGTTTGGCACGATTACATCAATTAGTGTCAGAATTTGTGTATTATTGAAACAGAACGCCTAATTGCTTGCATATAGGGATGCCAACAACTTTGCGCAGAGTACAAATAAATAGTTTAGCCTTGATGGGCAAAAGAGAAAGAGAGAAGTCATGTGTAGTTTCAGTTGAAGTGGGTGCTGCTCGAGTTAAATGTTTAAATTCTGATAATAAAAATCTTCAGCGCGCCGTAATATTCAGAAATTTAGAAAACCTGAAGATTGCTTTGGAATTATCAAGGAAATCTCAATTGATTTAATTATTTCTGATAACAAAATATATTTTTTCTTTGAATTTCATTCACATTACTATAAAGTTCGAGGCACAATTTTCAACACCGACCAAAATTACCGAATTTTGTAAATTTTTATTACATATTCAAATTTTAATAGAGAGAATATAGAAATTGGGCACATCGGACAAACGTTGAAAATTGCATCGCATATATCAGTCCTAGTTTAGATTATGCGCAAACACAATGACGCTTGCTATAACGAGCATCCACGATTAGAAAACAATTTTTAAATGTTGATCATGTGTTTTTTTAACGGTTATAGGTTGAGGGGAATTTAAAATACCTCCAATTCACAACACATTTGGCAATAAGTCCTTGAAAAAATAAGCAAGCCAAATAAACTCGTATCCGATCACAAATTCAACTATATTGTTTATGAATGGAGTGGGTAATGTTAAATGTAGTTTCACTATACTTTTGTTGGGCTTCCTATGTACTTGAAAGGTTAGGCACGCTTTTTAGCCTTTGTAAATGTTATTGTAATTTTATAATATTTTGTTATTTGGTTTGGCACAAGAAAAGATGATGATATAATGTGGCGTTTTGATAGGATTTTCTGGCACCGTGATTCCGTTTTATCTGCTAATTTAAAGCGACAACATCTACATATATGTATGCAATATGACCGAAGCTTGAAAAATACAAACCAAACATGTAAAAAGGAGAAAATTGTTTTAGGTACTTCCACGATGAAACACATAGGTACCAATTGGAACCTAGTTCTATAAGTCATCAACCCTTGAACATACATGAACTATGTTTCTAATAAATTTAAGCTTATAGTACTAGTGAAAAACAAAAAGACTTACTGAATCTTACAATAATTAAGTTGATGATCAGGATGGTGATTAGCAATCAGAAAAAATATCACATCTGATTTTTTTGGATGGGTTATTTAATATATTGGATGCCTATTTTGATGTAAACTTATCCAGCATGGTACTCCCTACACTACCAAGATATCTTCAGTCCTAATGATACCCAGGTTCAATACCAGTTATATATAGCCCATTCAAAAAGAAAATTACAAATGTCCTAAACATAGTAAACCAACAGAAAAAAGTGGTATACACACATAATATTAATCTTCAAATCATTGGATGATAGAAACCAAGATATTTATCAATATATAATGCTAAAGTCCAGCAAATGTATAATACAAACCAATCTTATTGAGAAAATTGTTGAACATAGCAGAGTATCTCTATTCTCGTGGTTGAATCGGTTAGCCCGTATAGTGAAAAATATACAAAGGTTTCCCGCGTAAGAAATAACAAATTTCCATAGGTAATTACTTGTAGGTTAATTACAACCAAAATATATAAAAATGATATACTGCCTTTGTATGGAATTAACTACCATTGAAACAGATGTATCAAGTTAGTATTTAACATGATAAGTTGTTATTGTGAATCCCAATCACAATCCATACACGTCGGATGGTTAAAATACACATAACCTCGACAACTATAATTCATGTTTTTGTGGTACGCAAGGGTAAACTCAGCAACCTCAAAATATTAGACCATGTTGCTTACTATCCTCAAGTTACTACACATGGTGAAGAAGAAGCAAAAACTTGTGAATATCTATGGCATTTCCCCGTAAGAATTAAGGATTCCTAAATAAAATTGACCTTATGTGCCATGTTTCAGGAACTTGTGGTCCAATGTTGAAAGAACTACATGATGCCCCGCACCTTGTTGCAGGAATTGTTTGCAATATAATTCAGTGAAACGTTTGGTTAAATGAAACATGAATATTTAAAACAATAAGTTTATAACTAATATGTGGATTTAATATAAATATCATAACAAATGAATATTTTCATGCATACATGTTGCATGTTAGGGTGAATTTTTATTATGCATAGTGGCATATTGAGGTGGGTCTTTTCTTATGCATGATACATGATGAGGTGGCATGCTTGCATGTTGATAGCAATATGCTAATGGGGGCTAGCTATTTAGATATACTAGACGATGCCTCACACGTTGTTGTGGGGAAATTTTATAATATAATTCAATGAAATGTTTGGTTAAATGAAATATGAATATTTGAAACAATAACTTTTGAAGTAATATATGAATTTAACATAAATATCATAATAAGATGAAACTTCCATGCATGCATGTTGCATGTTAGGGTGAGTTATTATTATGCATCGTGGCATATTGAGGTGGGCTTTTAATCATGAATGTTGAATGAGGAGGCGACATCCTTGCATGTAGAGAGAAATATGCTAGTGGGGGCTAGATATTTAGATATAGAAGATAACCTGATTGTGAAGTGATAAATAGTGATAAAATTGGACATCCCATATTGATTATTATGTTATGGAACTCTATAATTGTAGAGGAAAGTTTATTCCGAAAAAACCTTGCGAGACAAATATCAGTAAGATTCTTGACGACTAGAGCCTTAAATATGTATGATAACCAACGCCTGAGCGGACAAATTCTAATCTTGTTGTCTGCCCTATTAATTTTTAGTAGGCCTATTTTTTAATGAAATTGGGATGTTAAACTATTTTGCTGAAATGCATATAATAACTTATGATGAAAGGCATGGCAGCCTACGAGGGGCACTCTAGGAGGAATTTCATGGATCATAGTCAGAGGAGGCACACCATATATACCTCAAATATATCTTTTGTAATGCACTGTTACGATTGAATTCTCATATTTAAGAGGTCCATTCGTTGTATTGTTATGTCATACATTGTGCACTATGTGCTAAACTGGTGAACAGAAAGGGAGAGCTTAATGAAGCCATTGTACAGAAAACTTTATTAACAACAACGAAAATATGTGGACATGTCTATGAAGAAGTCTAAGGACATCATGCAACTAGTACATTGATGGCACTGTATAGTGCTCCCCGTTGGCTACCCCAAGTGGAAGGTTGAGATGTAGAACGCAACAAATTTCCCTCGATGAAGATACCAAGGTTTATTTCTCTAGTAGGACTCAAAATGCAACAAGAAGGTGGCAAGAAAAGAATGTCGCCGTTTACAACCTAGAGGTTGCTTACTTGACATGGAACTGCACACAAAATCAAATAACTTTGCTCGCAATGAGTACAGAGAGGTTGTCAATCTCTCCGGTCTTGTTGTTTACAAAGGATCAAAAAACAAGTGGAAATAGTAATGGTGATTGCAACGGAAAGGGAGTAAAAGCAGCAAAGATCAACGGTGCAATCTATGGTGGAAATAAGGACCGTGGTCCCATGAATTTCACTAGTGAAGTCTCTCTCCCAAAAGATGACAAACAACTATGTTGGGTGAACAAATTACAGCTGGGCAATTGACAGAATTATAAACGCACCGCAATGCTAATTATGCTAAAAGAAAGCTAGAGGCTCAATTGTATGGACAGTACGCCGAGACGAGCATACCGTTTATTCATCAGCTTCTACTCACTAATCATCCACCTTGAGATATCTATCCAGAACATCTCATTGGTATTAAGTTGCGAACCCCAACCAAACTGTAGGATCAAAGAAATACACAACTGCATTAACACACTATGTGTAAGGTAAACAATCCTTGCAACCGCAGTTACAAGCACTGTTGTTTTTTCACTGGTGGCAACAGCACATCCCTAGTCTCATGTTTCTGTTACTCAATCTAGAAATCAAGGGGCATGAACCCACAATCAAGCATAACGCTCCCTCTTGGAGTCATTATCTACTACTTGGACAAAGCAATAAAAATCAACAGAGAACATGCAAGAATACTCAAGAACTAAAACATAAAAGGTAAACCAAATATATTACTCATCACAATCTGAACATAATCTCATAATTCATCGGATCGCAGCAAACACAACATAGTAATAAAGAAACTAATACATAAGTGCCTTGATCATGTAGGGAAGCTCACAAGGGCTAAGAATTGAGGCACAAGATTGGAGAGAAGACATCACATAGCTACTGATCATGGACCCATGGTCCAAGGGGGACTACTCAGGGCACATCCGGGAAGCGCTCATGGTGGTGGAGAAGCTCCCGAAGATCAATCCACCATCCGACAGGGTGCCGGGACAGGGTCTTCTAGCGATCCCGATCTCGGGATCGCGGCGGCAACATAACAGTGGTGAAAATCACATAACGGAGGGTCTTCCGAGGGTTTTCGGAGCGAGAGGTAAATATAGGCGGAAGGGGGGCACCAGGGGGGCCCACCAGACCAGACGGCTAGGTGACGCGACCCGACCCTAGGCCGCACTAGGGGCCCGCCTTGTGAGGGGGGGCACCTCTCCGGCTCCCCTTCGGGCTTCTGGAGTCTTTTGATCTGCTAATTTTTTATATGATTTTTCCCAATTTTTTCGAGCACTTTAATAATTGGTATTTTCCTGCAATGCACGGACAACAGCAGACAGAAACTGGCACTAGGACACTGAGTTAGTAGGTTAGTCCAAATATGTTAAAAATGTATGAAAGTGTAGCAAAACATATAACAAAGTAACTCATATAAGCATGGAACAAGCATAAATTATATATACGTTTAGGACGTATCAACGTCCCCAACCTTAATTCCTGCTCGTTCTCGAGCAGGTATATGATAACAAAAATAATTTCTATGGTGACATGATAGTAACAAATATTTGAACTTTAAAATACAGCAAGCAAGATATGCAATTCGAGTCAAGACAATAACAAGAAGAGTCTATATCTAGTACTGAAACTACCAAAGTAAGAACATAAAGGTGCAAGAGCTCTCGTCGTCCGTGACTCGAATATTTCTAATCGCTTTTTGAATGCAAGAAATGAGAGATGAGTTTAGAGCACAAAAATACTAGATAGTTAATTGAGAACTCAATCTACTAAAACTTCACACTTGGTCTCCTTCGAAATCTTCTTGTGACTCGTCCCCAAATCACTAGTCAGACACAAATTAAACTGATCCTTTTCCTTTTGACTTTAAGTACTCATGTAATGAATGAGCGCAAGCAAGATAGTTGGCACTTAGAATGGCAAATAGAATAATGATGGGGAAGAAAAACAAAAATAAGAGAATAAAAATAAATAAATATATAGTTTAATTGAGAACTCAATCTTCTAAAGTTTCACACTTGGTCTCCTTCGGGATCTTATTTTGACTCATCCCCAGACCACTAGTCAGGTACAAGTCAAACTGATCATCTCTCTTTCGATTTTGAGCACTCATGCAATCGATGAGCGTGAGCAAAATATGTTCGCACTTAGGATGACAAAGCGAAAAATGATGAGAAAGAAAAAAAAAGTTGTGAAAGAGTCACATCAATGAGAACAATCATACGTGAGAGAAAGTCAAATGATAAATATGATGTGAGGAGTAGAAATTGTCATGCAACGGATGCACATAGGTGCAGGGTCGGTCCAAATTAATTTTAGGCCGGGGCAAAAAATTATAATTATTTTTTGTACTAAAATTTTATAATTATCTAGATCTTATTTATAACATGTTATATTCTTATAAACACAATTATCTTTTGTTGCCATAGTTTAACCACATGATAGTGTACTAGAGTTAATAATATTAGTATTTTTTTTTGTTGTTGTACTGGATATCATAGAAAAATATTAAAATGTATTTTGTAATGAAAAAATTAGCTAGAAATATATTTAAGTATAATTCATAATTTATAATCCCAGTTTCGGGATATAAGTTGTATATGTTCTGTCACAAAATCATTTTTCTTTAACTTTGAATAAATTTATAGAAAAAAGTCAACATCTATGATATCTAATAAATACAATATGAAAATTTGTTTTAAGATAAATGTGATGATACCAATTTGTTATAATTTATATCGATATATTTATCTACAATTTGATCAAAGTTAAATTATTTTACTTTTTGAAAGAAAAATAATATACCTTATATTCAGGAATGGAGATAATACAATTTATGAAAATAATCCTCAAAAAGTATGATCCAAAAAATATCATAATAGTGGTTTCTAGTATATTATCAAGTAAGCGTATCTATGGAAAGTTTATAATATAAACTGAGATAATGATCTCATTTTTAGTCCTTTTTTGAACATACTTTGTACTTTGTGTATAAACAAGAATGTTTGGGGTAATTATCAGAAATATAAAATGTGTGCATTCTAATCAATTTTCTATGTAAATTTTATTATTTATTATGCACTTATAAAAATGTGCTTTCTATCATCATTAAACATTTTTATTTGGTGAAGTATTTTTGTTCATATATATTGATATTAATTTAGACATATTATAGGTGAAAAACAAAAGGCAAGTTAGGTGTTGTCGAACAAAAGTGTAATTCATGCATTAACTTTAAAATACTGAGTATTATTATTTCATTATGTGTAATGAATAATTGTATAATGATTATTATATATATATATATTACAATTTTCGGCCCTTAATATCTTGGGCCTTGGGCGGTCGCCCTTTTTGCCCGGCTTATGGGCCGGTCCTGGTGCCTGGTCAGATCCAATTACTCCGTTGTTGTATTAATATATAAGATATTATTATGAAGTAGTTCACAAAATGGAGACCAATAAGAAAACAGATATATTATTATTAAGTAGTTCAGATGGTGCATACAGAAGTCTAAAACATGTACCATGAGGTCCGGATATCAACGGGACGCTCCCTCTTTGGCTTCTTTCGGTGGACTCGGTCCAGGTACCGCTGTTGTGGCGCGCGCTGCAAAGAGAACATCGAGCTATTTGGTCAGATTCAAGATTAGTTTTCAGAAAAAGAAGGTTATGTACGCTAGTATAATGAAAAATGAAATAGATAAAATAAAATAGAAAAACTGAATCCAAGCTATATCCATCTCACGCCTTGATTTATCTTGGCAAGATCCTACATTCTTCTCTTGTACTACTCGTACAAAGCCTTGTCCAGACGAGAGCACGGTTGTTGGCATCACACGGGCGACCACACCATCCACAGAGGGACCAGCATCATGCACAAAAGCTAACAACGCCCCCACGCAAGCAGGATCAGAAAGAAGGAGCAACTTCCTGCCAATTTCACCAACCCAGCAAAGAACTGGACCACAAAATCACAGAATTGGGAAACTCTGGAGCATGAAAAGGGTGCAGCCGTCCAGCCGTTCTCAGGATTGGCACCTGCGTCTGTCTCTTCTCCACGAGGATCATCTTTTGTTCCATCGAAGGGATGAACAATAGTTCTCATTTTTCTACCGCTACAGTCTCCAGCTAAGACGGTGAATTTTGTGCAGATATATCTGGTTATCAGGGTTTTCCCAAATTGTGCTTCCTCAATTGTGTATGTTCATGTATGGTCATTCTCCATTATTGGTCTAAAGCCAGCGTTATAGCTCAATTGTTCAAGTTTCTTTAACCAGGAAAATACGAATGATTTTATCATTTGTGCAATACTGGCCCGAATAAAGGTGCTTCTAGTTCATCTCATAGAGTAAAATTTGTTGGGAATAAAACTATTCATGCGGAAAAAAACGTCGTCTATCTCTTTTCCCCTTCTATAGGCAATAAATCGTTCTTCCTCCAAAAAAGAGGTTGTACGCCGATCTCTATTTCAAGTGATGCACACATCAGATTATACACCGTTCATTACAACCCTTGCAGTTGTGCAAAAAAAGCAGAAATATACCACGATACAACTCACGCACCATGATTCTATAGCTAACACGCCAACCAAACATGGTAAATTACTATTCAAAAAAAAGTTAAGTGAGTGAATAAAATATTGTAACTCATAGGTTCCAACAGTTTAATATTATGTTTCCATGCATTTTGGGAGCCACAATGAAATTTCGTGCATTTTATTTTAGTTAAGGGGTTTAATGATTTTTACTCAACGCACTCTCGGCCTCTTGAGTTGTCCCACTGCATTAGGAGTGCATTTTCCTTCCATTTCTGAATATAATCCACGGTAATTTTTTAACTATACAAAAAAGTAGGTGAAATATGTGCCGGACGCTTGAAAACACACGGTTGATAATAAATGTGATTGTACTCAACTGGATGATGCAATTAAATTAAGTAATTTATCTAAACACATACACTAATTAGCATTTCAAATAAATATTTATCGGGTTTAGTTTAGTTTGTGTGTATTGTAATGCTGGTTCTATCATGGGAAGGCCAAAATCTGAATAAATTTGTGTATGTCTATTATCTAGCTACACAGGGCCGGTCCAAATTAATTTTGTGCCCGGAACGAAAAATTATAATTAATTTTTGTACTAAATTTTTATACTTATCTAAATCTTATTTATAACACGTTATATTCTTACAAACACAATTATCTTTTGTTGGCATAGTTTAACCACATGATAGTGTACCAGAGTTAATAAATATTAGTTGGTTTGTTTATTGTTGTACTAGATATCATAGAAAAATATTAAAATGTATTTTGTAACAAAAAAATTAGCTAGAAATATATTTAACTATAATATATAATTTATAATCCCACGTTTCGGGATATAAGTTTTATATGTACTGTCACAAAGTTATTTTTCTTAAACTTTGAATAAATTTATACAAAAAATTCAACACTTATGCTATCTAATAAATACAATATGAAAATATGTTTTAAGATAAATGTGATGATACCAATTTGATATATTTTATATCGATATATTTATTTTCAAATTTGACTGAAGTTAATGAATTTTAATTTTTTGAAAAATAATATACCTTATATTCAGGAATGGAGAGAATAAATTTATGGAAAAAATCCTCAAAAAGTATGATCCAAAAAATATCACAATAGTGGTTTCGATTATGTTAATATGTAAGCGTATCTTTAGAAAGTTTTATAATATAAACTGAGAGAATGATCTTATTTTCAATCTTTTTTTGTACATACTTTGTGCTTTGTATTTAAACAAAATGTTTGGAGTAATTATCAGAAATATAAAATGTGTGAATTCTAATATGTTTTCATATGTAAATTTTATTATTTGATATGCACTTGTAAAAATGTGCTTACTATCATCATTAAACATTTTAATTTTGTGAATTTTTTTGTTCATATATATTGATATTTATTTAGACATATTATAGGTGAAAAACAAAAGGCAAAGTTATGTGTTGTCGAACAAAAGTTTAATTCATGCATTAACTTTAATATGGTGAGTATTATTATTTAATTATGTGTAATGAATAATAGTATGGTGATTATTATATATATATTTTACAATTTTGGGCACTTCATTTCTTGGGGCCCTGGGCGGTCTCTATTTTTGCCCGGCTTATGGGTCGTCCCTATAGATACATGGCGGTCAATAAAATATTTCTTTGTTTTCGCCATACGATGATCTAACCTCACAAAAAAGAACCACTCTCGGTATATATGAGATATATTATCACTAAGTGAAAATTTTAGAGAAATTAAAGTATGGTCATATTTCTTTATTTTCGTAATACCATCTATCACCTATTTAAAAACCACTTTTATATGATAATTCCTACCCATGGCCTTGGAAGAACATTGAAGCTATATATACATCATGATCTTCCTGTTCTATAACTCAAGTTTCTTTTTCGTGGGATTTTCCTTATCTATAAACATTGTGGAACTGAATGTATTCTCTTTTCTACATTATTATTAATTTTTAGCTCATGGTGTACAATATTCATCTCAAAATTTTTTAGCATTCCATAGTGTGGAGGGAATTGTATTTCTATTGTTGTAGAGACTTTAGCATGAACAATTTATGTTTTCACCATGCCACGATCTAACTTCACAAAACTGGAAAGGCAAGACTTGTCCAGCAACCATCTCACTATTGGAATTCCAAGCACCCTGAGCATCTTCACTTCATTTATAAACTGAACATCCCAGTATGAACTTGGAAGGTTATGTTCCAACATACTGGATGTCAAAGTTGTGAATCCATAGAGGGCACCCCAAAAGATGGTATTGCTGGTTTTGGCCTTATTTTCCAAGACTATTGTGAGCATGTACATAGAAACTAACACCAAGGAGACTAATAAGGGCCACTTCTTTTGCAGTTTCTGGGTCCAGAGAAGGAGAAGCCCAAAAGAAGGGTTCAATTTCTTCAGGGCTTATTTCCACCGCGAAACTGGAAACGTGAAGGACAGGAGAAGCTGGGCCGAGCACATTTTCGGGGAGTTTCCTGAGCTTCTCAACAAAGAAGCGAAACATTTTCGGTTGATACGTCCCAAACGTATCTATAATTTATGCTTGTTCCATGCTCTTTTAGGTGACATTGCTATGTGTTTTGCTACACTTTCAATCTTTTTACACATATTTGGATTAACCTACTAACTCAGTGCACCCAGTGCCAGTTTCTGTCTGCTGATGTCTGTGAATTGCAAATTTTTACCAATATTATAGAGCTCCAAAAATTCCTACAAAAATATATAAAAAATCAGCGCAACGGAAGCTTCACGAAGACCGAAGAGGGGCCAGAGGGGATCCAGGTCCCACCCAGGCGGCCAGGTGGCGCGACCCCCCTCCTGGCCGCGCCACCAGGGCGTCTGGGGGAGGGGCCACCCCCTAGTGCCCCCCTTCGGCCTATATTTGCACCCCGTCACGGAAACCCTCGGGAGGAACCCCGCATCGCGATTTTCACCTCTGTTCCGCCGCGGCCTCGCTTCGAAGATCGGGAGCACCAGAAGACCTCTTCCCGACACCCTGCCGAAGGGAGGATTGACCTCCGATAGCTTCTCCACCACCATGAGCGCTTCCCGGATGTGTCGTGAATAGTCCATCTTGGACTATGGGTCCTTGACCAGTAGTGTGACACCCTAGATTTTGGAACTTTCTTTTTCAAAAACTTTTCTGATTTATTTCTGGATTTTCCATTTGGTTTGGATTTTGAGCAACTCTTTGGGCTTGAACTTGAGCATATTTTCTTTCCATGCTCAAGCATCCCTTGATTCTAAGACCTTCCCATGTCATTCCATTGACCCACCTCATCCAAGCCACCATTTTATTCAAACCATATATTCCTTTTTCAATAAAAATGAATATTCACTTTATTTGAGGATTGTGAAGCAACCCCCATTTATATTGCTCCATAAATCCCTAAATTATTCCCTCATAACCTTGATGTTATATCTTGCCAAAATCTCCAAAAATATTGCATGGCCCAAGTGGAACATTTACTAACCATCAGTTGAGTTTGCTTTCGGTGGATGAAATGTTGCAGTAGGATTCCTTGAGTTAGAAGTTGATGATTGATTATACATTGCAGCATGTCCGAGCTCTAGACACATGTGCCATGATGGTCAGTAAAAACTTTATTGAACTTTGCCTGAGAAAGTGAAAAGGGAAATATTCAGCATTTCAATGTCAAATGTACCTTGGTGAGGATCTTGGGTCACTGGGCCAAGGGAGCAAAGTGTTGTATCTGCAGCGACTTCTTCAGTCGATGCATGAACTTTGTTCTTGGGGGAGAGGGAAGAGTGCAGCAAGGTTGGACTGGCCCTCGCCGAAATAGACGGTGACAAAGGAGACGGTGACGTACCAGCATCTCCATTGTCCATGATTTCTCAACTAACAAGGTCATTGAACAAACCATAATCAGTTCCTCAAACAAAAAAAGTAATGGACGGAAGCTCTCACCCCGTCCCATCTTGCCTTTTGACTAGCTAGCTACACACCATCTTGCCTCACCCACTTAACCATCTCATATTTAGCTTCAGCCAAACTACCAATCTACCATTATCTCAATTAGTACAAAATGCCTATCACAACTACCAGTGAGTAGCAGCAAGAGCAACTACAGTCCGGTACGGCCCTAGCACCATGTGGATGGTGGAGCGCGTGTGGTGGATGGTAGATGGATGACAAGGAAAGGAAGAAGGAAAGGGGGGAACATGCACAGCGGCCCTGCACCTGCGCGTCCTCGGATGCCTCCTGCTACTACGTGGAGGACAGTGGAGATGAAGGCGCTTGCGCATCCTCCCTCCTGTGGGGGAGTGGAGTGGAGAGGCGCGCGTGTGCATCACCATCTGCCGGACTCGGGCGGGGGAGACGCGCAGAGCTGGGAGAAGAAGAGGAAAAGTGGGGAGGGGAGGGGATCGAACGGGAGATTACCATGTGACGCCGCAGAGGCCCTTGTCGGCGACGGGGGAGGAGCAGACGGGTGTGGGCGCGGGTGCGGCGGAGAAGGCGGTCGGAGTGGAGACGCTGGCGAGACGAGCTTCAGATGAGCATCAAAGACGGCGACAACGACAACACTGTGCGAAGGGGTAGGAGGAAGAAAAACTCTTTTGCAGGTATGTGCGGGATCCCTCCCGCTGGACACAGCGGGCGTGACACTTGAGCCCGCTACAGCTGACGCGGACAGCCCAACGGCACATAGCGGGCCTTTTTTGCGGGGCGGCTTCGCGGCCGAGAACCCCGACCGGAGTTTTTCCCCTCTCGTTAGGGTTAGTTTTCTCGCCGACTCTGGGCGGCGATACTTTCCGATCTATCTCGGACGACGAATCTCAAGGGCTCTCTCCTCTCGCTAGACCTCGCAGTCGGCAAGGGTTAGGGGAGGGTTCTAGTGGAGATTGGCGATCATGGAGCCCGTTCTGCCGGCGGGATCGGGGCTTTCGGTGGCTGATGGAACGGAAGTGGAGAAGCAGAAGGATCTTGATCACATGTTGAGTCAATTGGGAATCCAGGAGGAGGATCTGGATGACGTGGTGTTCGAAGAGCATGCTGAAGAGGCTGAGGAAATCTCGAGGTGGCTATCAATCGTTAGGGTTTACACGGAAAAGAACTACAGCCAAGCTGCCTTTTTCAAGAGCATGAGAGCTGCCTGGGATCTCGGGCGGGAAACTAGATTTAGGGTTCTGGAGACAAATCTGTATTCGATCAGATTTAACTGCTTGGCGGAGTGGGAGAAAGCAATGGAGGGTGGCCCGTGGAATTTCAGGGGATACCCAGTCCTGATCGCTGAGTATGATGGCTTTACCAAGCCCACCTTGATAAACTTGAATACCTTTGAGTGCTGGATGCAGATACATAATCTTCCCGATGGCTACTATCCACTGATTAAAGCTCTAGCTTCTAAGGCTGGAGAGTATGTTGCTGCTGAACCGGCGTCTCATGACTTTGCTGGTAATTTCTTCCGCGTCAAAATTCTTTTTGATGTGAGAAAACGTCTTAAGAACCATGTGTCAATCATAAGGGGGGGCAAGAGGGAGATTTTTGTCGTGAGATACGAGAAGCTCCCCGATTGGTGCGCAGTATGTGGATGTTTCAGCCACGTTTATAAGGAACATGGCAATGGTATTCATCCCCCAAGTGCTTTAATCTACAAGAACGTACGTGATGTGTGGGCTTTCCGTGCACGTTCTGCTAGTGGTGATGGAATTGGAACCCAGTCTGGGACTGGTGGCCTTCCAATATCCCAGAATAGGGATGAAGATCAGCTTGGTGACGAGTTCAGAGGTAAGATAAGTGATGATGCTATGTCTGAAGCTGACCCAACAAAGAGGAGGAACTCAGTGGCCAAGGAGGACCTGGGTGACTCAAGTGATAATATCCCCAAATCCACCTTGACTGTGTTAGCAGATGTTACTATGAATGATGTCCCTCCTAGTCCCCCACCGAAGCAAGATCTGAAGCGCCCGCGTACTGGGATGAATGACCCAAAAGTTAAGTTTGACAAGACCACAATTGCAAAATCGGCGGGCCTCCCGGAGGGGCACCGCCGGGCACAATGAGTCTGCTATGCTGGAACTGTCGCGGTTTGGGTAATCCCGCGACAGTCTGAGAAGCACGCGATTTTGCGGCAAAATTTACCCCAGCTCTCTTGGGTATGTCGGAAACCCAAATTTCTAAAGAGAGGGTTGAAGCTACTAAAAGTTCATTGGGCTACAATAATTCTTTTGCTGTGGCCAGTTCAGGCAGGAGTGGTGGGATAGAAGTTTTCTGGAACGATGACATTGAGGTGGAGGTTCTCAGTTCTACGAGATACCACATCGATTCATTGATCAAGGGCTTGGGTCATGGCCCGATGAGAGTGACCTGGGTCTATGGGGAAGCCCAAGTCGCTGAGCGCTACAAGACTTGGGACGACATAAAATCTATAGCAGGCGCGTCCGGTCTGCCATGGGTAGAGATCAGAGATTTCAATGAAGTGTTGCACCAGCACTAGTTCGATGGGGTCGGTTCGCGGACTCAGACTTAAATGGATGGTTTTCGGGATGCTCTTGATGTGTGTGGACTGCATGATATTGGCTTCTCGGGATGCAAGTGGACTTTTGAGAAAAGGGTTGTCGGCGGCTCTTACACAAGGGTGAGGCTCGACAGGGTAGTTGCAGATGCTGATTGGTGTCTCCAGTACCCCCTGGCTGAGGTGGAGTCCGAGCTATCGGCATGTTCTGATCATCGCCTACTTCGCCTCTCCCTTGCTCCGGAAACTATAAATCATAAGCAGAAACCGTGGAGATACGAGTGTATGTGGGAGAGGCACGACGATTTTGATAGCTTTCTCACAACTCGTTGGACGGAGGCGGGGGAAACGGGTTCGGTGGCCCAGTTAGGAAACAAATTAAGCAACTTATCTACTCACCTCCATTTGTGGGATAGGCACACATTTGGTAATGTAAGGCAGCAAATCGCAAGGCTTAAACGTGAGGCAGATGTACTCCTCAATCTCCCAGTGAGGAGTGGTCCCTCACACAAAGAACTCAAGATCAAGGAACTTTTGATTGAGCTCTACCACAGAGAGGAGATTCTCCTTAGACAGAGATCCAGGGTAGACTGGTTAAGAGGAGGTGATCGTAATACAAAGTTCTTCCAGCTAAGAGCGTCAATGCGAAGAAGAAAAAACAAGATCAAAGTGCTGCAGAACGAACTGGGAATGTCCATAACTGATGAAGCCGAGTTGGAGCAAATGGCCACAAATTTTTATTCGAACCTATACTCGGCGGAAGGTACTACAAACATGCAAGAAGTTATTGATCTAGTCCCTGTTAAAGTTACTCATGACATGCAGGTCCTACTAGATGCTCCCTATTCAGTTGAGGAGGTTAGGAGGGCGCTGTTTCAAATGCCAGCCACAAAAGGGCCGGGACCTGACGGGTTTCCAGCGCACTTTTTTCAGAAGCATTGGAGTGTCTGTGCTGAAGAGGTGACAAATGTGGTGCTCAAGATTGTGGAGGGAAAGGAGAGTGCGTCTTCAATCAACAAAACTTTTCTGGTCCTAATTCCTAAAGTCAAAGACCCTCTCTTGCTCTCCCAGTTTCGCCCGATTAGCTTGTGTAATGTCCTGTATAAAATTTCCTCGAAGGTAATTGTAAACAGACTTAAGTTGGTACTCCCGGCTCTTATTTCCCCTGAGCAGTCTGCCTTTGTTCCGGGGAGACTAATCACAGATAATATTATAGCTGCATATGAGTGTTTACACTTCATGAAGAGGAACCGGGCTATTGTTCACAGGCATGCAACTTTGAAGCTTGATATGATGAAGGCTTATGATAGAGTGGAGTGGCCGTATCTTCAAGCTATGTTGTTGAAACTGGGGTTCTCGCAGAAGTGGGTTTCGATCACCATGGGAATGGTCAGCTCAGTGTCTTATTCGGTTTTGTTTAATGGCAACAAATTGGAAGAATTCATTCCTTCTCGTGGACTACGGCATGGAGATCCTATTTCTCCTTACTTGTTTCTTTTAGCAGCAGAGGGCCTTTCGTGCCTCTTAAAATCTCGTATTGGGTCTCCGCATCTGAGTGGTCTAAAGGTGGCTCCCCTAGCGCCTCCGATTAACCATCTTCTATTTGCGGACGACAGCCTGCTGTTTTTTAAAGCGACAAGTGAAGGAGCTCAAGAGGTGTCAAACCTACTGGAAGTCTATTGCAATGCATCTGGCCAGAGAGTTAATCCTGCAAAATCTTCCATCTATTTCAGTAAGGGATGCTCAGAACATGTTCGGGAGGAAGTGAAGGGAGTGTTGAACGTGCCTAATGAAACTCCGAATGAGAAGTACTTGGGGATGCCCTCAGATGTGGGTAACTCCAAGAATGGTGCTTTTAAATTTCTTAAGGAGAGGTTATGGAATAAGGTTAAAGGGTACCTCGAGAAGCTTTTTTCGTCAGCGGGGAAGGAGGTTCTTGTGAAATCCGTTGCTCAAGATGTGCCTGTATATTCTATGTCTTGCTTCAAGCTGCCTCGTGGCCTTCTGGAACAGCTGAACAAACTGATCAGGAAATTCTGGTGGGGTGCAAAAGATGGGAAGAGAAAACCGGCGTGGGTGTCGTGGCAGGAGATGATCAAACCGAAGCAACTGGGAGGTTTAGGTTTCAAGGACTTCGAACTTTTCAATCTAGCTTTGCTGGCCAGGCAAGCTTGGCGGGTCCTAAAGAATCCGGAAGCTTTGTCCTCTCGGATGCTTAAGGCAATTTACTTCCCCAATGGCGATTTTCTGTTGGCTGAGCTTGGGAGCCATCCCTCGCAAGTGTGGAGATCAGTACTGGAAGACAGGGATGTGCTAAAAGTGGGTTTAATCAAACGAATTGGCAATGGTGTAGACACAAAGATCTGGGAGGAGAATTGGCTACCGCGAGAGAGCAACATGCGTCCGATAGCTTGCTTGGCTCCAAATCCCCCGATTTTTGTTCATGAACTAATTGATGTGCCGACAGCTTCCTGGAGGCGAGACCGGCTGGAAGCTTTCTTTCTTCCGGCGGACAGGCTACTGATCACAGGTATCCCGCTGTGCACCAGGTTCTTTGAAGACAGGTGGGAGTGGGGATTTGAGAAGAAAGGTTCATTTTCAGTCAGGTCTGCGTACAGAATGTTGGTTGCAACAAAGGCCAGACGGGAGGACTGGTTAGAGGAGAGACCTGGACACTCTGATGCAACAGCCGAATCGCATGTCTGGAAGATGCTCTGGAAGAGTCCAGTCCTAGGAAAGATTCACCACTTCCTGTGGAGACTTTCAAAATTGTCTATACCAACAGAGGATGTTCGAAAGAGGCGGAAAATGGCACAATCTGATAACTGCCAGATCTGTGGGTGTCAGGACTCTTGGAGACACTCTTTGTTAGAGTGTAATACAGCAAGGTCTGTGTGGGCTATGGGAGATGGGGAGATCTTAGATCATTTGTTGAATATCAAGGAGCCGAGCCCAAAACTATGGATTGCGGAGGTGATGGAATCTATGGGACAGAGGGAATACACAACGGTGTTTGCAACCCTTTGGGCAATTTGGTATGCGAGGCGGAGACTGATCCATGAAGGCATACATCAAAGTCCTCTTTCTACGAACATCTTTATACAAAATTTTCTGAAGGAACAGGAGGAGTTAGCATTACCTGTTACTAGGCCAAGTCGCCCTGCGAGGGCTGCTCAAAGGGGATGGACGGCGCCTGGGCCTGGGGTGATCTACATAAGGGTGGACAAAGGTATATCCAGGGATGGAGAAACAGGTGCGGTGGCAGCAGTATGTCGTGATCATCTAGGTCGTTTCAAGGGTTCTTCTGCGGTGGTATTTCCAGGGATTACCGACCCAGCTTGTCTGGAGATGCTGGCTTGTAGAGAAGCCCAATGTTTAGCTCAAGATCTGGTCTTCGGCAATATTCTAATCTCCAGTGATGCGAAGAACACCATTAGTGACATTCAGGAGGAAGCGGGTGGGAAATACAGTATGATCACGTCTGAAATCATAGCTAATAGGAGTCTTTTTTCGAACTGTAGTTTTGTTTTTGAAGGGAGGAGTTATAATCCCGATGCTCATCATCTTGTTAAATTTGCAACTAGTTTAGGTCAGGGTAGACACTTATGGGTTCTGGACCCGCATGATCCAATTTGTATCCCAAGGAACTTGGACTTGAATGAATGAGAGAGTGTATTACCCCTAAAAAAAAACCTGACCCAAAACACCCCACACCTAAAGAAACAAAAACTGTTAGGAAATCCACAAGATTTCACCACTTCTCACCACCAGTCTCACGCCGTTGACCGCATCGTCGCCAATGGAGGCCAATCCCCATCCGGCGGTGGTGCTGCACGCCTGCTTAGGCGTGGGCCATCTCATCCCCATGGTCGAGCTCGCCAAGCTCTTCCTCCGCCGCGGCATCCCCGTGGTCATCGCCGTACCGACACCGCCGGCCTCCACCGCCGATATCTTCGCTTCCTCCGCCCCTGCCGTCGCCAGCCTAGCCGCCGCCAACCCCACCATCTCCTTCCACCACCTCCCGCCACCGGATTACCCCCACCCGGACCCGGACCCCTACCTGCAGATGGTCGACGCGCTCCGCCTCACCGTGCCGTCCCTGCTCGCCTTCCTCCGCTCCCTCCCCTCCGTCGCCGCCCTCGTTCTCGACACCTTCTGCGTCGACGCCCTCGACGCCGCCGCAGAGCTCGGCGTCCCGGCGTATCTCTACTACACCTCGTCTGCGGCCGACCTCGCGGCGTTCCTCCACCTCCCCCACTACCTCGCCACGACGGACGGCGGCGACTTCAAGGACATGGGCAAGGGGCTCCTCCGCTTCCCGGGCGTACCGCCGATCCCGGCGTCAGACATGCCACAGATCGTGCAGGACCGCGCAAGCCGGACCTGCGCCGCGCGGATGGGGCACTACGGGCGCAAACCGGAGACCCGGGGCTTGCTCATCAATACCTACGAGTGGCTGGAGGCGACGGCCGTGAGGGCGCTCCGGGAGGGCGCGTGTGTCCCTGGCCGGCCGACCCCGCCGGTGTACTGCATCGGTCCACTTATCGTGAAAGGCGAGGCGGCGGCGGCGGCGGCTCCGCAAGCGCATAACGCGTGCTTGTCGTGGCTGGACGCGCAGCCGGAGCGGAGCGTGGTGTTCCTCTGCTTCGGCAGCTTGGGCGCGATGCCGGCGGCGCAGCTCAAGGAGATAGCGCGCGGGCTCGAGAAATCCGGCCACCGCTTCCTGTGGGTCGTGCGGAGCCCGCCCGAGGACCCGGCCAAATTCTTCCGGCCACGCCCGGAGCCCGACCTGGACGCGCTCCTCCCCGATGGGTTCTTGGAGAGGACGCGAGCGAGGGGGATGGTTGCCAAGATGTGGGCGCCTCAGGTGGAGGTGCTGCGGCACGCCGCGACCGGCGCGTTCGTGACGCACTGTGGGTGGAACTCCGTCCTCGAGGCGGCGTCGGCCGGCGTGCCGATGCTCTGCTGGCCGCAGTACGCCGAGCAGAGGCTGAACAAGGTGTTCGTGGTGGACGAGATGAAGCTCGGAGTGGTGATGGAGGGGTACGACGAGGAGCTCGTCAAGGCCGAGGAGGTGGAGAAGAAGGTGAGGCTGGTGATGGAGTCGGACGAAGGGGAGAGGCTAAGGGGAAGGCTGGCATTGGCGAAGGAGAAGGCGGCGGAGGCGCTGGCGGACGCCGGGCCGTCGCGGATGGCGTTTGCCGAATTCTTGAAGGATTTGAA
Source organism: Bromus sterilis (assembly GCA_950022295.1). NCBI lineage: Eukaryota > Viridiplantae > Streptophyta > Magnoliopsida > Poales > Poaceae > Bromus > Bromus sterilis. The sequence goes on along the minus strand of OX465600.1, from coordinate 14,779,502 downwards.
GCTCCAGAACTGATCAAACAGAGATTGTAGCTGGAGCTCATTGGGAATTCGGAATGGGTGATTCTGAAGGTTTGCATCATCAATTCCCTCGCGCAACTACCCTCTTGTGATGTTAAATGCTCATTTAATTTGGAGATGTGATAGTAGTTATGTTATGCAGATTAGATTAGCTGCGTCAGCAATTGTACTCTTGAAATGATGTGGCATGGCTTAGCTGTGCTTCCATTTCAAATTCCAAAATGATGTTCCTTTCTGATTCGATTAGATTAGCCGCTTCACAACTGTTTTAGTTTTGGTGTTCTTTTCTACTGTTGTTTGTTGGCTGTGAGTCTAGTGTCATTTGGATGTTCTTTCCTAATTCAAAATGCTGCACACTTCGGCCTCTATTTGAGATTTCTTTTTAGTGATCTTTCAAGTTGGATTTCGATATTCCTACCAACTGCTCCTGCGGTGACATAATCTGGCTTCAGTACTGAACGTACTCTGGATCAGAGTCACTGACTCTACTCTCTCGGCTGTACATGTTTGATTCAAGCCCCTCATCACAATAGCATGCAAAACTGGTGATACTCCTCCTCGATGTCCCAGGCAAACCTGGGATCAAAAGATTACAAAACTTAATCACATAACCTGTTTGACATTCCATAACCGGTTGAATAACACATGTGCAGCCATCTTTAGACGGTTGCATCCAAAGTTCATAAGCTCTCCAGCATCCCTACGCTGATAGTAATGATCACATATAGATCAATGTGATGGCTCTACAAAAAACCTACAAAGGCTTAACGGAGCGAGACCTATTAAAAATACAGTCATTCCGGCAATTCTAAATTGTCCAAAAAGGCACAAATCCCTACTCCAAACATTGTTGTTTCAATACAAAATATAAATTATGCACACTTTTGTTGAAATATGTATGTTGCTAGAAAAATTGAACCACACCAAATGATATCATTGGCTCAATTTATATTCTATAACTTTCTATACATATGCTTAATTAATCATATACTAGAAACCACTATTGTGATATTTGTTGGATAATACTTTTTGCAGATCCTTACAAAAAATAGTACTCTTTCCATTCCCAAATATAAGGTGTATTACTTTGATTAGATTTGTAAATGAATATATCGATATTAATTATACCAAAATGGTATCATCACATTCAGCTCAAAACATATTTTTATGTTGTATTTATTAGATATCATCGGTGTTGATATTTTTTGCTATAAGTTTGATTAAACTTAGAAAAGAGTAATTTTGTAAAAAAAACATATACACCTTATATTTAGGAACAGAGAAATCATAAATAATGTATTGTAAAAAAAATTAAGCTAATTTTTTGTTAGAAAATATATTTTATTATTTTTCAATAATATTTCGTACAAATATAAAACACACCAACTGATATCTATTAACATTTTAATGTGATTAAACTATGCTTGCAAAATAAAAATTATGATTATAACTATAACATGTTAAGTATAAAATTTATATAAATATAAAAATTTAGTATAAAATTTATTTAATTTGCGTCGCTTATGCCAAAACTTTGTTAGATCGACACTCCATGTATATTGTATAAAATAATCTGAGAAATTCTATATAGTATGTGCAATTATGATAAAAACAGACCGAACTGTATCAGAGAGTATCACAAATTAGTCACACTCTATCTTATTTTGTCGGATCACTACAGTCATGCCCGCTCAACCAACTTTTGGTCCAAGAAGCTTACAACGCAAACTTTTCTCTATAAAATTTTCTTATTTTTTTATAGAACTTCCTTATTTTCTTTTTTTGGAACTTTGACCACTGACCATTGCACTCTAGCTTGTAAATCTACGAGATTCCAATGATCGTAGGCATGATTTGGATTCAAAAGTTTTAGCTCTTTGTGATCTCGCTTTCTAGTTCTCGATATACGTTTTCTATCCTCTAAAAGGAACATACAACAAATCTTACGTTATTGTTTTTACTGCGTCAAAATTTCATCGTTCTCTCACACGCCAAAACACCACAATGTTGAGGCACCGCTCCTCCTTGCCACCACTATCCTCCTTGCGACTGTATCTATCCGACGAGCATTGGGTTACCTAGATTGCTCGATGAGCGGCATGCCCACCACACACATCTACCGGTCCTCCTAAAATTCCTCTCTATGGTGGACGCCGGTGAGGCTTCCTCCTCGCCACCACCAGACATGCACGTGGTGGTGCGCTTCCTCTTGGAGGTTTTGGCTGGAGCTGGAAATCCGGCAAGATCCCAAAGGTGGGCCACGAAGCCTTCCATTGAACTTGAGAACTTGGCCCAGCTATAGAAAAATCGAGGACGGGCACAAGGTAATGCCAGAGCTTCCTCGTCATCGACTTTTTTCACCCCCAATGCCTTCTTTGATGTGTGTAAGGGCCGGCTGCTTGGACCGTTCGGCGGCTCATGCTTGCTGTTCCATTTTCTCTATTTTTTTCTCTGATTAGTCGATGCTTGTGATGAGCTGATGACCTTCCATTGTTCATTGTGTTGATAATGTCATGCTGATGCATATGTCGCTCAGTTTCAATTGGTCGTATGGTTCAGAACAATGATAAACTACTTGTTTGCATCCATGCAAGAGGTGTGTGATGCTTTCTTCTCAGCTTTTGCTTTTTCTCAGTTGTGAGCTACTGTACTTGTGATACCGATTCCCCGTTGGTTCAAGTGATTAATTAGTGCACTCCCAATGCTAGTATCTTAGACGTAATCATAGGGTTTTTTTCTTATGTGGCATAGTATTTAATGAAGAAAAAGATAAATGTTGTATCTTAGGCTACCGGTGATGAGAGTATCATAGGTAGTATCATACATGCCAACTAGGCAATTTTGATGAGGTGGCATGCTATTTAATGAGAAAAGAGAGAAAATAGTATCATATTGTGATACCGTATCATATTAAATGATTTAGTAGTATGTGTCTTGCATGGCAATAAATAAACCATATATGATACTGCTATATGATACTCCCTCCGTCCCGGTTTATTAGGCCCAAAGACCATATCTTATACCAAGGCACATAATAATTTGCTCATATTAATCACTTTATGTCATTTCCAATGCACTCTCTCATATGCTAGTTTTCACATGCAGCCAATGATAAACTTGCATGCAATGTATTTATTTCCTAGCAATGGGACTAACAACAATAACTCCTCATGCAACCAATGAAAAGGATGCATGCATACAACTTCCCAACACGGGGCCTTATAAAAGGGTACATACTTATGCTTCTTACGGGCCTAATAAACCGGGACAGAGGGAGTACTATGCATTACGGAAGTAGTATCATACACTAGTATCATATGCATGATACTAACTTATGATACTATCCATTACGAGCAGTCTTAGCTAAGATACAACCCTTGCACGTGGCCATATGTAAAAAACATGATTAGACCAATCACATGTATGCATGAAGTTAAAATCATTAAATAAGATGCAACCACTAAGAGACAATGCATTGTGATGGTTATATCTTAAGTTTTTATTGCTCCTATGATATTGTGCCAAGAAAACAATGCATTGGTAGAGCCCTTAGGCTGGTCACAATGGGGAGTAACTTAGAGTAGTAACATGATCATGTTACTAGTCTATGTTACTACCTCCACAATGCAAAATAACTTCAAGGTAGTAAAATAGATGACCTTATTTATTGGTTTATAGACTCATTCTATCTTGGGAAGAGTGATTTGATGGTAACTAGCTAAGCTACTCTATCTCCCTCTCTCCTCATTAATTAGCTGCCACATCATCGTTTTTGCTTATGTGGCATCTATGTTACTGTTGAAGTTACTCCCACTGTGACCAGCCACATGCCTTATACTATTCACAGTGGGAGTAACATTAGTGGTAACATCACATTTATCTAGGCCAAATATATTATGTGGCAAGTAATTAATGAGGAAAGAGAGATATGTGGTAACTTAGGCACTTACTTGCTTTTTGAGTAACATCACATATACCAAGACAATATGAGTCTATAACATAATAAATAAAGTGTTGCATGACACCACATATATGTTAGAGCCCTGCTATACACACGACGATGAGCGGCCGATGCATGCACGATTCTTACGTGGCAACGTGAACAGCAAGCGTGCATGCAAGAGCATAGTTGAGGAGAAAGTATGGTTCGGAGGTCACAAACTGTCGTCCGTGAAGCAATTTCGTATATGTTACTCTCCACTACAGAGGTAGTAATATAAACTAGTAACATATGTCATGTTACTAGTCTAAGTTACTTTGAGAGCGTCGATTCGGTGCCCGGGTGCATCTGCACCGGAGAAGATAAAAAATAAGAAAATGAAAATGAAAAAGCTAAAAAAAAATTCAAATTTGTTTGTGGTGGAAGATGGTTATGTCTGACATGTTCGTGCAAATTTGAAGAAGTTTGGACATTTGGAGAGCTCGTGGCAAAAAAGATAAATTTGCAGTTTCTTTAGACGTCACTATTCATACATTATTTCGGACTGAATTTGTCTTTTTTTCATGAGCTTTCTAGATGTCCAAAAAAACTTAAATTTCATACAAATATCTAGCCCTACGCATCTTTTACCATAATAAAATTTTAAAATTAGCTTTTTTTATATGTATTTTTAAAATTTTATTATGCAGAAGCATATAAGACTGGGCACAGATTTGAATATCCATCCCACTCCCTACTATGGCTAGTCTTAAGGATGTCCAACGTTCACTCTCCCTCGGTCAACGCATGTGTGTTCTTTGTGAGGAAAGTTCTAGCGAAAGAGCCACAGAGGGATGAAAAGTCTAGGCCTATTCAGTTCAGTCAACTCTCTCCGAGAACTCTGTTGTCTACGCTAGAGCAGAGCGCAAGTGACAAGTCGCCACCGCCGGAAGCTCCCCATGACGCGAGGGCGTCGCCATCAGAAGGCACGAGATGATGATTCAGACGAGAGATACCACAAGCAGCAAACACCTGCCGGCAGCTGACGTGCGGACCTCCGTCCAAACGTCTGTGCTTAGCTATCTACTTGGCCAGTCCAGTCAAGCACGGCTGCGCGCGCTTACTCATCTCCTTCCTCCCGGACTCGCACTCCCACCTGCTTGCCCACACCTACTCCGTCTCCCCTGATTGTCTCCCCCGGACCCCGGTCAGAGGCCCCCTCTCCTCTCTCACTCGGATGCTTTATATCAGACCGATGCTTTAGCTGCGCCCTGCGCTCCGTCGGTGGCAAGAAGTTTCTGAAGATCAGTATTCAGTGGTGCGCTAAGAAGATCAGTCAGGCAGAAGATACTCACCCAAGTAAGTTGCTCCGCTCTCGTGTGATTTTCTTCGCGCTGCAACCACCATTCCGCGGCCAGTTTGTGTTGCTTAATCGTGTTATGCGTGCCCTGGTTAGTTCTCTGAATCTGCATCAGTTAAGTTTCTGAAGCCTACTCGTCCGCTTCAGTCAGTTGTTGTTCTTGCATCCGCTATGGTTTTTCTGAGCTTGCAACCGCGGACGGAACGTTGCTTCCTGTCTGGATGAGCAGCTGACAGAGCGGGTGTTGGGTTGCATTGTAGTATGATCCGTTTTATATCTCTCACGACTCCCGTTCTATTTCGAGGCATACGATTATGAGGCGAAACAGAGTAGCTACAAGTCCACGCTAAAAGGCTAAACTAGAGCAAGTAAACCCGCTCTTCCTACTAGTCAAACGATCGAATCGTCAAACCGACTATGCAAGCGGAGAGCACTGGTTGGCTGCTCAAATGATCGAATCAATCAGTGCCCTGCCTTCTTTCTTAACAGTCTGACATATGCCATGACGCAGCCACCGTTTACTAGTCCAAACAATCTGTCTCCTTAACTTACCTCTCGAACAAGTCAGTCTCTTGCCAACATTATCACTATCTTCACGATGAGCCTTTGCCGCTAGAATGATTCGTACGCTTGTCTGACCAATGTCATAAACTCACGATGCAGGCAGCAAGAAGGCGTTGAGAGCTTGAGCATGTCAGGCATGTCGGCGGCTGTCACTGCAGTCGGTAAGATACATGCACCTGCCCCTAACAGCATGAGTATATTTCAATTCTCTGGTCCTTAATTAGTTTTTCACCGGCTAACTCGTGTTCTTGTCCATTCATCCAGTATCGGCAGTCTGCGCGACCGTCGCGGTGGTGATAACGTTGGCCGTGATCAGACGATGCCGCCACGCGAGGAAGAAGATGCACAAAAAGATCGTGACCAAGATCATGGAGGAGATCAGCAGAAGGAACCGGGACCGGCGAGCAGCCCCATACGACTGCGGCCCCGTGGACGACGTGGTGATCGAGATCGGCCCCGTGGAGAAGTTCCTCCACGAGATCCTCAACGAGAAGCCGATGCGGTTCAGCTCGGAGCAACTGGAATCGTGCACCGCCAACTACTCGGCGGAGCTGGGCTCCGGCGGCTTCGGGGTGGTCTACAAGGGAGAGCTCCCCAACGGGCTGCCCGTGGCGGTGAAGGTGCTCAAGGTGTCCATGAACAAGAAGGTGCAGGAAGGGTTCATGGCGGAGATCGGCACCATCGGCCGGACCTACCACGTCCACCTCGTCCGGCTCTACGGTTTCTGCTTCGACCCGGACACCAAGGCGCTCGTCTACGAGTTCCTGGAGAACGGATCGCTGGAGAAGTACCTCTACCACGACGGCGACGACGGCGGAGACGGGGAGAGGAGCGAGAGGCTGGAGTGGCGGACGCTGCACAACATCGCCGTCGGCACGGCCAAGGGGATCCGGTACCTCCACGAGGAGTGCCAGCACAGGATCGTGCACTACGACATCAAACCGGCCAACATCCTCCTCACCGCCGACTTCACGCCCAAGGTGGCGGACTTCGGGCTGGCCAGGTTAGGGGAGCGCGAGAACACGCACATGTCGTCGCTGACGGGCGGCGGGCGCGGGACGCCGGGGTACGCAGCGCCGGAGCTGTGGATGGCACTGCCGACGACGGAGAAGTGCGACGTGTACAGCTTCGGCATGGTGCTGTTCGAGATCCTCGGGCGGCGCCGGAACTACGACGCCCGACTGGAGGACGAGAGCCGGGAGTGGTTCCCAAAGTGGGTGTGGGACAAGTACGAGCAGGGAGACATGGAGTGCATCGTGTCCGCGGCCGCCGGCGTCGGGGAGGCCGACCGGGAGAAGGCGGAGACCATGTGCAAAGTGGCGCTGTGGTGCGTGCAGTTCCAGCCATCGGCGCGGCCGACGATGAGCAGCGTGGTGCGGATGCTGGAGGGGGAGATAGCCATCGTGCCGCCGGTGAACCCGTTCCACTACGTGTCGAGCGGCGGCACCTCCAGCGGCTGGGCGCTGTCGTCGAGCGGCACCGTCACCGGCACGTACACGAGCAGCAGCCGGGACACGGGGAGGGACAGCGAGGTCTCGGCAGCAAGTGCTCCTCCCAAGCCGACCGATGCAATGCTGAAAGGTGTCAAGTCCACTGTTGCAGTGAACGCATAGAGTAGGAAATGTCCACAGGAAGGCTTGTTCTGTTTATAGTTTGAAGTAGGAACTGTTTTGTAAATTAGAATTACTATAGGCTTCCGATTTGAATCTGACAAACAATGGTTTGGCTTAAATCTGTAAAATTTTGAACAGGCTAGACTGAGATCCAATGGTCCTAGATCCTCACTGGTTCACAAGAGTAAGTGTTTTCTCTTCAGTCAGAGCTTCTCGACTTCAATGTAAACAATACCCTGATAAAATGCAGCTCGGTTTTTCTTTTGCCTTCTGTAGACCTATCAGTGCTTCTCGACTTCGAGGCTCAAATTTTGAAACAGGCTTTCGTCGTTCAACTTTAAATATGACAATTTGAAACTTCAGATGCTTTTCATAGCTCTTTTCATTCATAAGAATTCAATGGGTTGCCTCTCTTCCAGTTAAAGAGGAATTGAGTATGTTTTCACAGCTAAAAGTTCTGAAAGTTTCCGCAAAAATGTGTTAAATTTGAACAGAATTTCGAAATACATTTATGCAAGCTTTCATGTATTTCAGTGACTTTTTAGCTTTTGTTTAGTAAGCATGACATTGACTACCAACTACACAGATTGGTTTGAAACTGAAACCACTTGGGTTTGGAGCCATTTTTTCTCCTTTTAACAATAGATTGCAAGCCATAGTATTAATATGCAAAGCAGTGATTCCAAGAAGGAAGAATGCATTGATCACATATAGATCAAATAAAAAATGTGCACAACATCATATTAAAGTAGAGACTAGTAGACCACCAAGAGGGAAAATGAACAATATTAAAGAAAAACAGTGCGGCAAAGCGCACATTTTCTCTTCTAGTATAATAATTCTACTATGCATTGTGGATGAAATATCATACCAACATCTAATATCATGCCTTGATTATTTCCTGGTTTTAGAATTATAATGCAAGAAGGTTTTGAAAACTTTGAGATAGTTGCTACGCCATTCGGTGACAAGTCAAGAATATTATCTGAATATTGATATCACTATCATTAGGATTCCCCTTACAGTCCGTGCCACCTGTGTGACAAAATACAGCTCGATCTTCTGAATGTTATCTGTGACAGTTCAAAAAAGAAAAGCAAGAACGATGACTGTAAAGTGTCTGATGATCTGAATTTTCTCTCTGAACTCCATCATCAAACTTTGTTCCTAGGAAAAGTGTACTAGTACTGGGAGTCTGGGAGAGGGGAGGAAGGAAAAGTCCACGCCTCTATCAACCTGTAATCCTGTATAGTGATATCACACACTGGACCTTGTCTTTTCGACAGAGCGGAGCACAAGTCACCTTTCCATTCCTTTCCTTTCGACCACGACTTGAAGTTGAATCTGAAAGCAGAAGCGGAAACGGAAGCGGAAGCTCCCCACTCCACAGGACGCGCGGGCGTCGCCGTCAGAACGTGCAATATGATGATTCCGTCGACACAACCCTACAAGTACTAGCAAACAAACACCTGCAGGCAACTGTCGGGCTTCCGTTCGCTCGCCTGGTCAAACGTCTCTCATTAGCTTATATCTAATCAGCTGGAGCAGTCAAGCACGGCTGCGAGCGCTTACTCATCTACTTCCTTCCTCCCGGTTCCTCACTCTCAGTCCCTCACTCCCCTCTCCTCTATGTTCGTCTTATACTCTTAGTCTCTTACTCTCTTATTCATATCAGAGCGATGCTGTAGCAACAGCCGAGGTTCGTCTCGTCCGCGGTGAAAAAGAGCAAGCGCAGGGCAGGGTGCACTGAAAAGATCGAGGATACTGCCGACTGCCGACGCAAGTAAGTTAATTACTCTTCCTTCATGCAGTTATATTGCCATTCCACGGCCAGTTCATGTTGCTTAATCGTGATCTGAGGTTCTCTGAATCTCAACCCCTATGTTTCTGAAGCTTAGTCGTCCGATTCAGTCGGGTGTTCTTGGCCGCCATGTGATTTATTTTTTCTGAATTTCCAAACGCGGAAGATGGATTCCTTTCGGATTGAGCAGTTGATAAGAGTGGGTTCTGGGTAGTTATAGACTTTGATCGATTCAGGAGATTATGTGAAACGAAATCATTGGGATTTCTCTCCCATTTCAGATTTGCGGATAATATGAAAAACGAAAGTAGCCAATGTTTACAATTCCACGCTTAAATAAGCAAACTGAACTGGTACGGTCAAATTGTCAAACCGACTATGCAATCGGAGAGCAATGTTTGGAACTTTGGATGGTTGCATATCAATCAGAGCCCTGCTTTCTTCTTAATCCTCTGACATATGCCATGACGCACAGAGCGTTACAAGTCCATGCACGCGCTACAGCAATCAATTACCTAAAAAAACTTGGAGTACCTATCAGTATCCAACATTATCGTTAACTCTCCACCAGGCTTGTTAATTAGTACTCCTAGGACACGCGGCACCCATGCTTGTCTGACAAGTGTCATATTATAAATTTATAATGCAGAAAGTAAGAAGCGCTTGGGCATCGTACACATGTCGTCGGCGGCTGTCACTGCAACTGGTAAGTACAGTAAGATACACTTGCACCTGACAGAATAAGCAGATTTCTGTTATTTGATACTTCCTCCGTTTTTGTTTTAATTCTGCATATAAGATTTTTCTAAAGTTAAATTTCATAAAATTTGATCAATTTTATATAAAAAAACTATTAACATTCACAATATAAAACTAAAATCACTAGATGTATTATAAAATAATATTTTATATTGGATAACTTTGATACTGTAAAAGTTGATATTTTTAATAGTATAAAATAGGTCAAACTCTTGTACAAGGACAAAATCTAGTACGTGGACAAAATCTTATACGCGAAGTAAAAAGCGGAAGAAATACTAACAACAAAATTAAGTTGCTGGGTTTGGTCCTTGATTAGTTCTCCGTCAGCTAACTCGTTGCTGTCTCGATTTATATTTCCAGTATCGGCCGTCTGTGCGACCGTGGCGATAGTGATAACCATCGCCGTGATCAGACGATGCCGCCACTTGAGGAAGAAGTTTTACAAGAAGATTATGGCCAAGATCTCCGACGAGGTCAACAGAAGGAACCGGGAACTGCAAGCATGCGCCACCGTGAACGACGTGGTGATCGAGATCGGCCCCGTGGAGAAGTTCCTCCACGACATCCTCAACGAGAAGCCGATGCGGTTCAGCTCGGAGCAACTGGAATCGTGCACCGACAACTACTCCGCCGAGCTGGGCTCCGGCGGCTTCGGGGTGGTCTACAAGGGGGAGCTCCCCAACGGTCTGCCCGTGGCGGTGAAGGTGCTCAAGGTGTCCATGAACAAGAAGGTCCAGGAAGGGTTCATGGCGGAGATCGGCACCATCGGCCGGACCTATCACGTGCACCTTGTTAGGCTCTACGGTTTCTACTTCGATTCGAACACCAAGGCGCTCGTCTACGAGTTCCTGGAGAACGGCTCACTGGAGAAGTACCTCTACCACGACGGCGACGACAACGGCGAGAGGAAGGAGAAGCTTGAGTGGAGGACGCTGCACAACATCGCCGTCGGCACGGCCAAGGGGATCCGGTACCTTCACGAGGAGTGCCAGCACAAGATCGTGCACTACGACATCAAGCCGGCCAACATCCTTATCACCGCTGACTTCACGCCCAAGGTGGCGGACTTCGGGCTGGCCAGGCTCGGAGAGCGCGAGAACACGCACATGTCGTCGCTGACCGGAGGCGGGCGCGGGACGCCAGGGTACGCGGCGCCGGAGCTGTGGATGGCGCTGCCGACGACGGAGAAGTGCGACGTGTACAGCTTCGGCATGGTGCTGTTCGAGATCCTGGGGCGGCGCCGGAACTACGACGCCCGGCTGGAGGAAGAGAGCCGGGAGTGGTTCCCCAAGTGGGTCTGGGACAAGTACGAGCAGGGGGGCATGGAGTGCATCGTTTCCGCGGCCGCCGGCGTCGGGGATGCGGACCGGGAGAAGGCGGAGACCATGTGCAAGGTGGCGCTGTGGTGCGTGCAGTTCCAGCCGTCGGCGCGGCCGACGATGAGCAGCGTGGTGCGGATGCTGGAGGGGGAGATGGCCATCGTGCCGCCGGTGAACCCGTTCCACTACGTGTCGAGCACGAGCGGCGGCACCTCCAGCAGTTGGGTGCTGTCGTCGAGCGGCGCCGGCACCGGCACCGGCACGTACACGAGCAGCAGCCGGGACACGGGCAGGGACAGCGAGGTCTCGGCAGCAAGCGCTCCTCCCAAGCCGACCGATGCAACGCTGAAAGCTGTCAAGTCCACTGACAGTGACGGCATAGAGTAGGAAATGTCGACATGAAGGCATGTTCTGTTTATACGTACTACGAAGTGTTTGTAAATTAGCATTACTGTAGACTTGCGATTTGAATCTTTCAAAATTTGAACGGGCCAGACAGAGATCCAACGGTTCTAGTTCCTCACCGGTTCACAAACGAGTGTGTCTAGGTCTCAGTCGACTAAGACTTAACTAAGTCTCAGTCAAATGATAGTACATGTAAAAAGAAAGAAAGAAGAATTTTAAATTTATTCTTTATACGGATCTCCACGCACAATCTCACGGATATAGTATCGACTAAGACTTAGTTGAATATCAGTGGACTGAGATTTAGCAATCCTCTTCACAAAAGCCACTTTTGTTCTTTTCAATCAGAGCTTCTCGACTTCAACGTAAATAATACCCTGAGAAAATGCAGCTCAATTTTTCTTTTGCGTTATGTAAACCTATCTGATGAAATATCTACAATGTCAAGGCTCAAATTATTTTTGTAACAGACTTGTATCATCTAGCTTTATATGTAAAATACAAACGGTCGAACTGATAGAGAACCCCTTACTAGTAAATCAAAAGACAAATAGAAGACAGATGAGATTATTTTTTTGAAAATAAATGCAATTTTATTGAATCAGAAATAGTGAACAGTTGAGATTACAAAGCCAGGGAGGTTGAGAGAAGCTAGTTTAGAGATTAGATGACAAGTTGCATGGCTATGAGAGGGGCATAACTACCAAATTGAGGAGAAAGACTTTGTTGCGCCTGGTTGTGCACAATTTCATTGATATCTCTTTTGATGTGGTAGATGGAGGCTTGAGAATTAGCAGTGGCAGCAATGTAGGCTGCGAGAGCCGACCCGATTTTCCAGAGAGTTGGGGTTCTGATGTCCCTTTCCGCCGCCATCTTGCCAAGAGTGAGGCAATCTGTGAGAAAAGTGGGGTTTTGAATGTCCAGGAATTGAGCAACCTCGGCTGCCATATGCAGGGCTTGAGCTTCTGCCTCCAATGGAGTAGAGACGAGAGGGGCGTATCCTTGCACATAGATAGAGACATGCCTTTGATCCTGCATAAGAGAGATATAAACACCAATGCCGGTAGCTTGCTGATTGGGAGGGAGGCCCTGGATTTTGGATCGACGGTGAGCTGCGTCAGAGAACACCTTTGGACCTGCAATAAGAAGGTCAGAAGAAATATTACTCCCAGAAGCCAGGAGATTGGAGGAGAAGTGTTTGGATGAAGCACTGTCCAAGGCTTGTGGGAAGTTGCACATCAGGAGACAAAGCCAGGTTAGCAAAATCTGAGATGGCAGTAACAACCGCTTGAATGTGATGTGGCTGAGATTTCTTATTCCTGAATAAAGCATCGTTTCTGTCTTTCCAAATGCGACAAAGAAAATTGAGAATGTTTGGAATGTTTGCTTGAGGGTAATTGGAATTAAGCATAGCCATAAACAAAGTAGTCATGGTAGTGTCAGGGGTGAAGAAGTGATCAATCACCATGTTCCAAGGCGAAGAAAATCAAACAACACGAGAGAAGGGGCATAGGAAAAAAGGTGGAATTCATCCTCCTCCTGGCCACACCTGACACACCTTTTAGAAATGTGAATGGAGAATCGACCAACTTTAATACCAATAGGTAGAGCTTTTCTGAGCAGCCTCCAATCGAAGTCTTTGATTTTGGGGATGATAGATTTTTCTTTCCAAATACTCTTGAGCAGTTGCTTTGTGTGGGCAGAAAGCGCCGTGGAAGAGTTCCTGGGGTGAGAGTGAATATCATGCAAACACAACTTGTAAGTAGACTTGGAATTACAAACACCCGAGGGGGTAAGGTCCAAACACAGTATATCAGGACAATCATCTTGAATGATGGGGGTGTTCATCATGGGCTGCTGAAAAATTGTGTTAATAAGATCTGCATTCCAAATTTTGGTACTAGGATGCCATAAATATGGCGAGAACGCCACCAACCTGAAGTTGAGCATGAAAATAGGAGGTGATGGACCAAGTAAGAAGCTACCAATATCACCGAACCAGGGCTGAACCGCACCACCTTGGGCAATCATTGGAGCCCGACACATCTAACTCACCAAGACGGAGTACGTTGCACGAAGAGAGCGCTATCAAAAGCGCACGAGCATGAAGCGACGAAGAAGCTAGCTACATAGTGGGATGCTACAAAGATTAGATATTACGACATGGACACGGGTGATATCACGACCCCGCCTTCTTCGTATGTCATGTTCGACGAAAAATAAAAATTTTAGCAGAGATGGACAACTTTCCGATGAGGCGGTGTACGAAGGGCTTTTTTAAAGACATTGTTGGTAAGGAGACGATGGACGACTCACTGTAGGTGACAATGTCAAAGCAAGCTGCCGTCGGGCAAGCCCATTCGGTGTTCGACGAAATGTCCCAACAGTACACGGTTAATTCTATGATACATATGTTATTTGCATTGTTTGATTCATTAGTTGCACATGTAGTTCGACCAATCTTGTAGAATGATATTTTAATTGTTATGCATATTGTAGGATGAAGTAATAGAAAATATGATTAATGATGGTTAAGAAACTTTGTATTTCAATATAAAGGATACCAAATCCCCTTTGTTTGAAGTGGGGCAAACATCAAAAATAAAAAAGAATGTAGTAAAACCAAGAGGTTCGGCGTCCTCCCGAGTGAAACATGTTTTTTTTTGCTTGAAGCTTGTTTGGCCAAAAGCTTAGATAGAGTATATGAAACCGAGCAAAATAGGATGAAATATTAAGAGAAAAAATCATAAACATTATCATGCACATAAATACTATGTGCTCTCACACCCAATCAATACTGGTCACAATGCGGATTGTCTTCGACATAGATGGTCCACCATCCAAAAGAACGTGAGCAAGTTTGTTATATAAGGGCATCATTGAGAAAATTAATAAGTATATGAGGCATTTCTTGTGAAGAGGGAAAGACTTGGAAAAAAAGAATCCTCCATTGGTTGCTTGGGAATTGGTTTGTACACCTAAGAACAAAGGTGGGTTGGGAGTGCTCGATTTGCAATTACAAAACATTAGTCTGCTGATGAAGATGATGCACAAATTCATCAATCAGGAGGACATTCCATGGTTACATTTAATTTGGGAGAGATACTACCCCCAAGGAAGCATTCAAGACAATATTCAAAAATGCTCATTTTGGTGGGGAGATTGCCTTAGGCTTATACATCAATACAAATCTTTTGCTGGTTGCAATGTGCAGAGTGGAAAGACTATGGATTTCTGGAGGGGCAACTGGGACACCACCCCTTAACAAGAAAGCTGGCCCCATTTATTATCTTTTTCTTTAAAGAAAAATAACTCACTGTACTCCCTTTTTGTTTTGCAGGACATTACAACTCACTTTTAGTTACCTCTTTCTGAAGAGGCCTTTGTTCAATATCAAGATCTTCAAGAATGCTTAAATAGTCTCACATTAAGTGAGGACGGTCGTGATGTTTGGCAATTCCATGCTGGAAAATCAAGATTCCAAGTTTCTAAGGAACACTCCTTATTGAACAGCCATTCCATGCCTCCACGTATATTCCTTTTGATGTCGAGGTCATGTTGTTAGCTAAAACACAAAATCATCTTCTAGCTTGTATCTCACAACAAACAGAATACCAAGGCCATGCTTCCCCGGAAGAACTTCTATATACCAGATTATACATGTGGCATGTGCACCACTGGGGAATTGGAAAATAGAGATCACTTATTTATCCATTGCCCTTTTGCACTCAGATGTTGGAAATATATTTGTCCTCAATGGCAACCTCAAGGGTCTTCTTTTGAGTCTAAAGTTGCTCATCTCAGGCAACTACTCAATCTTCATTTTGGCCTCGAGATCATCATGCTCATTTTTTGGGCCATTTGGATCACAAGGAATGACTACATCTTCAAAAATATCTAGCCAAGTCTCTACAGATGAAGGAAAATTAAAACAGAGATGAAGTCTTTATCTTTTACACCTCTTAATTTTTTTGAGCCTAAAACACGTCCTTGTTTTAATTATCTCACATGTTTATCCATATTTTTTTATTCTACACAATTATTTATTTGAACCCATACAACCCTTTTCTTTTTAATTATCCCACTTTTCTACACATGATCCTTCCTTTGAGCCCACACAATTCATCCTTTAATTAGCTCATAATCCATTATTTATGTATTTTTAAGGGGCTGATTGATTTCAATGAAAAGTTGTATTTAAAGTGATGTAATTGCATGGAAGGGAACAATGTGCGTGAATCACTAGTTAGAGGGTATATCCCTTGCGGTCATGCGCGCGCGCTTCAAACGCGCCAAGTGTCGCGTTCTGGTGCGTTTTGGTGTTTCCGTTTAGTCCCTCCGCGATCGACACGTGTCACTTTTCTAGACGCACAACACGCAACCACATCCACAGTTCTCGCGCAGCCACAACACAGTCACAAGTCCAGCCACCGTTTTTTTTCAGCCACGGTGCAGGCACAAGTGCGGCCACAGTTTTCGCGCAACCACAATTTAGCTCGACCACAATTTTTTTAAGCCACAGTGCAGGCACAAGTGTAGCCACGGTTTTCGCAGCCACAACGCAGACACAGGTTTAACCATAGTTTTGCGTGCAACCACAATTGTTACTTTGTGTGGGATACGATGAGAGCACGACACGTGGCGGCTTCTGAGCGCATCAAAGTGATCTCTACGGAGACACGCGGAAGAGTGTCCGCTAAATAGTGATACTCGCAATGTGAGATTTTTTAATGCGTGGAAAACATGAAATAATTGTTTGTAGGCTTGTAGCAACCCTGCTGGGCCTTGCGGGAATGAAGAAGACAACAGTGTGATTGGGCCGATCCATGTCTGATCGTCATAGCTAGAAAACATATGTAGTTTTCTTTACATATGAGTAGGTTGGTGTGTGGTGGAGTGGTTAGTGCGTGTTGTTCGTGAAGCTGAGTTCTTGGGTTTGAAATCTAGCGTTGTCCAATTTATTTTTTACGTATTTGCTAGTGGAGTGATGACATCAGCAGTGTGCATATGATGACATCAGCGACAAAGGAAAAAATCAAAAGAAATTGTTTGTTCTTTATTATTCCCTCTGTTTGGAAATAACTGTCGTAACCTTAGTACAACTTTGTACTAACTCTAGTACAAAATTGAGACAGTTATTTTAAAACGAAAGAAGTATTAAAGTAAAGATAAAGTTAATTTATGTTAAAAAAGGAATGCTGGCCACTGAAGACAACACAGTGCAACATTGTTTATCAGTTGGGTGATATTATCAGCGGTGTGCATATGATGACATCAACAACATATGAAAATTAGAAAAATATGTTCGTCCTTTATTATTAATTATTATTGAGTAAAGATAAAGATACAGTTAATTTATTTATGTTTTAAAAAAGGGAGTGACTAGGGCGCAACTAAGTCACATGCGCTGATATCAGTCCACATTTTTTTAATTGGGGCTTTGTTTGTTTTTTTGTTTTTTTGTTTGACATTGATAGTTTGTCTAGTGGATTTCAGTGGACAGGAAAAAAAGATGTGCGTGTAGTCGTGATATCTTTTAATTCGGGTTGGGGTTTTGTTGTCCGTCTGTTCGCGAATAAGTTTGTATATATTTTGTAAATATATTTTTAATTTACTTTTATTTATTTTTTTGACAAGATTAATAATGAAAATTTAAGTGTTTCTAATTTTTAATTAAAAAAATAACATTTCGAGCAGAAAAAAGCAGAGCCCATCGCAATGGATTAAAAAGGATAAAAGAAAAATGATCTGTTACAATTGTGTTAAGAATATTGCAAAAATAATCTCATACTATATAGAAAATGTGTATCTCATAGTATATATATTTTTAAAAAGAAAAATATTTGACCTACAATTTTTATTAAAAATTGTATCCTACACTGCAAAAAGTTGAGGATTATATTGTGTATGTGAGAGAGGATGCAAAATTTAAGAAAAAAACACAGTCGTACCAAAAACATTTACTACAATAAATGTTAAAAAGACTATTTTAATAATTATAAGTAATGTCGGACCAGTTGCGACTCGTTGGTGGACTTGCAACTAAGAAAAAAAGACGGACCCAGTTGCGACTCGTTGGTGGACTTGCAATTGAGAAAAAAGTCGGACTCAGTTGCGACTCCTTGGTGGATTTGCAACTGAAAAAAAATCGGACCTTGTTGCGACTCGTTGGTGGACTTGAATGGACAAAAAATCGGACCCAATTGCGAATCGTTGGTAGACTTGCAACTGAGAAGAAAGAAAGTCAGACCCAGTTGCAACTCGTTCGTGGACTTACAACAAAGAAAGAAAAAAAGTTGAACCTAGTTGCGACTTGTTGGTTGACTTGCAACTGAGAAAAAAGGCGGACCCAGTTGCATCTTAGTGGTGGACTTGCAACTGAGAAAAAAAGTCAGATCCAGTTGCGATTCGGTGGTGGACTTGCAACTGAGAAAAAAAAGTTAGACCCACTTACAACTCGGGAATGGACTTGCAACTGAGAAAAAAAAGTTAGAACCAATTGCGACTCGATGGTGAAATTGCAACTGAGAAAACATTGGACTCAGTTGCGATCGTTGATGCACTTGAAACTGAGAAAAAGAGTCAGACCCAGTTACGACTCGATGGTGGACTTGCAACTGAGAAAAAAAAGTTAAACCAAATTGCGACTCGGTAATGGACTTGCAACTGAGTAATAAAGTTAGACCGAGTTGCGACTCGATGGTGGACTTTCAACTAAAAAAATTAGACCTAGTTGCGATTGTTGATGCACTTGAAACTGAGTAAAAAAATTGGATTCAGTTGCGACTCGGTAGTGGACTTGTGTAACACCCTCACTGTCAGTGAACAGTAATCACCATTACTGTTGATCATTACTGTTCAAAATTTTGCTTGGATCAACTTGATTCAGTTCAAATTCAAATCCCCCTTGATATTGTTGAAAGCAATGAGGTCATGAACCTTGATCATCATGAATCAAATACAGTCCAAGCTCAAATTCAAATCAAATGCCCTTTGATTTGAGATCAATCCAAGCTCAAATGCTTTTGGTTGAATATTAAAAACCATGTGGCAAATAAATTTTGCCTAAAAATTATGAAACCACCTTTATAAAATCACTAATAATCTTTGGACCATGTTGGTATGGTTGTGGTTATTTATTGAGCTATGGTAAAATGCAAACAATTATAAACAGTAGCCAAAAACCCCCTATTAACCATTCAAATATTAAATGACTTTTAAAATGGCCCAAACTATTTGTGGCACTGACCTTAGGTGTAACATTAATTATGGGCCACTTAACACATTTTACAAAAATGCCTAAGCTATTAAAATAAATACAAAGGAATAAAAACAGAAAAGAAAAAGAAAAAGAAAAATACAACTAACCTATCTAACGCTCAGGGCGAGGCCCACCCAGCCGAATCCCTGGCCCAGCCCACCTCAGCCAGCCCTTATCCACCCCCCACCCGTTGTCAACGCCCGAGCCGGCTCCTCCCCCATCTCTCTCGCATCTCTCCCCTCCTCCCCTCTGATCCGATCTGGAGAGGCCCCCGACGACCCCCCCCTCGTCCTCCTGGGCGCCGCAGCCGGCCAGCCCCAGCGCCGGCTGCCTCCCGTGCCCCCCCTCACGACAACCCTTGATGCCGGGCTCGAGCTCGCCCCGCGCCGCCGCGATGGTCGTTGTGGCTCCGGCGCCACCGACCACCTCCTCGTCGCCTCCGGTGCTCGGGGCTGCCATGGACGCCGCCGCGACCTCCGGCGCCTCTCGGTGTGCTCGCCCCTGCGTGGCCTTGCCGCGCCGCAGTCCTGGACGCCTCCGCCCGCGCTCCTCGCCTCGGCCGCCCCATGGTGCCGACGGCCACCGCGCCGCCTTTACCCCCTTCCTTGCTGCTGCTCGTTGCAGCTTGTGCGGCTTCTCATGGCGTTGCTGCTGCTGCTGCCGCTGTAGCCCGGCGCCACCGGTCACCCCCACGACGCCCCCTCCCCCCCAAGACGTCGTTCGTGCTCGCCCCACAGGGCCGCGCCATCACGCCGCCTCCCCAACGTCTGCTCCGGCCGCCTCCTGGTGCCCTGCTCCTCCTTCGTCATGCTGCGCCAGCTCCACACCGCCGCCCAGCCGCGACGCCCCTTCCCTGTGAGCTTCCCCGGTCGTGGCGTAGCCGTGCGTGTGCCCGCGTACTGTCTCTGCTATGAGTTTGGTGCATGTGATGGGAGCTTCACGAGTTTGTTCACAGTATTGGCAGGCTAGCAACCATCATCCATGAAGCTCCCATGTCCAATGTAATCAAGTTAAGACTACTAAAATTAATTACATTCTAATGTTAACTGAATTTGGCGCTGTGGATGAACTTGCTGTAGGTATTTGTCATGCCATCTGAGGGCATGGCATGTAGTGCACGTGATATAGCGCAAAACACATGTTGGATGCATCTCCATCTAGGCTACAGATCAACGGCAATCATCGCACGAACTTTGCATCTTTTAATAATTCTGAGAATTAACGTCTGGCAGCACTTATTCGGCAACGTTTTAATTGAGTAGATGAGCCCTAACCTAAATACCTTCCGCACCGGATTCGAGATCACTGCCAACTAATGAAAGTTGATGTTGGGCACAATCTCATCGGATGAGCAGAACCAAAACCGTAGCCTTCCGAAAACTGCTAATTCATGTTTAAGACAAAAATTCCCAGACTTAGACAAATTCCAGAGAAATCCAGAAATGAGCCAATGACACCTGGGTCCCATGTTGACCCTATTGACTAGTCAACCTTGACTGGTCAACTGTTGACTATGCCCCACTGGCCCCACATGTCATTGACTGTGTCTAGATCATTTTGGGTATAAAAGTATTTATCCATTTATTTTTGAATTAATATAAATTCAGAAACTGCTTTTAAATGATTTAAACTATAGAAATTAATATCTTTTAAACCGTAAGTCAGATGAATATAATTTCTACATCAAACTTGATCTAAAAAAATACAACGAATACAGATACGCCACTCGTATACCCACCGCACCCCTCTAACATACCGAACGTGGAACATTTCTCCTCCGGTTCGTCTGTCTGTCAGATGACTGGAGCCGGTAAAATATTTTGGATGAAATAGTTCTGAACATAAAAGTTGTTCAGAATCAATCAACGAGCACGGATACACTATCCACATGTTTGTCAGATGTCTCTAACACTGCACACATGGAACCTTACCCTCCGGATCATCGGTCCGGTAGTCAACCGGTACTGATGAATCATCCCCTGATAAATTCCTGCTCCGAGCAAATCATCGAACACTACGTTAGAGCCATGTTGCTTTATATCTGTTATGTCATACAATTGTATTGTTATTATTGTTGTGTATTTATTGTTTCTCCCCCCTTTTTCTCCGATAGACCTCGTTGCTGCCGCCGATGACATCGTTGCCGAGTACGACTACTTCGTCGACGACCGTACCGCTACTACCGAGCTTCCAGGCAAGCAGAGCCATTCTTTTCCCCAGATATCGCCTATCTTTCCGTACATTTCTTGCACTAGGCATTGTTACTGCTGCTGCTACGTTACATCCCTATTCATTGCATAGCCTGTCATTGTAGCCCATTGATGTACCTTCCTTTATCCTATGCTGCCTATTATTACTTATGCATTATTCAGCAGTGAGCCCTGCGCATTGTTAGCTAGGATTAGATAGCGGGCCGTGATCACTCTGGTGAGTGAACGCGGATTACAAAATATTATAACTGCAACAGGTACGGATCAATGCAGACACCCTAGGGAACCTACAATGGCAAGACTCTGCCGAGTCGCTTCGAGTTTGACTTATGAGTGGACGGACTCGTACTTCACTCTCGTCGGCTCAGTAGCGTAGAATCACTGGGATGATACGAGGGTATCCCTCTTTAGTTCATTCCGCTGGTGTCTCGGCACCACAGGGGTGATACGAGAATATTCCTCTTTAGTTCATTCCGCTGATGTCTTTGTCGAACCTCTTCAAGTGTACCATCGAGGGTGATTCCTCCTGGTTTCACTTGATAGTAGGCACTCGAATCAACTGGTGTCCTTACAGGTAAGGAGTCGGGTGACCCAACGGTGCCCGCGCAGGGTATCTTAGCGGAACGACAGGTCAGGTGTATTCCACCGGTGTGCGGCGGGCCTGGTACTGTTCGTGGCCGAAGGATTTCCTGTTGTACGAAAGTCGAGCTCTTCTGAGCGAACGCGAGACAAGGTAAGGAGACGGTTCACCTTGTTGGTAACCGCACGAGTTGGTGGGACGACAGGGCAGGCACCGACGTTACTGGTGGTCCTGGCTGCTGTCGTTGTCCGCGACTCGCCGAGAAAGGGGCAACGATAACGGTTGTCCCGACAGATAATAATAAAATGACTTAACGGTTCAGGTGGATGACTTGAGTGGGTCGACGTGCCCTATACGCACTACCTCCACGTGGGATTACGGTGTGGGCCCTCCGCGTTGTGGTCTCGTTCGAAAGCTCTGAAAGACGTCCAGTTCATCATTGTGGTTAGGTCGATCCGCATCCTGGAAGAGTTGCGTGGAATCACTTGGCACACAACGACCCGGAGGGCGAGGGGCGACGGTCCAAGACCCCCTTGCGCTTAGGACTGTTGACTGGCGGGGACCTCTCTGATGAGCCGTAGGATGGGCCTTGGCGTGTCGGATAGCCTCGGTGGGGCATTCCCTAACAAGGTGTACGCCACCCTGGAGATCTGAGCGTGTAGGGTAACAGTAGTGCAGCCCCTGCAGGGATGATAATCTATTCGGGTAGCCGTGTCCATGGTAACAGGATGCTTTATGCTGAAGCCAGAGCCTACTACTACAAACTACTGCTATTAAACTGTTGGTTCCAGTTTCTCTTCCTCGCAGGGAAGTCGAGGAGGGGAACTCGGAGGCAGTATTATTATTAATCTTTACAGCTTACTATTATACAATGCTGCAGCAACTTCTGCTGCATTGTTATTACATTCATGCTATTGAACTGTTGGCTGATTCTTACCTCATGCTGCAAGACTCGTCGGAAGATGCTAGTCTTCGATAGGCCTAACTTCTTACCCTTATTCTGATTTTTACCTTGCAGTCCACTATATACAGCCTCCCCTTTCCATTTGATAAAAATGCATAAATACTTAGTAGTGGACGTAAGACTCGCGGGTATGCTAGATACTCACTTGCTTTATTCCCCCTTTTTGTTTTGCCTGATCGTCCGCTGCAGTCGACGTTGGAGCCCAGGAGCAGGAGATCCCCAATGCCGACCACCGCAACATGAAGATCCCCGATGCCTTCTACGACGTCGTGTTCCCCTTGACCAGGAGTAGTTTGGAGGTTCCCAGGCAGGAGGCCTCACCTTTTCGATCGAGTGTTGTTTTTGTGCTAGCCTTCTTAAGGCAACCTTGTATTCTTGTGTCTGTACTCAGATACTATTGCTTCCGCTGACTTTGTGCTCTCGAGCTGTTGTATTCAAGCCCTCATGGCCCCTGGCTTGTATTAAACAGCTTGTATTATATTTGTAGAGTTGTGTTGTGATATCTCACCGTGAGTCCCTGATCTCGATCGTGTACCTTGCGTGTATGATTACTGTACACGGTCTGATTTTGGGGGAGTCACAACTTGCAACTGAGAAAACAAACTTGGACCCAGTTGCGACTTGGTGATGGACTTGCAACAGAGAAAAAAAAAGTCAGACTTAGTTGCATCTCGATGATGGACTTGAAACCGAGAAAAATAAGGCGGACCAAGGAAAAATGAAAATAACGCAACTTGACTCGCGACAATAAACATTAATCGACGCAATGTGTCGATAACAAATTGTTTATAAATTTTATAAAAATCATATTTGTGAATTTATAAAAATAAAGGAAAATAAAAAGGAAAAAATAAACAAAAATACAAACAAACAGAAAAGTGATAAAAAAAATGAACGGCGGATAGACATATATCCAGCTAACGGCATCGATCTTTATGAACCCATGTCGTCTATATTAGAAAACCACTCTACATATCCTCTTAAAATAAATTAAATGCAGGGCACACATCTTCTATAGTGCACTTTGATGATGATTTGTTTGTGTGGCTGAGGTATTAGATACGTTGGACCCAGTTGTGACTCGTTGATGAACTTGCAACTGAGAAAAAAATCGAACTCAGTTGCGACTCGTCGATGGACTTGCAACTGAGAAAAATTTTTGGACCCAGTTACGACTCGTCGATGGGCTTGCAATTGAGAAAAAAAACCGGATCCAATTCCGACTCGTTGGTGGACTTGCAACTGAGAAAAAAGGGATTCAGTTCCGACTTGTTGGTGGACTTGCAACTGAGAAAAAGAACGGAACCAGTTGCGACTCATTGGTGGACTTGCAACTGAGAAAAAAATTCAGATCCAGTTGCGATTCGTTAGTGGACGAGCAACTAAGAAAAAAAAAGTCGGACTCAATTTCGACTCGTTGGTGGATTTGCAACTAAAATGAACCTAGTTGCGATTCGTTGGTGGACTTGCAACTGAGAAAAAAAGTCGGACCCAGTTGCGACTCGATGGTGGGCTTGCAACTAAGAAAAAAATCAGACCTAGTTGCGACTCGTTGGTGTACTTGCAACTGAGAAAAATAAGTCGGACCTAGTTGCGACTTGTTGGTGGTCTTGAACAGAGAATTTTTTTTGGAACCAGTTGCGACTTGTTTGTGGACTTGCAACTGAAAAAAAAAGTCAGGCCCAGCTGCGATTCGTTGGTGGATTTGCAACTAAGAAAAAAAAAGTCGATGGTTCACTAGCAACTTGGTCTTGCGAAAATAAAACACAGTTGCGATTCGATGAGCGATTTGCAATTGGGTTGACAAAAAAATCTAGTTGCAATCCTCGACCTACTCTCGCAAAGTTTTTAAAAACAGGAAATGGAATTCATATGTAACTTCGATATTTCGCATGTACATACGTTTTAGCAATTTCGTACGGAGTATTAAAAAACATTTTTATATGTTAAAAAAATGTTCAGTGTCTATTATATAATATTTGTCATATAATATAAAAATTAATGAATATTAAAAATGTTTATTCTACATTAAATATTTTCAATTTATATAAAAAATCAATGTATATTTAAAAGTATTTCAGCATAATAAATTTATTTTTAAGTATTAAATAAATATTCACCTTATATCATGAAAAAGTTATAAAAATGCGAACAAAATAAAATGCATTAAAATCTGAAACTGAAATCGAAAAAACGAAACAAAAGAAAAACAAAAAAATCAAAAGGAAAAAACATGAACTTGCGTTCACCGGAAGTTATGTACATATTTCCTACAGAAAAAAGCACAATGTACATACATGTGATTTTCAGTATAAAAAGAAAGAAAAAATAAAGTTGTATGTGACTTAACTAGTTCTTATGTACATGAGAACTAGCAAAACCGTTTAAGAAAACGAGTGAATGTGCCGCCGGTCACTGGAGACAACACAGTGCAACATTGTGCACTGTGTTGTACGCGTCCAATATTGTGCAGCCCACTCCCGCTCAAAAACAATAAAAAAATCGTGCATGTTCGGCGTGGCTTTGCTCATAAATGGAATGTGTCTGTAGTACTCCAGTATGTAGTAGACAGCATAGATGACGACCATGGCCGATGCCGCTCACCCACCACCACCATGCCACGTCGTGGCACTGCCGTACCCCGGCCGAGGCCACATCAACGCGATGCTGAGCCTGTGCCGCCTGCTCGCCGCACGCGGCGTCGCCACCACGGTCGTCCTCACCGAGGAGTGGCTGGGCTTGGTCGTCGGCGCATCGGAGCCGCCCTTACCGGCGCGCGTCCGCTTGGCCGCCATCCCGAACGTCATCCCCTCGGAGCACGGCCGCGCCGCCAAGTACTCTGCCTTCAGGGAGGCCGTCGACACCAGGATGGAGGCCCCCGTGGAGCGGCTCCTAGAAGAGATGCTGCCAACGCCAGACACGCCGACGACGGTGGTCGTGGCGGACTTGTTGTTGCTGTGGGCGGTGCCTATGGCGGCGAGAAGGGGCATGAAGGCCTGCACGTTCTGCCCCTTCTCCGTCACCAACTTCGCCGCCCTGTACCACTTCGAGCGCCTCATGGCGGGCAGCAGCTTTGCCGACCAAGGTCAGAGCGCCAACTCATAACTTTTCCCCCTATTATTACGAGTTCTGAACCATTTCGTCGATTATATTGCAGATCCGATGTGGGATCATCCTATCCCTGGCCATACTTGCTTGACGATGCGGGAGTTTCAGCCGATCTTGTCTGGCGAGGTCAGTCGAGCGCGGTTCATGGCGATAATTCGCAGTGCCCGGGCAGGTCAGTGCGTGCTCTTCTCCTCCTTCTACGAGCTCGAGTCCGGCGCCATGGACTCGCTCATCTCAGAGCCCTCCTCGCCCCGTATGTACGCGATTGGCCCTTGCATCCCGTACACGACACTTGAGGAAGAAGAACCGCGAGACTCCTACTGGGCTTGGCTGGGCACGCAGCCCGCAGGCTCCGTCCTGTACGTGTCGCTGGGCAGCTTCCTCTCGCTGCCACCCGCCCAGCTCGCCGAGCTCGCCATGGGGCTCGTCGCCAGCAACGTCAAGTTCCTGTGGGTGGTCCGCGACGAAGACTCCTCGCAGGTGCAGCCGCTGCTGGGTGGCAACGGCAACGGCGTGCTGGTGCGGTGGTGCGAGCAGCTCAAGGTGCTGTGCCATCCTTCCGTTGGGGGTTTCCTGACGCACTGTGGCATGAACTCCGCGCTGGAGGCCGTGTTTGCCGGCGTTCCGATGCTCACTCTTCCCATAGCGATGGATCAGCCGATCACCAGTCGCCTCATCGTCGACGTGTGGAAGATTGGGTACAGTCTTGGAGAGAAGATGCAAGCTGATGGCATCATCACGAGGGAGGCCATCGCCGGGGCCGTCGAGACCCTGATGAGCATGAGCTCCTCTGGTTCTGATCTACCACCACCAGCGAGGACGCTTAACGAGGGGGTGAGGAGCAGGGCGCTTATGTGGAGGGATGCTTCTCGCAGAGCCATCCTCGAGGATGGATCTTCGTCCAGTGACATGAACTCTTTCTTAGGGCTTGTTTGATTCATAGGGTAGGAAATCATAGGAATAGGAAAAGCATAGGATTGCAATGGCATGCCCACTCCAATCCTATAGGATTTTGCTTGCACTAAAGTTTGTTTGATTTCATCAAAGGAATTGTAGAAAAAGGTTGGAGTGAATGTTAGGATTTCTATAGAAAGTAGTACAAAAGTTCCTATGAGAAAAATTCCTATAGGAACAATTCCTATGAATTAAATGAGTAACGTAGAAAAAATCCTATGGGATAAAATCCTACAAGAATCCTATGGAATTCCTATGAATCTAACGAGCCCTTAAGCTGTATAATGTAGCAAGTACAATAAAGGTGAGTCAACAGGTACAACAACATGAGTCAGCATGCTATAAAAGATAAAATAATATATTTTTGCTTAGGTGGATGAGAGAGAAGAGAAGAAAGAAGATAAAAAGAGAATAAATTGTAGCACAAGTTTCCCGAGCATCAACTATCTGGCGGTGAAAGCTGAAGAACCGTCGGATTCCGTGGTGATGTCCACGGACAGCGTCGCGCCGGCGCTGTACGCCGCCAGGTGCGCGAACGGGTCGGCCGGCGTGGCGATCTGCTCCTCCCCCTCCAGCATGCGCACGACGATTCCCATGGACGGCCTGTCCTCCGCCCGGTACTGCACGCACCACAGCGCCACCTTGCACATCCTCGCCGCCTTCTCCGTGTCCTCCAGCCCCCCCGCGGCCATCGCGCGCGCCAGCACGGCGTCCATCTCGCCGGCCTCGAACCGGTGCCACACCCACCGCGGGTACCACTCCTGGCTCTCGCGGCTGTGGAGGCCGAGCTCCAGGTTCCGCCGCCGCCCCAGCATCTCGAACAGCAGCATCCCGTAGCTGTACACGTCGCACTTGTGCGTCACCGGGAGCGGCATCCACAGCTCCGGCGCCGCGTACCCGGGCGTGCCCCGCGCGCCCGTGATGGTCAGGTGGGTGTCCTCCCTGTCGCACAGCTTGGCCAGCCCGAAGTCGGACACCTTGGGCGCCATGCCGGCGCCGAGCAGCACGTTCTCCGGCTTGATGTCGTAGTGGATGATCCGGTGCTGGCACTCCTCGTGCAGGTACCGCACTGCCTTAGCCGTCCCGACGGCGATCTCGTGGAGCTTCTCGAACCCGATGGCGCGCTTCTCCGGCCCTGGCGGGCCGAAGAGGTGCCGGTCTAGCGAGCCGTTCTCCATGTACTCGTAGACGAGCGCCTTGACGGCGGCGTCGAAGCAGAAGCCGTAGAGGCGGACGAGGTTGATGTGGTAGGTCCTCCCGATGGTGCCCACCTCCGCCATGAACTGCTCCTCCGCGCGCCTCCCGAGCGTGCTGTTGAGCACCTTGACGGCCACCGGCGCGCCGTTGGGGAACCGACCCCTGTACACGACGCCGAAGCCGCCGGAGCCGAGCTTGTGCGCGAAGCCCTGGGTAAAGCCGCGCAGCTGCTGCGAGCTGAACCGCACGGGCCGCTCGTTCTGGACGCCCTCGATGAAGAAGCTCATGCTCCCCATCTCGACGTCGGCGGCCTCGTCCGCGGCTCTCACGCCCGTGGCTCCTCCGTCGCCGAGCGACGCTTCACGGTGACCGCCCAGCTTGTCTTCCTTGTGCAAATACATCTGCACGGCGACCTTAGCGCATAGGTAGATCGCGATCGTGGCGACCACCGTCACTATACCGGCGACCAGCACTCCAACTGCAAGATGCTAACCGAAAACACCTGAGAATCGGGAACGGATTAATCCAAGAACTGAGCGTACGTAGCATGCATGCTTACTGATTGACAAGGCGAGGATGCCGCTGCTAAGCGCCATTTTAGTTTGACTTCAAGGGATTATGTTGCCTCCTCAATTGGAGCGGCCTTTAGAGTGTCCGGGGATGAATTTGTTGGTTTCTTTGCTTGCAGGTGTATGTATGTATGCCTCAATATCTCGGTTGTCAACTCTCTGGATGATCTGACAAGTACGGCTTGAAAGTGTGTAGCCAGTAGAAAGTCTTCTCGGGGATTAAACAATCGTCCGCGCCACTTCGCTACGCTAACTTTGGTCAAAGAGTTTGGATCAGCTTAGGTGGTGACAACGACGATATGATATATGGAAGTGGAACCACGAGGCCAAAATGTGTTACTTACTTTGGATTTCTTAGCGAGGGAGGCAGCTATACGTTTGAAAGTAGGATTTGCATTAGCCGATTCCATGTGGAGTGCAGCAGGTTAACCCCGAGGCCGAGATGGGGTGACGCGAACGGTTGTCCTTGTGTCTGTCCCTGCCGATTCTGAGCTAGGACTTCACCGGAGATGGGCATGTTGCAGTTGCCCTCGTCCTCGCCGCAACTCATTAAAGCATGGGTTCCTTATGGTTCAACTCATTAAAAAAATCAAAAAGAGTTGTTCGATTAATTATCAATAAACCAAAGTAAAAAACCATTACAACACGCCCGCAATAATAAGGCACACAGAAAAATCTGACAACCCACACAAAAACAGATACACTGTCAAGCAATGACGGATACAGCCCAGCGGGCCATCCCGGGCCCCCTTCGTATACTGTAGTAGTTGCTACATAATACAAAGGCTTTGGGCCTCATGCGTCGGGCATGGGGCCTAGATCCACCACTAATGCCAAGGAGTAAAGTGACGTCGAGGACGCAACCCGACGTCATCGTCATCACTCCTCCTCGAGAGTGACTCCGACTCCACCATCAACAACCACCGATGCAGCCCTCACCGCAAGCAAGCGTCGAGGGCTATGCCGGCCGATGCCAAACAGTCAACCGCACGCGCTAACCACCAGGCAGCTTCGATTCTGTCGACGAGCACCCGCCGACTGTAATGTCACAAACGTGTAGTCCATGAGCACACGAATGGGATCCAAAATCCAGCAAGGCGACGCCCCAAAGAGGAAGCGATGATGTCGACGTCGTCGCCCGACTCGGTCGGGCCTTAGGCTTTCACCCGAAGAATTGGATTCGAGGATGTGCAGGGGTGGACTCCACAGCGGCGCCTCCAAGGAGGTGAAACAACGCCCTCGGGTGCCGACACCGTCGGCTGGAAATAGCCCAGCAAGTGATACGTCTAAAACGTATCTATAATTTCTGCTTGCTCCATGCCTCTTTTGTGTGATATTGCTATGATATTGATGAACTTCCATACACGTTTGATCATATTTGGACTAACCTATTAACTCAGTGCACCCCAGTGCCAGTTCCTGTTTTCTGCTGTTTTTCAATTTCAGGTTTCCCCCATATTAAAAGTGCTCCAAAAATTCGGGAAAAATCCAATAAAAAATCAGCGTACAGGAAGCTTCCGGAATCATCGAGGGGGGGGGGGCAAAGGGGACCCACCAGGGCCCAGACGCCTTCCCGGCGCGCCCCAGGGTGGGGTCGCGCCAGGGGGCCGCCTGGACCCCTGGTGGACCCCCTGGCTGCCCACCTTCGCCTATTTATTCCTCGTGACGCAAAAACCCCGGGACGGGAACCCTTTTTCGCGATCTCTCCTCTGTTCCACCGCCGTCGCGCTTCCAAAATCGGGAGCACCAGAAGACCTCTTCCCGACACCCTGCCGGAGGGAGGAATCACCTCCGAGAGCTTCTCCACCACCATGTATGCTTCCCGGATGAACTGTGAGTAGTCCACCTTGGACCATGGGTCTATGATCATTAACTCTGTGATGTTCTCCTCCCCTCTTTGTTCTTCGTGGATTAGACCTCGTGAGCTGCCCTACATGATCGAGGCACATATGTAATATTTCTGTTGTTGCTATGCTGAGTTTGCTGGGATCAGATGGATTATGAGATTATGTTCATATTGTGTTTGAGTTATATATTTGATTCTCCTCTTTTATATTTATGTTCTTGAGTACTTCTTGCATGTTCTCCGTTGCTGTTTATTGCTTTGGCCAAGTAGTAGGTAGTGACTCCAAGAGGGAGCGTTATGCATGATTGTAGGTTCATGCCCCCCGATGACTAGCTTGAGTGACAGAAACATGAGTCTAGGGGATGTGTTGTTGCCACAAGGGGGAAAACAACGGTGCTTGTACTTGCGGGTGCAAGGATTGTTTACTTTACGCAAAGTTCTTTAATGCAGTTGTCCGCTTTGAGTTTACACTTTGGGTGGGATTCGCAACTTAATACCAGCGAGATGTTCTGGATAGATATCTCAAGGTGGATGATTAGTAGGTAGATGCAGATGGATTTCGGTCTACTTGTCTTGGCGTACCGCCCGTGCTTTTGAGACTCTTCCTTTCTTTATAGCATAATTAGTATTGGTTTGCGCACATAATCCTGTCAATTGCCCAGCTGTAATTTGTTTACCTCGCATGGCTGTTTTATCGTGTTTTGGGAGAGAGACATCACTAGTGAACATCATAGGACCCCGGTCCATATTTCCAATACTGTTTACACCCACTATCAATTTACTGCTTTATTTACTTTTCCGTTGCTATCACTATCATTATTATCCCGTGTGTTTTATCCTTTGTAAACAACAAGGCCGGAGGGATTGACAACCCCTTTGTACTCGTTGCGAGCAAAGTTATCTGTTGTGTGTGCAGGTCCACGACAACCGCCAATCTCTGGCGCCGTTGTCACCATCTTGTCATTATCGGAGTCCTACTGGAGACAAACCTTGGTATCTTCACCGAGGGAAATTTTCTGTTGTCTACACCTCAACCTTCCACTTTGGTTAACCAACGAGGGGCGAGAAGTAAACTCTCGTGACATCAAAGCAATTTCTGGCGACGTTGCCGGGGACTCCGCTCTTCAAGATAGGGGAGTTGCACACTATCTTTTATCTTTGCGTTTTAGTCTTGTATGTTTACCTTTCAGTTTTTGCTTTAGTGTCTTTTATCAAAAATCAAAAAATAGTTATCTTGCTTGCTACTACTATGGGTGCCTATGAGAACACCAAGTTGTGTGACTTTACTAGTCACAAAAACAGTGACTTTATCTGCACTCCTATTGCTACACCTGCTACTTCAGCACCTTCTTATGAGATTAAACCTGCTTTGCTGAACCTTGTTATGAAAGATCAATTCTTTGGTGCTAGAGATGCTGCTGCTTTGCACTTAAATAATTTTATTGAGCTTTGTGATATGCAAAAGTACAAAGAAGTAGATGGTGATATTGTTAAGCTTAAGCCTTTTCCTGTCTTCTTGAGAGATGAAGCTAAAATCTGGTTTCAATCCTTTCCTAGGAATAGCATAGATTTTGGGATAAGTGCAAGGATGCTTTTATTGGGAAGTACTATCCCCCTGCTAAGATTATACAATTGAGGAGCTTTATTATGAATTTTAAACAGTTGGATAATGAACACGTTGCCCAAGCTTGGGAACGCATGAAATCTCTTGTTAAGAATTTCCCTACGCATGGTTTGACTACCTGGATGGTTATCCAAACTTTTTATGCATGCAGGCTTGAACTTTACCTCGTGGAACTTGCTAGATTTGGCCGCGGGAGGAACCTTTATGTCAACTACACTTGATGCTGCCACAAAACTTCTCGATGATATGATGACCAATTATTCCCAATGGCACACCGAAAGAGCTCCAACAGGTAGGAAGGTAAACTCTGTCGAGGAGATCTCCTCCCTAAATGAAAAAGTTGACTTGATTATGTCTCTACTTACCAAGCAATCTCCTATTGATCCTCAAGATGTACCTTTAAATTCTTTGATTGCTCAAGATCAAGTAGATGTGAACTTTATCTCTAGAAACAACTTCAACAAAAATGCTTATAGGAGTAACTTTGGTAGCAATCCTAGACCGTTCCCCTCCAACAACTATGGGAACAACAACACTTATCCTAGCACCAAAAACTCTACTTCTAAATTAGAGAGTATGCTTAAAGACTTTATCACTACCCAAAAAGCCTTCAACAAGAGTGTAGAGGAAAAACTAGACAAACTAGATAACCTCTCGTCGAAGGTAGACAATTTAGCCCACGAAGTAGAATTGCTTAAAATTAGAACTTCTCCCCTTGAGGAGAGGAAGGTCACTCCTATGAATACTATCCAAGTGCAAATTAATGAAAAAATTAGGATGATGGCTAAACTCAAACAGAGATGGGCTAGAGAAAAGGAGGACGAAGATAGAATTAAGAGCCTTCCTACACACCATACTTTTGCTACTATCCAAGTGGTTGAGGATATATCCAAATTCTTAGCACCCAATGCACCCCTAGTCCCATAGGACCTATTAATGGTGATGCTATGACCTCAACCGTAGAAGAAGAAATTTCTATGACTATAGAAGCTACCAAACAAGTGAGCCTAAAGTACACCACTACCACTTTACTTGATAGTAGTGACCTTGATTTTGATAATTGCACCCTTTCTGAAGTTATTCGTTTCCTTGACAAGATGTCTAGAGACCCCCACACTAGCACACTTAATCTTGCCTTCACGGAGCATCACTAATGCTCTCATCAAAGCTAGGGAGGAGAAGCTTAGGGTAGAAGCCTCCATACCTAGAAAGTTAGAAGATGGTTGGGATCCTATGATGAAAATTAAGTTGAATAACTTTTCTTGCTATGCTTTATGTGATGTTGGATCTAGTACCTCCGTTATGCCCAAAATAATGTATGATATATTTGAATTGAAACCTTTTGATGCTTGTTCTTTTGGCGTTCGTCTCGTTGATTCATCCGTAAATAAACCTTTGGGGAAGATAGATGATTTTCTTATCATTGTCAATGACAATTATGTTCCCGCTGATTTTACTATTATGGACATTGAATGTGAACCTTCTTGTCAAATTATTTTGGGACGCCCTTTTCTTCGCACCGTGGGTGCTATTATTGACATGAAAGAAGGGATTATAAAATTCCAATTCCCTCCAAAGAAAGGGATGGAACACTTCCCTAGGAAAAAGATTAAGTTTCCTTTTGAGTCCGTCACACGGGCTAGTTATTTTCTTGAAAAGACTTGATCTATTTGCATTAAGCCTAGCTAATGGCTTTAAAGAAGCGCTTTCGGGAGGCAGCCCGCAACGAATTTAGGATTTTCCTTTTGTTTTTCTTCTGTTTTTAGTGGTCTTGATGATTGTTACTACTATAGAAACATCATTGTATCTTTACTTTTCAAGCTTTGTGTCTTTTATAGCCTCATATGACAAGGGAAGTGAAAGTTGTGACATGTTGTCCAGAAAACAGATTATGTCCTCGTGATTAGAAAAATCAGAGAAAAATCCCAGTTCATATTTTTGAGCTCAATTTTTTACACAACGTGCTCTATACAATTACGAAACTTTATTTTGTTCAGAGTTTTTTTATTTGAGTTGCAGTAGTATCCCTAAAAAATTCTTTACTACCTGCTGGACTGTTTTTCACAGATTCTGTCCTGTTTTGCCTTTTCTTCGTTTTGCAAACCTTAAGCTTTCTTTTTATTTGCAAATTTTTTTTGGCAATCTTGAGAAACAGTATCTCTTCAAGAATATCTTTATTTCCAGTAGAGGAAAAATTATTTTATTATGGGTACTAACCTCGCTAATCAGATTATGATGAGTTATGTACGAAGGGAGTTTTCAAGTGTGCGAGGGAAGATGATAAAAGAAGATTCAGGAGTGTCAAGCGCTCAAGCTTGGGGATGCTTCCATGCATCCCCAAGAAATATTCAAGGATACTCAAGCGTCTAAGCTTGGGGATGCTTCCATGCATCCCCTTCTCCATCAACAATTATCAGTTCGTCTCCCGTTTCACTATATTTTTATCACTTCATGCATTATGTGCTATGCTTGGAGCGTCTCGCTCTTAGGTTTTATTTTTAGTTTTCTTTAGCTTTGCTTGCTGTTCATAACAAGTTAGAACCCAACTTTCTTTGTGTGGGAGAGAAACACGCTCCACTTTCAAAATCTAGAACACAACATAGGACTTTTCATGTTTATTTTTGTTGTGTGTGTTCTTGATACGTTCCAAACGTATCTATAATTTCTTCTTGCTCCATGCATGTTTTGTGTGACTTTGCCATGTTTTTCTTGAACTTTCATACACTTTTGAACCTATTTGGACTAACCCATTAACTCAGTGCAATCAGTTGCCAATTTCTGTTTTCTGCTGTTTTTGTATTTCAGGTTTTCCGGCCATTAAAAGTACTCCAAAAATTCTGGGAAAAATATATAAAAAATCAGCGCAACAAAAGCTTCCGGAATCACCAAGAGAGGGAAGGGGGGCCACCACCAGGCATCCAAGAGAGCAGGTGGCGCGGCCCCACCATGGGCCGCGCCAGGGACCCTCCTGACTGCCTCGTGGGTCCCCTCGACGCCCCCCTTCGCCTATATTTAGCCCTCGGGGTGGAAACCCCTAATATCGATCTCTTTCTCGCGAACTCCCCTCTGTACCGCCGCCACCGCCGTTTCAAGATCGGGGCTGCCTGGAGAAGCTGCCCCGGCACCCTGCCGGGAGGAGGAACCCCCTCCGGGAGACCATCCATAGCCATGGACGCCTCCCGTATGTACCGTGAGTAGTTTCCCTTGGACCATGGGTCCGTGAACAGTAGCTATATGATGAATCTCAACCCTCTTTGTGCTTCCACTTTCGAGTCCTCGTAAGCTGCCTCACATGATCGAGGCATCTATGTAATTTCTGCTGTTGTTATGTTGAGTTTGTTGGGATCTGATGGATTATGAGACTATGTTCAGATTGTGATGAGTAATATATTTGGTTCTTCTCTTTAATATTTTTTTCTTGAGTAAATTCTTGCATGTTCTCCGTTGCGGTATTTTCTTTGGCCAAGTATTTGATTTGCAACTCCAAGAGAGAGCGTTATGCTCGATTGTGGGTTCAGCCCCTTGATGTCTAGCTTGAGTGACAGAAACATGAGACTAGGGGATGTGCTGTTGCCACCAGGGATAAAACAACGGTGCTTGTACCTGCGGGTGCAAGGATTTCTTACTTTATGCAAAGTTCTTTTAATGCAGTTGTCTGTTGCTTTGAGTTTACACTTTGGGTGGGATTCGCAACTTAATACCAGCGAGATGTTTTTGATAGATATCTAAAGGTGGATGATTCGTAGTAGATGCAGATGGATTTCGGTCTACTTACCTTGGCGTACTGCCCATTGCTTTTGAGCTCTTCCTTTCTTTGCAGCATAGTTAGCATTGCGGTGGCTTCATAATCCTGTCAATTTCCCAACTGTGAATTGTTTACCTCGCTAGCACTTTTATCGTCTTTTGGGAGAGAGACATCACTATTGAAAATCACGGGACCCCGGTCCATCTTCACATTATTGTTCACACCCTCAATTTAATTTCAGCTTTTACTTTCCTTTGCACCTTTTATCTCTTGCGTTGATCCTTTGTAAACGACAAGGCCAGAGGAATTGACAACTCCTCTGTACTCGTTGGGAGCAAAGTTATTTGTTGCTGTGTGCAGGTCCACGACAACACCCTAGTCAGGAAGCAATTTCTGGCGACGTTGCCACCTACATGTATCTCCTGAGTCCTACTGGTTCGATAATCTTGGTATCTTCACCGAGGGAAACTTGCTGCTGCACTGCATCTCAAACCTTCCACTTGGGGTAACCAACGAGGGGCGAGAAGCCATCAGTTCTTTATCTTTTTCATAGCTACTGTCATGTTTTGCTCTTAGTTTTCATCTTATCTTTTCAAAGAGTTTTTGTTTAGTTTGTTGCTGGAACTCTCTTGAGTTTTCATGTTTATCTTGTTTAGAGAGTTTGCCTGTTGCACTGAGTTTTGTGTCTTGACTTGAAGTAGGTAATTGAGGTTGCTATTCTTTTGTAGTAGTAACTTGCAATAGTTTTGAGGTATTGTTTTGAGTAATGTTTGGACTTTTGGTGTCAAGAGCTTTAGCCTATTTGTGATAGATGTCGTATTTTGGGCAATCCGTGTTTATTTTCAAAACTTACAAAATTATTTGAGAAGTTTAGCTACTAGATGGATCACTACTCTTCTGCGGGGTCGAATATTAGAGTACACTCACGTACCATGAGTCGAGGATGCGCAAGGATAACCAAACCCCCATACACTCCTCCTCGGGGTACTTGTCTCTTTGTGAAACATCCTTATTAGATTGAGAGTTACCGATAATAAGTGCATGAGTTCTTCGGACTAATGTGAGTATTCAAAAGTTGACACTTCCACCTTTCCATATTTTTCTAGCCTCTCCTGTGCCGTGCATTGCCTTCTTCTCACTCCGAGAGTTGGCGTCCACCTTCACTGGTACATCCAAACCCTTGGCATGATACGCTCTGTCATCATAAACCTCCTTATATCCTTCCTCAAAACAGCCACCATACCTACCTACCAAGGCATTTCCATAACATTTCCGAGATATATTTCCATGCAACATCCATCTTCTCATGACTTGATCTTCATGTCATACATGCTACTTGCTTGATCGATGAGCCGCATGCTAGTTGGGCCTTGCCCTAATCATTGCTACATGACGCGCTAGTATCATTGCATATCCTGCTACACTGGCAGAGGCATACATTTGCATACATCATGATAGTTACATCTTCTTTATGATTTGAGTACTTTGTAAAGTGTGAAAGATCTTCTATACTTCTTGTAATATATAGAGTGTTGCCCCTAAAGTGAGGAAAAGATCCCAAAGTGGACAAAATTAAAAGATCCCAAAGAGGACAAATGAGAGAAATAGAAAGAGCCATTGATGCCACAAAAAAAATACAGAAAAAAAAGAGAAAAAGAAATTAAAAGAGAGAAGGGGCACACTACTATTCCTTTTGAGAGATCCACACTCGTACTCCCTCTTATATCTTGTACTCCATAGAGATTTCATTCATGCATATAGCTATGTGGGGACCTTCACACTATAGAACTTGGCTTGTATATTCCAATGATGATCCTCCTCAAATGAGCTCTAGGTCTTCTTGAGCAAGAAAGTTGGATGCACCCCACTAGTTCCATTGGAGAGCATACCTTAGCTCATATGTGCATCCGTTGCATGGCAATCCCTACTCCTCACATCATATCTATCATTTGGCTTTCTCCAGACTAACTACACATGGACTGACTACCTGGATGGTTATCCAGACTTTTTATGCAGGCTTGAACTTCACCTCGTGGAACCTGTTAGATTCGGCCGCGGGAGGAACTTTTATGTCAACTACGCTTGGTGCTGCCACAAAGCTACTAGATGAGATGATGCTGAACTACTTGCAATGGCACACCGAGAGATCTCCAACAGGTAAGAAGGTAAACTCTGTCGAGGAGATCTCCTCTTTAAATGAAAAGGTTGACCTTATCATGTCTCTACTTACCAAGCAACCCTCTATTGATCCTCAAGATGTTCCTTTAAATTCTTTGGTTGCTCAGGAGCAAGTAAATGTTAATTTTGTCTCTAGAAACAACTTCAACAATAATGCGTATAGGAGTAACTTTGGTAGCAACAATCCTAGGCCTTTCCCATCCAACAACTATGGGAACAACACTTATCCTACCACCAGAAACTCCACTTCAGAGCTAGAGACCTTGCTCAAAGACTTTATCACTACCCAGAAAGCCTTCAACAAGAGTGTGGAAGATAAATTAGATAAATTAGATATCCTCTCTTCGAAGGTAGACAACATAGCCCATGATGTAGAGATGCTGAAGATTAGAACCTCTCCCCCCGAGGAGAGGAAGACCACTCCTATGAATGCTATCCAAGTCCAAATTAATGAAAACATTAGGATGTTGGGAAAACTAAAAGAGAGATGGGCTAGAGAAAAGGAGGAAGAAGAGAGAATTAAGAGCCTTCCTACCTACCACACAGTAGCCACTATCCAAGTAGTTGAGGATGTCCAAACTATGAGCACCCATCACACCCCTAGTCCCACTGGACCTATTAATGGTGATGCTACCACCTCAACCTTAGAAGAGGAAACTTCTATGAACATAGAGGATTTCAAACAAGTGAGATTAAATGATATCACTACTTCCTTGGTAGATAGTAGTGACATAGACTTTGACAACTGCACTTTACCAGAAGTTATTGGTTTCCTACACAAGATGTCTAGAGACCCCCACACTAGCACACTCAATCTTGCCTTCACAGAGCATATCACCAATGCTCTAATCAAAGTTAGGGAGGAGAAGCTTAGACTAGAAGCCTCCATACCTAGGAAGCTAGAAGATGGTTTGGATCCTATGATAAAAATTAAATTGAATAACTTCTCTTGTTATGCTCTTTGTGATGTTGGAGTAAGTACCTCTGTTATGCCCAAAAGAATGTATGATATGCTTGAATTGAAACCTTTTGATCCTTGTTCTTTTGGTGTTTGTCTTGTTGATTCTTCCGTAAAGAAACCTTTGGGGAAGATCGACGATGTTCTTATCATTGTCAATGACAATTATGTTCCCAATGATTTTACTATTATGGACATTGAATGTGAACCTTC
Source organism: Bromus sterilis (assembly GCA_950022295.1). Lineage (NCBI taxonomy): Eukaryota > Viridiplantae > Streptophyta > Magnoliopsida > Poales > Poaceae > Bromus > Bromus sterilis. The sequence goes on along the minus strand of OX465600.1, from coordinate 14,740,334 downwards.
TTGTCCAATTATTTTGGGACGTCCTTTTCTTGCACAGTTGGTGCTGTTATTGACATGAAAGAGGGGAATATCAAATTCCAATTCCCTCTAAAGAAAGGGATGGAACATTTCCCTAGGAAAAAGATTAAGTTACCTTTTGAGTCCGTCACACGGGATGGTTATTTTCTTGAAAAGACTTGATCTTCTGCTTTAAGCCTAGCTAATGGCTCTAAAGAAGCGCTTTCGGGAGGCAGCCCGCAACGAATTTAGGTTTTTATTTTTGCGTTTCTTCTGTTCTTAGTGGTCTTGATGATTGTTACTACTGTAGCAACATCATTGTATCTTTACTTTTCAAGCTTTGTGCCAAGTATAGCCTCATACGACAAGGGAAGTAAAAGTTGTGACATGCTGTCCAGAAAACAGATTCTGTCCTCGTGACTAGAAAAATCAGAGAAATATCCCAGTTCATCTTTTTGAGCTGAAATTTTTACACAGAGTGCTCTATACAATTACGAAACTTGCGTATGTTCTGAGTTTTTTTTATTTGAGTTGCAGAAGTATCCCTAAAAAATTCTTTACTACCTGTTGTTCTGTTTTTCACAGATTCTTCCACGTTTTGTCTCTCTTTACTTTTGCAAAACTTAAGCTTGCTTTTTATTTGCAAAAAACCTTTTGGAAATCTTGAGAAACAGTAGCTCTTCATGAATATATTTATTTTCAGTAGAGGAAAATTATTTTATTAGGGTACTAACCTCTCTAATCAGCCTACAATGAGTTATGTATGAAGGGAGTTTTCAAGTGCGCGATGGAGGATGATGAAAGAAGATTCAGGAGTGTCAAACGCTCAAGCTTGGGGATGCCCATGTGCACCCCCAATAAATATTCAAGGAGACTCAAGCGTCTAAGCTTGGGGATTCCCCCGTGCATCCCCTTCTTCATCAACAATTATCAGTTCGTCTCTCGTTGCACTATATCTTTATCAATTCATGCTTTATGTGCTTTGCTTGGAGCGTCTCGCTCTTTACTTTTCTAGGTTTGATTTGCTTTCTTTGTTGTAGTAAAAAGTTAGACCCCAACTTACTCTTTTGTGTGGGAGAGATTCACGCTCCGCTTGAACTAGAACTCCTCATAGGATTTGCATGCTTATTCTTTTAGCTGTGAGCTGTTCTTTTTCTTTTCTTAGCTGCTGTTCTGTTTAGTTGTAGTGCTTTAGTTTTTCTAGAGCTTTTCTTTTGTCTTAGGTTGAACTTTCTATAGGTTGCATGTTTTATCTTGTTAGAGAGTTTGCCTGTTGCACTGAGTTATGTGTCTTGATTGAAAGTAGGTAGTTAAAGTTGCTATTCTCTTTGTAGTAGTAACTTGCAATAGTTTTGAGGTATTGACTAGAGTAATGTTTGAAATTATGGTGTCAAGAGATCTTGCCTATTAGTGATAGATATCGTATTTTGGGCAATCCGTGTGTTTTTCGAAAACCAAAAAACCCCTGTTGAGAACTCTAGCTACTAGATGGATCACTAACCTCGGGAGGGTTCGAATATTAGAGTACACTCACGTACCATGAGTCAAGGATGCACAAGGATAACCAAACCCCCATACACTCCTCCTCGGGGTACATGTCTCTTTGTGAACCTCCTGATTAGATTGAGAGTTACCGATAATAAGTTCATGAGTTCTTCGGACTAATGTGAGTATTCGAAAGTAGACACTTCCACCCACCTATACTTTTTCTAGCCTCTTCGGTACCGTGCATTTCCCTTTCTCACCTCGAGAGTTGGCGCATACTTCGCCGGTGCATCCAAACCCTTGGCATGATACGCTCTGTCATCATAAGCCTCCTTATATCTTTCCTCAAAACAGCCACCATACCTACCTACAAGGCATTTCCATAGCCTTTCTGAGATACATTGCCATGCAACATCCACCTTCTCATGACTTGATCTTCATGTCATACATGCTACTGGCTTGATCGATGAGCCGCATGCTAGTTGGGCCTGACCCTAATCATTGCTACATGACGCGCTAGTATCATTGCATATCCTGCCACCCTGGCAGAGGCATACATTTGCATCATGATAGTTACATTTTCTTTATGTGAGTACCTTTGCAAAGTGTGAAAGATCTCCTATATTCTTGTAAAATATAGAGTATTGCCCCTAAAGTGAGGAAAAGATCCCAAAGAGGACAAAATCAAAAGATCCCAAAGAGGACAAATGAGAGTTAAATAGAAAGAGCCATTGAGGCCACCAAAAAATAAAATAAAAGAGAAAAAGAGAAAAATAAAAAGAGAGAAGGGGGCATACTACTATTCCTTTTGAGAGATCCACACTAGTACTTCATCTTCTATCCCTTGTACTCCATAGAGATCATCATCATGCATATAGCTATGTGGGGACCCTTCACACTATAGAACTTGGCTTGTATATTCCAATGATGAGCCTCCTCAAACGAGCTCTAGGTCTTCTTGAGCAAGAAAGTTAGATGCAACCCCACTAGTTCCCTTGAAGAGCTTTTAGCTCACATGTGCATCCGTTGTATGGCAATCCCTACTACTCACATCATATCTAGCATATGGCCTTCTCTTGCCTATGATTGTCCTCATTGATGTGAGCCTTTCACACCTTTTTGTCTTCCTCCTCCACCTTCTTTATGTTTCGTCTTTTAGGTGTCAACTTTCTTGCTCACGCTCATCCATTGCATGAGTGCCCAAATATCGAAAGGGAGTGGATCAGTTTGACTTGTACCTGGCCAGTGGTCTGGGGACGAGTCCAGATAAGAATCCAAAGGAGACCAAGTGCGAAACTTTAGTAGATAGTAGTTCCCAACAACCTTTTTTCTCTTTCTTCCCAGTCCCTTGCTTGCACGCAAACACCATTTGGAGACATTCGAGTCACGGACAGCAAGAGCTCTTGCACCCTTTGTTCTTTTGTTGCTTGTTTCAATGCTAATATAGACTCTTGCTTGTTAAGACTTGAATTGAATTGCATGCTTTGATTGCTTTACTTAAAAGTCCTAATTTGTTTGTGTGGCATTTCACCACAGAAATTATGCTTGTTATCATTTACCTACTCGAGGACGAGCAGGAATTAAGCTTGGGGATGTTGATATGTCACAAACGTATCTATAATTTCTGCTTGCTCCATGCATGTTTTGTGTGACTTTGCCATGTTTTGCTTGAACTTTCATACACTTTTGAACCTATTTGGACTAACCCATTAACTCAGTGCACTCAGTTGCCAGTTTCTGTTTTCTGCTGTTTTGTATTTCGGGCTTACCGGCCATTAAAAGTGCTCCAAAAATTCCGGGAAAAATATATAAAAAATCAGCGCAACAAAAGCTTCCGGAATCACCAAGAGAGGGAAGGGGGCCACCACCAGGCAGCCAGGAGGGCAGGTGGCGCGACCCCACCCTGGGCCGCGCCAGGGACCCTCCTGACTGCCTCATGGGTCCCCTCGACGCCCCCCCTTCGCCTATATTTACCCCTCGGGGTGGAAACCCCTAATATCGATCTCTTTCTCGCGAACTCCCCTCTGTACCGTCGCCGCCGCCACCCTGCCGGCAGGATGAACCCCCTCCGGGAGACCATCCATAGCCATGGACGCCTCCCGTATGTACCGTGAGTAGTTTCCCTTGGACCATGGGTCCGTGACCAGTAGCTATATGATGAATCTCAACCCTCTTTGTGCTTCCACTTTCGAGTCCTCGTGAGCTACCTCACATGATCGAGGCATCTATGTAATTTCTGCTGTTGTTATGCTGAGTTTGTTGGGATCTGATGGATTATGAGACTATGTTCAGATTGTGATGAGTAATATATTTGGTTCTTATCTTTTATATTTTGTTCTTGAGTAAATTCTTTCATGTTCTCCGTTGCGGTATTTGCTTTGGCCAAGTATTTTATTTGCAACTCCAAGGGAGAGCGTTATGCTCGATTGTGGGTTCAGCCCCTTGATGTCTAGCTTGAGTGACAGAAACATGAGACTAGGGGATGTGTTGTTGCCACCAGGGATAAAACAACGGTACTTGTACCTGCGGGTGCAAGGATTGTTTACTTTACGCAAAGTTCTTTTAATGCAGTTGTCTGTTGCTTTGAGTTTACACTTTGGGTGGGATTCGCAACTTAATACCAGCGAGATGTTCTGGATAGATATCTCAAAGTGGATGATTCGTAGTAGATGCAGATGGATTTCGGTCTACTTACCTTGGCGTACTGCCCATTTCTTTTGAGCCTTCCTTTCTTTGCAGCATAGTTACAATTGCGGTGCCTTCATAATCCTGTCAATTGCCCAACTGTGATTTGTTTACCTCGCTAGCACTTTTATCGTCTTTTGGGAGAGAGATATCACTAGTGAAAATCATAGGACCCCGGTCCATCTTCACATTATTGTTCACACCCTCAATTTACTTTCAGCTTTTGCTTTCCTTTGCACCTTTTATCTCTTGCGTTGATCCTTTGTAAACGACAAGGCCGGAGGAATTGACAACTCCTTTGTACTCGTTGGGAGCAAAGTTATTTGTTGCTGTGTGCAGGTCCACGACAACATCCTAGTCAGGAAGCAATTTCTGGCGACGTTGCCACCTACTTGTATCTCCTGAGTCCTACTGGTTCGATAACCTTGGTATCTTCACCGAGGGAAACTTCCTGCTGCACTGCATCTCAAACCTTCCACTTGGGGTAACCAACGAGGGGCGAGAAGCCATCAGTTCTTTATATTTTTCATAGCTACTGTCATGTTTTGCTCTTAGTTTTCATGCTTATCTTTTCAAAGAGTTTTTGTTTAGTTTGTTGCTGGAACTCTCTTGAGTTTTCATGTTTATCTTGTTTAGAGAGTTTGCCTGTTGCACTGAGTTTTGTGTCTTGACTAGAAGTAGGTAATTGAGGTTGCTATTCTTTTGTAGTAGTAACTTGCAATAGTTTTGAGGTATTGACTAGAGTAATGTTTGGACTTTTGGTGTCAAGAGCTTTAGCCTATTAGTGATAGATGTCGTTTTTTGGGAAATCCATGTTTATTTTCAAAACTTACAAAATTAGTTGAGAACTTTAGCTACCAGATGGATCACTACTCTTCTGAGGGGTCGAATATTAGAGTACACTCACGTACCATGATTCGAGGATACGCAAGGATAACCAAACCCCCATACACTCCTCCTCGGGGTACTTGTCTCTTTGTGAAACATCCTTATTAGATTGAGAGTTACCGATAATAAGTGCATGAGTTCTTCGGACTAATGTGAGTATTCAAAAGTTGACACTTCCACCTTTCCATATTTTTCTAGCCTCTCCTGTGCCGTGCATTGCCTTCTTCTCACTCCGAGAGTTGGCGTCCACCTTCGCTGGTACATCCAAACCCTTGGCATGATACGCTCTGTCATCATAAACCTCCTTATATCCTTCCTCAAAACAGCCACCATACCTACCTACCAAGGAATTTCCATAACATTTCCGAGATATATTGCCATGCAACATCCATCTTCTCATGACTTGATCTTCATGTCATACATGCTACTTGCTTGATCGATGAGCCGCATGCTAGTTGGGCCTTGCCCTAATCATTGCTACATGACGCGCTAGTATCATTGCATATCCTGCTACACTGGCAGAGGCATACATTTGCATACATCATGATAGTTACATCTTCTTTATGATTTGAGTACTGTGTAAAGTGTGAAAGATCTTCTATACTTCTTGTAATATATAGAGTGTTGCCCCTAAAGTGAGGAGAAGATCCCAAAGTGGACAAAATTAAAAGATCCCAAAGAGGACAAATGAGAGAAATAGAAAGAGCCATTGAGGCCACCAAAAAAATATAGAAAAAAAAGAGAGAAGGGGCACACTACTATTCCTTTTGAGAGATCCACACTCGTACTCCCTCTTATATCTTGTACTCCATAGAGATTTCATTCATGCATATAGCTATGTGGGGAGCTTCACACTATAGAACTTGGCTTGTATATTCCAATGATGAGCCTCCTCAAATGAGCTCTAGGTCTTCTTGAGCAAGAAAGTTGGATGCACCCCCACTAGTTCCATTGGTGAGCTTACCTTAGCTCATATGTGCATCCGTTGCATGGCAATACCTACTCCTCACATCATATCTATCATTTGGCTTTCTCTCGCCTATGCTTGTCCTCATTGATGTGAGACTTTCACACCCTTTTTGTCTTCCTCCTCCACCATATTCTCTCTTTGCCATCCTAAGTGTCAACTTTCATGCTTACGCTCATCCATTGTATGATTGCTCAAAATGTCGAAAAGAAGTGCAACATTTTGACTTGTACCTGGTTAGTGGTCTGGGGATGAGTCAAGATAAGATTCCAAAGAAGACCAAGTGTGAAACTTTAGTAGATTAAGTTCTCAATGAAAAATACTTTTTATCGTATATCCCTATCCCCTTTCTTGCACGCAAACACCATTTGGAGACATTCGAGTCACGGACAGCGAGAGCTCTTGCACCTTTATGTTCTTATGTTGCTTGTTTCAATGCTAAATATAGACTCTTGCCTGTTATGACTTGAATTGAATTACATGACTTGATTGCTTTACTTAAAAGTTCTTATATGGTTGTTAGCATGTCACCACAGAAATTATGCTTTTATCATTTACCTACTCGAGGACGAGCAGGAATTAAGCTTGGGGATGTTGATACGTCTAAAACGTATCTATAATTTTTGCTTGCTCCATGCCTCTTTTGTGTGATATTGATGAACTTCCATACACTTTTGATCATATTTGGACTAACCTATTAACTCAGTGCAGCCAGTGCCAGTTCCTGTTTCTGCTGTTTTTCTATTTCAGGTTTCCCCTATATTAATAGTGCTCCAAAAATTCGGGAAAAATCCAATAAAAAAGCGTACAGGAAGCTTCCGGAATCACCGAGGGGGGCAAAGGGGACCCACCAAGGCCTCACGCGCCCTCCCGGCGCGCCACAGGGTGGGGCTGCGCCAGGGGGGCGCCTGGACCCCTGGCGGACCCCCTGGCTGCCCCCCTTCGCCTAATTATTCCCCGTGACGCAAAAACCCTGGGACGGGAACCCTTTTTCGCGATCTCTCCTCTGTTCCGCCGCCGCCGCGCTTTCAAGATCGGGAGCACCAGAAGACCTCTTCCCGGCACCCTGCCGGAGGGAGGAATCACCTCCGGGAGCTTCTCCACCACCATGGATGCTTCCCGGATGAACCGTGAGTAGTCCATCTTGGACCATGGGTCTATGATCAGTAGCTATGTGATGTTCTCCTCCCCTCTTTGTTCTTCATGGATTAGACCTCGTGAGCTGCCCTACATGATCGAGGCACATATGTAATATTTCTGCTGTTGCTATGCTGAGTTTGCTGGGATCCGATGGATTATGAGATGATGTTCAGATTGTGTTTGAGTTATATATTTGATTCTCCTCTTTTATATTTATGTTCTTGAGTAATTCTGACATGTACTCTGTTGCTGTTTATTGCTTTGGCCAAGTAGTAGGTAGTGACTCCAAGAGGGAGCATTATGCATGATTGTGGGTTCATGCCCCCCGATGACTAGCTTGAGTGACAGAAACATGAGTCTAGGGGATGTGTTGTTGCCACAAGGAGGAAAACAACGGTGCTTGTACTTGCGGGTGCAAGGATTGTTTACTTTACGCAAAGTTCTTTAATGCAGTTGTCTGTTGCTTTGAGTTTACACTTTGGGTGGGATTCGCAACTTAATACCAGCGAGATGTTCTGGATAGATATCTCAAGGTGGATGATTGATACGGTGAGGATAGTTCTCTCACTCCTCGTTGGTTACCCCCAGTGGAAGGTGAGATGTAGCGTAGCAGAAAATTTCCCATAGCGAAGATGCTAAGGTTGAGTATCGAACCAGTAGGACTCACAGAAATACAAGTAGGTGTCACGGCGCTTGACGTGGACCTGCACACAGCAACAAAAAACTTTGCTCCCAACGAGTACAGAGGAGTTGTCAATTCCTCTGGCCTTTCTGTTTACAAAGGATCAACGCAAGAGATAAAAGTGGAACTGAAAGTAAAGACTGAAAGTAAATTGAGGGTGTGAACAATAATGTGAAGATGGACCGGGTCCCGTGATTTTCACTAGTGATGTCTCTCTCCCAAAAGACGATAAAGGTGCTAGCGAGGTAAACAAATCACAGCTGGGCAATTGACAGAATTATGAAAACACTACAATGCTAACTATGATGCAAAGAAAGGAAGGGCTCAAAAGCAATGGGCAGTACGCCAAGGTAAGTAGACCGAAATCCAACTACATCTACTACGAATCATCCACCTTGAGATATCTATCCAGAAAATCTCGCTAGTATTAAGTTGTGAATCCCACCCAAAGTGTAAACTCAAAGCAACAGAGAACTGCATTAAAATAACTTTGCGTAAAGTAAACAATCCTTGCTCCCGCGGGTACAAGCACCGTTGTTTTATCCTTGGTGTCAACAACACATCCCCTAGTCTCATGTTTCTGTCACTCAAGCTAGAAATCAGGGGGCTAAACCCACAATCAAGCATAACGCTCCCTCTTGGAGTTGCAACAAACTACTTGGCGAAAGCAAAATACTGCAACGGAGAACATGCAAGAATTTACTCAAGAACAAAATATAAAAGAGAAGAACCAAATATATTACTCATCATAATCTGAACATAGTCTCATAATCCATCAGATCCCAACAAACTCAGCATAGCAACAACAGAAATTACAAAAGTGCCTCGATCATGTGAGGCAGCTCACGAGGTCTCTAAAGTGGAAGCACAAAGAGGGGAGAGGAACATCACATAGCTACTGGTCACAGACCCATGGTCCAAGGGGGACTACTCACGGTACATCCGGGAGGCGTCCATGGCTATGGATGGTCTACCGGAGGGGGTTCCTCCTCCCGGCAGGGTGCCTGGGCAGCTTCTCCAGGCAGCCCCGATCTTGAAACGGCGGCGGCGGCGGCGGTACAGAGGTGAGTTCGCGGAAAAGAGATCGATCTTAGGGGCTTCCACCCCGAGGGCTAAATATAGGCGGAGGGGGCATCGAGGGGACCCACAGGGCAGCCAGGAAGCCCCCTGGCGCGGCCTATGGTGGGGCCGCGCCAGGTACCCTTCTGGAGTCCCTGTGGTGGCCCCCCTCCGCTGCCTTGGTGATTCCGGAAGCTTCCGGGTCGCTGATTTTTTTTCTGATTTTTTCGGATTTTTTGGAGCACTTTTAATGGCCGGAAAACCTGAAATACAAAAACAGCAGAAAACAGCAACTGGCAGCTGGGTGCACTGGGTTAATAGATTAGTCCAAATATGCTGAAGAGTGTATGAAAGTTCAAGAAAATCATGGCAAAGTCACACAAAACATGCATGGAGCAAGCAGAAATTATAGATACGTTCGGGACGTATCAACATCCCCAAGCTTAATTCCTGCTCGTCCTCGAGTAGGTAAATGATAACAAGCATAATTTCTGTGGTGACATGCCACACAACCATATAAGGACTTTTAAGTAAAGTAATAAAAGCATGCAATTCAATTAAACTCTTAACAAGCAAGAGTCTATATTAGCATTGACACAAGCAACAAAAGAACAAAAGGTGCAAGATCTCTCGCTGTCCGTGACTCGAATGTCTCCAGATGGTGTTTACGTGCAATCAGGGGACTGGGAAAAAGAGAGAGAAAAGGTTGTTGAGAACAACTATCTACTAAAGTTTCACACTTGGTCTCCTTTGGATTCTTATCTGGACTCGTCCCCAGACCACTGGCCAGGTACAAGTCAAACTGATCCACTCCCTTTCGATATTTTGAGCACTCATGCAATGGATGAGCGTGAGCAAGAAAGTTGACACCTAAAAGGCGAAACAAAAAGAAGGTGGAGGAGGAAGACAAAAAGGTGTGAAAGGCTCACATCAATGAGGACAATCATAGGCGAGAGAAGGCCATATGATAGATATGATGTGAGGAGTAGGGATTGCCATGCAACGGATGCACATGTGAGCTAAAATCTCTCCAAGGGAACTAGTGGGGGTGCATCTAACTTGCTTGCTCAAGAAGACCTAGATCTCGTTTGAGGAGGCTCATCATTGGAATATACAAGCCAAGTTCTATAGTGTGAAGGTCCCCACATAGCTATATGCATGATGATGATCTCTATGGAGTACAAGGGATAGAGTATGAAGTACTAGTGTGGATCTCTCAAAAGGAATAGTAGTGTGCCCCCTTCTCTCTTTTTATTTTTTTTCTCTTTTTTCTATTTTTTGTATTTTTTTGGTGGCCTCAATGGCTCTTTCTATTTAACTCTCATTTGTCCTCTTTGGGATCTTTTGATTTTGTCCTCTTTGGGATCTTTTCCTCACTTTAGGGGCAACACTCTATATTTTACAAGAATATAGGAGTTCTTTCACACTTTACAAAAGTACTCACATAAAGAAGATATAACTATCATGATGCAATTGTATGCCTCTGCCAGGATAGCAGGATATGCAATGATAATAGCGCGTCATGTAGCAATGATTAGGGCAAGGCCCAACTAGCATGCGGCTCATCGATCAAGCAAGTAGCATGTATGACATGAGGATCAAGTCATGAGAAGGTGGATGTTGCATGGCAATGTATCTCGGAAAGGCTATAGAAATGCCTTGTAGATAGGTATGGTGGCTGTTTCGAGGAAAGATATAAGGAGGCTTATGATGACAGAGTGTATCGTGCCAAGGGTTTGGATGCACCGGCGAAGTATGCGCCAACTCTCAAGGTGAGAAAGGTCAATGCACGGTACCGAAGAGGCTAGAAAAAGTATAGGTGGGTGGAAGTGTCAACTTTCGAATACTCACATTAGTCCGAAGAACTCATGCACTTATTATCGGTAACTCTCAATCTAATCAGGAGGTTCACAAAGAGACAAGTACCCCGAGGAGGAGTGTATGGGGGTTTGGTTATCCTTGCGCATCCTCGACTCATGGTACGTGATTGTACTCTAATATTCGAACCCTCCAAAGGTTAGTGATCCATCTAGTAGCTAGAGTTCTCAACAGGGGTTTTTGGTTTTCGAAAAACACACGGATTGCCCAAAATACGACATCTATCACTAATAGGCTCGAGCTCTTGACACCAAAAGTTCAAACATTACTCTAGTCAATACCTCAAAACTATTGCAAGTTACTACTACAAAGAGAACAACAACTTTAACTACCTACTTTCTAGTCAAGACACAAAACTCAGTGCAACAGGCAAACTCTCTAACAAGATAAAACATGCAACCTATAGAAAGTTCAACCTAAAACAAAAGAAAATCTCTAGGAAAACTAAAGCACTACAACTAAACAGAGCAGCAGCTAAGAAAATAAAAAGAACAACTCACATCTAAAAGAATAAGCATGCAAATCCTATGAGGAGTTCTAGTTCAAGCGGAGCGTGTAACTCTCCCACACAAAAGAGTAATCTGGGGTCTAACTTGTTACTACAGCAAACAAAGCAAAAACAAACCTAGAAAAGTAAAGAGCGAGACGCTCCAAGCATAGCACACAACGCATGAAGTGATAAAAATATAGTGCAACGAGAGACGAACCGATAATTGTTGATGAAGAAGGGGATGCACGGGGGCATCCCCAAGCTTAGACGCTTGAGTCTCCTTGAATATTTATTGGGGGTGCACATGGGCATCCCCAAGCTTGAGCGTTTGACACTCCAAGATTTTCTTTCATCATCTTCCATCGCGCACTTCAAACTCCCTTCATACATAACTCATTGTAGACTGATTAGAGAGGTTAGTGCCCCTACTAAAATGATTTTTTCTCTACTGGAAATAAAGATAACCTTGAAGAGCTACTGTTTCTCAAGATTTCAAAAAGGTTTTTGCAAAGAAAAAGCAAGCTTAAGGTTTGCAAAACGAAGAAAAGGCAAAACAGGACAGAACCTGTGAAAAACAGACCAGCAGGTAAAAACGAATTTTTTAGGGGTACTTCTGCAACTCAAATCAAAAAACTCAGAACATACGAAAGTTTCGTAATTGTATAGAGCATGCTGTCTAAGAAATTAAGCTCAAAAAGATGAACTGGGATTTTTCTCTGATTTTTCTAGTCACGAGGACAAAATCTGTTTTCTGGACAGCATGTCACAACTTTCACTTCCCTTGTCGTATGAGGCTATAAAAGGCACAAGGCTTGAAAAGTAAAGATACAATGATGTTTCTAAAGTAGTAACAATCATCAAGACCACTAAGAACAGAAGAAAAGCAAAAATAAAAACCTAAATTCGTTGCGGGATGCCTCCCGAAAGCGCTTTCTTTTATGCCTTTAAGCTAGGCATAAGAATTATAGAAGATGCTCACATAAGAATAAGAATTTGGAGCAAAAGAGAGCATCAAGAAGAAAATATGAAACACATTTAAGCCTAACCCACTTCCTATGCATAGGCATCTTGTGAGAAAATAAATCAAAGAAGCACAAAGTGACATGCATAGGATGGTCGAAAAAGAACAACTTCAAAACTTTCAACATGAAGAGAGGTGTTTTAGTAATATGGAAGTTTCTACAACCAAACTTCCCTCTCTCGAAATAATTTTCAGTAGTATCATGAACAACATCAAGAATATAACTATCACATAAATCATGTTGTGCATGACCTACAAGCACACGTGTATAGTTTTCAACACGGTCTTTAGGATTATAAGATAAATGCAATCTATCACATTGAGCCTTGATAAGGGAAAAATTCTCCGGAGTTGGAGGTTTCAAAAGGATAATATGGCAATAAAGTGTGGGTGCAATAGCAACAATTTCATGCTTAACATAAGGAACTATAGCAAGTTCATCTTCGTAAGCACCATCCATAGTGGCATCTTGGCCAAAAGTATAGAAGGCATCAACTTCATCAAAAAGGGATATTTCAAAAGAATCCATAGGATCATAACACTCGTATAAGGTAAGAGTCAAAGAGTTACTCTCATTAGAAGGTAGACGTGGATGGCTCCATTATTCCTCCTTTTTTTTGTCACTCTGTTGGAAATATGCCCTAGAGGAAATAATAAAATGTTATTATATATATTTCCACGTTTGTAATTAATGTTTATATTTCTGTGCTATAATTGCAATGACCCTGACTATGAGATTCAGAAGAAAACTCACTTGCATGTGTGGAAATGTAAACACCAAGAGTTCCTGGTTTAGCCTCTAAGACCAGCTCATGTGCTAACTGATGATTACGTTTTCTTAATCATGGACATTGTTCTTGTAACAAGGATGTCAGTAGCAATGGAAACATATTGTTAGCAGAACAATGATGTTGAACCGACCCCAGTATTGAATGATATACTTAGAGATCACATCGTAACTACGTTATAAGTCATATCATGAAATGTTATCATATACGTAATTCCTTAGACCATGAGAGTATCGAGTTGCTTCACACAGGAAGACATGCTTTGGTTCTTAGATGAATCCTCCCGTAAATGGGAAGTAGTAAAATAAGTTCTGGGTATGTCGGATGGTGTGGCTAGTGACTGTGATAGTTCAAGAATGGGATTTGCTCCTTCACGATGAAGAGATATTGACTTTGGGCCCACTCGGTATGACGGTATCCATTCTAGTCTGGCCAGACGCATTGTGATTTAATCACGGGGATACTGGAATACAATAACGAGAAATAAAGACAAACGAGCAAAGAGGATAACGAGTGGCTTGTGTTCAAGAAGTTGTTACACATGGGTGCCAAACATCTCTCCTCTAACTTTGTCATATATCACGAAGCAAAGGGAATGGTACATGACTAAACATAAAGGTTCACTCGAAGTTTCTTCGTGTATGTGCGGGAGTCAACATGGGTGTCCATGGCTCCGCTGTTGATTATTGGATATTGACAAAAGGCTGTTGACCTATGTCCGGAAGATGTTCTGAGTCATGTCCGCATTATACCGAACCTATTGGGTCACACACTTAACAAGTAGTAATCTGTTAGAGAACTAGGAGATGAAAAGAGAAAGGGTACCGGAATTGTTTCGGGTGGAACCGGAAGTGTTTCCGGGTAGCACTAGAAGTATTCTAGGTTGTGCTGAATGGTTTCAGAATATTCGTGAACGGTCTCGGATGATTTCGGAACATTCAAGAAGAGTCTTGAAGTGGTAACAAGACATCCGTGATAGTCTCAGAAGGTTTTGCAACATTCGGTAATAGTTGTGGAAAGGTTACGAAACATCGGGAAATTGTTCCGGGACTTCTAGAAATGTTTCGGGAGGTTCCGGAAGGTTCCCGGGAGCTTATGGAAGTATCCGGAGGGTTAAGGAACTCTCCAAACCGCGGAAATATTTGAAATGTTCAAGGAATTTTAGAGTGAAATAGAAATTCGTTGTAACGAGAAAATAAAGCTTCTGCAAATTAGATTGTAGAAAGCAATATTTGAGTTACAAGTTTAGCGAACGTCTGATGAGTTGTGAAGAAGTGTCATAACTTGCGTCTCCCGGAACACCACTATGAGTAAAGTGTTCGAGAGATGTAATCAAGCCATGTATGACACGGTAAGATCAAATATGACGTTTATCAATTTTCCATTATACTTATTAAAGTTATGCGTTAGAGACTACGGATTTTACACTGAAAAGAGCACCATCAAATCAGTTGAAATGACACCATATTAGATGTGGAATGGAAGTGTTAAAACCATATTGTCTTTTCTTAAAATTTGGGTATATGAGACATGTGTTTGACATGCTCAAAACACCAAATCAGATAAGTGCTACTTTGTTAAGGTTATTCCAAAAGGTTTGTTATTCCTCTATCACTACACAAAATGTCAGAACCCCAACTAGGGTAAGTGCTAGGGTTGTTTGATCCCTCTGCATCATGCAAAAATTTCCAAAGAAAATCAAAAATGGGGAAAAGAAAAGCCCTGAGAATTTAAATAATTGGCCAGATAAAAATCTTTCTCCAAAAAATCATTTGAATGTTTGGAAAATTCCTATAAATGATGCTGATCATTTTAAAAGTGGTTTGGGTATTTTTCCCATACTCATGGAATTTTCTAATATTCAAATAGTGCTCTGGAAATTAAAGTTTACCCCTATTTGAATTGAAATTCAAATGTTTTGAATTTCAAAAATGTCCAAATTATTTATGTGACTAGCTACTGGTCACCTAGGATTTATAAAAGTATTTGGACATTTATTAAAAATGCCTAGCTATTTTAAATCTAGGCAAAACAAATGAAACAGAAAAATAAAAAGAACAGAAAACAGCAAAGGCTTACCTCACGCCAGGGGCGAAGCCCACTTCTCCACCGGCCTGGCCCAGCCCAGCCCGGGGCACTTGTCGTCTACCTCCCCTCCCCCCGAAGCAGCTCGGTGGAGGGCAGGGGGGCGCCGACGGCCACCTCGACGGCCAGGAGCCTTCTAGGCCTCCTCCTCGCAGCCAAGCACGCCACGGAGCCACTCTTTCACCCCGCACCCCCTTCCTCCCTCCCAGGTTCCTCTCCCCGCTCCTCAGCTCGCAAATTTGGCCGCCGCAGAGAACACGCCGGAGCACCACCGTCGAGAACCGTGGCCACTCGCCTCCTCAGCCGCTGCAACCATGTCCAGGCGAAGCGCCTCTGTCCTCTCCGTCGAAGCCCTCGACTAATCGAGCCGCGCAAGCACTAGAGTCGTCGTCCCCTTCACCGGATCGCCGCCGCTGCCGAGGAACTCCGGCGACCAATTCGACCTCTCCCGAGCCCCTCCGGCATCGCCGCCCCCTTCATCCGCTTCAGGGTGAGCCCCTGCTCCGTTTACCTCCTCCTGCATCTCTTCCCGCACCCCGCAGCCTCTTTCCGACGAGCACAGAAGCTCCGGCCGCCGCAAAGCTTGAAGTAGCCGTGGCCTCGAGCCCTCCCGTGAACCCCCAGTAGTCGCAGAAGACCCGCACGAGCGAGGGCTTCCTCTCAGTGCTCTCCCCGTGCCAATCCGTGGCCTGGAGGCCCTCTCCGGCGAGGCGCCGCCGCGTACCAGCCGCCAGCCACTAGGGCCTAATCACCCAGCTAACCCCCCCCCCCCCCCGCGTCCATGACATGTGGGCCCCAGGCCACCCCTAACCCACTGTTAGTTAAACTAACAGAGGGGATTAACCCCCTGAGGCTGACAGAGGGGCCCCACAGGTCAGAAGCCCCCACGTCATGCTGAGGTCAGCATGACGCAATAAACTTTTTCCAGAGAATTAATTTAATACAGAAAATTCCAGAAAATGCTTTAAACTTGGGAAATTCATAACTAATTCATTTTAACTCCAAATATAACAAATAATATGTCTAAAAATATCAGAAAAATCCAAGGATTATGACTATGGGCTCTGTTTTCATGTTTGACCAATTAAAATTGGGTGAACAGTGCAAAACATCCATATGGCTTTATTTCAAATTCAAAATTTGAAGCACATTTGCAAATGACTTTGCATTTGACTTCTTTTAAATGGAATTGTACCCACATTGTGACCAAGAACATCACCATTTTAATATTGATCATGTGTTTGATGCATTGCAAATAAATTTATACCTTGTTTGATTGTTTGCTCGATAGACGTGCAACTGGAACCGGAGGCCACCCCCTTCGTTGAAGACCCCGATATCGAACCTCGTCAGCAAGGCAAGCAAACCCCATTGATCATGTCTATAAAATCCTATTTTCCCTCTCAGTCTCGCTTATGCATGTTTAGGAGATCACCGAGACACGTTCTTTCGCATAGTTGAACCCATTCCGATGCATGACCTATCATTCTGTCACCGTATTAAGCAAACCACAATCCTAGCAGATTTAGGAGTTGAATGATGAGCATGTGGCCCCTGCAACTGTTACTGCTTTTGCTGCTTAGTGATACAATGAGGATGTTTTGATTGTGAGTCGGGATGGAATGAACACAGTGGTGTTGATGAAAGTGAAACGTGTTGGTGAATCCACCTAAGCAAAGGTGAACGATGAGAGGCTGTGTAGGAGTACACAGTGGGTTGTCTCGTTGAACACTGCCCTAGGCCCTGAGTTCCTGTTTTGTGATCCAAGACAAAGAGTATGACCACATGTAGTGTTTTATGGGAGCCCCGTTTGGCCTCTTTACATACCCGATCCGGTCCAGGAGTCACAATAGATTCGGGCTTTCCATTTGGCATATGCATAGAAAAAGTATGAAGAAAAGGTTGCATCATCCTAGATATGTGGGTGGAATTGTGAGGCAGTGAAACCATCTGGCAGAGGTGGCGTCTCGGTCCCTTACATTATCTGAGTCCGTTTCGTGGAACCGGCCGGACTCTCGAGCGGTGCCAAACTCAGGTAGTCGACTCCTGGATTAGAGAAGGTGATGTGAGGTTAGTGCCTTGGTTTCATCCACGTCCGACATCGGCTTGAAGGATGCCAAGAACGAGGCGATAAGTTATGACACGCGTGTGAAGATGTACACCCCTGCAGGGTTAATGAACTATTCGAATAGCCGTGTCCGCGGTTATGGACTACTTGGAAACCTCTACTTGATCATAGACAACTTGAATGGATACTTATAAAACTCGCAAGATAAGCGTGAGTGCTATGGTGGGCTTCCTCGTGGGGAAGTCGAGGAAGTAACCATAGTGGTGTATTGGTTGGAGATGTAGTGGACTCGTGTACGCTTCTTACCTCAAGTCTGGTACTCGTAGTACAGGATTAGCCAAGTCAAAGCTGGCACTTCTGCATGTTGAACCCCACCTCCTTTACCTTGATACTTGAGCATGAGTAGTGTAGTTCTGATGTAAGTCTTGCGGAGTACGACTTTGTACTCACGTTTGCTTATTCTATGTTTTAGATAAGAACCGGACCCCCGATGGAGTCACCTTCGTGAATCTCGACGTTGACTAAGTTAGCATAGTCCCAGACAGCAGTCTGGTCCCTCGTGGAAGGGCATGTTTGTTTACAAGGCTTCTCTAAGCCATTTGTTAAACTTGTCTGTACTCAGACCTAATTTGCTTCCGTTGTATGATGTAATGTTGATCACAGACATGTGATCTTTGTATGCTCTATGTGTATATCAATAAAGAGGACTTTGTAGAGTTATGTGATGATACCTGCTGTTCATACTAGGCATGTGTGCTGCGTGTATGTTTATAACATGCATGTCTTAGTATGGGTTTTCGAGACCTTAGTTGTGATCTGGCTGGCGGTCTTTTATACACCAAGTGGCCCTTAGATGTGCGCAGCTTGGGGCATCGCGATGCGATTGCTCGTGACTCGGTCACGTGCACACTTTGTTGTATGATCGAGCCCGCCCTAGACCCCGACTAAGTGATCGGGCTGGAGTAAGTACATGTAAGAGTTAGGATTCAATCGATAACATGGTTGAGGCGACTTGTCTATGAGTATGGGATTCACCACCCATAAGCATTTAGACTTGTGAGCGGACGATGAGGACCCATCTCAGTTGATCATCCGGCCTGAATGGGATGCCCCTCACGTTCGATGCTTACCGAGAACGTTCTGTGCTTGGCCTTGTCTGCTTAGACAAGTGGGTACGGTTCTCGGCTCTCCATGTGATTGTATCGTGACTGGAATTACATACGCTAACCCCGGGTCCCGACAGACTTGGTATCAGAGCAGGACTGTCTGTAGGATTATCAAACCCTTGGTCGAAGTCGAGTCTAGCATTCTATAGTTATATAGTTACTTGGGTATAAAGGGAACAACGTAAGGCTTCTTTTTCTCCTTACCCTCATCGATCTGAGTTCTGAGTCACCCTTATCTTTTCTACGGGATGATAGGACTAGGCTCATCTATGTCTGACTAGAACATCTCGTTGAGTGCTTCCTTGTAGCCGTAGGACAGTTGTGGTCGTCTAGACTCATCGTTCTGTTGAGTTCCTTGAAGAAGTTCTGTCCAATTTCTTCGAGGTTGTTTCATTTTCCATCCCGGTGTAGCCGTTATGCTGCCGGATTTATCCCGTGTTTCTGTGGATCATTGCCTTCGCATTATCATCTTTTCCGCCTTCTTCATGTCTTGTTATCCTTGAATCCATCATTCAACCTGTTCTGATTGTTGATTTTTATCACACAGGATGTCAGGTGGAACTCATAGTGCTGTTCGTCGGAATCGAGACCGTGTTCGGAATCGAAATGATGATGAACCTCTACCACCGCCTTCTGCAGCGGAAATCATGATGGAAGCTGAGAAGAATCAACGTGATCAAACACGTCTTCTGGAGCTCATCGAGCGGAATACCTCACGTCATTGCAATGTGGTTGTGAGCATTCAGGACTTCATCCTCCTCAAGCCATCGGTATTCCGATGTTCTTCTGAGCCCCTTGAAGCTGATGATTGGCTCAGTTCCATCGAGCGTAAGCTTGATACTGCACATGTTGCTCCCGATGATCGAGTTATATTCGCGACATACTTTCTGGAAGGTGCTGCTGCTGAATGGTGGGAGAACTATGTTGCTATGCAGCCAGATAGTCACGTAGTGACTTGGCAGGAGTTCTGTGTTGCCTTTCGAGGGTACCACCTTCTGGATGAGTTGATGGAGCGCAAGAAGGAAGAGTTCTGCAGTTTGACTCAAGGAAAGATGTCCATCCATGAGTATGTGAGAGAATTCAACCATCTTGCCCGGTATGCCCAAGATGAGATCACCACCGATGCCAGAAAGCAGGCAAGGTTCCGTAAGGGACTTAGCCCCATTCTTCATCATGATCTCAACCTCATCGAATTTGCCACCTTTGAGGATTTAGTCAACAGATCCTTTAGAGCTGAGCATGGCAATGAAATTTTCGAGGAGTCCCGCAAGCATGCTCTTGAGCTTGCTCCTTCTTCAAGTTCAGCCCCTCAGAAACGCCGAATTTGGATTCCAACCCGTGCCATACCTCAAAACCTTCTTCAGAGGCCACCACCAAATATATGCCATCCACCCCAACACATTATTCCACCCCGGAATGTTGGTGTGCACCCAAGCAATCCCACTCCCAACAATTCAGACAGGGTATGCTTTAAGTGTGGTCTTCCAGGCCATTACTATCGTCAATGCCCTCAGGTCTTGATGGCACCACGTAATTCTCGACCCCAGCCTCCAAAGAAATCATCCACCAAAGCCTTTCCAGCAAAGCCTTCAGCCACAAGTAGTGGTTGTGTGAACCAAATCTCAGTTGAGGAAACCACTGCTGCTTATGATGTCATTCTTGGCACACTCCCAGTCAATCATGTCCCCGCCTCCGTTCTTTTCGATCCAGGAGCTTCTCATTCGTTCATGTCGGAGAGTTATGCACTTCGTCATGAGTTCCCCTTTGCAGAAATGTTTTCTCCAATGATCATTCAAACTCCTGGTTCAAAGTGGCAAACTAATAGAGTAAGCCATGGTAATCAAATTGCAATTGAGGGTTTAGTATTCCTTGCTTCACTTATAGCCCTCAAGTCTTCAGACATTGATGTCATCCTAGGAATGGATTGGTTATCAAGGCAGAATGCTTTCCTTGATTGTAAAGCCAAATCAGTCAAACTCACACATCCTTCAGGCCAGATCATTGACTACACCTCACCCAGCTCTAGAACCCAGGTGCATACTTTGAATGTGCTTCCCCTTCCAGACCTTGAAGATGTTCCGGTGGTTCGTGACTTTCCGGATGTCTTTCCTGAAGAGCTGCCGTGAATGCCACCCGACAGGTGTGTAGAATTCATAGTTGATCTTATACCAGGCACAGCCCCAATTTCCAGACGCCCATATAGAATGGCCCCACATGAGTTAGCTGAGCTAAAAACCCAACTTGATGCTTCGTTGGCAAAAGGCTTCATCCGTCCTAGCTCATCGCCATGGGGTTGCCCCGTTCTGTTCGTAACGAAGAAAGATGGAACAGAAAGGATGTGCGTAGACTATCGCCCGCTAAATTTAGCGACGATAAAGAACAAGTACCCACTGCCCAGGATCAATGATCTTTATGATCAACTTGCAGGATCCTCTGTCTTTTCCAAGATGGATTTGAGATTAGGTTACCATCAAATCAAAATCCGAAACGAGGACATTCCCAAGACGGCTTTCACTACTCGTTATGGTCTTTACGAGTATACCGTCATGTCCTTTGGTTTAACCAATGCCCCCGCCACATTCTCGCGCTTGATGAATTCGATCTTCATGGAGTACCTAGATAAATTTGTTGTAGTTTATCTTGATGACATTCTCATCTACTCGAAGAACGAAGAAGAGCACGCAGAACATCTTAGGTTGGTATTGATGAAACTTAGAGAGCATCGCCTTTATGCCAAGTTCTCCAAGTGTGAATTTTGGCTACCAGAAGTGACCTACTTAGGCCACGTGATTTTCTGCGAAAGGTGTTGCAGTCAATCCCGAGAGAGTTCAGGCCGTCCTTGACTGGACTCCACCTGAATCGGTTAAGCAAGTTAGGAGTTTTCTTGGCTTAGCAAGCTATTGCCGCCGCTTCGTCGAGAACTTTTCTAAAGTTGCAAAGCCTCTTACTGAACTCCTCAAGAAAGATAAGAAATTCCAATGGACCCCCAAGTGCGAGGAAAGCTTTCAAGAGCTGAAAAGAAGATTGACTTCTGCACCCGTACTTGCACCTCCAGACACCAAAAGGGATTTCGAAATCTATTGTGATGCTTCACGGCAAGGGTTAGGATGCATACTTATGCAAGATCGACATGTGGTAGCTTATGCTTCACGCCAGTTGCGGCCACATGAAGAGAACTATCCAACCCATGATCTTGAACTCGCTGCCGTAGTTCATGCCCTGAAGACTTGGCGACATTACCTCCTTGGTAATCGCTGTGAGATTTATTCCGACCACCAAAGCCTCAAATACATATTCACCCAGCCAGATCTTAATCTCAGGCAAAGACGCTGGATAGAGTTGATAAAATATTATGACTTAGGAATTTCTTACACCCCAGGCAAAGCCAATGTCATGGCTGATGCACTAAGTCGTAAGTCGTATTGTAACAACCTCATGTTACAACAGTATCAACCACTTCTTCATGAGGAATTTCGAAAGCTCAATCTCGAGATTATTCCTCATGGATCTATTTTCAATTTGGTGGCGAAACCAACCCTTGAGGATCAAATCATAGCCGCCCAGAAACAAGATAGTAGTATTCAAGAGATCAAGCAGAACATTGTTAGCGGAGTTGCTAAATGTTTCTCTGCAAATGATCAAGGAACGATATTCTTTGAAAATCGTTTAGTAGTTCCTGAGAATGAAGACCTAAAGCAGCTGATCCTTAAGGAAGCTCATGACACTCCCCTCTCAATTCATCCCGGTAGCACAAAAATGTACTGAGATCTACGCCAGAGATTTTGGTGGACCCGGCTGAAGAGAGACATTGCACAATTTGTTGCTGAATGTGATGTTTGTCGTCGCATTAAGGCAGAACACCAAAGACCTGCTGGTACACTTCAACCTTTGTCTATTCCCGAGTGGAAATGGGACAAAGTCGGTATGGATTTCATCACAGGCTTTCCAAGAACCCAGAAAGGAAACAATGCCATCTTCGTTGTCATAGATAGGCTTTCCAAAGTTGCTCACTTCCTTCCGGTTCGCGAGTCTATAACTGCTAGTCAGTTGGCGGACTTGTATGTCTCTAGAATAGTGTCTCTTCACGGTGTTCCTTTGGTGATCAATTCTGATCGTGGTAGCCTTTTCACCTCTAGATTTTGGGAAAGTTTTCAAAATGCTATGGGAACTCATCTATCCTTTAGTACCGCTTTCCACCCTCAGTCTAGCGGTCAAGTTGAAAGGGTTAATCAAATCTTGGAAGACATGCTCAGAGCTTGTGTTATCTCATTCGGAAAGAATTGGGAGAAATCTCTTCCATTTGCCGAATTTGCTTATAACAATAGCTATCAATCTAGTCTGAACATGGCTCCCTTTGAATTCCTCTACGAGCGACGATGTCGAACACCCCTTAACTGGTCAGAAACCGGTGAAAGACAACTCTTTGGACCGGATATGATCAAGGAAGCAGAAGAGCAAGTTCGCATTGTTCGTGATCGTTTAAAAGCCGCTCAGTCTCGTCAAAAGAGCTACTATGATCGTCATCATAGAGAGGAGAGCTACAATATTGATGAGAAGGCTTACCTTCGGGTTACTCCTCTGAAGGGAACCCAAAGATTCGGTATCAAAGGCAAGTTGGCCCCACGTTACATCGGACCTTTCCGCATTCTTGCTAAACATGGAGAAGTTGCCTACCAACTTGAACTACCTCCGCACCTTTCCCGAGTACATGATGTATTCCATGTGTCACAACTCAGGCGTTGCTTCAAGGACCCCATCCGCGAAGTCGACCATGAAACGCTTGATCTCCAAGATGACCTTTCTTATCGAGAGTACCCTGTTCGTATTCTTGATTCAGCAGAGCGTGTCACTCGTCGTCAGAAGATCAAGTTCCTCAAAGTGCAATGGTCACATCACTCCGAGAAAGAAGCAACATGGGAAAGAGAAGACCGCCTCCGTGCCGAGTACCCCTCCTTCCTCCCGACGACTTCTGAATCTCGGGACGAGATTCTTTTGAGTGGGGGCGAGTTGTCAGAACCCCAACTAGGGTAAGTGCTAGGGTTGTTTGATCCCTCTGCATCATGCAAAAATTTCCAAAGAAAATCAAAAATGGGGAAAAGAAAAGCCCTGAGAATTTAAATAATTGGCCAGATAAAAATCTTTCTCCAAAAAATCATTTGAATGTTTGGAAAATTCCTATAAATGATGCTGATCATTTTAAAAGTGGTTTGGGTATTTTTCCCATACTCATGGAATTTTCTAATATTCAAATAGTGCTCTGGAAATTAAAGTTTACCCCTATTTGAATTGAAATTCAAATGTTTTGAATTTCAAAAATGTCCAAATTATTTATGTGACTAGCTACTGGTCACCTAGGATTTATAAAAGTATTTGGACATTTATTAAAAATGCCTAGCTATTTTAAATCTAGGCAAAACAAATGAAACAGAAAAATAAAAAGAACAGAAAACAGCAAAGGCTTACCTCACGCCAGGGGCGAAGCCCACTTCTCCACCGGCCTGGCCCAGCCCAGCCCGGGGCACTTGTCGTCTACCTCCCCTCCCCCCGAAGCAGCTCGGTGGAGGGCAGGGGGGCGCCGACGGCCACCTCGACGGCCAGGAGCCTTCTAGGCCTCCTCCTCGCAGCCAAGCACGCCACGGAGCCGCTCTTTCACCCCGCACCCCCTTCCTCCCTCCCAGGTTCCTCTCCCCGCTCCTCAGCTCGCAAATTTGGCCGCCGCAGAGAACACGCCGGAGCACCACCGTGGAGAACCGTGGCCACTCGCCTCCTCAGCCGCTGCAACCATGTCCAGGCGAAGCGCCGCTGTCCTCTCCGTCGAAGCCCTCGACTAATCGAGCCGCGCAAGCACTAGAGTCGTCGTCCCCTTCACCGGATCGCCGCCGCTGCCGAGGAACTCCGGCGACCAATTCGACCTCTCCCGAGCCCCTCCGGCATCGCCGCCCCCTTCATCCGCTTCAGGGTGAGCCCCTGCTCCGTTTACCTCCTCCTGCATCTCTTCCCGCGCCCCGCAGCCTCTTTCCGACGAGCACAGAAGCTCCGGCCGCCGCAAAGCTTGAAGTAGCCGTGGCCTCGAGCCCTCCCGTGAACCCCCAGTAGTCGCAGAAGACCCGCACGAGCGAGGGCTTCCTCTCAGTGCTCTCCCCGTGCCAATCCGTGGCCTGGAGGCCCTCTCCGGCGAGGCGCCGCCGCGTACCAGCCGCCAGCCACTAGGGCCTAATCACCCAGCTAACCCCCCCCCCCCCCCCCGCGTCCATGACATGTGGGCCCCAGGCCACCCCTAACCCACTGTTAGTTAAACTAACAGAGGGGATTAACCCCCTGAGGCTGACAGAGGGGCCCCACAGGTCAGAAGCCCCCACGTCATGCTGAGGTCAGCATGACGCAATAAACTTTTTCCAGAGAATTAATTTAATACAGAAAATTCTAGAAAATGCTTTAAACTTGGGAAATTCATAACTAATTCATTTTAACTTCAAATATAACAAATAATATGTCTAAAAATATCAGAAAAATCCAAGGATTATGAATATGGGCTCTGTTTTCATGTTTGACCAATTAAAATTGGGTGAACAGTGCAAAACATCCATATGGCTTTATTTCAAATTCAAAATTTGAAGCACATTTCCAAATGACTTTGCATTTGACTTCTTTTAAATGGAATTGTACCCACATTGTGACCAAGAACATCACCATTTCAATATTGATCATGTGTTTGATGCATTGCAAATAAATTTATACCTTGTTTGATTGTTTGCTCGATAGACGTGCAACTGGAACCGGAGGCCACCCCCTTCGTTGAAGACCCCGATATCGAACCTCGTCAGCAAGGCAAGCAAACCCCATTGATCATGTCTATAAAATCCTATTTTCCCTCTCAGTCTCGCTTATGCATGTTTAGGAGATCACCGAGACACGTTCTTTCGCATAGTTGAACCCATTCCGATGCATGACCTATCATTCTGTCACCGTATTAAGCAAACCACAATCCTAGCAGATTTAGGAGTTGAATGATGATCATGTGGCCCCTGCAACTGTTACTGCTTTTGCTGCTTAGTGATACAATGAGGATGTTTTGATTGTGAGTCGGGATGGAATGAACACAGTGGTGTTGATGAAAGTGAAACGTGTTGGTGAATCCACCTAAGCAAAGGTGAACGATGAGAGGCTGTGTAGGAGTACACAGTGGGTTGTCTCGTTGAACACTGCCCTAGGCCCTGGGTTCTTGTTTTGTGATCCAAGACAAAGAGTATGACCACATGTAGGGTTTTATGGGAGCCCCGTTTGGCCTCTTTACATACCCGATCCGGTCCAGGAGTCACAATAGATTCGGGCTTTGCATTTGGCATATGCATAGAAAAAGTATGAAGAAAAGGTTGCATCATCCTTGATATGTGGGTGGACTTGTGAGGCAGTGAAACCATCTGGCAGAGGTGGCGTCTCGGTCCCTTACATTATCTGAGTCCGTTTCGTGGAACCGGCCGGACTCTCGAGCGGTGCCAAACTCAGGTAGTCGACTCCTGGATTAGAGAAGGTGATGTGAGGTTAGTGCCTTGGTTTCATCCACGTCCGACATCCGCTTGAAGGATGCCAAGAACGAGGCGATAAGTGATGACACGCGTGTGAAGATGTACACCCCTGCAGGGTTAATGAACTATTCGAATAGCCGTGTCCGCGGTTATGGACTACTTGGAAACCTCTACTTGATCATAGACAACTTGAATGGATACTTACAAAACTCGCAAGATAAGCGTGAGTGCTATGGTGGGCTTCCTCGTGGGGAAGTCGAGGAAGTAACCATAGTGGTGTATTGGTTGGAGATGTAGTGGACTCGTGTACGCTTCTTACCTCAAGTCTGGTACTCGTAGTACAGGATTAGCCAAGTCAAAGCTGGCACTTCTGCATGTTGAACCCCACCTCCTTTACCTTGATACTTGAGCATGAGTAGTGTAGTTCTGATGTAAGTCTTGCTGAGTACGACTTTGTACTCACGTTTTCTTATTCTATGTTTTAGATAAGAACCGGACCCCCGATGGAGTCACCTTCGTGAAGCTCGACGTTGACTAAGTTAGCATAGTCCCAGACAGCAGTCTGGTCCCTCGTGGAAGGGCATGTTTCTTTACAAGGCTTCTCTAAGCCATTTGTTAAACTTGTGTATACTCAGACCTAATTTGCTTCCGTTGTATGATGTAATGTTGATCACAGACATGTGATCTTTGTATGCTCTATGTGTATATCAATAAAGAGTACTTTGTAGAGTTATGTGATGATACCTGCTGTTCATACTAGGCATGTGTGCTGCGTGTATGTTTATAACATGCATGTCTTAGTATGGGTTTTCGAGACCTTAGTTGTGATCTGGCTGGCGGTCTTTTATACACCAAGTGGCCCTTAGATGTGCGCAGCTTGGGGCATCGCGATGCGATTGCTCGTGACTCGGTCACGTGCACACTTTGTTGTATGATCGAGCCCGCCCTAGACCCCGACTAAGTGATCGGGCTGGAGTAAGTATATGTAAGAGTTAGGATTCAATCGATAACATGGTTGAGGCGACTTGTCTATGAGTATGGGATTCACCACCCATAAGCATTTAGACTTGTGAGCGGACGATGAGGACCCATCTCAGTTGATCATCCGGCCTGAATGGGATGCCCCTCACGTTCGATGCTTACCGAGAACGTTCTGTGCTTGGCCTTGTCTGCTTAGACAAGTGGGTACGGTTCTCGGCTCTCCATGTGATTGTATCGTGACTGGAATTACATACGCTAACCCCGGGTCCCGAAACAAAAGCAAAACTGTTTGCAGTTAAGAACAATGTGTTTGGAAGAAAATAATTTCTTACAAAAGATTGAGTGGGAGGACAGTGCAACTTGTTAAAGATTGTTGAATCTTCAAATAAGTGCGCAGCTGAACCACACAGGTTAGACAAAACTCGTACAAACATTCATGATATGTAAGACGAGATATTATTGTTCGACAATGATAAACCTGTGATATACAAAGAAGCGTTGATGGGCCCTGACTCCAGGATTTGGCTAAATGCCAAATAATCCGAGATAGTATCCATGGAAGTAAGTCAAGTTTTGAACTTGGTAGACCCTCTGAAAGACTAAAAGTCTGAAGAATATATATATAGATCTATAATTGATTCGGATGAAATTGTTTAATCCATAAAGCTCAACTCGTTGGAAAATTGTTTTCTAGCAAGTTCAAACGTTGACTACGGCGAAATAGTGTCGACCGTAGGGATGCTTTAGTCAATTCGGGTTATATTAGCAATTACTACATATCTCATTTATAGGATATGGTAGAATGAACGTCAAAACAAAGTTCCTACCCGGAAATATAACAAAGGACGTATACGTGAGACGACCGGAATGTTTTGTCGATTCAAAGGATGCTAAAATAGATGCAAGCATTGGATGTCCAGTGATGGACTGAAGCTGGCATAATGGAGTTGGAATTTTCGTTTTGATGAAATTGCCAAAAGAGTTTGTTTTCATCAGGAATAACGAAGATGCTTGAATGTTCAAGAAAGTAAGTGGGAGCTGAATGATATTTCTAAAACCCTATGTAGATGACATATTGTTGATTGGAAATGATATAAATTTCTTGACACGAATAAGGACTTCATTGGAAATAGTTTTCAGTTGAAGAACTTGGGCTAATATAGCATTAGTATTGAGCACAGTGATCTATGTAGATAGTAAGTGCCTGATCATGCTAAAGCCAACATTACATGTTGACATGATACTAAAGTAGTTTAGTATGAATACGCCAAGAAGGATGTTCTTGCCGAGGTCACGGTGAAAATTTGTTTGCGGAAATCGGTGTTCATAAACACAGATAAGCAAAAACACGTGAATTGAATTCCACTCACCTGTGTGTTTGGATTAATCATGTACACCATAATATGTAAAACAACCAGATATGTCCAGTGCTCCAAAAGGTTGTGAGCAAGATACCAAAGTGATCAATATGTTGATCATTGGACAAACAGTGAAAAGTTAAACTTATGAAAGATAAGATATGTTTCTCGGAAAATGGAGAGAATGAAGAGCTCGTTGTAATGAGTTACACCAGCTGAATTTTTGATGTAAATAGTTACACCAATTCAGTCTTCATACTTATTTCGACCGATTTTCGATTTTAATTGGGATTATATGTTTCACACATAAGGGTGGCACAGTATGGAGGAACTGTGTTAAGTTAGATACTGTGGCGAATTCTATAACAGAGGCTAAGTATATTGTTGCTTATAGAAGTGACAAGGGAGGGTATTTTGAATTATCAGTTCATTTATGAACATGGTATGGTTTCCAAGATGCTTGAAGCTCATGGAACATTGATGAATGATTTCATGACTTATTCTAAAGGAACCAAGGTCCTGCCAAATGATTCAAACATATACAAAGCTAAACTAATAAAATTAGTGAATTTTATGATAGTGTGAAAACGCGAAGATATGCAAGATACAAACGGGCCTGAAGCGTCAGATCCGATGATGAAGTCTATACCACAAATGAAGCATGTATTACACCGGTATGCCATAGGTGTAAGGTGCTCAAGAACTGATAATATTATTGACTCTAGTGCAAGTGGGAGACTGTTGGAAATATGCCCTAGAGGCAATAATAAAATGTTATTATATATATTTCCACGTTCGTAATTAATGTTTATATTTCTATGCTATAATTGCAATGACCCTGACTATGAGATTCAGAAGAAAACTCACTTGCATGTGTGGAAATGTAAACACCAAGAGTTCCTGGTTTAGCCTCTAAGACCAGCTCATGTGCTAACTGATGATTACGTTTTCTTAATCATGGACATTGTTCTTGTAACAAGGATGTCAGTAGCAATGGGAACATATTGTTAGCAGAACAATGATGTTGAACCGACCCCAGTATTGAATGATATACTTAGAGATCACATCGTAACTACGTTATAAGTCATATCATGAAATGTTATCATATACGTAATTCCTTAGACCATGAGAGTATCGAGTTGCTTCACACAGGAAGACATGCTTTGGTTCTTAGATGAATCCTCCCGTAAATGGGAAGTAGTAAAATAAGTTCTGGGTATGTCGGATGGTGTGGCTAGTGACTGTGATAGTTCAAGAATGGGATTTTCTCCTTCACGATGAAGAGATATTGACTTTGGGCCCACTCGGTATGACGGTATCCATTCTAGTCTGGCCAGACGCATTGTGATTTAATCACGGGGATACCGGAATACAATAATGAGAAATAGAGACAAACGAGCAAAGAGGATAACGAGTGGCTTGTGTTCAAGAAGTTGTTACACATGGGTGCCAAACATCTCTCCTCTAACTTTTTCATATATCACGAAGCAAAGGGAATGGTACATGACTAAACATAAAGGTTCACTCGAAGTTTCTTCGTGTATGTGCGGGAGTCAACATGGGTGTCCATGGCTCCACTGTTGATTATTGGCTATTGACAAAAGGCTGTTGACCTATGTCCGGAAGATGTTCTGAGTCATGTCCGCATTATACCTAACCTATTGGGTCACACACTTAACTAGTAGTAATATGTTAGAGAACTAGGAGATGAAAAGAGAAAGGGTACCGGAATTGTTTCGGGTGGAACCGGAAGTGTTTCCGGGTAGCACTAGAAGTGTTCTAGGTTGTGCTGAATGGTTTCAGAATATTCGTGAACGGTCTCAGATGATTTCGGAACATTCAAGAAGAGTCTTGAAGTGGTAACAAGACATCCGTGATAGTCTCAGAAGGTTTTGCAACATTCGGTAATAGTTGTGGAAAGGTTACGAAACATCGGGAAATTGTTCCGGGACTTCTAGAAATGTTTCGGGAGGTTCCGGAAGGTTCCCGGGAGCTTATGGAAGTATCCGGAGGGTTAAGGAACTCTCCAAACCGCGGAAACCGGCGTTAGACCAAGTAGGAAGGTCCACAAGGTCGTAACTTGGAAGGAAAAGGAATTTCCTTGAGTCCAAGGCCCAGACGCCAGGGTCCCTGGCGTTTTGGACCAGGACGCCGGGGTCCGCGGCGTTTCGGCGGGGAATCCATGTTGGACTCCTCCTGGTGGCCAAAACCGACTTTGGGGAGGACCCTCGCCCAAGTTGCGACCCTAGGCTTCCACCTATATATTCGGGGGCAGGGGTATCCCCAAAGACACACCAAAAAATCCCCAAGGCTGCCCCAGCTAAATCCCACGCGCCTCTAATTCTCTTCGGGCTAGATCGTTCTAGTCCGGACGCCGCTAGGCTCTTCTCCCTCTAGTTTCTCTCGGTGGCGTTCTTCTCTGGACGGCGGAGCGCTGCTGGATTGCTACATCGGGATGTGTGGATACCGGTAGAGGGATCATACCTTTGATCCTTCTTCGACGTCCTTCTTCTTCCTCGGAGATCATGTTCGAGGGACTTGTTCGTGGGACTTGATCGGGACGGATCGCGAGACGGTTCGCAGGACAGATCGCGCAACGGATCGTGGAACGGTACGCGGGATCGATATCCTCGCGGTTGGGAGGTCATTGAAATTCCTAGCTGCGGGGATCTGCACCAACGGTCTTCACCAACTCTACTTCCACTACATCGGTTGGTGAGCCATGACCTAAAACCTTGTATGCAATCTTCTTGGATGATCTTGGGTTCTTGTTTCGTAGGCACGAAATTTTTTGTTTTCTACTACGTTTCCCAACAGTGGTATCATGAGCGATCCTTGATTAGATGCATGTTTAGGTCTAGATCATATGTGTGATATGAGGCATTGATTTTCTTGTTGCTTCCCTGTCATGTGATTTTTTCTATGCTTGATGGCAAGTTGAGATTTTGCTACAAGGATTGAGTTTTCCATCAATCCCTCTATGCTGCTTTCAGTATGCTGGTTGCCTTGATCATGGTCTACATCAAACTCCTTGGATCTCATATTAATCTCGCAATAGAAGATTTAACATGGAGGGGCTTGTGGATTTTATGAACTCAAATCCACACGGGGGTCACGCGTTGAACGAAGTTTGGCTTGTGGCATTAGTTGCTACACGCACCCCGAACATTAAACTAGCAACATTGAAGTATCGTGTTTGGTTTGTTTAGGGGACAACGTTTGCCTGTAACCTGCTAATCAACCACGATAAAATTTGCAACAACCCGTGTAGATAGCGATCTAACTTGTTTTTGCAGAGTATGCATGTGATGTGGTATAGCCTTCAAGATTTGCAATGTGTTTGTATGAGATGCTATATGATGTAATATTTATTCGCGACCTGCGTGTCGTGGTACGGCATGATGACTGGAGTCATATGATTGTCACTTAATTATGGCCTGCGTGCCATAACTGTTTATTAGCTCGAGGCAAAGCAATAGATAGATGCAAGGTGATGATCTACGATGCGGAGGTGGACCCCGACGCACATGCCGGAAGCCGTGGTGATGGTCCCGGCGCCAAGGACAAAGTTGGTGGACACGGTGACTTCAACCACGATGACGTGAAGACAATGAAGACTTCACGAAGCAAAGGGCTATACTATATCACATAATTTTATGAACTGCCTGTGATGTTTATCCCTTTGATGTACCCTTGTTTGATGCGCAGTAGTCGTGTTTTATTAGGGTGATCTCTCGCAAAACAATATCAAGTTGATAGTGTTCTTCCAACTGTAGCACTGTCTATACTATGTTTCACACCGGAGCAGGTCATGTCACATGGGTGCACACGGTGTGACGCATAAAAGGTGGGTGTGTTAAAAGAACACACAGCACATTACACTTGGTTGTCTTGACGGTTTGGATAAAAGTTTGCTACCGGAACACACCCATCGAAAGATGAACAAGAATCACATGTGTTGTGATTGGCAAGTTGGCCTACCGGTCCAGTCTAAGTCATCAGTGATGTCACATCAATGACGGATGATTGGGTCGGATCTTGAATCACTCCAGCATCAATTACGAGAGATATTGATCTGAGTGGGAGCGCACTTAGTAATTAAATTGATTAATCACAAGTGCAACTTAATTATGAACAAAGTCTTAGTATTTGCATTATCGTTGTAGAATAATGGCTCGCGTTACCACCTTCCCAATTGTTTTTGATTAACTGTATTATCTGGTAAAAGCTTTACGATTGGTACCGTATTGTGAGGACTATCCTCAATAGTGCCGAGAAGGACCATGTCCTATCGCAAAATCTTTATGCTCTCCCGCTGATGCTATGGATGATGTGACACACGTCCATAATCCAAAATGCTAGAATTCCACCACAGCTAAGTGCATTGTCCTCACCACCATGAAACCCGAACTTTGAAACATTTGGGATAGTTATGTTATATTCATGGAACTGAAAAATTGTTTTCAGTAGTAAGACAATTAATGTTGGATATAAGATATCTAGTACAATGTATGATTGTAAGCATTAGTGAAAATGTTCACTATGATCTAAACAAAACTGATAAGTGTGGGATCCAGAAGAACACCGATCATATGATGATGAGAATTAAGGGAAAGGAAGTCCAAAGGATGTTAGTAAGACTCATACGCCGGAAAGTCCATGGCCTGCACCACCCTTGATCATGTGTGATTTTCTGTGAGTAGGAGTGACATTGGAAATAGAACTATGATACGTATAAAGGCAAAACGAGAGAAGACTGGAATATCCAGCTCAGAAATGAAAGTCATACGGAGTTATAGATGAATTCATTGTTGGTCAAGAGATGTAATTCTTGGGAATCATAATTAAGCAGTTAATTGTGGATTCTGTATATTGTGATTAAACTGTTGATCACCGGAATATCACAATCGATTGCATATTGTTGCAACTCGATGCAAGAAATACTATGGCTTTTATGACTAGCTAATGATGAGTTTTGACACGCTCGGGAACACGGTAAAAGGTTTACTATACCGTGTGTTGACTCTATGATTATCTTCATAATTCATTTTAGAGTTGAGTAAATTGTTACTACACTTTAGCCTTGTTGCAAAACATCATTTTGAATCATGTTTGTTGCAAGAGAGTTGTTCAAAGCTATGAATAACGTAAAGGCCATACTTCCATTATGAATAGGTTGTATGTTATGAATCTTGATAATAATATTAAACATCCATAACACTGACGCTAAACGTCGCAAGACTGACAGAAATACCACATAGATGTGGCACTGCCGTTTATCACAAGTGACATAACATGCATGAAGAATTTCCATAAGTGATGGACTTTCGAGTCATATGATTATGAATCACTTGACGCTTGCGATCTTTGTCTCGAAGTAATGTGACTAAAACACCGTTGATAGGCCATACATGAACGGGCAACTAAACCATTGGTAATCATACATGATGATGTGTGTAGTCCAATAAGTGTAGTTGTGTGCAGTGGATTCCCTATCTTCACTCATGAGTTGAAGTAGATATGTGGATATCTGTTCAATAGAGACATACGTCTGAAATCTTTGAAATGTTCAAGGAATTTTAGAGTGAAATAGAAATTCGTTGTAACGAGAAAATAAAGCTTCTGCAAATTAGATTGTAGAAAGCAATATTTGAGTTACAAGTTTAGCGAACGTCTGATGAGTTGTGAAGAAGTGTCATAACTTGCGTCTCCCGGAACACCACTATGAGTAAAGTGTTCGAGAGATGTAATCAAGCCATGTATGACACGGTAAGATCAAATAAGACGTTTATCAATTTTCCATTATACTTATTAAAGTTATGCGTTAGAGACTAAGACTTTTACACTGAAAAGAGCACCATCAAATCTGTTGAAATGACACCGTATTAGATGTGGAATGGAAGTGTTAAAACCATATTGTCTTTTCTTAAAATTTGGGTATATGAGACATGTGTTTGACATGCTCAAAACACCAAATCACATAAGTGCTACTTTGTTAAGGTTATTCCAAAAGGTTTGGTATTCCTCTATCACTACACAAAAGCAAAACTGTTTGCAGTTAAGAACAATGTGTTTGGAAGAAAATAGTTTCTTACAAAAGAGTGAGTGGGAGGACAGTGCAACTTGTTAAAGATTGTTGAATCTTCAAATAAGTGCGCAGCTGAACCACACAGGTTAGACAAAACTCGTACAAACATTCATGATATGTAAGACGAGATATTATTGTTCGACAATGCTAAACCTGTGATATACAAAGAAGCGTTGATGGGCCCTGACTCCGGGATTTGGCTAAATGCCAAATAATCCGAGATAGTATCCATGGAAGTAAGTCAAGTTTTAAACTTGGTAGACCCTCTGAAAGACTAAAAGTCTGAAGAATATATATATATGGATCTATAATTGATTCGTATGAAATTGTTTTATCCATAAAGCTCAACTCGTTGGAAAATTGTTTTCTAGCAAGTTCAAACGTTGACTACGGCGAAATAGTGTCGACCGTAGAGATGCTTTAGTCAATTCGGGTTATATTAGCAATTACTACATATCTCATTTATAGGATATGGTAGAATGAACGTCAAAACAAAGTTCCTACCCGGAAATATAACAAAGGACGTATACGTGATACGACCGGAATGTTTTGTCGATTCAAAGGATGCTAAAATAGATGCAAGCCTTGGATGTCCAGTGATGGACTAAAGCTGGCATAATGGAGTTGGAATTTTCGTTTTGATGAAATTTCCAAAAGAGTTTGTTTTCATCAGGAATAACGAAGATGCTTGAATGTTCAAGAAAGTAAGTGGGAGCTGAATGATATTTCTAAAACCCTATGTAGATGACATATTGTTGATTGGAAATGATATAAATTTCTTGACACGAATAAGGACTTCATTGGAAATAGTTTTCAGTTGAAGAACTTGGGCTAATATAGCATTAGTATTGAGAACAGTGATCTATGTAGATAGTAAGTGTCTGATCATGCTAAAGCCAACATTACATGTTGACATGATACTAAAGTAGTTTAGTATGAATACGCCAAGAAGGATGTTCTTGCCGAGGTCACGGTGAAAAGTTGTTTGCGGAAATCGGTGTTCATAAACACAGATAAGCAAAAACACGTGAATTGAATTCCACTCACCTGTGTGTTTGGATTAATCATGTACACCATAATATGTAAAACAACCAGATATGTCCAGTGCTCCAAAAGGTTGTGAGCAAGATACCAAAGTGATCAATATGTTGATCATTGGACAAACAGTGAAAAGTTAAACTTATGAAAGATAAGATATGTTTCTCGGAAAATGCAGAGAATGAAGAGCTCGTTGTAATGAGTTACACCAGCTGAATTTTTGATGTAAATAGTTACACAAATTCAGTCTTCATACTTATTTCGACCGATTTTCGATTTTAATTGGGATTATATGTTTCACACATAAGGGTGGCACGGTATGGAGGAACTGTGTTAAGTTAGATACTGTGGCGAATTCTATAACAGAGGCTAAGTATATTGTTGCTTATAGAAGTGACAAGGGAGGGTATTTTGAATTATCAGTTCATTTATGAACATGGTATGGTTTCCAAGATGCTTGAAGCTCATGGAACATTGATGAATGATTTCATGACTTATTCTAAAGGAACCAAGGTCCTGCCAAATGATTCAAACATATACAAAGCTAAACTAATAAAATTAGTGAATTTTATGATAGCGTGAAAACGCGAAGATATGCAAGATACAAACGGGCCTGAAGCGCAGATCCGATGATGAAGTCTATACCACAAATGAAGCATGTATTACACCGGTATGCCATAGGTGTAAGGTGCTCAAGCACTGATAATATTATTGACTCTAGTGCAAGTGGGAGACTGTTGGAAATATGCCCTAGAGGCAATAATAAAATGTTATTATATATATTTCCACGTTCGTAATTAATGTTTATATTTCTGTGCTATAATTGCAATGACCCTGACTATGAGATTCAGAAGAAAACTCACTTGCATGTGTGGAAATGTAAACACCAAGAGTTCCTGGTTTAGCCTCTAAGACCAGCTCATGTGCTAACTGATGATTACGTTTTCTTAATCATGGACATTGTTCTTGTAACAAGGATGTCAGTAGCAATGGGAACATATTGTTAGCAGAACAATGATGTTGAACCGACCCCAATATTGAATGATATACTTAGAGATCACATCGTAACTACATTATAAGTCATATCATGAAATGTTATCATATACGTAATTCCTTAGACCATGAGAGTATCGAGTTGCTTCACACAGGAAGACATGCTTTGGTTCTTAGATGAATCCTCCCGTAAATGGGAAGTAGTAAAATAAGTTCTGGGTATGTCGGATGGTGTGGCTAGTGACTGTGATAGTTCAAGAATGGGATTTTCTCCTTCACGATGAAGAGATATTGACTTTGGGCCCACTCGGTATGACGGTATCCATTCTAGTCTGTCCAGACGCATTGTGATTTAATCACGGGGATACCGGAATACAATAATGAGAAATAGAGACAAACGAGCAAAGAGGATAACGAGTGGCTTGTGTTCAAGAAGTTGTTACACATGGGTGCCAAACATCTCTCCTCTAACTTTTTCATATATCACGAAGCAAAGGGAATGGTACATGACTAAACATAAAGGTTCACTCGAAGTTTCTTCGTGTATGTGCGGGAGTCAACATGGGTGTCCATGGCTCCGCTGTTGATTATTGGCTATTGACAAAAGGCTGTTGACCTATGTCCGGAAGATGTTCTGAGTCATGTCCGCATTATACCGAACCTATTGGGTCACACACTTAACGAGTAGTAATCTGTTAGAGAACTAGGAGATGAAAAGAGAAAGGGTACCGGAATTGTTTCGGGTGGAACCGGAAGTGTTTCCGGGTAGCACTAGAAGTGTTCTAGGTTGTGCTGAATGGTTTCAGAATATTCGTGAACGGTCTCGGATGATTTCGGAACATTCAAGAAGAGTCTTGAAGTTGTAACAAGACATCCGTGATAGTCTCGGAAGGTTTTGCAACATTCGGTAATAGTTGTGGAAAGGTTACGAAACATCGGGAAATTGTTCCGGGACTTCTAGAAATGTTTCGGGAGGTTCCGGAAGGTTCCCGGGAGCTTATGGAAGTATCCGGAGGGTTAAGGAACTCTCCAAACCGCGGAAACCGACGTTAGACCAAGTAGGAAGGTCCACAAGGTCGTAACTTGGAAGGAAAAGGAATTTCCTTGAGTCCAAGGCCCAGACGCCAGGGTCCCTGGCGTTTTGGACCAGGACGCCGGGGTCCGCGGCGTTTCGGCGGGGAATCCGTGTTGGACTCCTCCTGGTGGCCAAAACCGACTTTGGGGAGGACCCTCGCCCAAGTTGCGACCCTAGGCTTCCACCTATATATTCGGGGGCAGGGGTAGCCCCAAAGACACACCAAAAAATCCCCAAGGCTGCCCCAGCTAAATCCCACGCGCCTCTAATTCTCTTCGGGCTAGATCGTTCTAGTCCGGACGCCGCTAGGCTCTTCTCCCTCTAGTTTCTCTCGGTGGCGTTCTTCTCTGGACGGCGGAGCGCTGATGGATTGCTACATCGGGATGTGTGGATACCGGTAGAGGGATCATACCTTTGATCCTTTTTCGAGGTCCTTCTTCTTCCTCGGAGATCATGTTCGAGGGATTTGTTCGTGAGACTTGATCGGGACGGATCGCGGGACGGTTCGCAGGACAGATCGCGCAACGGATCGTGGAACGGTACGCGGGATCGATATCCTCGCGGTTGGGAGGTCATTGAAATTCCTAGCTGCGGGGATCTGCACCAACGGTCTTCACCAACTCTACTTCCGCTACATCGGTTGGTGAGCCATGACCTAAAACCTTGTATGCAATCTTCTTGGATGATCTTGGGTTCTTGTTTCGTAGGCACGAATTTTTTTTGTTTTCTACTACGTTTCCCAACACACTCCCCTCCTCTTTCTCATCCAAGGAGCTTTCAGGTTCAGCAATTTCTTCTTCCATAGAGTCCTGCAAATCATTAGTCTCTTCCTTTGGGGGAGATATTCTCTCAAGATGATTAGTAATATAATAATTTTCATCGTAATTTTCCAAACAATAGTTAAGTATAGCAAGACTCTCAGATTTTCAAAGGGCATCATCAATATTTTTAAGAAGAGAAGTAATTTCATAGGCACCCTTATAAGCAACAAATTCTTCTATTTGCTCTGCATCATCAAAATCATAATTTCTCTTAGCATAAGAAGCTAAGGTTTCATCATCATTGTACTCACATTGGAAAGCAAGGTGTTTGTGCCTCATGAAGCAACAAGATTCATCCCTGCAGAAAGATATATTATATATTGAGCACAAGTTTCTAGCATACTCATACAACTGGTGTATTTGTTTCCATAAGTGTATCCCCTTTTGAGACAAGCGGTGTTCCTTGTACCACTTTTGTTGATCCTCGGTGAATCCTCCATGCCAATAAGATCTA
Source organism: Bromus sterilis (assembly GCA_950022295.1). Lineage (NCBI taxonomy): Eukaryota > Viridiplantae > Streptophyta > Magnoliopsida > Poales > Poaceae > Bromus > Bromus sterilis. Next base: position 14,701,601 of record OX465600.1, on the reverse strand, counting down.
GTTTCAAAGAAGTCAGACATTGATTGGCAAGTAAGGAACTAGACATACTATTTTTTTGGTTTTTGATAAGGAACACTAACGCAAAAACTGAAAGAGAAACTAACAAGACAAAAAAGCAAAGATAAAAGATAGTGTGCAACTCCCCTATCTTGTAGACTGGAGTCCCCGGCAACGGCGCCAGAAATTAGCTTGATACGGTGAGGATAGTTCTCTCACTCCTCGTTGGTTACCCCAAGGGGTAGGTGAGATGTAGCGTAGCATCAAATTTCCCTTAGCGAAGATGCTAAGGTTGAGTATCGAACCAGTAGGACTCACAAAAATATAAGTAGGTGTCACGGCGCTTGACGTGGACCTGCACACAGCAACAAATAACTTTGCTCCCAACGAGTACAGAGGAGTTGTCAATTCCTCCGGCCTTGCTGTTTACAAAGGATCAACGCAAGAGATAAAAGTGGAACTGAAAGTAAATTGAGGGTGTGAACAATAATGTGAAGATGGACCGGGGTCCCGTGATTTTCACTAGTGATGTCTCTCTCCCAAAAGACGATAAAAGTGCTAGCGAGGTAAACAAATCACAGCTGGGCAATTGACTGAATTATGAAGGCACCGCAATGCTAACTATGCTGCAAAGAAAGGAAGGGCTCAAAAGCAATGGGCAGTACGCCAATGTAAGTAGATCGAAATCCAACTGCATCTACTACAATCATCCACCTTGAGATATCTATCCAGAACATCTCGCTGGTATTAAGTTGTGAATCCCACCCAAAGTGTAAACTCAAAGCAACAGACAACTGCATTAAAAGAACTTTACGTAAAGTAAACAATCCTTGCACCCGCGGGTACAAGCACCGTTGTTTTATCCCTGGTGGCAACATCACATCCCCTAGTCTCATGTTTCTGTCACTCAAGCTAGACATCAGGGGGCTGAACCAACAATCAAGCATAACGCTCCCTCTTGGAGTTGCAACAAACTACTTGGCCAAAGCAAAATACTGCAATGGAGAACATGCAAGAATTTACTTAAGAACAAAATATAAAAGAGAAGAACCAAATATATTACTCATCACAATCTGAACATAGTCTCATAATCCATCAGATCCCAACAAACTCAGCATAGCAACAGCAGAAATTACAAAAGTGCCTCGATCATGTGAGGCAGCTCGCAAGGTCTCGAAAGTGGAAGCACAAAGAGGGGAGAGGAACATCACATAGCTACTGGTCACGGACCCATGGTCCAAGGGGGACTACTCACGGTACATCCGGGAGGCGTCCATGGCTATGGATGGTCTCCCGGAGGGGGTTCCTCCTCCCGGCAGGGTGCCGGGGTAGCTTCTCCAGGCAGCCCCGATCTTGAAACGGCGGCGGCGGTACAGAGGAGAGTTCGCGGAAAAGAGATCGATCTTAGGGGTTTCCATCCCGAGGGCTAAATATAGGCGGAGGGGGGCATCGAGGGGACCCACAGGGCAGCCAGGAGGCCCCCTGGCGCGGCCTAGGGTGGGGCCGCGCCAGGGACCCTTCTGGAGTCCCTGTGGTGGCCCCCTCCGCTGCCTTGGTGATTCCGGAAGCTTCCGGGTCGCTGATTTTTTATCTGATTTTTCCGGATTTTTTGGAGCACTTTTATTGGCCGGAAAACCTGAAATACAAAAACAGCAACTGGCAGCTGGGTGCACTGGGTTAATAGATTAGTCCAAATATGCTCAAGAGTGTATGAAAGTTCAACCAAATCATGGCAAAGTCACACAAAACATGCATGGAGCAAGCAGAAATTATAGATACGTTTGGGACGTATCAATGATTAGTAGGTAGATGCAGATGGATTTCGGTCTACTTGTCTTGGAGTACCGCCCGTGCTTTTGAGCCTCTTCCTTTCTTTATAGCATAATTAGTATTGGTTTGCGCACATAATCCTGTCAATTCCCCAGCTGTAATTGCCCACTAGTGAAAATCATAGGACCCCGGTCCATATTTCCAATACTGTTTACACCCACTATCAATTTACTTCTTTATTTACTTTTCCGTTGCTATCACTATCATTATTATCCCGTGTGTTTTATCCTTTGTAAACAACAAGGCCGGAGGGATTGACAACCCCTTTGTACTCGTTGGGAGCAAAGTTATCTGTTGTGTGTGTAGGTCCACGACAACCGCCAATCTCTGGCGCCGTTGTCACCATCTTGTCGTTATCGGAGTCCTACTGGAGACAAACCTTGGTATCTTCACCGAGGGAAATTTGCTGCTATCTACATCTCAATCTTCCACTTTGGGTAACCAACGAGGGGTGAGAAGTAAACTCTCGTGACATCAGCAAGCTTTCACCCGGACCAACCCAACACCACCAACACCCTCACGCATAACACCTCTGCTGGCTCACCCACCTCTCCTCAACCCACCACGCTGGCGGCATCGGATAACCACCAGAACACACACCTCCCCATTGGCTACACCAGCGAGGCCACCACCACTTCGCCAGAAGAGGAGACACCAAGATACGTCGTCGTCCCGTGCGAGGACGCGCCCCACAGAGCAGGAAGGACGCAGACCGCACCCGCCCATACTCCTTGGAAAAGAGCAGCCGACCGAAGCCAGCAACCCATCGACGAAGCCGCGTGGCTGCCACCCGCGAGGATACTGCTTGGAGCCACCACGTTGGAGAAGGGTCGCCAGGGCGGAGCCCGGAAGTTCATCGGCGACACATCTGGGGGTGTGGGGGGTCTCACTCGACGCAAAGAGAAAGGGGTTTGAGCCTCCCCCCACCACAAGCTCCCATGGCTAAACAGGAGGAAGATGACCCCGCCGCCATCGTTTACCTCCAGGGCTTAGCCCGATGTCGCGTCATATGTCCTATCACGACTTTCTCGATGGGCCACGGGGAGAGGAAGGGACTGTGGGGCTAAGAAATCATGTATGTTCAGAGGAAGAAGACGTACTATGTCACTGAAGAAGATTTTGGAAATCCAACGGTCCTAATGAAATGGACCGAAACCTAAAAGGTAAATCCAATTGCATAACATATAGGTGCCCCCCCATTTTCCTCTATTAAGGTGGTGAAAACACACGACTCTCGCTTTGAGAGGGGATCTCGGAATACTTTGATACTCCAAAGTCTTGAAACCTCACCAATAATTTCATGATAATCCAAATAAAATATTGGGGTATAATACAAAAAATATCAATGTCGTTACAAAATACAAGGCCACCATTCAAAACAGAGTCTAGTAAAAATATAAATATAAATAGCTAATTAAATTTGGCGGTGTATTCAAATAGTTAACAACATTAGCTCAGGATTTGTGTTTCTTGTTTATACTGATCTACAGATTGGTTTGTATGTGACACTTTCTAACATAGTATAGAAGGTTGTATATTATTATTGTTGTTATCGTAAAAAAATAACAATGGAAAAAATTGCCACATATATTAATTAAGGAGAAGAAAGACTTTGCGGTACGAGGCCCTTAAACAAGGTGAATTAATGATGTGGTATCAATGGTTTCCAAATTTTTGCCCCGCGGCTACCCAGTGTTTGGCTTCAACCTTTATGTTGTTGAGCAAGATGGTTGTCGGAGCACTTGCATTTCTTTCGTTTGAGATGGTCTAACAGACGAGCATAGTGAGAGATGACATAGCTTTACTATTTGAAATGTTGTGTGAGACCACTTGCACCAATGAAGGACAAAAGTTTCGAGATGCCACTCACTAGTGTCGAAGTTGATGAGGTGCATCCAATCATTCACTAAGCTACAAAGATAAATAATGTAATGACATTTGAAGAATAGATGCACATACCAGATTCTCGCGTTTTCTTGCATAAGGGTCAAAGATCGTAGTTGGGTCAAACCTCTTGGCAAGTCTATTGGTCACTAGTAGGAAACAACGTCCGCCAGCAGTAGGCTTTTTCCTACTAGTGGGTGGTTCAAATTCTGTCTTGGGTGTCCAACCAAGCAGTGGAGGAGCTTCAAAGGAAAATCTTGGCGGGCCAACTCTTCTATGTAGACCAAAAATAGAACACATTCTTCCAAATGAATATAGTGCAGTAGTACCTGAAGTTAGTACCATTATTAATAGATAAACTTGTACATGAGGAAATAGAGTGATACAAGAACTAAAAAACCCATAATAAGCTCGTTGCTCATGATCTTGCGATGGGTCTCGTTGGTTTCTTCTTCCTTGGAGGCCACCATGGTGATGGAGACGAGGTGTTGGATACTAGGAGCTTTGGAGGTGTTGGGAGGCTTTGGTGTTAATCGACCGTGGACGACATGGAGAAGCTACGTCACACATCCAGTGGTTGACGGGTGGTATCCTTTGGGAGCTACGCCTCCCACCGTGGTGGTTGATGAGCAGTTTCTTTCTGCGTGTTTCGGTCTCTTCTAGGTGAATGGTAGTCATCTTTATTGGTCCAGTGGGAGACATGGCTCCTCCTTGTTGGATTTTGTAGGACCAAGTGGTCCATCCCCGGCGTCAGCGACATACTGTTCATTGAGTAGAAGATTGGACCCGATTGTGTTTCTTCATCTGTGTTCACTGTCATTTTTCGTAAGATTTTGAGCATTCTTGTAGTTTTGACCTTTATCAGTGTCCTATTTATAAAATGTGCACAAACATACTCACATAGGATTACCTAAAAAAGAAACCTAATATACTCACATACCGGATGTGCGGTGCCTACCGAAAGTTCGGTCCTTCATCTGAAAGCAGATGCACGTTAACCATCGAATATTGGTGCCACCGGCACCACTTTACAATTACCAAATTCAGAGATGAATAGCAACATTTAGGTAAGAACCGAATGTCTGTGCTCCCTGAGCCATCGCATGTCCAGTACCCACCGAATATCCGGTGCCGCCATTCCAGTATGATTTTGACAAACCACTTGACAAATACTTGCTTTTACTTTAGAAAAAAGACACAATTTACATAGTTACATGTCATAGAATGAGTCTACAACGCCCGCAGGAATAACAATAACACGGTAATTTAACACGACATTATGATGTACACCATTATGCATCCCGCATACATATACGTGCATGCAGGATGCACCCCATCACGCGTACACATGTGGTGCCAACCTTGCGGTGGCAATGGCCCGCAGTGGCACGGCCTTGGGCATGGTTACGCCGAACTTCTCTTTCATATCGAGCTTCTCGCCTTCCGGCAACCGCCACTCGAAACCGTGCACCATAATACCCAGAAAGTACTGCACGAACACCATGCCGGCCAGCTTCCCGATGCAGACCCTGCGACCGGCACCGAAAGGGATCAACTCGAAGTAGTTTCCCAGCGCGGCTATGTTGGCCATTGGCCCAGAGAGGAACCGCTCAAGCCGAAACTCCGTCGGGTCTTCCCACGTCAACGGGTCTTGGCCGATGGCCCAGATGTTGACGATCAGTTGTGTGTCCTTAGGGATATGGTAGCCGTCCACCTCACACTCTTCTTTGGAGAAGTGCGGGAGGCTTAGCGGTCCTTGCATACGGCTTGCAGGTAGGGAAGGTTGGCGATGTCGGATTCGTTAAGGCTGCGGTTGCGGCCAACGACGCGGTCCATCTCCTCCTGCGCGCGCACCATGATGGACGGGTTCTTGATCATCTCCGCCATCGCCCACTCAACGATCATGGACGATGTGTCGGTTCCAGCCGTGAACATGTCCTGTAATTAATTAATCGAGGAATACCTCGGACATTAATCCAGCTAGACAAGTAGGTGGAACCTCGAAGATGGTTAATTAAGACGGAAGTAGGCTCACAAATACGAATCCCTTGACGTTGATTTCGTCGATGGTGTTGTCCTTGTCCTCAGCCATGCTGGCCCTGACCTTGTCGATGAAGTCCGGCCGGCCCTGGCGCTGCCGCTCGCCGGCCTTGGCCGCGTGCTCGTCCAGGAGGCTGGTGATCATGTCGTCGAAGCGGAGGTGGAGTTTCCGCAGTTTGGCCTGAACACCTTGCAGGTCAAAGCGTGTGAGAGCAGGCACGAAGTCGCTGATGTTGAACATCCCCGCACCGGTCAGCATCAACAAAGTTTAAAATAGCGCGCTATAGCTTCGCTATAGCTATAGCGGCGCTATAGTATATTGGGCGTTCTCCCGCTAAAGCTATGCATATTTTTCGCTAAATGAAAAGCACGCTAATATCGCGATAAATGACGCTAAAACGCTAAATCAGACGAGCAATTAATGTTTTTCTTTCAAATGAATCAGGTGTTGGTTTTTATTTTTTTGGTAAGTGAGAATAACGTAGCAAAATCTTTGCAGTCAGCATAATGTTAAGCTAAGTATTTACTGTTGTACCCTATCTAGTTTTGATAAGTGAGAATAACGTAGGAGTTTAGATAATATGCATATATGAGGTTTAATTTTCATACAATTTTTTTCACTTTTACAAAAACGCTAAGTGGCTTAGCTTCACTATAGTTTTCTTAGCGTCTGGATTATGCCGCCGCTAAGAAGCATAGCCCGCTATTTTAAACAATGGCATCAACGTGATCATCTCCTTGTATCTGCGCACGAAAACAGCTCTTTTAAATAACCAGCAAAACATACATTTTAAGCTAGCTAATTAATCAAGTTCCATCCAACGTGCGAGCAACCATGCATTGCATTGCATTCTGACAAGGAAGGAAGGAAGGTGGCCTCACGACGTACCTGACGGCCTCGACTCCCTGAGTGTCGTCGAACAACCTCTTGCTCAACGTGATCTGCCCGATGATGTTGGCCAGCGCGCGCGCCAGCACTTCCGGCACGGGAACCAGCTTCCCGGTGGCGGCGGTCGCTGCCACTTGGCGCAGCACGCAGCCGGCCTCGTCCCGGCGCACGGACGCCCACTCCGACATGGCCTGCGCCCCAAGCATGTGCATGGTCGAAAGCTTGCGCATCTGCTTCCACTTGGGTCCATGCATGCCGAACGACATGTTCTGGAACCCGTACGTGATGTCCATGGCGCTGGCGCTGGCGGGGCGGTCGGCGAACCGCGCGTCCTGCACCTTGAGGAACAGCCGCGCCGCCGCGGGGGTCGACACCACCACGACGCCGCAGGTGCCCATCTTGAGGTACATGACCGGGCCGTGCTTGCGGGACAGCGCCGCCAGGCCGGTATGCGGGGACGGGCCGACGAAGGGCAGCGCCCCGAGTATCGGAAAGCCGATCGGGCCAGGCGGGAGGCGGCGGCCGGAGCGCAAGTACCGGAGCACGAGGTGGACGACGACGAAGAGTACGGTGCAGGAGAGCACCCAGGGATTCGTGTACATCGCGGCCAGCTCCATGGCTGGCGTACTGCAGTCTATTACAGTCTATTCCATCCCTGTGTTGTTGTGTTGTGGATACGCTTCCGCTCCCGTCACATTATATAGGCGCCCAGGTCACTGGAATAAAGTGTTATGTTGTATTTTCGTTTTTGCAGAGAATAATATCAAGGGAATCCTTCTGACTTTGCAGTTCAATCAATGTCACCGTTGTCTCTAGTATATTCATCAACTAGGCAAACATTCCTTGTATATATTTTTCGTTTTGAATTTGTTGAGGTAGTTTGTCCATCCCATCTTGGCATATATTCTCTACAGGAAAACAACAAAGCTACTAGTATATCTTTTGCAGGAATTTCATCGTTGAAAAACATGAAAGCTTTATCGTCCGCAGGCATTTCATCGTTAGTTAGGGACCTAATTATGGTTGAAGTTATCATGTCAAGCGTATGAACGTGTCCCTCCGCACTGTGAGATACATAGGGCATCATTAGAACATTTCAACGCTAGCTAGCACATAAAATCAAGCATCAGATGGTTTTTGATTTTTGCAAAAAATAATTAATATCAGCTAGTGCTCAATTTTTTGTTTGGCAATGATTTTGTGTGAATATCCCATTAACATAAAAAATGTTCCTAAAAAATTAATTAAAGGATAACTCTTAGCAGCTGGCAAATAAGTTTAAGGTGAACAGTAAGATGTCAATTTCATCGAATTTTCAAATTGATTTTATAGGATACCATAGCTCACGGCAACGAAGTTTTCAAATCAGACAATCGTGTGAACTAAACAAATGGAATGTCAACTTTGTACTAAATGGAATGTCAACTTTGTACTAGAGGGTGGGTGGGTTGTTGTGTGTGTGGGGGGGGGGCGGGGGATACATTAGGCTACCGAAATGACGTCTGTAATTTCATAGCGTACGTTGGGTTTCAACCCAAGTTTACAGTAGGAAAAAATTGGCTAGCTAGCCAAACTTCGGACAAGTGCTTGCCCATGGCTTTTCTAATGTTGGCAGATACATCAAATTAGAGTGCATAAATTTTGAGGAAATTTCATTTGATAATTAGAGACATATTCTCTATGGGCAAACAAGAAAGCTATATCTTTTGCACAAATTTCATCGTTAAAAACATGATAGGTTTATCTTTAATTTTGCAAGAATTTTATCTTTAATTAGGGACCTAATTATTGTTATGAAGTTATGTTGTCAAGGCCATACGTATGAAGTATCCCTCCACACAGTGAGATACATTTCATCTTCGGAACATTTCATTTTATCTTTAATTTTGCTAGACGTGGGCGGCGTGAGGGTGGGGAGAGAGAGAGCTAGTTTTGCTATCTTATGTCGCTCTCGTCTACCAACTATTTTTGGATGACAATGCTAATTTTCCCACTTTAATTTGATCTATTTCCCAAGTTTAGCCAAACCATGGGCTAGCATTTGGCCAAATTTACGGTGAGCTGGCCAATTGTTTCATAGTATAAACTTGGGTAAGCAAACGTACCATCTGGTTGGATAAAATGGTCACACACACACACACACACAATTGTAGCATGCCTGAAGCTATGAAGTTATAGACGTGAATAATTAGCCTATGTACTTGAGAAAATTGTTGTTAGCTCTGGGTATCCTCCCAGATCAATTGAAAATTCCACGAAAATGGAAGTTTACTGCTCAAAGGCTCTTAAATTTACGTTTGCTTCCTATACCACATGTGCGCGTGCACCAATGTAACATATATAGCCTCATGGTCGCTTGTGGAAAATAATGTCAATTAGAAAAACCTGGGACACAATCTCTGAAATGAAATTATGAAGTATGTTAGTATTACAGTTTCACTTTACAACTGATTCATCAATGGCAAAGAATAATTCTTTAATTCAATCTTTGATGGCATCGTCAATGAAAATGTTTCACACAAGATCATGGTGGAATAACATTAATATCTAAATGATACTTGATACTATGCGCTAGGGTTGAAATGTCTGAAAGTTTGTTATGTGTCTTATTGTGCAGATGGATAAGTATTACCTTGCAGCTAGTGGCATCATAAATTCACATTCATGATAAGATCCCTAATTAAAATAATGTCCTGCAAAATATAGGCCATCTTCTTTTTTCCTCTAGAGAATATGTACAGATGGGATGCACTAACTAACTCTACTAGCTAGGAGTAGTTGACTTGGCCATTTCTAAATTCTAACCAGTAACCACTGGTAGCTTGCAATGCTCAAGCGCATAGTTCTGAAATAAATAATGCATACATAAAAATATGCCTTCTTCGATCACCCACACATAGTTCCCATTTCGATCAAAATATGTACGGTATAATGTACTTATAAATATTGTACTACCTTTTTAAATAAATCATGGATATTATTATGTGCCAACTTAAACTTTGGACTATATAAATGATCACGTGAATCTTGAAACAAAATGACAAACTGCAACTACATGCCTATTTATAGAGGTATGAAATTAATATTATTTCTTTTATGCCCAGTGTATTTGATCATATTTTTCACTAAAATCAGCAATGAATATTAGATATTCTAAGAAATCCAACGTTTTTCCTATAAAAAACTAACATTTAAAGGGGAAAGGAGATGAGATAAACTGAGACTTGTTAATGATTGAGGGGACAAAATCAACTTTGGGCATGACCATAAAGATTTTATAATGATATTCACTTTTTTGCCAGAAGGTTTTTAAAATAAAATTTTAGAGCGCGCAAAGGATAGGGATAAACCCAACTTAAGATAGAGCGGACAACCATAATAACTTGCATTGAGTATTATTTGCCAAAATAAGAAGAAAAAAACACATTTGAGATTTGTGTGTGTAGTTTGAGACTTGCTATTGCTACCTGGTATTAGCTCTAGGGGGTTTTCAAATAATAAAAATCTACCTTTCAACTAATCTAGAAGTGTGGATTTCTCTCTCAACTTCACAACTAGATAACTTTCATTCAAACTTACAATCTAAATCAATTGAATCTGCTCATAGCCATAGACTGGCTCACTACTTTAAAGGAGGCACTACACAAGCCTTTCTTCATGGAGCTGATTATCCTTGGCGTCTAAATCATTTGGACTTACGAGGAATGTACCAGAAGCCTGATCTGTACTGATGCCCCTAAGTTTTAAAGCTTGAGTTAGAATTAGTTCTCCAGAGCAAATTGCAAGGCTTATGGGCAGTTCTAGACTTGGGTGCACATCTTTGTATTGAAATTTTCCTCACATCTCCTATATCATCTATTGTATAACAGGCATAACACTAAGGCAATGCTCATGAGGAAGAACCTTTTTCTTACCAGACTATATTTACGGCATGTGCAATACTAGCACACTTGAAACCAGGGACCATCTTTTCTTCGATTGCCATTTTGCAATCAGATGTTGGGCATACATTTTCCGTTTGTGGCAGCATGAAAGGTCCTCTTTTGAGTTAGAAGTTGCTCACCTCAAGTAACTGCTCAATCTACCTTTTGCCATGGAAATTATCATCCTCATTTGCTGGGCCATTTGGAACACAAGGAATGAATTTATCTTCAAGGATATCCAATCCAATTTATACAGTTGCAGGAGGAAATTCAAGATGAAGATGAAGTGGCTCACCCACAGAGCTAGGACGAAAGAGTATTGTGGACTCTATGATTGGGTCTTGGTCTTCAGATGACTACAATTTTTTTTTGTAGTAATTGTAATTGGTTGTAATTTTTATTTTCTTGCTTGTTTTACGTAGGCTTTTGAGTTTCTGTATTTTTTCTTTAAATAAATGTTGTACCATTTATTTGAAATTTAATAAAAATCACAACAGAGTCTTAATGCTTCCCTCTAAAATAATACTCATATATCATGTATGTATAAATAGTTAATCGAGGCAGTGCTCCTCCTTGTTGGATTTTGTCGGACCAAGTGGTCCATCCTCGGCGTCGGTGACAATACTATTCATCGAGGAGAAGATTGGACCCGATTGCGTTTCTTCATCTGTGTTTAGTGTCCTTTTCGTAAGATTTAGGTCATGCATGTAGTTTTGGCCTTTGTTAGTGTCCTATTTGTAAAATGCCCTAGCCTAAATGTTTATCAACTACATGTTGCGTCCTTGGGGGCCCTTCTAGTTTGAAAAAAAAACCGGATAGATTCTTCAAAATGAATATAGTGTAGTAGTACTGATAAAAGTTAGTATACATTTAAACTTTTAACCTGAAGTTAGTACCATTATCGAGCATGAACTTGTACATGAAGCGTCATAATCCCTGTCCTTTAATTCTTTTTTTGCAAAACTCTTATGATTTATATTGTTCATACATAGATGTTGATCTGGACACTATGAACATGAAGCGAACTCATATTTACTTTTAAATAAATATTTTCTGTCTTCAATCAATAGGAAGAAATCCTTGTCGTTGTGGTCAAGTACAAGAGTGACATACCGTAGGTCTCGTGTATGAATCCCGGTTTGCCGGTCCTACTTTTTGTTTTCTATTTCATTTCTGAAAGAACAATGGAGTTTTGTGTCACCCCGTTCAGCTGGTTGTCGCGCGCGTGCGTTTCAGCAACCCCGTGAGAGGTCGCAGGTTCTACTCTCCAATGGCCCTTTCCATTTTAATACCGTAAACAATGTTCTTTGGGGTTTTTAGTTCTTGTATCTCTCTTTTCCTGAGGTAGCAATTTATGTATCAATAATGAAATTAACTTTTTATACGGATTCACCAACTACTAATAGTTTGTCCTTACTCAACTCTTTAATGATATCGATGGTTAATGGGGATTAATGGTCTAGCTAAATTGTAGCATAAATATAGGAACGACTAATCGATACTCTTCCGTTTCAAATTAGTTGACTTGCATTAAAAAATGTATCTTTCATGGTGTGGAGGGGTAAGTATCAGGATGACCTTGTAGCTGGTGTTCCATAATCCCTACGTTACATAATATAGTACTCCCTTCGTTTCAAAATAACTTTTTTAACTTTATACTAGGTTGAGACAGTTATTTTGGAACGGAAGAAATATCATTTTTCAAGCTAACTATATTATGGAATAAAAGAAGTACTTTGTAATCACAATTAGGTCTGTAATTAACAATGAAATGTCCTGTAGAAGACAAAGCCATCTTTTTCCCTGTAGAGAATATATATGAATGGGATGCACAAACTACCCCTACTAGCTAGGAGTGGTTGACTTGGCCAATTCTAGATTCCAACTGCTAGTAGCTCGCAACCATAAAGCTTACAGTCTTGGACTAAACAATGCACATATAAAAATATGCCTTGCATGTTTGACCAACACACATCGTGATCACCACAACTCATCGGTGAATATCTCCTTTATGTGCACTTCAAAAATCTGAAAGGTACAAAAATACATAAAAAATAATCATATTTAAAAAATTAGCCATATGTATTGTTATATATACCAACTTCAATTTTGGTGCATATAAATGATAATATGTCTTTAAACATAACCAAAAAAATGATTGGCACATGTCTATTTACAGGTGCAAAACTTTTCTTTCTTTTTTTGTCCAGTGTGTGTGATTATATTTTTTCACCAAAAACAGTCATCCATATTAATATTCTACAAAAAACAGCATTTTCCCTAAAAAACAACTTTTAAGTATAGGGGATAAGTTGAGACTTGCTTAAGAGGTAAAATTCTCTTTTTGCATATTAGGCCTAGCGGGATTCACTGTTTTTTTGCGGGGTGCACGTGGGGCTCTTAGAGTTTGCATGGGGTGGCAACCATGAGGGTTGGCGTGACGATCGATTAAAGCGGGAATCGATCGCCCAATTGATTTTCTTAAACAAGTTGAACAAAAAATTTAGATAGTTTGAAGACAGGTATTCGTTGAACTTTTCATAAATACATGACGATCGGTCATTCGACACATGTTGAACATTTTGTAAAATACACAATTAACACTTTTTGAGAATTTCTAATAACATGTTAAACATTTTTCACAACATAACTTCACAACCATAATTAGGTCCCTAATTAATGATAAAATTCTTGCAAAATTAAAGATAAACCTATCATGTTTTTAACGATGAAATTTGAGCAAAAAGTATAGCTTTCATGCATGTTTGCCCATAGAGAATATGTATCTAATTAACTAATGAAATCTCATCAAAATTTATGCACTCTAATTTGATTTATATGGCAACATTAGAAAAACCATGGCCAAGCATTTAGCGAAGTTTGGCTAGCTAGCCAATTTTTTCCTAATAATAAAAGGAGGTGAGTTTCTCCTTATTTTTTGGCTTTTTTTACAGAAAATCCCCTTTTTTTAGATGAATCAACCCGTAGTCCAGTTCACATTGAAAAACAAATCGTTGCTCTGTCATTTTTTAATGGGCCACTTTAAGTAGGCCTAAGCCGCTGGAATTGAAAAAACGCCAGCCAAACTAGTGAGCACTTGGGCCTTGATATTTCGCTTGTCTGTTATTTTTTAATTGGCTATTTTCGCTTTTATAGACTTTGCTGAGGTTTGAAATTTACCTCATTTTACATGTGTACATGTTTGATCTCGAATTGCTACATAATGCACGGGCTTTATATATTTAATTTAAATTTAATTATTCGAATATTTATTTATCCAAATAAAAATTTACGTAGTATGCTTAGTTATTTCCTTGAAAATACAAACTCAAATTTAAATTCAAGTGAAGGTTCAAACTATAAGTGTGTTATTTTATTTTTAAAATTTATAGAAATTCTTCATTACCTTTACAATTGTATTAAGAGTAATTAATTATTTAATATATATTATAAAGTGAAAGTCCATAATTTTCATATATTTTATATTTACAAATTAATTATATTTATGGTTAATGAATTTGTATTGGAAGGGTTGTCCATCCATAAATTTCTAAAAATTTACATTCGGGCTTATTTTTATAAAGGATAAATATTTCAGGGGCTCTGAATAATATTTAGTTGCGCATTCATTTTCCAAGTGCATTTATAGACTTTGCTGAGGTTTGAAATTTACCTCATTTTAAATGCGTACATGTTTGACCTTGAATTGCTACATATTTCACAGGCTTTATATATTACTTCAAGTTAATCAACGTAAAGTTTGCATGTCCTGGGAATCATGTCATCAAGATTATCGACGGGCGAATAATTTTGATGTCAGTGGTGGTAATCTTGGATAACTAAAATCAAAGATCATATTGTTCATGCAAAACTTTGCCAACTATTTTTCCTATGATAATTGATAACTGCTAATTAAATATACTTGAATTTAGTTCATATTGACATGATTGAAATCGTGCCTTATGTTCTAGCGTTGTGTGGAAGGACACGTTGAAATGTTCTAGCGTTGAAATGTTCTAAACATGCCTTACGTATCAAAGCATATATAATGCATATTCTCTACAGACATATTCAAAACTCTAGTTGACAAGCAGCACATAGATGGCCTTTCTAGGTAGCTAGTTGAGCTGACAAATTCAAAACGAAAACGATCGATTGATTGAACTGCAAAGTCAGCGGGATTGTTATTATTCCCCGCAATAACGAAAGTACTGTACTACCTAACACTTTACTCCAGCGACGCTTCTCCCTCCGCCCTATATAATGTGACGGGAGCTGGCCGCTACAGCGACTACCACACCTGTACGCGGCGCGCCATGGAGCTGGCCGCGATGTACACCAATCCCTGGGTGCTCTCCTGCACCTTGCTCTTGGTCGTCGCCCACCTCGTGCTCCGGTACTTCCGCTCCGGCCGCCGCCTCCCGCCTGGCCCGCTCGGCTTTCCGATACTCGGCGCGCTGCCCTTGGTCGGCCCGTCCCCGCATACCGGCCTGGCGGCGCTGGCCCGCAAGCACGGCCCGGTCATGTACCTCAAGATGGGCACCTGCGGCGTCGTGGTGGCGTCGTCCCCCGCGGCGGCGCGGCAGTTCCTCAAGGTGCAGGACGCGCGCTTCGCCGACCGCCCCGCCACCGCCAGCGCCGTGGACATCACGTACGGGTTCCAGACCATGGCGTTCGGCATGCATGGAGCCAGGTGGAGGCAGATGCGCAAGCTTTCGACCATGCACATGCTCGGGGCGCAGGCCATGTCGGAGTGGGCGTCCGTGCGCCGGGACGAGGCCGGCTGCGTGCTGCGCCAAGTGGCAGCGACCGCCGCCACCGGGGAGCTGGTTGCCGTGCCGGATGTGCTGGCGCGCGCGCTGGCCAACATCATCGGGCAGATCACGCTGAGCAAGAGGTTGTTCGACGACACTCAGGGGATCGAGGCCGGCAAGAGGTTGCTCACACGTCGGAACTTGATTAATTATTTACAGTAGCTTATTTTGCTTCTTAATTTAACCTACTATGATGCTTTTGCGCGCGCAGATACAAGGAGACGATCACGTTGATGCACACCGGGACGGGGCTCTTCAACATCAGCGACTTCGTGCCTGCCCTCACACGCTTTGATCTGCAGGGTGTTCAGGCCAAACTGCGGAAGATCCACCTCCTCTTCGATGACATGATCACCAGCCTCCTGGAGGAGCACTCGGCCAAGGCCGGCGAGCGGCAGCGGCAGGGCCGGCCGGACTTCATCGACAAGGTCAGGGCCAGCATGGCGGAGGACAAGGACAACAAGGACCCCAACGCCATCGACGAAATCAACGTCAAAGGATTCGTATTTGTGAGTCAACGTCTTAACCCTCTTCGGTTCCACTTGTTTACCATTAGCGTGCGGCACAAGCGAATAAAAATTATCCCTGGATCATTAAATCGCAGGACATGTTCACGGCTGGCACAGACACATCGTCCATGATCGTTGAGTGGGCGATGGCGGAGATGATCAAGAACCCGTCCATCATGGTGCGCGCGCAGGAGGAGATGGACCGCTTCGTTGGCCGCGACCGCAGCCTTAATGAATCCGACATCGCCAACCTTCCCTACCTGCAAGCCGTATGCAAGGAGGCCATGCGCCTCCACCCCTCCACCCCGCTAAGCCTTCCGCACTTCTCCAAAGAGGAGTGCGAGGTGGACGGCTACCACATCCCTAGGGACACACAGCTGATCGTCAACATCTGGGCCATCGGCCGAGACCCGTTGACGTGGGAAGACCCGACGGAGTTCCGGCCTGAGCGGTTCCTCTCCGGGCCGATGGCCAACGTAGACGCGCTGGGAAACTACTTTGAATTGATCCCTTTCGGTGCCGGTCGCAGGATTTGCGTCGGCAAGCTCACCGGCATGGTGTTTGTGCAGTACTTCTTGGGTATTATGGTGCAAGGTTTTGAGTGGCAGCTGCCGGAAGGCGAGAAGCTCGACATGAAAGAGCAATTCGGGTTGACCATGCCCAAGGCCGTGCCACTGCAGGCCATTGCCACCACAAGGTTGGCACCACATGTGTACGCGTGATGCGGTGCATCCCGCATGCACACATATATGTGCGGAGATGCATAATGGAGTACTCCCTCAGTATCAAAATATAGATAGTTGGAGTAGATAAATGTAGTGTACTCCAACTACCTATATTTCGATATGGAGGAAGTACATCGTAATGTCGTATTACCGTGTTATTAAGTTTTATTCTACAACATGTAACTATGTAAATTGTGGTTCTTTTCTTAAATAATGCATGTAATGGATCCTCGCACGGCTAAGATTTTCTTAAGTCCCAACCGATTCATAGAGGTGTAACTAAATGAACCGAAGTTTCATACGTAAATAAATACTATAGCAAGTAAATTAAGTAAACCAGAAATGATCAAGAGATAAGAGGGTGATTACTGGTTCTCACCCCATCGGCTTGTGCATCAAAGTATTAAGATGTGGGTGCGCATCTCTGTTGTGTATCTGTAGTATGGTGCTTTCTCTTGGTGGAACGGGAAGCGACCCCATCTGCGTGGAACACTGCAGTGTGGGCCCTCGAAGCATTTTTGGTTGTTGCCACGTATGACGCACCCGCCATGTGTGCATGTGTTGTGATGCATAATGTTGTACCCCTCCGTTTCTAAACATAAGGTGTATTGGTTTTTGAAAAACAAAACTAAAATATATGATGTATTATATTGCAACACTCATTTAGACAAAAAAAGTAAAAATTTAATCATGTTTCCTTATCTCTTGCAGTCCCCTCCATTTTCTCACGTTGACTAGCTAGGGAAAATCCTGTCCGAACATGATGTAAAAAAATTCAATGTGTGTTATTTAATTTTTCGTGCCAAAAACTATACACCTTACATCTAGGAACGAAGGGAGTATTATTTTTGGTCGTATGCTTCTGTATTTTGTAGTCAATCTGTAACATGTAACTATGAAAATTGTGGTTCTTTTCAAAGAAACGTATGTGATGGATCCTCAGATGATTGGGATTCCTTAAGTTTGAGTTGATTTGTCAAGTGGTTTGTGAAAATCGTACTGGTATGGTGTCGCCGGATATTCGGTGGGTACTGGGACATCTGATGGTTCAGGGAGCACAAACATTCAGTACTTACCAAAAAGTTGTTATTCATCTCTGAATTTGGTACTCGTAGAGTGGTAACAGTCCAGAATCTCAAGAGAAATGATAGAAAATTCATATCAGCAAGGTGCACCTTTTTTTTCGGAAGCACATCAGGAAAGAACTGTCAGGTTAATTGTGCTAGGCTTGGAGTAGTTTTAAGTTAGGTGACAACCAGAAAGTTGATCCCAAGTGCGCACGAGTGAGGATAAAGTGTGCAGAAAAGACTAGTATTGGTATGTGAGTGACGAGGGGGTGACCCCACGACTCCTACGGATAAGCCTACATGGTGTCCCTGAAGACAGAAGGCCCATGAAGATACATCATCGGCCTGCTAATTGGCACCGACGTAGGAGTCTGCGACTCACAAGGAAGGTGCGAAAACCTGCCGTATGAAGCAAGCTAAGGTTAGAAAAGCTTACCTGTAAACATAGATGAACTCCTCGAGACCTAGCCCAGTATATAAGGGCTAGGAGGGGCGACACCAAGGACAACCAATATCATCTGTAACCCTAGCCTTGAGCGCTCCAGCCTTGGCATCCACTGTAATCGCATCTCCCCCATCAATAATATCGAGCAGGAGCGTGCCTTCCTGTTTGCCGACGAGCTATCGTCCAACCTGTGCCTCTCATGACTAACCCAGGGTCCCTGACCATGGGATTTGCCGGGGTTGATTCCCGTTAATTGGCGCCGTCTGTGGGAACCGCGCAGGTTGGGAACGCGATCTCGGCGGCCTCATCATCATCGACACTCATCGACTCGCCGGCTTCGGCAAGATCTAATCTGTTCGAGTCCCTCGGATTCATGGCCCACCTCCCGGCCCTCCAGCCAGTCTTTTTCGATCTACACTCCGGCGTCAATCTGATCTTCGGAGCGTATCAGATCTACATCAACCATTGGGGGACCCTTTGCCTCATCGACGGCACCCGCGCACCCACGGCAACACCCGCAGCAGTGACCCCAGCGGGCGCCGCCCGCACGGCCAACCTATCTGGCGGTTGTAGCTATCCACCCAACTCAAGGCTCCACGCCACTCGCGACCGTTCGAGTGAAGCCCCGACATGGAGAAGCACTGCCACACGTATCAGCAAGGAGACGACAAGGACACCATCGCAGGTGTTCATGGCAGAAGTTGGCGCATCAGCGTCAGGTAACAACGGACGAGTCGGCGACCCGAGCACTCGTCAAGACACCCCAACCACCAGCAGGGCGGCAGGTCCCGGCAACACCAGTAAGATGGTCGTAAATCTAGGAGAACCGGGATCCATACCAATGAAAGTCCCGGAGGAGAAAGGACCTAGTAATCAAAAAAGCAGCCAGCCGTCAGGCAGCAGGCAGCAAAACCCGGTTGCAGCGGCAGACGAACCACCCAAAGAAAAAATATATTTGTCCAAGGAATCAATGGAAATGGTAAAGGAAGCAGTCGCCCTCGGCAGGCTACTACCACAAGATGCCTCAAGGGACGAGGTAAGGGCATACAACAAGCTAGCGGGTGAGCTAACCAAGCAGACGAGACAATGGCGCCTAGCTATGGAGAAGCAGGAGAAGGTGGAACTCGAAAAAACCAGTCGCAGACAACCTCCCAGAAGCGACTCGCCATGCCGTGACTCCCCCACCCGCAACAGATCGAAACTCAACAATCTGCGGAAGACAGAAAGGGCGATAGTGGTGCGGAAACTCGAAGATGACTTCAGGTTAGAGGAAGACGACGACGAAGACGAGCCCCTCACTCCGGCAGAAGCACTCATAAGCGCCCAGGACTACCTGTCCCGCGCCCAGAAAAGCAGAAAAGGAAAACCGGATCGCTACACTTCCATTGCTTTGCAGATAATGAAGGACGTCATTGATGCCTCGGTGCCCAAGAAATCCAGCACGAGACGTCAAACTCGCGAGCGGACACCTGACAGGGACCCCAGTTCACCAGACGACGACGACGACAGTAACGACGACAGGCGCAGACGCGCCGACAGGAACAAGAAGCGTGACAGCGACGACAACAACAGGCGCCGCACCACTCGACGAGATGCGCGAGATGACATCACACAGAACAGAGTCAACCGCAACAGGCGAAGACGCGCAACAGGCGAGGAGTACTCATACGAAGAGGCTTCCGACGAGGAAATCGAGCCATGTGGAGCACTATGCTTCACACGTGCCATACGTGAGACATGAATGCCAAACGATTTCAAACTGAACTCCATGACACTAAAGTACAACGGACTCGAGGAGCCGGAGGCATGGCTCGACGACTACCTAAAAGCTGTCAAGTTTCAGAGAGGAACCAACGTCACGGCAATGCAGTACGTACAGCTCATGCTCGAGAGCTCCGCTCGGCATTGGCTGAAGAATCTCCGGCGCGGATCCATCAGCTCCTGGAGCCAGTTCCGAGGAGCTTTCATAGAAAACTTCAAATCCACATACAAGCGACCAGCCTCACTCGAGGAGCTGCGGGCATGCAAACAAGGAACAAGGGAGACCCTGCGAGCATACATCCAGCGATGGACGATACTCAAGAATTCAGCGGAAGACATCTCGGACGAAAGTACGATCGACGCGTTCAGGCGAGGTCTACAACGCGTTGAATTCAAGGAACAGCTCGGACGGATGAAAGTACGAACACTCGCACGGCTGCTAGAACTAGCCAACAGCTGGGCGGACAGAGAAGATTCTGTTCGTAACGAAACAGAAACCCACACTGCACGATCAGAGTACGACTACGACTACAACGGATATAGAGGAGCCGACAGAAGAAGAAAGCGACCCAGACGGAACTTCTACGACGACAGAGGACCTGACATGGTCGCCGCCGGTTTCTCGGACGATCGGAACGGCAGGCACCGCGACGACAACAGACCACAACGACGAGACAACCCAGAAGACGAGCCCCAGGCTCAGAAGCGAGAATGGAGGACAAGGCAGCCACGCGACGGCACTCGCGCATTCCGCTCTGCCAAAGAACAACTCGACAGACCGTGTTCTATACACGGATTCAGAAACGAGCGAGGAGAGATCAGATCGTCCCACACCCTCAGAAACTGCAGAAGATTCACTGAGTTGGTCGAGGAGAAAAGCCGCTCCGCGGCCGCAACAGTACGACCACTCGCAAGCATAGCAGTCGGGCCAGTCGCCCACAACGCGCCACCAGCCCCCCTCTACCAACAAGACAAGTGGCCGCCATCCAGGAACGGCAAAGGACACTAGAAGAAGAAGACCAGTACCCAGAAACCCACGGGAGGATCTACATGATACAAGAAGGCAGGCCTTCAAACAGGCAGCAGAAACAAGTCACCAGACAAGTCTTCCTGGCAACCTCCGCACACCCGGCCGTCCCAGAGTACCTGCGCGGGTCAGAGACAGAAATCGCCTTCTCCCGGGACGACCACCCGCCAGTCGTTCCCCAACCAGGGCACGCCGCGCTAGTACTCGAGGCCAGAATCGAAAATTACGACATGTCGCGAGTATTCATGGACGGCGGCAGTGGGATCAACATCATTTTCACCCGAACACTCGACGACATGCTCATCCAAAACAACACACTCAAGTACTGAGGCACAACCTTCCACGGGATCGTACCAGGAAAAGCAGTCTACCCAATCGGAAGGATAAGCCTGGAAGTAGTCTTCGGGAACGCGACAAACTTCCGCAAGGAAACACTGGACTTTGAAGTGGTCGACTGGAAGTCGCAATACCACACAATCCTTGGGCGGCCAGCTTTTGCTCGCTTCATGGTCGTACCCCATTACGCCTACCTCAAGCTGAAGATGCCAGGCCCACACGGGGTCATCAAAATCAGCGGCAGCTTCGTCAGATCCGACCACTGCGACAAAGAATTCCACAAGATAGCAGAAGCCTTCATAGCCCACCAAGACAGCAGGACCACGGGACTCGCAGAAGAAGCGCTCCCGTAGAAGGAAGGAACATCACCCGAAGAACCCAGGCGCTCGGAAACAAAGCTACCAAGCCCTTAAGGCCACTACATCATCGTTCTAAGCAAAAGGGACCTGTCTTCAACAGAACTCCCCCCTACTCTTTGTAAGAGACAGCAGGAAAAGTATTACGTAAATATTTTTCCCCAAAATCTGTTGGCACTCGGGGGCTCGCCGAAGCAGCCACCCCCCGAGGCGTCCTCCGCAATCGCGGCACATTAACTTGGCACTCGGGGGCTCGCCGAAGCAGCCACCCCCCGAGGCGTCATCCGCAATCGCGGCACATTAACTTGGCACTCGGGGGCTCGCCGAAGCAGCCACCCCCCGAGGCGTCCTCCGCAATCGCGGCACATTAACTTGGAACTCGGAGGCTCGACGAAGCAGCCATCCCCCGGGGCGTCCTCCGCAATCGCGGCACATTAACTTGGCACTCGGGGGCTCGCCGAAGCAGCCATCCCCCGAGGCGTCCTCCGCAATCGCGGCACATTAACTTGGCACTCGGGGGCTCGCCGAAGCAGCCATCCCCCGAGGCGTCCTCCGCAATCGCGGCACATTAACTTGGCACTTGGGGGCTCGCCGAAGCAGCCATCCCCCGAGGCGTCTCCCGCAATCACGACACATTAACTCGGCACTCGGGGGCTCGCCGAAGCAGCCACCCCCCCGAGGCGTCCTCCGCAATCGCGACACATTAACTTGGCACTCGGGGGCTCGCCGAAGCAGCCAACCCCCGAGGCGTCCTCCGCAATCGCGGCAACCCTCTAGGAACGTCCCCCGCAACTACGAACGCAGACGACCCCCCAAGACAACATAGAATATATACAACCAATAAGAAGCATATACAACGAAGGGAAGCACCTAATCTTTAGGCTCCAACTTCGCCTTAATAAGTGCACCCAGATGGCGGTCGTTCTCTTCGCAAACTCGCCTCACAACCTGGTGCGCAGGCCTATCTACAGCCATGTAGTGCTCATTCATTGGATGATCCCTACAGCCTGGAGGACCCGCCACCACCTGAGCAAAATCCACCCCCGGCCAATGACTATGGACCAAGCCCAAAGCAGCTCGAGCTCCAGCACGAATATGATGATCCATCACTCGACGTAACTCGGCAGGCTGAGAAAATACGCGACAGAGCCTCTCAAGGGACGAAGGAACCACCTCCAACGGATAGAACTCAGCATGGATATCACCCAATACCTGTTGGCAGTATTTGAGAGCATCCGGCACCCGCTCAACTCGGAGACGAAGCAAAGCAAACGCTCGAGCACGAGCCCCATCCGCCCAAAAGGGATTGCTCGCCTGCACTCCGGGATCATCAAGCCGTGACATCTCCGACTGAAGGGCCCTCTCTTCATCCCGAGATCGCCCTGCCAGCACTTCGAAATTCAAAAACCACAATCAAGACAGAGACGGCGAAACCTACCAAGCGAAATCGAGCAACCAAGCAGAGGCGAAACTCACCCCGCAGGAGGTCGGAAAACTTCACCACCCACGAAGCAAGGCTCTCAACCACGACCTCGGCAAGCTCGCGCCGAGTACGATGAACGGCTACGGATCCCTTCAGTCGAACAATCTCCCGCTCAGCGTCCTTCAGTCGCAAGCAAACGGACTCATACGCACCCTCGCGAGCGTCATCCTTCAGCGAATTCCAAGAACGAAGAACGCCTGGAGTGGCCTACCGCAGGACGAACAAAACAAAGAAATCAAAAAACAGCAAGAGCAACAGCCAAGCAGTCACTCAGATAAAGGTAGCAAAAGATCAACCATCACAACAGAGTCACGAATTACAGACAAAGTTTCAAAGCGACGCAACACTACTGTGCCTCCCCCTCACCTACGACAGGGGGATCCTGAGCATCTACAACCTGTTGCAGGCGACGAGCCAGCTTATCGGCTCGGTCGTCCTTCTCATCAGAATAGTCCGGGATGGTCTCAACCAAGGAATAATCAAAGGAAATCCCATGCCCCATAAGGACGACAAGGGCCGTGGAAGAACCACTCACCACGCTCTCCGCAACTAGCTCCACCATACGTTTCCCATCCGGGCCGAATGCAGCCACCCGAGTGCCCAGGCCATCAGGCACCTTTGAACCCTCCGGCATAAGGTGCTCGTGCGCAAGACCCACAAGATCGGAAGCCCGGGTGCAGACGTCCCCAACCACTTCAACAGCATCTGCAACAGCATCTATAGCACCTTGGAGAATTCCAGACCCTGACGCAGCAGCCTCCATCGGTTTCGCACATATAGCAGCTGCACCAAAGTAAAGAAACGTCATCACGGGAAGACAGTAGGAACAACAAGACCACTGGTTGAATGAAAAACTTACACACAAGCGAGTCCGCCAAGGCGCAAAGACGTTTGCCCTCGACTTCTTCCACCCGCGCACACGCATCCTCAGCCTGACGAAGGCGAACCAGCTCCTCGTGTTGACCATGCAACTCCGCCTCCTTGGAAGCCAAGGTAGCCTTAAGAATGGAAACCGTCCTCCCCGCCTTCTCGGCTTGCTTCTCGGCTTGCTTCTAGGCAACCTGGCGACGATCTGCGAGGCAAGACAGTACTCAGAACAAAAGACGCAGCGGCCAAGCTCAGCAGCGCAAAAATAAAAAAAAATCACCATCCATAGCAGACAAAGCATCCTGGGCAGAATCATGGGCCCGTTGCCAACGCTCAACATCAACCATCAAACGCTCACAGTGTTGGAAAACAGGCTGCAAAAACCAGACAATCAAGTGTTAAGGAAAGACAAGACTACAAGCAACTGCAAGCAGTTACTTCTAGCCTCGGGGGCTACTCCCATCGGGAGCACTGCCGTGCCCCCGATGATAAATTCGCACAGACACGAATCAACTCACCAGCTTGGAGACACGGTCGAAAGCACGAGCCTTGTCTTCAATCGCCAGATCAAACCGGCCAAAGTACGGAGGACCAAGTTCAGTTGGCTTGGGCTCAGGAGCAACAACACCAGGCGCCTCAAAAGAGGGCGCACCAGGAACTACACCCGCAGTCGAAACGGCAGGAGTCACCGTCGGCCCAGATTGACCAGCGGCAACCGAGAGGTCCTCAAGATGCTTGGCTGCCGCCCCAGAGCTCGTCGACTTCAAGTCAGTAGTAGCTGCGCTGGTGCACAAAGCAGCCGGAGCAGGCGCAGCACTACAAGATAAGTATTATGAGACGCAGGAACAAGGAAAAGGGAACGGGAAAAAATCCAGCTGACTCTTACCCGACACGTGCAGCACGAGGGCGCCCCAGCCTCCCAAGCCTGACCCTCTTGGGAGGAGCGGCCGGAGAAGCAGACGAAGGGGAAGGCCCAGCAAACGGAGCAGCCGGCGGGACATCATCACCTAACGCAGCATGATCTTCAGCGCTCAAGGGGCGCGACCGCTTCACGCGAAAGGGACTCGAATCTTCACTATCTCCAGTTTCCACCAGCACAACTTCAACATCAACAGTTGGCGCAGCATCATCAGCTGCGGAAGCGCCAGGTTCTTCAAAAATATTGGCGTCCTCCAGCTGCGGAGGATTACACGGCGTCGGAGCATGGCCCTGCAAGGCAAGCAATGTCACACAACAAAGCAAAACTAGGTATTTGTCCAAACAAACGAATGAACACGGACACCAACCGGTGGCGGAGAATGATCAGAAGCATATGGAAGGACAAGGCGCATATCCGAAATACTCGAGCACTTGGTCGCATGTTGGATGCGAGCCAGCAGGGCGTCAGGTTCAAGCTCTTCAGGCGAGCATCTCGTGGAGTCACCGAGTCCCTCGTCCTTCCACATAGGGCGAGTTCGATGCTGCAACGGTTGAACCCGCCTCCCCATAAAAACAGAGATGAGCTGACCACCAGTCAAGTTATCCTTCAACACAGCAATCCTCTCCAAAAACTGAGTCAGCTCGGACGACTCCACCTCGGTCAAAGAATGAGACCATGAAGGTTGTCTGACCACCCGCGTTCCCGGATTGAAAGAAGCAACACCAAATTGCTGACCAACAACGCAGCGATCCTTCAGATAAAACCAGCCTTTTCGCCGGCCGCTAACGGAATCGATCTTCTCCAAGTCAAAATACGAATGTTTATCCCCAATGGAGATACCCACCCGACCCACGGCGTACTCAGAGTTCGTCCTTTTTATACTAAAAAGGCGCCTCCAAAGTCCCCAATGGGGGTAAATCCCCAGGAAGGTCTCACAAAGAGTGACGAAACACGCAATGTGCAAAATCCCGTTGGGAGTCAGGTCATGCAACTGGAGTCGATAGGAATACAGCAAGCCGCGAACGAAACGATGCAGCGGAAGAGCAAACCCACGGTGGAAGAAAGCCTGGAAGCATACCCGCTCGTCCGCCGCCGGCGCCGGAATCGACTCATCACCAGGGAGACGCACATCACCCTCCACCACCACGCCATCAGCAACCAGCGCATCCAGATCCCCGGCCCCGAACGTGGACCGCTCCCACTTGCCGGACATCTTGGCAGACTCTACAGCAGTACGAGGGCGCTTGGTCATAGATCCCGCAGCAGCTCGCAGAGGAGAAAAGATGAAAGGCTCAAGAACAAGAAAAAAGAGGAGGAAGGCAACGGCTGGGTAAAACTTACAATTTACCCAGCCGCAAGGTATTTAACTCAAGAGCCTAGCAAGAAGGGCTACCACCCAACCTTATCGCCCAGCACACGTGGCACGATCCCATAAACAGGCGAAGAGTATGGAAAATCCAACCGGCGTAGTAACAACACCGCCCACTACACGCGCAAAAAGAGGACCATGATCGCGCGACGCAAAAATTTCGGCGGGACAACACCAAGTCATTTCCTTTGGCAGGCTACAGTGGTCAAAAAAACACCAGAAGACCACGCCAACGTCATATCATAGCAAGACGTACCGAGTACGCCATCGAGGCTCAGAGATTCCATCTTTCAGATCTTTTTCCCGATGAAGAAAAAACATCTTACTCCCATCGGGAGAGCACATCATGAGATTCCGCTCCCTCACCTAAAGGTCAGCAGCGTTCTCGAGTGATCACTCGCACTCATGAGAGTCTCGGGTGCTCCCTCAACCCGACGCAAGACACATATTCGCCCGCCAAGGTCATACAGCGCTAGAGTTTCGAGTGCTCCCTCACCTCAAGAGCCGAAACGGCATTCGAGTGACTACTCGCGAAAAACTCCCCGTCTGAACACTCGAAACAAGCTCCACGGGTGAATGAGTGAACAACTCGCTTGATGTTTTATTCCTAGCGGGTGCAATGCTATTAGGCTCCGCGCCTCAAAAACACACATTCCTGGAACACGATGCACTGTGCCCAGATGCCACGCAAGATTAGCGTGTAGGTAAGACCCCGCTGCGAAGTTCGGGCGGGCTGGGACTTGCCGAAGAGCGATTTCACTCCCAACCTTTTCCATGCGCTGCGCATGATAGAAAAAGCCGGGCGGGCGTGCCTTAGGCTATACACATTACTGGCGGCAAATGAACACCGTAAGACCTGAAGCGGCAGGACTTTTTCTCGACACCAGTGTTCCAAGCTCACGTCGAGGGACGTGGGTTTGATTGGGCTACTGCGGTATTTTCCCTAGTGCAATTCACCAAGGCTCGACCAGTCGACTCCTTGGGCCCTTTCAGCTTAGCATCCCTCGAAACAGGTTTTGTCATGGCCACCAGACTGTCAGCGACCAACGGTTGTACCGCGCATATAAATAACCGACAAATGGATGTACTTGAGTCCCTGCGCGACTCTTTGAGTCCCCCAGGCACTCGGGGGCTACTGACGAGGGGGTGACCCCACGACTCCTACGGATAAGCCTACCTGGTGTCCCTGAAGACAGAAGGCCAATGAAGATACATCCTCGGCCTGCTAATTGGCACCGACGTAGGAGTCTGCGACTCACAATGAAGGTGCAAAAACCTGTCGTACGGAGCAAGCTAGGGTTAGGGAAGCTTACCTGTAAATGTAGATGAACTCCCCGAGACCTAGCCCAGTATATAAGGGCTAGGAGGGGTGACACCAAGGACAACCAATATCATCTGTAACCCTAGCCTTGAGCGCTCCAGCCTTGGCATCCACTGTAATCGCATCTCTCCCATCAATAATATCGAGCAGGAGTGTGCCTTCCTGTTTGCCGACGAGCTATCGTCCAACCTGTGCCTCTCATGACTAACTCAGGGTCCCTGACCATGGGATTTTCCGGGGTTGATCCCCGTTAGTGAGGATAGTCTTAATCCCAGGCGCACCGACCATGGAATCGGTGGTTAACCGATGGGTTTGGTCGGAGCGTAACAAAAGTGGTGCCGATGGCACCGAATTTCTGATGGTTAATGTACATATGGTATCATATAAAAGACCGCACATCTGGTATGATAGTGTATATTTGTGAGTATGTTTGTGCACATTATTGATTAGAGCGTTAGAAATTATCAAAAGACAAGAGGGTGATTACTGGTTCTCACCCCATCAGCTTTGCTCACCCGCCGACATGTGGAGCAAGTATGATGATGTGGGTGGGCGTCTTTGTTCTGTAGTTGCAGTGCCATTGCTTGTGTCGCTCCTGGTGACGCACGAACTCGGTCATTGGTACACCCCCAAGGAAGCAACGCGCGTATGATGTTAGGGATATTGAGTTGTTTCAACATTATGTGCAAGTTAACTTTTCTGAGGATCACGAACACGTGTAGTTTCTCGCATCGGAAGGGATGTGTGTGTGTGTGCCAAGGCTGAGGAGAAGGAGAACCGCGAAGTTGGCCAACCTCTTCACCATAGGATCTGATCTCTTCGACAAGTTCATCGAATCCATTGAGATTCCATGCAAAATCCGTTACTTTGCTCACCCGCTAGCGTGTGGAGCAAGTATGATGATGTGGGTGGGTGTCTTTGTTCTGTAGTTGCAGTGCCATTGCTTGTGTCGCTCCTGGTGATGCACTAACTCAGTCATTGGAACACCCCCGAGGAAGCACATCGTGCGTATGATGCTAGGGTTGTTGAGTTGTTTCAACATAATGTGCGTGTTAACTTCTCCGAGCACCGTGAGCACGCGCGGTTCCTCGCGTCGGAAGGTACGCGCGCGCGTGTGTGTGTGCGCGCGCGCGCCAAGGCTGAGGAGAAGAAGAACTGCGAAGTTGGCCAACCTCTTCACCATAGGATCTGGCCTATTAAACAAGTTCATCGGATTCATTGAGATTCCATGCAAAATCCATTGCAAGTTCATGAAGAAGCAAACGATCGAGACATTCCTTTGTCTTATCACCAACGAGGCAAATCGCACGTATCTCGGGTGCGATGCTTGGAGAGCCCTTGCAGATGCATGCGGGATGGAAGTTGCGGATAGGGTGACGTTCTACCTCGACTATGATAGTTCAGACGTCATGGTGTACTGCAATCCTGCTGACACCTTTAGTACAGTTACTTCGGACTACGACCCTCAGTCCAACCATTGTAGAGTCGATTAGTAGTTAGTTAATTAGTATCATTGTGATCAAATATATGTGAGATCATCATTGGATCGTTGTTATTAATTAGTATTATGTTTAGTCACTACATAATCTTAGTTATCTTTATCTAGTGTTGTCACTCTTGCTGTGATCAATGATGTATGTTGTGATTCCAATAATATATGTCGTAATTTGGTTGGAAAATGGTTTTTTCCAGTTTTTTTTATTCTCAGGAATAAATTTGTTGGCGTGGGTATAAATATAACGTCATAGGTATACATAAAAATTGATGGGGTAGGCACCCGACGTCAACACTATATTTTATCACTAGCGCAATATTGCTTGCGTCGTGCCTCCACGCCAACAAAAAACTTTTTGGCACGCCACATAAGAGCTTTTATGTACTGATGTAAGATCACAACATACAAGGTGCTAACTCCGGCAAAGCAATCGGAACTCCTAACGGAGGAGGAGGAGCTTCGATGCATGGAGGCAGAGGACGAGGCACTGACGAACCAGGACGATCCCTAAGGAGGAGGAGGACGACGAGGAGCTCACTCCTGCGCTGCGCATGACAGGCTCGCCGTTGAGGCGAATCTCATCACAGGGAAACAAAAAGTGATCATCGACTCCATTCATTCGGAGCTTGAGGTGCGAGCAAAATGTCGTCTCCTCCTCAAGCAACAGACGATGCTCAACTACTTCAATGCCAGCCTTGAGTACTACGTGGTGCCAGCCGATGTCGTCGAGGAGATGGAAGACGATGGCGTGGAAGCGAACGTGGAGTTCGATTAATTTTGTTTTGAATAATTGAAATTTTGTATCATGAAAGGACATTCGTGAAAGTCATGAAAACAAACAAATTGATGTTCCAAAACTACAATTTTCAAAAGCATTTTGATGTGATGATTTTTTTTTCTCTTTTTTGTGTTTTCTTCCGTTTTAGTTCAATTTTATTCTCTTTTCTGTGTTTTTTCAATTTTACTTTCCCATTTTCATGATAAAACATTTATATGTATGGTTAATTACCACTTTTTTTATTGTAATTGCTACAAAATGTATATGCGCTATTTTTATTGGCATGGGTCATGGAAGAAATGTAATGTATATATGCAAATGATTGTTTACCATTTTTTTAAAATTGTGCATGTTTATAAAACTTTACTTGTGTTTCGAGGGACATGTTCGTATATTTATGGGGGGGGGGGGATTAATTTATAGAGGGAGTATAGATTAATCGCGAATCACCGATTAATTGGAGTTAATCAATCGACCATTAATCAATCAAATAAATTTATGAAACTTATAAAATCTTAGTGTTGATATAAGATTTTGACCACCAAAAATGTTATATAATTGGTTGTATGAGAAAGATTTAGTCAATAAATTAGACTCGATCGCAATGATGATATAGTGCCCGATCCGAGACATCCAGACACACATGGCTGATACATTGCATCAGTTATTTGTCCTTCACTATAACCTGAAATTAAAAAATGTTCAACATAAAAGTTTTTTGTATCCGCAAGATGAACAACTTTTATATTGTGACTTCTTTTATCCGAGATTATATATGACCTATGAAACTGTGAACTAAAAAAATCGCACTATTATATGTGTGCATATGTCTGATACATTGCGCGATTTTTTTTCCAATATGAATTTGAATGAAAAACATATTCAGCATGAATAGTTCTTTGTATCGGCAAGGCAAAAAAACTTTTATGTTTTGACTTTTTTTATCTGAGAACATATGTGACCTGGGAATTAAAAAAAACTGTAATATGAGATTATGAGTGCATATGTATAATACATTGTCCCAGTTTTTTGACCGTCAATATTACCTTAGATGAAAAATGTTCAACATAAAAGGTCTTCGTATCAACAAGAAGAACTACTTTTATGTTTTGATATTTTTGATCCGATGTCCTATGTGACTCGTGAATTCAATAATTGCACTGTTATATGAGTGCATAGATCAGATACATTGCTCCAGTTTTTTGACATTCAATATGACCTTAAATGAAATAATGTCCAATATCAAAGATTTTCGTATCAGCAAGAGAAAAACTTTTAGGTTTTGAAGTTTTTGATCCAAGGTCATATGTGACCTATGAATTCAAAAATGTGCATTGTTTGTCCTTTGTGGTTCTGACGATTAATTGATTGTGGCCGATTAACCGTTGTCAGGCCGATTAATCGTTAGACCAAGTAATATTAAGTGTAAGATTATCATGGAATATTAGGTGTAATCTTCAAGGTGGGGCGCGAGAAGCGATTAATCATCCTATTAATCACTGACTCGACCAATTTTTTTGAACACTGATATCGAGCAGTTACAGAAAAATTGTGTTATCCATCGCTCGTTTATTATAAATTAGAGGGAATACAAAATTTGATAAATATCAAGAAACACATCGCAGAAGAAAAAAATAAAAAGGAAGGCAGAGGACGAGGCGCACTAGCACCGGTTGTATCAGGTGCTCCAAGCCTTTATATGCTACCATGATACATGCCTTTGTCCTTCGTTGGATCTAAGATCTAATAGTCCTGAGACATTGTCCTAACATTTCGCTAAAAAGCCCTCTATAAATATAGTATTTGCGCATAGGTCAAGCAACTTGTCTTGTGACCGTTGGATCTGTGATCCAATGGCTCATGACAACTTGTATCATGGTAGCGCCTAAGGTTTGGTAGCACGTGATGCTTTCTCCCGGTAGCCGCGAGGCGATTCCAGGCAGAAAACGCAAGATCCCTCGCACTCGGGCTGACTGGTGGAGATAAACAAAGCCTTTCTATTCCGCTTTCCCGTTGCGACGAACCGAGGAAGCAGCAGATGGATGCGTCTGTCTGTCCAATGCGCTTCAGAAGAGGCGCTCGATTTTGGAATACATCACTAATCTACACTACAGCGTCAAGACTGACCAATCATCGGTCAGTCTTAGTGCCGTTCGTTCTCCCAAGAAAACCTGCTACTGACGCTCCGCTCTCCACCACTTGCGTTGCACGTTGGTCTTCTGAAATGCTCCAGAGATGTCTGTTTGTTTTCCGCGCGTTCCAAGGTACGTACAGGCTGATGGTAAAAAACTAATGCGAGCAGAGGGTTAGTGTAACCGCCGCGTGTTAGAGCATCTTCAGCCGCGTCCAAGAGGCCCCAAGTTGATTCTATCTGTATCGGACAAACGAATTTCGTTCAGTCGCGTCTTTAAACGTCCAAATAGAATCGGATTGTGCCGTATTTGAGTCCGGCGATTTCAAGCCGATCCAGCGTGTTGGAGTCGCTTGGGGGCGTCGGACGAAAAAAAAATGACGTGAATGTGGGAACCGTTCGCGCGCTTTTGCGTGCGCCGCGTCGACGTCCCACTTGTTGACGTTTTTTTCCACGCGGTGTCCTCATCCTCTCTCCTCGGCTTCCCCGCGCTTGGCGCTGCCGCACAGGAATCAATGCGGCGCCGGAGTTCAGTCAATGCGGCCGCGTTGAGTAGTCCAATCGACCGCTGATAGCGCCGATGCGTGTCCAGCACGGTGACGCCACGCGTCCACACCCTTCGCTATAAAAGCCGACCTCGTCGTAGAACGCCGCACGCTCGCCTCCTTTCCTCGCCGCGCTCTTCTCCTCGGCGCGCTTCGCCCGTCGCCACCATGGACACCCGTCGCACCCTCGCTATCACGGAGGCGATCCTCCTCGCTCAGGTGTGCTACCCCTGCCCGTCGGACACGCGCCCGCCGCACGACTTGGTGCTCAGCGCCGCCGGCGTGCCGGTGCCGCTGGTGCCTCATGAGGACGCCCCCTTCGACATGGAGGTCCAGGCCGTCCGCGCCTCCATGATCCAGGTCGAGCGCGCTGACCCGACGAATGCGCCGGGCAACGTCGCCCGCTGCAGGGCGCACTTCGAAGAGCGTCGTGCCCTGACATTCGCCTCCACCAATAGCCTGCATCCGATGACGAGCCGGCATAACCGAGACGACCGGAGGAGGTGGTGGAGCGCGGAGGGAAGCACCCTCCCCGCCGCCCTCAACTACATCGAGGACGACAACGAGTCACGGCTCCATTACCCGCCACTGGGGTAGGGAGCGGCGTGAAGCGCGAGCCCAAGGACGACGCGCGACGGCGCCTCTGACGGGGCCGCAGGAGGAGCTTTCTTTAGTTTAGAATAGCTTTTTTATTTGCTATTTATGTAAATTAGACCAAAAATTATGAACTCCCTCCTCCTGATTGGAAGTGGGACAAAGTCGAAATGGACTTCGTCACCGGTTTTCCTAAGTCACAGAAAGGTAACGATGCCATCTTTGTCGTCATCGACCGATTCTCCAAGATTGCACACTTCCTGCCGGTCAAGGAGACGATCACTGCTAGTCAGTTAGCACACTTGTATATCTGCCGAATTGTGTCACTCCACGGTATTCCGTTGGAGATCAGTTCAGATCGTGGCAGCATCTTCACCTCACGATACTGGAATAGTTTCATGGAAGCTTTCGGGACTCGTCTGAATCTCAGCACCGCTTATCACCCCCAGTCGCAAGGCCAAGTTGAACGAGTCAATCAAGTGCTGGAAGACATGCTTCGTGCTTGTGTCCTTTCTTTCGGTATGAAATGGGAGGATGCCCTTCCGTACGCGGAATTCTCGTACAACAATAGCTATCAGGCTAGCTTGAAGATGGCCCCCTTCGAAGTTCTATATGGACGTAAATGTCGAACCCCCCTGAATTGGTCAGGAACTGGGGAACGACCCTACTTCGGACCGGATCTTGTCCAAGAAGCTGAAGAACAAGTTCGCATTGTGCAAGAAAATCTCAAGGCCGCACAGTCTCGTCAGAAGAGCAACTATGACCGCAAGCACCGTGAAATGGAGTATCAGCCTGGTGAATACGCATACCTCCGTGTCACTCCCATGAGGGGCACTCATCGCTTCGGTATCAAGGGCAAGTTGGCCCCTCGCTACATCGGCCCGTTCCGAATCCTTTCCAGGAGTGGACCCGTGGCATACCGGTTGGAATTTCCGCCGAACCTCTCCCAAGTCCATGATGTCTTCCATGTGTCGCAACTCCGTCGCTGCTTCAAGGATCCTATCCGCGAAGTGGAACATGATATGATCGAGCTGCAACAAGACTTGACTTATCGAGAACATCCGAGCCGCATTCTCGATCAGTCTGAGCGTCGTACCCGCAACAAGACCGTCAAGTTCCTCAAGGTCCAGTGGTCGAATCATTCTGAAGATGAAGCCACGTGGGAACGCGAAGATCGCCTTCACGATGAATACCCCGATCTTTTCCTCGCTACCACTTAAATTCTCGGGACGAGAATTCTTGTAGTGGGGGAGATTTGTAACACCCTCAGTTGCTGTAACAGTAATCATCATCACTGTTAATCATCACTGTTGGATTATCACTGTTTGATCTCCCTGGTACTTGATAAAACTTTGTGATGCTAGTGATCAAACCTTGCTATGGTTGATCAACACCCCATGCACCATGTACTTGAGCCCTTGGGATCAAAGACCAAAGCCAAATGCACCTTGCTCATCCAACAAACCAAACCCTAGTTGAAACTACTTTAAATGGAAAATAAAACAAAAGTGCTCAAATAAAGTTGTTCCAAAAATCATGGAACTATTTTTGTAAATTTCCTAAAATCATTATAATCATGTTGGACCAACTTTGGTAATTTGGGAGTTGCAGAAAATTCCAAAGAATTCAAACAACAGGTTAAAACCCCTATTTTGGGCATTTAATAATTAAAAGAAATATATCTAATGATTTTATTTTGCAGCAAAATATTTTGTGACACCTCAGTAATAGGTAAACCTAATTTACAAACACCAATAATATTTTACTAAAATGCTAGGATTAATAAATCAATTACTGAATGATTTTGAATAAGCAACAGATCAAAACAATTTGGAAAAGACTAAAACCCGCCCAGGGCGAGGCCCACCTCAGCCCAGCCCACTCCCCCATGTCTTCTTCCTCCCTCACCTGCTCCCACCTGCCCGTACGGCGCCGGATGTGGGCACGACGCTGGCGAGCTGGCCCCGCTTCCACCTGCTCCCTGCCGCCGCGGTCGCGATAAGGAAGCCCCCGCGCACCCCTTGGACACCCCCGCACCTCCATTCCCCTCCTCCTCCTCTCTCACGCTTCGGGGAAAGTTTCCCGAGCGCCGCCGTCGCCATGGCAGTGAGCTCACGCGGCCACTGAGCTCGCGTCGCCACCCCGCCGTGTCCAGCGTGTCCCTCGTCGTCGTCCTCGCCCCCGGGCGCAAGGAATCGAGGCGGAAGCCTCCACCCCGAGCACACGGTCACCTTCCCCAACTCCGGCCGCCGCGACATCGCAGAGGAAATCTGGCGCCACCACGACGTCCCCGAACCCGCTGCCACCTCCGTCGTGCTCCTGGTGAGCTCCCCGTTCGTCGCCAACGGCCCGTTGAGTTCCGCTAGGCCCGTAGCCTTTTCCCCCCTTTGAGCTCGCTCTGGCCGCCGTGGCTCGTCGTCGTAGTCGTCGACGTAGTCCGTCCTAGCGCGCGCTTTTGGCACCATTGTACTCCCCGTGTACCGTAGACTCGAACCCGCCCGCCAGTTCGCTCCGTTTCACCTTCGTTTGGGTTCTGCCATGGGAGCCCGACGTCAGTTCCGCCAGCGGCGACCTAGCGCTCGACTCCGGCTGCCCCCGCCACTGCCACGGCTACCAGTCGATGCCGCAGAGCCGTAGCTCTAGAACACACCTACGCAAGGCCCCTCCCGTGCCCGCTTGTGTCGTCGTCCACCTCAACCGTGCGCCACCGCCGCCTGACCTCGTCGCCGACACCTTTTCCGGCCACCCCCGACGTCGCCACCACCTGGAATCGACGCGGCGTTGTCTTCCAGTTCGAATGCACCAAGTTCCATGGCGAACGGTGCCCCCTAGCCCGTTTCCGTCGCCCTCCAGTGGCCTCCGCCGTGCTGGGCACGCCGGCGGCTCGCCGCCGGTGCCCCCCTGACGTGGCACCCCTGGGGGCAACCCTTGGGTCGCTGCCAGTGGACCCCCTGGTCCCAGTTGACTGGGTTGACCAGTCAACTGTGCTGACTGGGCAACCCCAGTCGCTGACAGGTGGGTCCCCCTGGAAATAATTAAACTTAATGATTTAGATTAATCTAATAATTAAAATTGAGTCACTGACATGTGGGTCCAGGGGCATTTTCTGATTTAATTAAATGTTTTATAAATAACAGAGGCTGACATGTGGGTCCCACATGTCAGCACTGTTCTGGATAATGTTTTGGATAATGTTGAATAAATAATAAAAGAAATTCAGAAAATCATTTAAATGATTTAAAACTTTGAAATTCAATAACTTTTAAACCGTAACTCGGATTCAAAAACTTTATACATGAAAATTGATCAGAAAAATATAACAAATACGAATACGCTATCCGTATGACTACCACACCCCTCTAACACAACGAACATCGAACATTCCCCCTCTGGACCGCCTGTCCGATAAATTGTCCGGTACTGATAGAGTGCCCGGATGAATTTATTCCGAACACGGATGTTGTCCGGAATGGTTCAACTAATCCGGATACACCCCCCTTATGTATGTCCGGTAACCACGACACCTCCGGCTTGATCCTTCCCCCTCCGGACACCCTGTCCGGTAATCACCCGGAGCCGGTAGTTCATACCCAAATGAATTCCCGCTCCGAGCAACGTGCATTGCACTGCGTTAGAATACAGTTAACATTTCATCTATCATGTCATGCATCTGTTTGTATTTGCTTTCTGTGTATTTACTGTTTCTTCCCCCCCTTAATCTCCGGTAGACCCCGCTGCTGCCGTCGACTACACCGCTGCTGAGTACGACTACGTCGTCGACGACCCTACTACTACCGTCGAGCTTGCAGGCAAGCAGAGCCATTCTCTTCCCCAGATATCGCCTATCTTTCCGTACATTTCTTGCACTAGGCATTGTTACTGCTGCTGCTACGATTACAATCCTATTCAACTGCATAGCCTGATTTTGTCGCCCCTTGATGTGCCTTCCTTTATCCTATGCTGCCTATTAATATTGTTATGCATTATTCAGCAGTGAGCCCTGCGCATTGTTAGCTAGGATTAGATAAAGGGCCGGGATCACTCAGGGGAGTGAACACGGATACAAATATTATAACTGCACAGGTACGGTACAATGCAGACACCGTCAAAGGCCCCTATCTGGGTTATGCCTAGTCACCTCAAGTGTGAGCTATCAAGGAGTAATCCTTGTACTCCACTCGAGGCTGACTTTGTCTTACCGCCATAGGGTCCTGTAAACGGTTGTCCTTCAGGTAAGAAGTCGGGCGACCCAACGGTTCCCGCGAGAGGTATTGCGACGGGACGACAGGGAGGGTACGACCAGTGTACCGGTGTGCTTGGCCCCTGGTCGTTGGCCGCGAGAGTTACCAAATCACGAAAGTCGAGCTCCTCCAGGAGCACACGCGAGACAAGGTAAGGAGACGGTTCACCTTGTTGGTAACCGTAGTGACTTGGTGGGACGACAGGGCAGGCACCGATGTACCGGTGGTCCTGGCTGCTGTCGTTGTCCGCGGGTCGGTTAAGTCGAGGCAACGATAACTGTTGTCACGCAGGTTAATTAAAATGCTAAATGGTTCAGTGAATGTCTTGAGTTGGCTATATGCCATGTACGCACTACCTACCCGTGGGAACTACGAGTTATGGGTTCCTCCGCTTCTTAGTGTCGTCCGAGGACTCTTCAGACGTCAGCAGTACCGCGGCCTGCGCCGGGAGGTGGTGTTGTCTTATTTGCTCGAGCAGTGTGTCTTTTTTTGATTTGCTTCAACTTCACCGGCCAGCCACGCACCGTGCAGGAGTACGCTCGGGTTGGGGTCCAAGGCTCGGCGTACTTAGGATTTAGACCGGCGGATGACCTCTCTGTTGAGTTTGAAAGATGGGCTATGAAGTGTCGGATAGCCTCGGTGGAGTGTTCCCTAACAAGGTTCCCGCCACCCTGGAGATCCGTGCGTGTAGCGTAACACAAGTGCACCCCTGCAAGGAAGATTAATCTATTCGAATAGCCGTGTCCACGGTAACAGGACGCTTTATGCTGAAGCTGGATCTTACCACTAGAAACTATTATTATTAAACTGTATGGTTCCGGGTTCTCTTCCTCGCGGGGATGTCGAGGAGGTGAACTCGGAGGCATTGTTAATTATTACAACTTATTATTATTCAATGTTGCAGCAACTTCTGCTTCATTGTTACCTTATTGCTTTATATAAACTGTTGGCTGATTCTTACCTCATGCTGCAAGACCTCGTCGGAAGATGCTAGTCTTCGATAGGCCTAGCTTCTTACCCTTGCTCTGAATTTCTGTCTTTCAGTCCACTATATACAGCCTCTTCTTTCCGTTGATACAATGCATAATGCTTAGTAGCGGACGTAAGACTCGCGGGTATACTAGATACTCACCTGCTTTATTTCCTTTACTGTTTTTCCTGATCGGTCGCTGCAGCCGACGTTGGAGCTCAGGAGCAGGAGTACCCCGGAGGCGCCTACTACGACGTCGAGTTCCCCGTCGACCAGGAGTAGTTCTGTGGATCCCAGGCAGGAGGCCTCGCCTTTTCGTTCCGTATCTCTGATGTGATTTGTGCTAGCCTTCTTAAGGCCAAACTTGACTAACTATGTCTGTACTCAGATATTATGACTTGTATGACTTATGTATTCGGGTCCGTGTGACCCCCTCTATTGTAATATATTTGTTTATCCGTTGGTGTTTAGTGTTGTGCTGTGATATTATCACCGTGGCACCCTAATCTCAGTCGTGTACCCTGTGTGTATGATTACTGTACACGGTCTGATTTTGGGGGCGTCACAAGTTCGTCCAAATTTGTCTCGTTTTTAACC
Source organism: Bromus sterilis (assembly GCA_950022295.1). Classification (NCBI taxonomy): domain Eukaryota; kingdom Viridiplantae; phylum Streptophyta; class Magnoliopsida; order Poales; family Poaceae; genus Bromus; species Bromus sterilis. The sequence goes on along the minus strand of OX465600.1, from coordinate 14,662,688 downwards.
AAAGTTCACCGAACATGAGGAGCTGCTATGGGGCCGCGGCTGGATTGCCGGTCGGCCTCAAGCCTGTTTCGCCGCCGAGGCGCCCCCAAATGGCGCGAAAATAGCGCCGAAAAATGACTTAGGGACGCGACCGGCTGGAGATGCTATTAGTTTTACTGTTGTCGGGTATGCCCATGGTCACACATGAGAGCAACTCTAACATATGTTCGATGTCTGCGTACTGCAAATAGATATGTACTTTCCGTAAAATATATCCTTTATGTTTTATGATTACAATGCAATTGAGTTCCTATAATCATCCTCTCAGAGGAAGTTCACGGAGTCGAGAGAGCTGGTCGTGCCCTCGCTGGGTTGCCCCTGGCCATGGCCATGGCCGCCACAGGCGCGCTCGCCCTCGTTGGCTGCTGCCCCTGGCTGCCACAGGCGTGCCCATGGGCGGGCGTCGTCATCGTGGCTTCACCCGGCTCGTTCGACCGCCGTCGCCTCGTTTCGGCAGTGGCGTGACAGAAGCTTCACGGAGTCAACCATTTTTGCACTTTCCGTAAAATATAAAGAAAACTACAAATGAGTCTAGTAAAACTGTAAAATATACGGACTTGTGGGGTAAGTTTTGGCGTTTCTCGCAAAAAGAAATTGCAGGTCGAAAAAATGTAGCACATATGTTTTAGCACTTTTAGCACGTCGGTATGTCATATTGACGATTATTTTGCAATATGGTTGGATACATCACATACGCTAGAGTTGCTCTGATACAAACGTTTCTGGGAAAAATTAGCCAGAATTTGCCCAACCTTCCACACACACACACAAAAAGGTTTAAACTTGAATGTTTCAGCGGCGCGCAACTCAACTGCCTTGCATGTTGTGTTGGTCACAGATGTAGACGATCCTGGCCTGATAGCTAGCCTGGTTAGGGTTAGGTAAAGTGGCCGGGTTTCGGTGCAGCATGTCCGTGAATCTTGTTGTCTCTCGGGGACGCGCGCATTGGGTACCGCCCGGACTGGGGAGGCGGCCTACTACCATGCCATGCCCATCGCCATGGGCGCTGGACACAAGCAACGGCATGTGAGGATGCTTTGGATGGTAGCCGGCCACTGAATCTGCGCGCAAGCAAGCGGACTAGCAGAGGTGAGGTGAGCAAAGTTCCATCGCTGCTCGCTAGCCGGCCACTGCGCCGTACTGTATACATGGAACATGGTGCGTGCAGTGAGTGAGGGTGAGGCACGGCACACCAGGCCATGCCTCCTTGGCCTTTTCTTCTTCTCCGAAGCTCCTCCTAGGTCGGCACAGTGATTATTAACCATAGCCGGCCGTTTGTGCTCTCAAGTGTGTTTTGTTGCTCGATGATAAAGCTTCACTTACTCTGTTACCACTAGCAAGTACTCCTAGCTCGGCGTCTAATCACTACTGTAAATAAACTCACAAGTGCTCGATCAGGCTAGAAAAAAGGTGTTTGGGTTCATCGATAAGCGGAAAAGGAGAAAAGATACTGCGTCCCATCATCCGCGCCGAGATTGTGAACCCGTCCCCCTCGGTTCCCGCCGTGGCCGGTCATGTTGTTGCCGTTCACATCCAAGCCATAGCCATGCCGCTCGCTCGCTCTGCCTTTTCCCCGTCATTTCCTCCTCCGCGCACCAACGAACCCACCACCCACACATCCAAACGGTCCTATATATCCTCGGCAGTGTCCCCGGACATCCCTCCTCGCTCCCGCGCCCCCACGCATCTCTCTCTCTCTCTCTCTAGGCGCGCAGCTGGTACGAATCGTGCGTGCCGGCGTCAGTCACGCACGCACGGTGTGTCTTTCGCCCGCCCACACAGTCCAGAGCCCACCGAGCTGGACTGAGCAGGGCTCGGCAATGGCGGGAGGGGCATTCTTATTGCGCGCCGGCCTGTTGGCGGTGGTGGCGCTCGCGTTCATGGTGGACGCGGCGAGCGCGCAGCTGCGGCAGAACTACTACGCGAGCAGCTGCCCCAGCGCCGAGTCCACGGTGCGGTCCGTCATCTCGCAGCACGTGCAGCAGAGCTTCGCCGTCGCGCCCGGCACGCTCCGCCTCTTCTTCCACGACTGCTTCGTCCGGGTACGTGAGCTGAGCTCCCATCCATCCTGCTCCTGCCCGCGAGCTCGGGCTGGCATTGCCGCTTTGCTTTGCGGTGACCGTGCTGTTGGTTGCGGTGCAGGGGTGCGACGCTTCGGTGATGCTGATGGCGGCTAACGGGGACGACGAGAGCCACAGCGGCGCGGACGCCACGCTGTCGCCCGACGCCGTGGAGGCCATCAACAAGGCCAAGGCCGCCGTCGAGGCCCTCCCAGGCTGCGCCGGCAAGGTCTCCTGCGCCGACATCCTCGCCATGGCCGCACGCGACGTCGTCTCCCTGGTACGTACGTACTCTCAAGTTCAGCCAACGTACAATGTAGAGTAGTTTCTACAGCGGGCCATGCCCCGCTATCCCGTGAGGGCGTGACACCGTAGGATGCCAGGGCTGGGCGCGTGCGCCCCTGTCCTGTCAGCCGCGCGCGCCAGGCTCGCACGGACCACCGACCCCAGTCCTGGTTGGCTCGGCTTCATATCCATCTCTGATCTCTTCTCCCGTCCTCCGTGACCCCATCGGGCCTTGCCTGGTGTGCGCAACCCTTTTGCCCCCACCACGCCGGGCGGGGCCGGGGACTGGGAGGCACTGTTCGACCAGCTCGCCCGTCAGTGACTTTTGAGCTAGTCACCGCGCCACCCTGCTCTGATGCGCCTAGGCTAGCCATGGTCCAACCACGCTGCCAGCCGCCCGGTGATGCCCATGGGCTTCGCACAGTCTCAGTGTGGCTCGATCGTTTACGGTCCCTCCCTCCCCATGGTCCAAAAGGCGTTTCCTTACGTAGCACACGTGATGCGTGTCGGGGCGCGGCCGGGGTGTCCGTCTGGGCGCGTCGCGACGCACGAATGCGCCGCCCGGCTCCGGTGCCGGTGTCTGTCCGTTTGGCGGCGCGGTGACCGTGAACTGCGTGGCATTCGGGCGCGCCGGGCTGCCTTGGATACATACGTACCACGAGGGGGAGAGTACCGGAGCATGCTTCACAGCTCTGCTGCTTTTGTGAGATGGCAAACAGCTTTAGGCCTCCTCCGTTGCTATCCGCGACAGTGACGTGACCTGAAATGAGATGAGATGAGATGGAAAACGAGAGTCTGGTAACGTAGGTAGGTATTCGCGCAACCCTAGATCAGATCACTGTAGGCTCCCGTCTCTCTCGTCTGTACGCTGCCCGTGACGCTTTTACAGCAGAGCTTGCTTTGGTCCGAACGGCCGAGCACGAGCAGGGTTTTCCGGTGTCTGTGACGCTGCCTACCTGCGTGCTTCCGTCTGCGAACTCAGCAGCCAGACGGACAAAGTTTCCAATTCCGTAGAGCCGTAGGCCGCTGACATGCATGACGAGGTAGTATCGACAATTTAGCCTGGGGCTCATTTGATTCATAGGATTTTTGTACGTAGTATTTTATCTCATATAATTTTTTTTCTACGTTTACTCATTTGATTTATAGGAATTGTCCCTATAGAAAAAATTTCAAAGAAATTTTTGTACTACTTTCTATAGAAATCCTAACATTCACTTCAACCTCTTTCTACAATTTCTTTAATGGAATCAAACAAACTTTGATGCAAGCAAAATCCTATAGGATTGAAGTGGACATGCCATTGCAATCTTATGCTTTTCCTATTCCTATGATTTTCCTATTCTATGAACCAAACACGCAGTAAGGCTGTAACCAAGAGAAAACGAGCATTCGACCTCTTTTTGAGAGTGTTAGCATGCGACTGCAATTCAAATCGTTGCTGACATGTTTTGTTGCTGACTGTAATAATAATAGACTGGCGGGCCGAGCTACGGCGTGGAGCTGGGGCGGCTGGACGGAAAATCGTTCAGCAAGTCCATCGTGAAGCACGTCCTCCCCGGCCCCGGCTTCGACCTCAACCAGCTCAACGCCCTCTTCGCCACCAACGGCCTCTCGCAGTTCGACATGATCGCCCTCTCCGGTACGCCCTTCTCCCTTCCTTTGCAATGCAAAAACTACTCCACCATTTGCTGAGAGAGTGACAGTGACATGGCGGCGAGTTAACCATGCATACAGATCGCTCGACGATTGCTCATTTGCTCGTTAGAGCTGCGTTGCACCTTATTATATTTGTCAGTAGGTTGATCGCAGTGCAAGCATCTTTTCTTTGGACTCTGCACTGCACGGTTCACGTGACACACATCCCCCGTTGGGAGCACAGCGCAGGACAGACAAAGTGGCTCACTGTTTTATATACTGCATTTCTCTGCGATTTTCGATGAAAAGAGCCGCTTTTGTTTTGTTTGCTTCGAACTCCCGACTAGCTCAAAAAACGTTACTACATTATGGGACGAAGGGAGTACGTAGGAGTAGTAGAAAAACACAAGCACTCGCAGGGATACATGGAAATCTGACACAGAGCTAAAATAAAACAGAGTTATTAATCTGCTCGAGTGGAAGGAAATAGAGGCCTCTTCCTCTTTTGTACACTAGTAACAGCCCCAGGATCAACTTTCATTGCAAAGATAACAGAAAAGTCATGTGCTGTTTTCTGACGGACTTAGTATCATCAGACATAGGGTGCCCGTTTTTTTGTGCTTGTTAACGATTGATTCCATATTGAGAGTATAATAAGTTATCTCAGTTACAGTACACGAGCACACAAGACACTTTGTCTGAATGTTCTTGGTTCTGTGTGAGATCCTATGCTATGCTTACTTACGTGACTGGAACTCCTTAGATTCGGAACCAACAAGGCTCGCCCCTATGATGACACAGATCGAAACAAAGTAGTGGCGGTAACTTTTGACTAAACTGGTCAATTTTGTCCATGCAAAGTTAAAAAGGGCTGTGCAGGCAGGACCACCGGGGCACACATGTTGCATAAAATCTTCTCTTTTGAACTGACAAAGCAGCTACCACTTGCTGCATTCAGCCTGGAATTTTGCGCTTCAGTATGCTTATATTTAGCAATATTTTCATATTTGGCTTAATTCTCTTTTTAATTGTTGATACAAATAAAAATAATTAATTCAACGCAGAGCAGTTTTTTTTAGCAACTCAGCTGCTGATCCTGAGGCGCTGTTGGGCCTGAAATCGACTTTCGTGGGTACGGTTGGCCCAGTAAAAAGACCAGGCCCAACTTAGATCACTGAAGTTCCTGAAAAAAAAATCTTAGATCACTGAACCAAAAGCAGAATTGGTTTGGAATCCCCTCAAACGAAAAAAGAACTTGTTTGGAATACTCATATCTAATTTCTCAAAAAAAAAACTCACATCTACATCCACCCCAACTGTTTTTTTCTCTGCATAATGGTCAAAGTAAATTCGATCAGTAGTGCCCTAGTTTGAATCTATTAGTAATAAGTGCTACCTTCGATCCATAATAAGTGTCGCTCATCTAGTACAAAGTTCGTACTAACTTAGTACAAAATCTGCGACGAATTTGTTGTTTGTGGTGGCAGGTGCGCACACGATCGGGGTGACGCACTGCGACAAGTTCGTGCGGCGGATCTACACGTTCAAGCAGCGGCTGAAATACAACCCGCCGATGAACCTGGACTTCCTGCGGTCGCTGCGCAAGGTGTGCCCCATGAACTACGCGCCCACGGCGTTCGCCATGCTGGACGTGACCACCCCCAAGACCTTCGACAACGCCTACTTCGACAACCTCCGGTACCAGAAGGGCCTGCTCGCCTCCGACCAGGTGCTCTTCACCGACCGCCGCTCTCGCCCCACCGTCAACCTCTTCGCCGCCAACTCCTCCGCCTTCTTCGACGCCTTCGTCGTCGCCATGGCCAAGCTCGGCAGGATCGGCGTCAAGACCGGCGCCGACGGCGAGGTGCGCCGGGTTTGCACCGCCGTCAACTAAGATAGCCTTCTGTTCTGTGTGTTGTGTTTTAGCTGGGTCGGTAGGTGTGACTACTAGATGTGATGCAGCGCAGATGCAGGGTGTTTTTGCTTGTGTGCGTGCGTGCGTGCGTGGGTGCTCAATGCTCATACAGTACGTTTTGTGGTGGGATTGTGTTAACCATTCTTTGATGGGGGGTGTGAGAAGGAATGGGTCTTTAACGGAAATTGGGAGGATCATTGTCAGATGTTTATTGCGCTGGAACAAATGCACATCCTCTGCTTGGTTGAGGAAGTAGTATTCGATTGGTTGCCCATCCAAGTTCAGTGCTCGTTTGGAGCATGGTTGATGTCGATCATTTTTTCTCCACAGCAGCAGAAAATTCATAGCACTCACATAGCTACCTTTGTATCCTTTCCAACTTGTCTGAACATTGAACAACTAGGAGATGCGTTTGCCAAGCTACAAAGCAGATGCAAGGTGCCCAAGAAATCTGTTCATGCAAGGCATCAAAGAATATCGTGGGATCGAACAAGAAGAAGCGAATGAAGTATGTACTATATGGTGGCTCAAATGTTCAATATTCCCATGAATCCTCAAGTTCAGTTCCAATAACCAACCACTCAGTTTGCCTCTTGGCACTGATTCATGTACAAGTATCTTTATTTATATGCATAGCGACTTCAAATTGGCAAGCATCTTTATTTATATGCAACTGGATGCTATCACAAATAACAACATGTAGAATTGTAGATACACATCTCAAGGATTCGTCCATACATTGTACAGGAGTACATCAGATAGCAGGGGTTTATTCTTTCTTCTTGACAACAAGAACCGGGCACTTTGCGTGGTGGCTGCAGTAGTTGCTCACGCTGCCAAGGAAAAACCTGCAGTAAGAGCATTAACAACAGCGTCAGTTGGAGATGAAGAAACGTCGATCGATCAACACTGTAACATCCTGTCGAATGTGTTAAGATGCTGCTTGCATGACTGATGACTACTTGATTTTTCGCTAAGCAGTACTTGCACAGCATAAACAATTTATCATGTCCTTGGTTAGTTGGTGAAGTACAAGATCGTTTTAGTTCTGCTTGTTCCGAACAATCTACCCTCGAGTTGCTGCCTATGACCATTTAGTTGTACAAGCTACACAAAGTACAGGAAGAACACCATAGCATCTACAGTAATTCAGGTGATATACATGGTAATCTCTTAATAAGGTGATGAAACACAACACACAGAAAGCAATAAATCAGGTGATAACAAAGTGTTAGGCTTACAGAAATGCAATTCTGCTTTGAGCTGAGTTGTACACATAAGATTCAACAACACATGTCCTACAACAAAAAAACATTGATGTTCCTGTGCTAGTCGTTTTTTCCTTCAGGAAACTTATGCAAGCCATTTGAATGACGTATCTCTTAGTTTCATGAGCATGCTTATCTTCACAATCACATTTCTTTTGTTGAATAAACCTGGCAAATTATTTTTCTGGTTTACCCATTACGATTTCATCTTTTCCTACCTCACTATTGTTTTAAATTCTCACATGTAACTTTTCTGAATATTCACTGTCACTCATCATCAGAAATCACCAATCAGCAATTCAGCATACATCCCAATTATTTACATATGGCTGAGAGCAGGGGTTTTCAGTTTTTACCTCGTTTCCGAAAAAATAAAAAACTATACACATATAAATAAAAGGTTTTGACAATAATTACTTATCCTTTGCCAATTCATCTGTCAGTCCCATTTGAACCAGATAAGAAGAACATCACCATCATTAGCATTGGCAAGAAATGTATTTCATTCCAGATGACATTGACTAATTGATTTGGTACACAATACTAGGGTGCAACACATTTTCTGAACTCTACCATGCCAACGAGAGCAGAAAAAGATGACGATTGGTACCTTTGTATAGGTCCACGGCTGTGGCTTCCCAGGATGAGCAGATCAACATTCAACTTCTCCGCAGCTTCGCATATGGTCTCCTTGGGATCACCCACCTCGATGACGGTCTCTGCATCAACCTACACACAAAATAAATAAATAAATCAGTGGGACATAGCCGGCGAACTAATCCGGGAAACCAAGATCCAGCAGTTCTACCCCCAAATTACTGATTTTCAGAGCCATTGTCGCGCCCTTTGACCGGATCGAGGGAGAAATTAGGCAGGCGAGCGAGCGAATCACATACCCCGTGTTCGGCGCAGATGGCCTTTGCCTTGTCGACGAGCGCCTGCGCGAGCTGCCGCTGGTGGTCGGTCACCGACCTGATGAGCTCCGGCGACGCCACCGACGGGCCAACTGCTCCATCAGTAGAATCCAGCAACACGAGTTAGCTAGCAGAGTAATAACTGGATTGGTGGAAGAGAAGCGGATGGGGGCTTACGAGGAGAGCCGGCGGGGAGGTAGCTGAGGGGGGAGAAGGGCTGGACGGTGAAGAGGACGATGCGGCGGGGCGCGAGGTTGCGCAGGGCCCACTCGAGCGCGTAGTGGCTGCACTCGCTCTCGTCGATGGCCACCATCATCTTCTGCTCCGTCGGCGGCGGCGGCGGCGGCGCCTGCGCGGCCATGACCGGCTGCTGGCGGCGAGATGGGAATGGGATGGATGGGTCGAGACGACTTTCGAACTGTCTGCAAGGAACGAGCTTCGGCTGGTTGCTTCTCCTTGTGCTACTCTTGTCTGTCTGTCTGAAGTAGTAGCAGTAGAAGGGTCCACGCCGTCGCCGCGTCGCGCGTCGGCTGAAGGCGACCTCTACCGTTGTATTGCTTCAGCCCACGGAGATAGCACAAGGTTTTGTATTTATTTTTTTAACACCAGGAGAGTCCCCAAGGACCCATGATATTCGTTAGATAAGCATGAGCCTGCATCTTTATTAAAGGCCCCCATCATAATTAGAATAATTACAACATAATCCTTACATTATGCAAAGAGGACCCCATACCCTGAAAGTAGACTGCTATTCGGTCCATGTAACATGCTTGTGTCCCAGCCCAAACCCAATGTCGGCACGGACGAAACAACTTAGGACCGAAGCTTGGCCAAAACACCATCACCAGAGACTTGTCAGGAAGGAGCCATATACATGAGGTCAAGGTTGAACCGATTTTCTTTTGGCTTCGAGGTAGGGAGGAATGAAAGGAGACATTATCGATGGACGTCGGAGCTTCGCATGGTCGCCATTCCACATGATATCGCATGCCAACCTTCAACCTTCAAAAACAAAAAACTGCTAGCAGGCATTGTAGCTCCAGCATGTGAGACGTTGATATTGAGCTCCAAGGTTGAATTTGTAAGTTCAAGTATGTGATCAGAGGGGGAGGGGGTGAATGATCACTTCAAATTTTTGCATGAAACTATGAAGTGAAGCATAACTTAACAGCAGAAGAGTTTCAACAGACAGGTAAACATTGAAGCAAAACATTATTGAAGCATAACATATCGAATCACAAGCATTGAATCAATTGCATTGAAGCATATCACTGAAGCAATTGATAAACTGAATGTGAGTGCGTAAAGTAAAACGAACTCTTGACTCGGCGATGTTTGTTCGACCAGTTCACACTCTGCAAAGTGCTACGTCTGGTTGGAGGGACTTGTGATTGAACACAGGAGCTAACCTCTCTCCGTCCGTATCTCCACTGCACCAATCTCCTTGAGTTTGGTCAGTTCTTCACTCGTGGTTGATTATTGAGGAAATCACCGAAACCTTTGACAAACTGGACTTCGAGGCGACAATAACTCTTCGCTCTCTGAAGAACAACTCTCTAACCGTCTAGGAGAATTGCAATTCTCCAAGATAAAAAGGCTAGCAAACTTCTTCCTAAGTCATAATGAATCAACTCAGATCAATAGGACTTATGCTTCTGTGAATGGGTTTTTGAAATGCTTCGGTGGGGTTGCTCTCTCTCTCTCCTCTGTAGGGAATCAATCTTGGAGCAGCCCCCGGCCAATGAGAGCGGGGGTGGCGTATTTATAGGTGGCAATTCCTAGGTGCGAAATGACTGAAGTGACCCGATGTGACAGCTTGACACCTGTCCCCAACGGTCATATTTCCAATCAAAGCGCAACTTTACTTGCGGTCCAAGTAAAGCTGACTCACGGACTTGGTTCTGCTTCAGGAGCCGAAAGAACAAAGTCTTCGCTGGTGAAGCATTACCTAGCTCACATGAGATTTCTTCAACTCTGGCTTCTCACTGGTTTAGATTCGATCTGAGTCTTTTCATAAAAACCTTCGGAGTACATTTACTAAACCCCTCTTGATAGTACGGTTTTTCCTACGACTCAAAGAAGTAAAAAGAACTACGCAAAAACAACTAAGTCTTGCGCCATCTTGATCAACTTCTTCGATGAGACGAGCTTCAGGGTTCCTTATCCTTTTTAGGGGTCGACATCCGTGATGAGCTTCACTCCAGAGGATGTGCTTCGGTAAAAGTATAAATCTTCGTTGAAGCTTTATCACCAACCTATAACTTCAGGAACCTAACCATCTGTTTCACACTAGAAAACTTGTTAGTTCCTCTACTGTTTTGACCAACAATATCCAAAACTCTTGAGGGCATAACTTTGCTCTTACAGAATTGGACTCATAGCTTATCAAAGGCTTGATCTTTCCACCTCCACCTCTCCCCTTTTCGCCACCATGGTGGCTAGAAGAGAGCGGATATGCGAAAGGATTGAGCTCTAGATCTTGTAGCAACCTCCCCATCACATCTGGCTCCCACCAAGAGCATCGTGATGAGAAGGAACACCACTGCCAAGTATCGACTATAGCTCGCATGCACTGACATTTTTTTCTTCGGCACATTGCTAATCTTTTGTAAGGAAAACACTAATCTAGGCCCACTATGTACACAATCCACCTACGCTTCATTCCCATGCATGCTTCATCTAGCTTCATCGTCGAGGAGGTAGATGAGAAAAGCTTGAACTAACTGGCGACTATCAACAAGGAACAACGATGATAATAGTGGTGGGTTCAAGAGCTCTCTTAGACTACTCACACAGTTTAGATGGACTTAATTCATATTGGTGCAATAAAATGGTTATGTGTTGCAATGGTGCATATTGGCGTGATATCTAAAGGGATTACAACATGAATTCATCAATAACGACCCCAATGTAAGTCATTCACATTGAAGAAAAGGTTTTCATCAACCAATTAGGTAAAGCACCTCAACAAGACGTGGCTTAATGAAAATGCTTAATAAAAAATTACAACCCCATTTTGAGCTTAATGATGAGTATGACCCATGATCAAATGTTCTCATTTGACTCCTAAGTTAATATACTCAAATATAGGTGACCTAGTTATCGTACTTATGTCCAGTTCATTGCATATCTATTTAAATTGATTGCAGATCTTCTATTGCTCTGGTCATAATGCAAAGTGAAATGATAAATTGACAAAACTGTCATTCCGATATGCGATTCGATATCACTGATTAGTACCTGTCGGTGCCACTAAGATCACGTTATCTACAAGATCCATTCACTTCGGTCTCACCGAAAGTAAATGACCCGGTATCACCGAAAGGGTTAGTTAGTTGAATCCCAAGCATGTCGAACAGACTGGTTTCATTTTGCTCGGTCTAATTGAAGCTATTACATAGTATATGGTATTGCTTTGGGACAACCGACTGAAATCGACTCGTTGACACTGAAATGCATATGAATTGGAAATCTTTGCCAAGTACTTTTTTAATCTTCAATTGGTATCTTGGTATATTTGTTATCATGGTATTTCAATTGCTATCTTGGTCAACTCCACTCAATGACCCTTCTTAGTATCCTTCTTACTAAAGTTTTGCTTAGTGAGCATATAAAGGAACCTTTCCATTTAAATAATAGACAAAACGGATTAAAACCGTATTCATAAAATATATTAAAAAATTGTATTCGAAAAATGATGATCTTATATTTCAAACTTATTCAACATGTATCAATAAATGTTTTGAGATGCATAATTTTTTTACATGTTTTTATAATAAAAATCAATAAAAGCGCAAAATCAAAACCTAAAAGTAAAGCTATTTAAAACCAACCCAAACCCCCATAGAATTAAAATCTGGTTTTAGAAACTTCTACAAACCGCTCCCCAGAAACCCCGTTGGAACACACGGGCATGATTGATAGTATTATTCTTATACAAATTTAATGTATATTTATGAAATATGATGAAGAATTGTGTTCGAAAACTGATGATCATATATTTCAAAATTATTCAACATGTATCAATAAATTTGAAGATATATAAAAATATACATGTTTTTGAAAAGAGTAATAAAAACCAAAACCAATAAAAACACAGAAATCAAATCTCAAAAGAAAACAATTGAAAAAAATCCAAAAATCCATATAAACAAATATCTGGTTTTACAAACTTCAAAACAATTTCTCAGGAACACCGTTGCAACGACGTGCATGTTTGATATAAAATATATTTAAAACTTGTGTTCGAAAAATGATGAGCTTAAATGTTTCAGATGTAACAGAAATGTCCATATTTGTAAACAAGTAAAAATCCCAAAACCAATAAAAACACAAAAATCAAAACCCAAAAGGAAAACTATTGAAAACCAATCCAGAAACAGAAAGTAAAAAAAAAACTAATTTTACAACTTCTAAAAGCCGCTCCCTAGGAACCCTAATGCAACGCACGAGCATGTTTGATATTTTATTCTTATAAAAAAGCAATGTGTACTTATCAAATATAATAAAATTTCCGTTCAAAAAATGATGATCATATAATTCAAACTCATTGATCATGTATAAAGAAAAAAAAATGAAATGGATAAAAATAGAACATGATTTTTGAAAAAACAAGAAAACTTCAAAACCAATAAAAACACATAAATCAAGATAAAAAAGTATTGAAAACCAACCCAGATATCGACATAAATAAATATCAGGTTTTACAAGCTTCAAAAAATCGATCCCCAAGCACCCAGTTGGAACGCACGGGCATATTTGATAGTATTATTCTTTTGAAGTATCATAGTTTATTTTAAAATATATTAAAAACTTGTGTTTGTAGAACGATGATCATATGTATCAAACTTATTCAACATACACCAATAATTGTTTTAAGATGTATATAAAATTTACATGTTTATTAAAAAAGGTAAAAAGCCCGCCCCCAATAAAGACACACAAATCAATATATATATATATATATATATATATATATATATATATATATATATATAATTTACCTATATAGGACGCCCGTTTGAGGCACCTAGGTGCCTGGGTACCTTGCCTACATGTCGTTAGATTTTACTAAGGTGTGCGCGCATTTAAACCGCTAGGACTATTTATTTGGCATCAATTATTGTTGATTATTGCTTGAAATTAATGCCCAACGTGTGCTTTTATTTGGCAAGAATTATTGCTTGACAACATTAAAAAAAGCAATTAATGTTCTATGGTACGTGTACATCTTTCCATAAAATAGCAAGTCATTTTTTTCATACTATTTGATTAGCGCGTTTTATTTTTTGATACGTAATGACACTCATTTTTTATACGTGAGGGCGCGCATATAACTTACTATTTGGCTATGCCAAATTTTAGGTGTGTGATTTTCTTCTAAGGTACCTAGGTATATCACTATATAAATTTCTTATAACGTACCTAGGTATATCATTATATACATGAGTATAACTTTCTAATTGGGTATGCAAATTTTAGGTATGTGCATATCTAGATATATTATTATTGTATACCTTGATGCAAAAAAATACTCATGTATATGTGGTATATTGTTTAATTAAAATGGTTAGATAGTTAGGTATATCATTGTGGGTATAAAGGCATGGCAGATATACTCAAAAGTTCATTCGTCCATTAATTAAAAATAGAAACATTAATAATGACCGACGTATGTCTTCGTTCAAAATGTTAGTTTTATGTACATCTCAAAAGCATATGTCTATGTTTATAATGAGTATGCGTGTATGATAATACTTTTGGTATATGTACGTACCAAAAATAATGTACACGTATCAATATGCATCGTACATTTCTAAAAATAATTGTTTTAAAGAATAAATATTACTCCCTCCGATCCATATTAATTGACGCACACTTAGTATAACTCTAGCACAAAGTTATACTAAGTGTGCGTCAATTAATTTGTATCGGAGGGAGTAGTATATTATTTTTCAGAAATCAATCAATGACCATTAATGGTTGTAGTGAATGCAAATAAAGCTTGGAAAGTCATTACATAATGGATTGTACATCATGCACGAATAATTATGACTTGCTATAACGGGGCTAGGTGCCCAGGCACCTAGGTGCCCTAGATAATTTACCTATATAGGACATATATATATATATACATATATATATATATACATATATATATATATATATATATATAAACTTGTATCCGAAAAACATGGAAAGAAAAACCCAAAAGAATTTTTTTTAAAACAAACACAAAAACCCATAGAAACAAAATTTTGTTTTACAAACTTCTAAAAACAGCTCCCCAGGAACCCCGTTGCAACGCGCAGACATGTCTGGTAGTATTATTCTTATGACAATTCAATGTGCATTTATAAAATATAATAAACACTTGTGTCCAAAAATGATGAACTTATTTTAAAAAAATAAGATATATAAAAATATACATGTTTTTTTACAAAGTAGAAAACTCCAAAAGAAATCAAACCCAAAGTAAGACAAATTGAAAAGCAACCCAGAAACCCACAGAAATAAAAATATGGTTTTTATAAACTTCCAAAAACCACACGGCAATAACCCCATTGCAACGCACATGCATGTTTAATAGTACTATTATTGTAATTGAAATTAAATGTGTATTTCTAAAATATATAAAAAATTTGTGCTCGAAAAGTGATCATCATATATTTTAAAATTATTCAACATGTATCTACAATTTTTTCCAGATATATCAAAAAAGTAAAATATTTATTGAAAGAAATAAAACCATAAAAGAAAACTGTTGAAAACCAACACAGAAGTCCACAGAAACAAATATCTGGCTTTACAAACTTCTAAACGCGCTCGCCCGGAACCCTATTGCAACACATGTGCATGTTTGATATTATTATTCTTATAAAAATTCAATATGTATTTCTAAAATATAAGAAAAACTTTTGTCAGAAAAATACTGATCATATATTAAAACCTTACTCAACTTGTATCAATAAAAATTCAAATATTTAAAAAATGCAGATCATTTTAGAAAATGTAAAAACTCCATAACCAACACAAGAATGAAAACTCAAAAGTAAAACAATTGAAAACCAACCCAGAAATCAACACAAATAAATTTTTGGTTTACAAACTTATAAATACCACTCCCTAGGAACCCTGTTGCAATGCATATGCATGTTTGATAATATTATTATTCTTAAAGTTTGATGTGTATTTCTAAAATATACTAAAAATACACATCTAAAAAATGATGATCTTATATTTCAAACTCATTCAACATGTATCAATAAATGTTTTCTGGTGTATAAATATGTACACTTTTTTAATGAAAAACTCCAAAACCACTAAAAACATAGTAATCAAAATCCAAAAGCAAAACTATTTAAAACCAACCCAGAAACCCGAAGAAATAAAAAGCTGGTTTTACGAATTCTATGAACCACTCTCAAAGAACACTATTGCAAAGCACGGGGATGTTCGGTCTTATTATTCTTATACGAATTAAATGTGTATTTATCAAATATATGAAAAAAACTTGTGTCCTGAAAATGATGATCATATCTTTCAAACGTATTCAACATATAAAAATATTTTTTAGATGTATAAAAAATGTAAATATTATTTAAAGATAAAACAATCTAAAAAACCAATAAAAACACAGACATCAAAATCCAAAAGAAAAATTATTGAAAACCCTCCTAGAAACTTACAGAAATAAAAATCTGGTCTTACAAAATTCTAAATACTGCTCCCCAAGGCATGGTTGGTACTCCCGCCGTTCCTAATTAGAACAGAGGGAGTAATATTACTCTTTTATATTTCAATGTGTATTTATATGTGTGAAAAAAACCCATCTAATTTGGAACAGAGGGAGTAATGTTATTCTTATATATTTCAATGTGTATTTATAAAATATAATTAAAAATTGTATCCTGAAATTGATGATCATATATTTCAAAATTGTTCAATATGTATAAAAAATCAGATGTATAAAAATGTATATGCTATTGAGTACCAACCCCCCAAAAAACTATTGAATACCAACCCAGTAATTCACAGATATGAATATCTGATTTTATAAACTTCCAGAAACCGCTCCTTAGGAACCACGTTGCAACGCACATGCATGTTTGTGAAATCATTAATTATGTACTATTGCTTCCAACAAACACCCTCACCTTTTCTGTGCTTGACAAGTGGTGCATTCTAGGCGTGCCACTTGTCACAATCTAGAGGTTACCTTTTTCTCCTTCTTAGAGGCACGCGACGAGCCTCTCACGGAAGCAAACTCGTGCCAACACGAGATGGACAATCGTGCCTCTCGCGAAAGCAGACTCGTGCCTTAAAGAGATCGACGATTGTGCCTCTTTTTTATCTATTTTTCAAAAATTAATTTTAATAATCAAATGTAAGAAAATCCGCATGAAAACCAAAAGGCCGAAAAACCGTCTAAACATGAAATTCCGAGGGAAGCGCTCAATACGTGATAGGTGACACGCTCTCAGCATACCAAAAGTGATCCTTGCAGGGTTTTCGAAGGAGCACTCCTTAATTAGTTGCTCTCGCATCTTTGATAGTATTATCTATATCTCGTATAAAATAAAATCTCACTAAGATGTATTTATGGTATCTCTCTCAACGTGCGAGCTATCCACATCAACCACTATTATAGTCAATCATTTGTCCATGTCATCCACTAGCGAAACCTCACTAAGATGCATTTATATTATCTATCTTAACATGCAAGCTATCCACATCACCCACTTTTGTAGTCAATCATTTGTCCTTGCCATTCACTTTCACTTACATGCATCTTATACCCTTTCCATTTACATTGTAGAGTTCTTATAAAGGTTTTCGTTGCGATGCACGGGGTATTCTGTAGTTATTATAAAAATTCAATGTGTATCTGTAAATTATATTAAAAACTTGTGCCCGAAAAATGATGATCATATATTTCTAACTTATTCAACATGTATCGATAATTATCTTCAGAAGTATAAAACTGTAAATATTTTTTTAAAGTAGAACACCCCAAAACCAATAGAAACACAAAAATCAAAACCCAAATAAAAAAACTGGTTTTATAGTCTTCTAAAACCACTCACCAGGAACCTCCGTTGCAATGCACCGATATGTTTGGTAGTATTATTCTTATGAAAATTCAATGCATATTTATAAAATATATTTAAAAACTTGTGTTCGAAAAAAGATGATCGCATATTTCAAACTTATTCAATCTGTATCAATAAAAAAATCTGATGTATAAAGCATGCACATGCTTTTTTAAAGTAAAAAACTCAAATACCAATAAGAACATAGAAATAAAAACCCAAAAGAAAAAGTATTGAAAACCAACAAAGAAATCAACTGCACAAAAATTTGGTTTTACAAACTTCTAAAAACCGCTCCCTAAAACCCCGCTGCAACGCATGCGCATGTTTGGTAGTACTATTATTATAAAAAATCGATGTATATTTATGAAATATATTAGAAAACTTGTGTCCAAAATATGATGATCATATATTTCAAACTTATTCAACGTGTATCAATAATTTTTTATAGATGTATAAAAATGTACATGAGTTTAAAAAAAGAAAAAGAAAGTAACAAAAAGAAAACAAATAAAACCCAAAAGATAAATTATAGCCATTCTCATCTTTCCTCCTCATCCACCTAAAGGATGATGGCCTTGCTCTTAGCCCTCAAAGCAGAGGAGGAGAAATTTTAGGTTGGCAATGCAACTATCCTCACAATGAACCTGGACAAGGGTGTCATCAGCATACTGGAGGTGAGAGATGCCCATGGGGAGGAGGTTCACCGTAACCGGAGAGATATGGCCAGCACCCGCGCTCATTCCAAGTTTCTGGACAGGTCATCCACCACAAAGCTAAACAAAATGGGAGAGATAGGATCCCCTTGCCTAAGGCCACAACCATTACGAAAGTACAGTGTCACAATGCCATTGATAGAGACCGTAGTGTGGCCACCTATGATCAGTTGCAAAACTCTGTGAATATACGTGCCCTAAAGACCACGTGCCAGAAACACATCACGTAGAAATGACCACCGAACATAGTCATAGATCTTCTCAAAATCAATCTTAAGGAGTACCACCTTAGATTTTTTCATGTGTAAATCACGGACCAGCTCATGGATGGCTAAGATACTATCAAGGATAAAACGACCCTCAATGAAGTCAGATTGGTTGCCAGAGATAGCCTTGTGGGCCACCGGGACTAGCCTGTTCGCAAAGGCGTCTGCATGGAATTTGGTGATATTGTTGATGAGTGCAATTGGTTGGAATTGGCGAATCGAGTCCGCACCCTTAACCTTAGGGATACGAAATAGGACCGCATAGTTCATCCTGGAGATGTCAACAATGCCCAAGATGAATCCTTGAAACATCTTAACAACCAGGGTGTTGAGCACCACCCAATTTTTGTGAAGAATGGGATGGAAAGGCCATCAGGCCTAGGAGCCGAGTATGACTTGGATGCAACCACTACCACACCAATCTCGCCCTCAGAGATAGTAAGCAGGGGTAATGCATCAGTCCATGGTCCAGAGGTCAGAAGCAATATCAAGGAGGGAGGGGGCCTTACTAACCAACAAATTCGAGTAGAAGGAGGGGAGGTAATTCAGGACACATCACTAACCACCTCGCCGTTGATGACAAGGCGCGCAATGTTACACCTGTTGTGGCGGCCATTGGCAATGAAAAAGTAATACGTAGTCATTGAGGTGCCCTTGAGAATCCAGGTTAGTTGCCCACGTTCCTTCCAGTAAGTTTCCTCCACTTGATGCAAGGAAACAAGGTTTGCCTCTAAGGATTACCTCTCGGTCCACCCAAATGAGTCAAGGTCAGAGGAATCTTCCACCGCATCCAGGTACCAAATTTGCACCAATAAGTACGAGTGCTCGCGGCGTTTTCTCGCGGCCAAATTGGCGCCCACCAGTGCCCTATTTGTTGGCCCGACACCCTGTGGTTTGATATTCTCAAGGCTAACTATTGCCCCATGGCAGTGCCCTATTTGCTGGCCCCTCCCATGGGTCTTAGTTCTGTTGTTCGCTCCTCAAACACTGAGACCTATTTTGATCCTTTGTTAAGTTCTCAATGGGTGATGGGCGCTCTCCATGTTTTTGGAAAGATTATTGGTCTCGCGACCAAATATTGGCAGAAAAGTTCCCTACCCTATTCTCTTTCTGTCTGAACCCTGATATCCCGGTGGATGATCTTGCCGCCCTTGGTTGGGACGTTGGGTTTCATCGTCTGTTGTGTTCCGTGGAGCTGGACGATTGGGATTGGCTCATTGCCTTAGTCCCCAACCTCTCGAACACGTCAGAAACTAACTCCTCGCCACTCTCAGCCTCGGGTAGGTTCTTTGTGAAGTCCTTATACTCCAAGCTTGTTGTGGGATATCCATCCCAAAGACATGCAACAATCTGGAGATTCAGGGCTCCTCTCAAGATCCTTATCTTCCTTTGGCGGGCTCGTAGAGGTCGCCTTGCTGCCTCAGGTCAAATTGGGAAATGTGGTGACATGACTGAGGAATTTTTTCCCTATGCGGCCACAGGAGTAGACCAATCATATTATTTTCTCCTACAGCCTGCCCCTGATGTTCTGGGCTTGCGTCTGTGAGTGGACGGGTGCGGCTTGTTGTCCGACCACCTTTGAGGATATGTAGCCCCTTGCTGATTCATTATCTGAGCCCTCGAAACGCATGTTTTGGTTTAGGTTGGTTGTCCTATGCTGGACCCTTTTGACCGTGTGCAATAAATTTACCATCAAACACACCTTTCCCGCCAGACCTGCTGATGTCCTGTTCAAACTTATTGTTTTCTTGCAGCAGTGGAAGCCGCTCGTTAAACCGGAGGACTTGGAGGCCACGGAGATGTTCATCATGTAGGTGCAGGCAACTATGCACTCCCTACTACCTTGTGCTACCTCTTAACCTGCCTTCCCTTTGATGCTGGTGGTGACCATCCTATCCTCCGCGTTGTTCTTTACTTTTGGTAGTTTGTTGTCTGGTTCTGTTCAGTTTCCCAAACTACTATGCCTGTTGGGCTTGTTGGTTGGGGCATGCGCATCTGTATGTGCTCCGGTCTCAGATGTATCTCCGTACTATGCTTGTTACTCAACCCTGCTTTATTAATTTAAAGTCGGACCCTCTCGGCCTTTGATTTTAAAAATAAAAAATGTTAAAAAACAACCCAAAAATCCACATAAATAAATATATATCTGGTTTTACAAACTTCTAAAAAATCACTCCACAACACCTGTTGCAATGCAAGTGAATGTTTGATAGTATTATTCTTCTAACAATTCAAGTGTATTTATAAAATATATATTAAAACACGTGTTCGTAAAATGATGATCTTATATGTCAAACTTATTCAATATGTATCAATAAATGTTTTCAGGTGTAAAAAAAATGTACATTTTAAACAAAAATCAAAAGATTCCAAATTTAAAACATAAAAAATAAAGCTCAAAAGATAAATATTGAAAACTAACCCAGAAACCCACAAAATAAATATCTGGTTTTACAAATTTCTAAAAACTGTTCCCCAGGAACCCCAGTGCAACACATGTGCATCTTTGGTACTCCCTCCGATCCATAAAAAGTGTCGCCCACTTAGTACAAAGTTAGTACAAACTTTGTAATAAGTGCGACACTTTTTATGGATCGGAGGGAGTAGTATTTTTCTCATTATATTCAAAGTGTATTTATCGAATATATTAAAAAACATGTGTCTGCAAAATGATAATCATATATTTCAAAGTTATTCAACATGTATCAATATTTTTCTCTAGATAATCATATGTTTTTTAAAGTAAAAAATTCAAAACCCAAAAGAAAAAACTATTGAAAAACAACCCAAAAACCCACAGAAATAAAAATCTGGTTTTATAAACTTAAAAAAACTGCCCCCTAGTAACCTAGGTGCAACGCATGGGCATGTTTGTTAATATTATTCTTATAAAAATTCAATGTGTATTTATGAAATATAACATAGAAAACTTCTGTATACAAAATGTAGTTTTTAAAAATAATTAAAAAAACTAAAAAAAACACAAAAATCAAAACTCATAAGAAAAAGTATTGAATACCAACCCAAAAACCCACAAAAATAAATAAAAAATCTGGTTTTACAAACTTCTAAAATCTGCTCCCCAGGAACCCCGTGTTGCAGTGCACGTGCATGTTTGGTAGTATTATTCTCATCAAATTCAATGTGTATTTATCAAATATATTAAAAAAGATGTCAGAACCCCAACTAGGGTAAGTGCTAAGGTTTGTTTGTGCCCTTTGCATCATGCAAAAATTCAAATTAAATTCAAAAATGGGGAAAAGAAAAGCCCTAAGAAATTAATTCAAATGGTCAGATAAAAATCTTTTTTCAAAAATCATTTGAGTATTTGAAAAATTCCTATAAATGATGGTGATCATTTTAAAAGTGGTTTGGGTATTTTCCCATGCCCATGGAATATTCAAAAATTCAAAATGTGCCCTGGAAATTAAATTTGACCCCTATTTAATTTGAAATTCAAATGTTTTGAATTTCAAAAATGCTCAAATTCTTCAAGTGACTTGCTACTGCTCACCTAGTATTTATAAAAGTATTTGGGCATTTTTTATAAAATGCCTTGGTATTTTTACCAGAGCAAAAAAAAGGAAAGAATAAAAGAAAATAAAAGAATAATAGGAACAGAGGAACCCCCCCCCCCCAAGCCTACTTACCTGGCCCAGCCTGGCCAGAAGCCGGCCCAGCCCACCAGGGGCAGGGTCGTCTTCTACCTGAGGCCAGGCAGGCAGCTCGTCGCCGTGGCGAGCATGCCCGACGCCCACGGCCACCTCCTGCTCCCCCTGGCCTTCTAGCGCCTTCCGTGGACGTCCTGGAGGCCCCAGGTCCATCTCCCCCCTGGCTTGGTCGTCTCCCTCCTCTCTCTTGTCTATTTGCGCGCACGCCCGAGAACTCTCCTCGCCGCCGACGTGCACAACTGTGGCCACCGGCCTTCTCCTACCCCGCCATCTTGTCCAACATGCCCGCCGTCGACCACTACGCCGAATCCCTCCATCGATTTGAGCTCGGAGGCCCCGTAGACGACGCCCGCCTCAAGAACTCGCCGCCGGCCGCCATGTTTTCCGACGACGAATTCGCCACCTGCTGAAGCTCCTCGGCGACGCCGACGCCGTCTTCGAGCTCCCCGTGAGCTCCTCTTCCTCCCCAGCCCTTTCAAGCTCCATTTGGCGCACGGCATCGCCGATTCCGTCGGGCTAGTGGCCAGCACGCCGCGGCCGACGCCATAGCCGTCGCCCTGGAGCTCGATCTTGGCCCCCTCCTACTCGGTTGTCTTCGGAAGCCCGCGGGGAGCACACACATACCACCCAAACCCCTCCCCGTGCCCATTTTGGCAACTCCGGCGAAGCTCCGGCCGTATTCCGGCGAGCTCGCCATTAACCGAGCCCTAACCCCTCCTCTCTCTCTCTCTCTCTAGACAGTGGGCCCAAGGCCATTAGCCAGCTAATCCCCTCCCCAGCCCAATGACAAGTGGGGCCAGCCCCCCCCCCCCCAAATCAAATCAAATTTTAGTTAACAGAGGGGTTAACCCCAGTGACACTAACAATGGTGGCCCACTGATTAGCCCCCCTGTGACATCAGCATTGCATCATGCTGATGCAATAAACCAAATTCCAGAATTTAAAAGAATTAAAGAAAACAGAGAAAAATCCAGAAAATGAGTTAACTTTGGAAAATCATAGAAAATTAATATTAAATCCAAATTTAATAAATAATATATTAAAAATTATCATAAAAATGCAAGGATTAATAATATGCACTTTGTTTCTATGTTTAACCATTTTAAAATGGGTGAACAGTAGCAAACATGCATATGGAGTTCTTTTGAATTCAGATTTGGAGTGAATTTGCAAATGATTTTGCATTCCATTTCTTTTAAATGGAATTGTACCCACATTGCAACCATGAACATCACCATTGCAATCTTATTCATGTGATTGTGCATTGTAATTTATTTTGATCCTATGATTGTCATGTTGCTAATAGAAGTGGAACCGGAACCGGAGGCCACCCCCTTCGTTGAAGACCCCGATACTGAACCTCGTCAGCAAGGCAAGCAAACCCCATTGATCATGTCTATAGAATCCTACTTCCCTCTAAGTCTCGCTTATGCATGTTTAGGAGATCACCGAGACACGTTCTTTCGCATAGTTGAACCCATTCCGATGCATGACCTATCATTTTGTCACCGTATTAAGAAAACCACAATCCTAGCAGATTTAGGAGTTGAATGTTGAGCATGTGGCCCCTGCAACTGTTACTGCTTATTGCTGCTTAGTGATACAATGAGGATGTTTTGGTTGTGAGTCGGGATGGAATGAACACAGTGATGTTGATGTTAACGTGTTGGTGAATCCACCCTAAACAAAGGTGAACGATGAGAGGCTGTGTAGGAGTACAGTGGGTTGTCTCGTTGAACACTGCCCTAGGCCCCGAGTTCCTGTTTTGTGATCCAAGACAAAGAGTATGACCACATGTAGGGTTTATGGGAGCCTCGTTTGGCCTCGTTAAGTACCCGATCCGGTCCAGGAGTCACACTAGATTCGGGCTTTCCATTTGATTTATGCATAGATATGTGGGTGGACCTATGAGGCAGTGAAACCATCTGTCAAAGGTGGCGTCTCGGTCCCTTGCATTATCTGAGTCCGTTTCGTGGAACCGGCCGGACTCTCGAGCGGTGACAAATTCAGGTAGTCGATTCCTGGATTAGAGAAGGTGATGTGAGGGTAGTGCCTTGGTTTCATCCACGTCCGACATCCGCTTGAAGGGTGACAAGAACGAGGCGATAAGTGATGACACGTGTGTGAAGATGTACACCCCTGCAGGGTTAATGAACTATTCGAATAGCCGTGTCCGCGGTTATGGACTACTTGGAGACCTCTACTTGATCATAGACAACTTGAATGGATACTTATAAAACTCGCAAGATAAGCGTGAGTGCTATGGCGTGCTTCCTCGTGGGGAAGTCGAGGAAGTATCCATAGTGGTGTATTGGTTGGAGACTTGGTAGTGGACTCGTGTACGCTTCTCACCTCAAGTCTGGTACTCGTAGTACAGGACTAGCCAAGTCAAAGCTGGCACTTCTGCATGTTGAACCCCACCTCCTCTACCTTGAAACTTGAGCATGAGTAGTATAGATCTGATGTAAGTCTTGCTGAGTACGACTTTGTACTCACGTTTGCTTATTCTATGTTCTAGATGAGAACCCGGACCCCGATGGAGTCACCGACCTGAAGCTCGACGTTGACCTTGGTAGTATAGTTCCAGAAAGCAGTCTGGTCCCTCGTGGAAGGGCATGTATGTTTACAAGGCTTCTCTAAGCCATTTGTTAAACTTGTCTGTACTCAGACCTAATTTGCTTCCGTTGTATGATGTAATGATGATCACAGACATGTGATCTTTGTATGCTATATGTGTAAGTCAATAAATAAGTATTTTGTAGAGTTATGTGATGATACCTGCTGTTCATACTAGGCATGTGTGCTGCGTGTATGTTTATAACATGCATGTCTTAGTATGGGTTTTCGAGACCTTAGTTGTGATCTGGCTGGCGGTCTTTTATACACCAAATGGCCCTTAGATGTGCGCAGCTTGGGGCATCGCGATGCGATTGCTCGTGACTCTGTCACGTGCACACTTTGATGTATGATCGAGCCCGCCCTAGACCCCGACTAAGTGATCGGGCTGGAGTAAGTCTATGTAAGAGTTAGGATTCAATCGATAACATGGTTGAGGCGACTTGTCTATGAGTATGAGATTCACCACCCATAAGCATCTAGACTTGTGAGCGGACGATGAGGACCCATCTCAGATGATCATCCGGCCTGGATGGGATGCCCCTCACGTTCGATGCTTACCGAGAACGTTCTGTGCTTGGCCTTGTCTGCTTAGACAAGTGGGTACGGTTCTCGGCTCTCCATGTGATTGCATCGTGACTGGAATTACATACGCTAACCCTGAGTCCCGACAAAAGACGTGTCTGAAAAATGATGATCATATAGTTTAAACTTGATAACCCTGTATCAATAAATTTTTCCATATGTATAAATAATGTACATGTGTTTTTGAAAGTAACCAATTAAAACACCGAAATGAAAACCCAAAAGAAAAAAAAACTATTGATAACCAACGAAGATGCCCACAGAAATATAAATCTGGTTTTATAAACTTCAAAAGTCCGCTCCCTAGGAACCCGTTGCAACGCATGAGCATATTTGATAAAAAAATTCTTATAAGAATTCAATGTGTATTTATGAAATATAAAAAAAAATTGTGTCCACAAAATTATGATACTATATTTCAAAATTATTCAACACGTATCAATATTATTTTAGATGTATTAAAAATGTGCATGTTTTAAAAAAAAAAATCCAGAACCAGTCAAAACACAGAAATCAAAACCCAAAAGAAAAACTATTGAATACCCACCTAGAAATCCACATAAATAAAAATCCGGTTTTACAAACTTCTAAAAACCGCTCCCTAGGAACTCTGTTGCAACACACATGCATGTTTGGTAGTCTTATTATTCTTATAAAATTCAATGTCTATTTATCAAATATATTAAAAATATGAGTCTGAAAAATGAAAATCGTATATTTGAAACTTATTCAACATGTATCAATAATCTTTTTCTAGAGGTATGAAAAATGTACAACTTTTTTTTAAAAGCACAAAACTCAAAAACCAACCAAAACACAGAAATCAAAACGCAAAAGAAAAACTATTGAAAACCAACCTAGGAACCCAGCAAAATAAAAATATGGTCTTACAAACTTCAAAAAACCACTCCCCAGGAACCCCATTACAATGCACAGACATGTTTGATAATATTATTCTTATAAAAATTCAATGTGTACTGATAAAATATATTAAAAAACTATTGTCCAAAAAATGGAGATCCTATATTTCAAACTTACTTAGCATGTATCCATAATTTTAGTCAGATGTATAAAACTTTGCATGATTTTTAATAAGGTAAAAAACTCCAAAACCAATAAAAACATAAAAATCAAAACCCAAAACAAAAACTACTGAAAACCAATTGAAAATCCACAGATATCTAATTTTTCAAACTCCTAAAAAAATCTCCCAAGGAAACCCGTTGCAATGCACGGGCATGTCTGATAGTATTATTCTTATAAAACTTCAATTTGTTTTTATAAAATATGTATTAAATAACTCATGTCTGAAAAATAATGATATTATATTTCGAATTTATTGAACACGTATTGATAAAAAAATTAGATTGATAAGTAATGTACACCTTTTTTTAAGGTAAAAAAACCCCAAAACCAACAAAAAGACCGAAAGGAAAACCCAAAATATATATATTGTAAACCAACCTAGAATCCCATAGAAATTCAACCAGCACAGGAAGCCCTTATTGGTTCGTCCCATGTGGGTTGGCTGGGGTAGGGTCGCGGTCAAATTGGCGCCCACCAGTGCCCTGTTTCTTGGCCCTACACCGTGTGGTTTGATATTCTCAAGGCTAACAATTGCCACATGGCAGTGCCCTATTTGCTGGCCCCTCCCATGTGTCTTAGTTCTGGTGTTCGCTCCTCAAACACCGAGACCTATTTTGATCCTTTGTTAAGTTCTCGATGGGTGATGGGCGCACTACATGTTTTTGGAAAGATTATTGGTCTCGCGACCAAATCTTGGTAGAAAAGTTCCCTACCCTATTCTCTTTCTTTCCGAACCCTGATATCTCGGTGGATGATCTTGCCGCCCTTGGTTGGGACATTGGGTTTCATCGTCTATCGTGTCTCGTGGAGCTAGATGATTGGGATGGGCTCATTGCCTTAGTCCCCAACCTCTCGAACACGTCAGAAACTATCTCCTCGCCACTCTCAGCCTCGGGTAGGTTCTTTGTGAAGTCCTTAACTCCTTATACTCCAAGCTTGCTATGGGATCTCCATCCCAAAGACATGCTGCAGTCTAGAGAATCAGGGCTCCTCTCAAGATCCTTATCTTCCTTTGGCAGGCTCGTAGAGGCCGCCTTGTTGCCCTAGATCAAATTGGGAAATGTGGTGACACGGTTGAGGAATTTTTCCCTATGCGGCCTCAGGAGTACACCAATCATATTCTTTCCTCCTATGACTTGGCCCTGATGGTCTGGTCTTTCGTCTGTGAGTGGACGGGTGCGGCTTGGTGTCCGACCACCTTTGAGGATATGTAGCCCCTTGCTGATTCATTATCTGGGCCCTCGAACACATGTCCTGGTTTAGGTTGTCTGTCCTATGCTTGACCCTTTTGACTGTGCGCAATAAATTTACCATCAAGCACACCTTTCCCGCCAAACCTTCTGATGTCTTGTTCAAACTTATTGTTTTCTTGCAGCAGTGGAAGCCGCCTGTTAAACCGGAGGACTTGGAGGCCACAGAGATGTTCATCATGTAGGTGGAGGCAACTACGCACTCCCTACTACCTTCTGCTACCGCTTAACCTGCCTTCCCTTTGATGCTGGTGGTGACCATCCTATCCTCCGCGTTGTTCTTTACTTTTGGTAGTTTGTTGTCTGGTTCTGGTCACTTTCCCAAACTATTATGCCTGTTGGGCTTGTTGGTTGGGGCATGCGCACTTGTATGTGTTGCGGTGTCAGATGTATCTTCGTACTATGCTTGTTACTCAACCCTTGTGGTTTTATTAATTTAAAGTCGGGCCCTCTCGGCCTTTGATTTTAAAAATAAAAATTGTTAAAAAAACCATAAATCCACAGAAACACACACACACACACATGTTTGATAGTATTATTCTTCTGAAACTTATGATGCTCTTATATTTCAAACTTATTCAACATGTATCAATACATGTTTTCAGATGTATAAAAAATGTACATTTTTAAACAATAAAAAATAATTCCAAACCAATAAAAACATAGAAAATAAAGCTCAAAAGATAAATATTGAAAACTAACCCAGAAACCACAGAAATAAATATCTAGTTTTACAAACTTCTAAAAACTGGTCCCCAGGAACCCCATTGCAACACATGTGCATGTTTGGTAGTATTATTCTCATGAAATCAAAACGCAAAATAAAAACTATTGAAAACCAACCTAGGAACCCAGCAAAATAAAAATCTGGTCTTACAAAATTCAAAAAACCGCTTCCCAGGTACCCCATTACAATGCATAGGCATGTTTGATAATATTATTCTTATAAAAATTCAACGGGTACTGAGAAAATATATTAAAAAACTATTGTCCGAAAAACGGAGATCATATATTTCAAACTTACTTAGCATGGATCAATAATTTTAGTCAGATGTATAAATCTTTGCGTGATTTTTAATAAGGTAAAAAACTCCAAAAACAATAAAAACATAAAAATCAAAACCCCAAACAAAACTATTGAAAACCAATCGAAAATCCACAGATATCTAGTTTTACAAATTTCTAAAGAAAGCTTCCAAGGAAACCCGTTGCAAACTTGCAATGCATGGGCATGTCTGATAGTATTATTCTTATAAAACTTATATTTGTTTTTATGAAATATATATCAAATAACTCATGTCCGAAAAATAATGACCTTATATTTCGAATTTATTTAAAACGTATTAATAAAAAATTGTATTTATAAGTAATGTACACGTTTTGTTTTAAGATAAAAATCTCCAAAACCAACAAAAAGACCGAAAGTAAAACCCGAAAAATATATATTGTAAACCAACCTACAAGGCCATAGAAATAAAACTAACCCAGGAACCCCTTATTGGTCGTCCCATGTGGGCTGGCTGGGGTGGGTCACATTTTGTAAAAAAGTCCAAAACGCTGTAGATTACCACTGCGAATCTCTCTCTCTCTATCTCTCTCTCTCTCTCTATCTCTCTCTCTCGTCTCTTCCCACTCTCTCACAAACAACCCAGAAAAAAAAACTCTCTCACAAACATATTGCTATCTTTGTGGACTCCATAACTCCAGCGCGAGCTTCTCCCAGTTGTTCGCAGAACAACAAACAACACAACGCTATCCCTGTAAACTGCGATTTGCTCCAAAGTTGCTCAAAAAAAAAAAAAACTAGAAGTCCAACGCTATATATTACCACTGCGATTTGCTCTCTCTCTCTCTCTCTCTCAGCTATCTTTGTGTACTCCGCAACTCCCCAGCTCGCATAACAACAAATAACACGAGGAAAATAAACTTGTCAATTTTCCATGACGCTATCAGCACTATTTTTCCCGGCGACAATATATAGATCTCGAGAAGACAAAAGGGGAACAGCCTACAACACGGACGGCAGCAAGGGAAAAAAAGTCCGCCCAGCTAGCCCTCGCCAACCTGCGTGAAAGGAGAGATCGGGGGCGAGCGATTAATGGCCAAAACTTGACAGGTTACCAATCGATCCCTGCTGCTACTAACCTCACACAGCCGTGGATCGTCGTCGTGTCCACGTAGTACTTACTGTACGTAATACCCACTGGAATCATACGGCCGGCTGGCCCTGCCGGTACGTACAACGTGCATGCATGCATCCATCCATCGATCGATCGTCGATCTCACGCACGTACGTAGCCTGCAGCTCCTCTCATCCATCCATATCGCCCTCGATCTCTGGCTGCTACTCTCAGCCTCGGTAACCAGGAAAACAACTTCGTTAACCTGTATATTTTTACCAGCTAATGTAAAACCCGGAGAGCTGGCTACGTACTGTACGTACGGCAAGCAACAACACAAGGCAGAGTACGTAACCACTGGGATAAACAAATCGGATTGGCATTTAGTACATGTCCCGTCCATCCATCGATCGACCACGCTACCATGCACACCACAGCGCATCTTGGCTAGCTCTCCAACACGGCAGTACACAACACGTACGCTTTACGTAATATAAGTACGTATGCAGGCAATTACTACTCCATGCATGCATGCAAGTACGTAACGTACGTACGTTGCAGCCTATTAATGGCCGTAAGGCCACCAGAATATATGGTACTAAGCGTAGTAGGAGTATTGCTGCCTGGCAAATGGCAATGCATTGATCCATCTCTTAATGGGTCGCAAGGCCGGCCGATCAGTCGGATTAAGCGAGATCGATCGAGCTATCATCAAGTCGCTAGATCCATCCATCATATCGACCGTGGGTTAGTTAAGCTAGCTGCGTGCATAACAAGTCAAACCCTCTCAACTACCGGTGCCGTAACGTCATTAGCTCCGTTCATCCAATATAATTCCACCACCAATTAGGTTGACACATATATTGGCCAAATTATAGGTTCAAAGTTTGTTTTCTTATATTTCTCTTTAGGCAAACATAAAAATAGCTAGCACCTCTCAATGTTATACAAGGATACGTACGATATATAGGCACACTCCTTGCAATGTGAATGCTTCAGCATCCGATTGATTCAAGATGGATGCCGACTTAATTTTATTAACACATATATATATATTGTGTCGGTCTTTACAAATGTGCACCTTCAATCGATGATTTCTCTTGGTATTCATGGTGCAAATGATGACATTCCAATAGTTTAATAACTGTCATTGAGAAGCAATGACTGGCTAGTAGAGTTGTTGTATTTTCAGCCTACTAGAATCAAAACTAAGGTCTGACGCCCGTGTGTTTCACTAAGACTCGTTAATCTTATAGGAAATTGTTGAAATAAATATATTACCAACCCTTCTCCAATAGACCGGTCTTTTGGATGAATAGATTGGAATCTATTGTTCAATATGGTATCCGAGCCTTAAGGTCTTGAGTTCATGTCCTGGATAACACACTATTAAATTAAAATAGTTATGGCCTTTCATCATCCCACGCCAGGCATCTGTTCGGCTTCCGTATGCCTCTCTGTCCCGCCTTGACGTGAGGGGGTGTGTTGAAATAAATATATTACCAACCCTTCTTCAATAGATAACTCTTTTCGGATGAATAGGTTGGAATCTATTGTTCAATAGGTATGCATCGATCTATGTTATTGTGTTATGCTCATTTCTACAAAATAAGAAAAAAGGTAATAACTAGCACTTAATTAAACAACGACTCTACCACCCATAGGCTAAACATGCAATTTTCTAAATATATCAATAATATCTACAAATATCATAAATCGACAAATTAGTTTACAAGTACCTTTCATCATAAAAGTAGTGACGATATGCTTGGAATATCAACGCTTGCATGAATAGTATATTGTAGTACCCGGTGACCGATCTCCATCGAAAATGGTCCTTAAAACCGAGTGAGGTTGATTAATAGGATGGCTACAATTGAGAAATCGTGATCAAAGGTGGAAATCTGTATCAACATTGATGCTAAGTTGGCATGCATTAAAGCTCTAATTAAAGTTGATATTGTTTTACAAAAATCAAGAATTCGAGCAATGATGCTTCGATGGGTTAGCTTATTGATCTACTCCAACTTTAACTAAAAATGCTTTTGGAAAGAACACAATATGTAAAATAGACATGAACTGTCCAAGTTTTCTACAATGTCTCTAAACTCTGCTTAAGTAATTGGCCTCTCAATTAGCACAACCTGGGTGAATAAAAATGTAAGGAAGCTGCATGAACACATAGAAAAACTATCTGCAATTCTATATATGATTGGAAACTTAGGATATGTAATAAAGTGATTTTTTGTTGCACTACAAGAATAAGGTATAGCAAGACAGGAACCATAAGGCCTCGCAAAAAAAACACAAGAACCATAAGAAGTTATACATATTTAGGTCACCCATTCGGCATTCAAAAAAGAGCAAGGTACCCGACCCTTTCATCTGACAAATTCTACATTGGCTAGTTCCCATTTAAAGAAGTTTTGGTAGACTTCAGAGACTTAGCTCTAAGTATGTAAAAACAATATTTTAGAAAAAAATAAACAAGTTTCTCTCATATGAAACTGAAATAGTTTGCTGCCACAACTCATTAATAATCAGCTGCTCCAAACAGCATAACCACTGCAAAGTACATAAGGCAGATTAAAGGTACTAAATGTATGAATTGTACTGGAACCTTTTGGGAGAGCATTGAAGCACCTCTAACCAAATATATATAGAAGATTGCCACTGCACAAACTACCATTATTATATCATATTGCGGTAATTAATACAGGCAAGATCGAAAGAAATGATCCGATCGGCGTACACACACGTACGAGAGGGAGCATTAAATATTACTAATTATATTTAGCTTAATTCGCTAGTGATCGAAGTCGAGATCAAACATGGCCTGTCCGAGCTGAAGGATGTTGCTGTGCTGATGGAACCCCAGCGTTGGCTGTTCTTGGTGCACTTGGCCGATATTTGATGTGTTGTCAGTGCTCGAGACAGCTTGGCTCTGAGGGAAGCACGAGGCTGCAGAGGACGAAGGGAAAGGGAAGCCATGTTGGCTCTGCAGGTGAAGACCATGGCCATGGTGTCCTTGCTGCTGCTGCATTGATGCTTTCCCCTTGGGATCCACCTGCATTTCCTTCACCACCTCTCCGAGTCCCATGGTTTCGTCCTGATCTTTGGACATGTCTCCACTCCCCAGCTGCACTTGTATGTCCATCCCGTCTCCGGTGCTCTTGCTGCTGCTTCCGGCTGCTTCTGTTGATATATAATTATATTTGTTAGTTTTTGCAGGTGTGTTAATTACTTGGTAATTTGAAGGGCAGAACTAGGGTAAGATTGATGAATATATGTCAAGCAAATGCATGATTAGATAGAGAAACATGGACGGATGCATTTCACGTACTGCCTTTGGTACTTGCTGCTTTGCTGGCCTGTGTCCTCCTCTTGTCGGCGGCATCGGCGTCGGACGGTTTTGACTTCCTTCGACGGCGGTTGTGGTCCGCGAGGCGTTTCCTGCAGCTCTTCTTCGAGTCATCGAACTCATCGAGCAGATGGAATCTGAACGAAGAAGAAAACAGTTTGAGCACATTAACAGCAAAGGCGTTTAATTATAAAGACATACACATGAAATACTAATGTGTGACAATCCATAAAAGTAGACACATGTGTGCATGGATCGGATGGTGCATCATAACTTTAACCTAGCTAATAACATGCATCCATGCATGCATGAGCTGGCTGCAAATCCTAAATCCTAATCCTAGGTAAGACACAAATTAGTGCATGATCAGAGATCAATTCAGGACCGAAAGAACATTCCGGATGGGGACCGATGCAGTAGCTAGGCAATGATGATCCTGAACAAGAATCATATATCCCAAACTGTTCCCATCGATCCACCGCAGACAGCTTGGAGCTTTGCAGCTGACTCATATGGAGTGTCTCCATATGGTGTGTCATACTGCAAGAGATCCCACTGTTTCCCTTTGAATGCCTTAGCTACTTCACACGTGCATACTAACAGAGATCTCACTGCAAGGGCCGGGTGGGCAGGTAAAATAGATGGTCTGATAGAAATGCCTATACGCTGTCTGTCCAACACAACGTTAGTTAGTTACATCGTATACTACCATATGCACATGCATGCATGAGAGAGAGAGAGAGAGAGAGAGAGTTGCTTGCAATTGCAAACCTGCCTGTGCAGGTACGTACGTACGTTGGTACGTGGGGTGTACAATACTTAGGGAGAAAGTAGCCAAGCTTCTGACTTTTGGAGGCCAATGCATGTACAGACAGCTCACACTGTTTGAAGTAACCACTCAAACATGCATGCGAGAAGGAGAAGTGAAGCAAAATAAATGGCAGTAAGAGCAAGCAAAGGAGGAGAGAAACAAAGAGCAACCTAAGGACAACATGTCTGCATATAAGTGTTCCCTACATGTGATACATGGATGACTCTTGTCAAGTACAGGCAGAGCGATATATGTGAGGAAAGCCACACGAACCCTTAACCATGCATCTGGATAGTTGAATCACTGAGCACCACATAATCTTTCACTTTCTTGTTTGAAAAAAATGGGATGAACTGCGTGCATTGCTACTTCTAAATATCTTATTTTAATCTGTAAATCAGCCTAAATTGCATAATAATAAATCCGAAATTGTACTACGAAATGTTTACATGTACTCACCACATGCATGCAAAATAAAACTGTAATTCCTGCTTGCCAACGTGAGGAGCCAAGTCTTACGGCTCACCATGATGACCAGCCAAGCAGCCTGAGCGCACACTCAATATGAGTGTATGGCCTCGTTATAGATGCCCAAGTAAGGACCAAAATTGTTCATTGCAAAGACTTCAAGTCGTCCCAAATCGAGGAGGGGTTTGCTCTGGTGAGCTGTATATATTGTACAGTTCAACAGTTGTTTGCTTTGTAGCTAGTGCTTCCTTTGGAATTTAATGTAGGAGAACAGTGAAAGAACAGGTATATATGCCAAGCTTTCGCTCATATTTGTTTTGTTTCGATCTAGCAGTTAAGCGTCGGACAGGTACTGTAGGAACGTCCGTGGAAGAGGAATCTAGCTATGCGAAAAATGGATGCCATACTTGTAAATTGTAATAAGATCCAGGCAAAAAGGGATCACAAAAAATGTGGCAAAGGTAGTAACATCCAAACTTGAAGCCATGATGTTCATCTTTGTTTATTTTTTCTAAGTAAAAGCAATTGATCTAGCTAGGTATCGCGATCCAGGATCTCAAACTAATAAGACCTCAAAACCTCCTACTAATTCAATCTAATTGAATGAATGGGTAGTTAATTAGAAGGCTAATTTTGCAATTGTAGCAGATGAGGTCGATTGTTTAAGTTCAAGCCATTCAATCGAACTGATGAATGCAACTTGCAGATCACTTAAACTCAAGTCATGGTTCAAGAAAAGGAGATTATTTTCCAACTCAACACGGCTCTAGAAGATTATGACAAGATCTATCTCCATCGATCTTTAGATTAGCATGTCGATCGATCAGACACGCAATTCACCATGAATTCCTGCAAAGTCGATGGGGGAATTACTAATATGGTATCAAGTGTGATTACTAACCTGCTGCACTGCTGGCAGAACCTCTGGTGGAGGCCGCCGGCGGTGACGACGACGGGGGCCTTGGAGTGGTGCTCGCAGACCTTGTGGCGGCGGTGGTAGCGCTTGGCCCCGGAGAGGTCAGCCTTGCATCCCTCAGCCTGGCACCGGGGCGGGTGGTGGCCGTAGGTGTACCCTCCTCTCGGCGGGAAGTAGGTCCGGTAGCCGAGGTTGAGCCCCAGCTGCGTGGCCGCGAAGCTCGCCATGTTCTCCTCCGCGGAGCTGACCAAGGTGGGGAAGTAGTACTCGGGAGCGCCCGTCCCGGCCTGCTGGTGATAGTAGGACTGGAAGCCGCCGGCGTTGCCGCCCCCGCCGAATTGGCCGTAGGGGCTGCCGTTGCCTCCTGCTGCTGCGGCGGCGAGGTAGTGGTGCGAGGTGGGGTGGTGGTAGAACTGGAGGATGTCGTGGGGGCTGTGGGCGGCGATGGTGGCGTGGTTGGACGGGGGGAGGAGTGCCAGGGAGCTGGGCTCGAGGTTGTAGCCGCCGAGGTGGTGGTGGTGGTGGTGATGGTCTTGCTCCCTCTGGATGCCGCCGCCGCCGTCCTGGTGGTCCATGATCGGGAAAAGCGAGGGCGGCGGCGGGTTGGGAGCCCCATAGCCGAACTCGTCGCAGGAGTTCCCAGCTGTGGCTGGCAGGTTCATCATCCTCCCGGCCGGTCTCCCCCCTTCCCGCTTAAATTATCGACGCGAGAGAGAGCAGAGAGCACACGGCCGGAACGGGCCGGGGTAAGGATTGGAAGCGAGGACGCGATGCAAGTACAGTGTCCCGGCCGGCCGGCCTTGCTCGCTCGCTCGCTCACTCACTGGCTGGAGGCTGCGGAATCGACCGAGCTCCGGGGACAGCCGTGCGCCATGGGGGGCGGTGTGCTGGGAGGTGGATCGAAGGATGGCAGCTTGTTTCTGATGGGAGGGAGGGGAGGGGAGGGGAGCTAGAGGTAGGAGTGGAGGGCAAGTACTTTTCGTCTAGGGTTCCATTCCATGGAGGAACGAGTGGTGAGGAGCGAGGGTGGAGTGCGTGCGTTTGCGGTTATATGGGCCGATGAATCTCGCTGGATGGCTGGCTATGGCTAGGAGAGAGAGGGAGGGAAGCAGCTGTATCTGTCCATCAACAACGAAACTAGAGCAAAGGCTATTGGGTAGGGGGGGCTGTGGCGCTGTGCTGGGGATGGGAGCGACCTTAATTGGAGTTTGGTGAGGGGGCCGGTGATAGCTGCCGCTGGCGTTATGTCTCCGGCCACCGTTTTTCCACTGCTCGCCTCCGTATCCATCCATCAGCCCACTGCCCGCCCCTCCCGCCGGTAGGGTACCACACCAACCCAGGGAAGCTAGCTCTGTGCTACATATATATGCGCTTCTAACGTGAGAGGTACGTACGACACTGTTGCATGTGTGCCTTGGAGAAGACGGATCGAGGAGGTACGTACGGACGTACTGTACGCGCGTACGTAGCACGCATGTAAGTATAATGCATGTGCATGTGAGAGCCAGAAGGAGGGTGGCGCGTACGTACATGCATGCATGGCCCGGGCGAGCGACGTACGTAGGGTGTAAGTAAGTGACACCCCCGGCCCGCCCGGCCCGGGAGTGTACTGTTCACGCATATATTCATGAGATGTGATCTAGTAATGGCCGGGGGAAGTACGTCGTACGTGCGTGCGTGCAGGAGCAGGGCCTCCTCCTCCTCGTCGTCCGTTGTTGCTACCTGTCTACAGGGCCTGCCTGCAGCATCAGCATGTGTACATATATGCCCTCCATCGCCATCCGACTTGCTTTCTACGGCTGCCTATATGTTCAGTACGTGCGTCATAATTCCAATGCCTCTGCTGCTAGCTAACTAGCTTGCGTAATGGGCTGGATACTGCGTACGTACGATTTGTACCCATCACATTATACGTGTGCCAAGCAAGTCGTGAGACAGATATGTGGCCAAGTACGTACGCTCATCCAGGTGTAATGTAAATATGTTGACTAGTCTGCAGGGAAGTGCTCCACAAATTTTACAAGTTGTCTTATACGGTTGTACTTGTACCCCTCCATCCCAAATTACTTGTGGTAGATTTGATTAGAAACGAATGTATCTAGATTTGTTTCTTAAGTTTAGATACAGTCGTATCTACAAAAATCTTCGATGAGTAATTTGGGACGGAGGGAGTACTTCGTGTACGGCTCCCATTGTTTGGGTTCAGAATTCAGTAGTTTTTCGAATTTGATTTTACAAACATGAATGCTTTTCTAGAGTAGAAATATGAATGCTCGATGCCGCATGAATTGAATTCATAAATCGTAAATCTAATTCTAGTGAGCTAGAATATTAGCAAAACATTGTTCACAACCAGCAAAGCATCAAATGTTGTTCCTAAGAAAAAATAATCAAATCATCTCAATCTACAACGTTATTGCCATGTTTTTTTGGGATCGGCCTGTCTGGTCTAAGAAATGACATTCTTATGAGAGTCAAATTTGTGCATTGGTGTGATTGATAGGTGTATTCTTTATTTTTCAATACACACCGCTTCTTTTTTTTATTTGCAGCATGCTTCATATAATTTTTAAAAGTTGTGCTTCATATACCTTCATAAGTGATTTCTTTCCTTTTCGATACAATTCGTATGAATATTTATGCCCGCTTTAGTCATATCTCAATAACCACACAAAGCTTTCTTCTACATCCAATCTTCTAAACCCTTGTCCCCCGCCTTCCTTCCTCCCATCTCCACCAACTGGTTTCCCTCGCCCCTGCTTGCCACGACATACCTGGATTTAGGTTTGATGGGTACGCACATGGAGGCTTCCCGGCCTTGGGATACAAACGGGCATGGATATATGTTTGGTGGCTCAAGCGGCAAAGATGAAGATGGCCGAATAATGTATTTTTAGCTCCCTCCACTAGTGATGAATGATGCATTTTGAATCAATCACGAGCATTAAAAATAAACATGCATGTGTCTAAATCACCAACTATGGTAAATAAAGAAAGCAGATAATGTTTTCTATTGTATAGGCCGGGGGTAATCTTTCTTTAAAAAAAACACACACACAATATATTCTATTAGTATTAATATAAAGTTTATTACTAGTTCATCATGCCTCAAGACTTTGTAAATGCTTAAATTACAATGTTGATGATGTCATATATAACGCATTTAGGTGGACTATCTTTCATTGATAGAAGAGTAACCATTAAGGGCACTCCCAATGCTAGTATCTTAGCACGAAATCATAGGTAATTTGCTTATGTGGCATAGTGTTTAATGAAGAAAGAGAGGGAGATTGTATCTTAGCTAAGATACAACCCTTGCACGTGGCCATATGCAAAAAAACATGATTAGACCAATCACATTTATGCATGGAGCTAAAATCATTAAATAAGATACAACATCTAAGAAACAATGCATTGTGGTAGTTGTATCTTAAGTTTTTATTGCTCCTATGATATTGTGCTAAGAAACGATGCATTGGCCCTGTTTGGATACTCTAACTCGGTTAGAGGTTAGAGTTAGATTCTAACTCTAGACTAACCCTAAACTAACTCTAACCAAAAAGGTGTTTGGATGGTGGGGTTAGATTGGCAATAAATGTACTTTTTCCAATCATTTGACTACTTTATTCAGAATTTGATTGGTGGAGGTAGAGGGAAACTTCACTTTTTTTGGGGCCCACCTAACTCTAACCCAAATAAGCACCTCTTGGGTGGGTTAGATTTTTTGGGTGGGTTAGATGCATCTAACCAACTCTAACCCTCCTGTTTGGATGTTTTGGGGTTAGTTTGGTACAATCTAACCAACTCTAACTCTAACTCATGGAACCAAACAGGGCCATTGGGAGAGCCCTAAGAGGTGCATGCGGTAACATCATCAAATTATTGTGCTGTGAAATTCAATGTTCAGTGGATGTTGTGTGAGTAGTACATGCGTGTAGTGTTGTATTGTTGTGTGCCTATGTTATAAGTCGTGTTTCATAAAAATAGCATCATAATACTTAAATAAAGCCAGTACATATGAGGCACTCACATACACTCACAAAGACACCTCACCCCGAGAACGTTGCCTCTTTATGAGACACATGCGTCAAACCGGGGTTTTAATCCCTGATGGGCAAGGATATGACTAGCTTCCTAACCATTCAATCAGAAGTTGGTTTTCCTTGGAAAAAATAAATCAGAAGTTGGTTTGAAAAACAATACAAGTGTCATAACATTTAATTAACTTTTAAATGAAAAGCAGCACTTAATTAGCTAGTGAATATGCCAGGCTGCCAACTGCAAACGATGTTGCGACTGGGCTCAATTTGAGTGCCCCTCCCGCGTCGCCCCCGCGTGCGACCGGGAGGGCATCTCCACCTCCGCCGCCAACCCCTCCCCTCCTCCTCCCTCGACACCGCCAGAGGGCGGGGCTGGGTAAAGCCTGGCCGCCGCCGCCGGCGGCGGGTCTCCTTCGTCGCTGCGTCCTCGGAGCCGGTGCGGGCCGCCCTCCCTGGATCCAGTCGAGGCGCTGCCGTGGGGCGCCGCGGCGCAGGGCATGGCCGGGGTGGCAGCGCAACGGGCTGCGGCACGGGTGGTGCACGGCCGTCGTGGGGATGGCATCTGGCCGAACCCCGACGCGGTGGGTGCGGGCTGCGGGCGGCATGGCGGCCGGGGTGGCGTGGTGGGGGCTGGACGCGGCGCTGGCCGACTCTGACCCCTCTTGGGCGCCTCCGGTGGTGGTGGTGCCCCCAGGTCCGGCGAAGGCTGCCCCGGCGGCGTGGACAGATCTGGATCTGGTCGGGCGTGGTGGTGGTGGTGTGCCTTGGGCTGCGGCGGACGGATCCGGTCGGCAGGCGACACGGGCCGCGGCGGCTTGGTTCGGAGGTTTTTGGTCGCTACGGCGACTGCAACTTACGATGGCGGTGGTCCCTGACCGGAGGCTGCAGGTTAGGGAGGTGGTGCGGGCTGGAGTGGACTGCGGCGGCGTGGTAGCTGCGGTTCGACTGGCGGCGCGGGACGGTGGTGCGGCAGTCTCTTTCTCCCGGGACTGGGCCGGGTGCCTGGTCCTAGGGTTTGTACTCGGGCAGGCCGGATTTGGGTCCGAGGCAAATCGGGGTTGCCCCCGGGTAGGAGTGGCTGGTCTTGGCCTGGGGTGCCTCTGGGGACGGGCCGTCACGGAGGTGGTGTGTGGTGGCGGTGGCCTGGCAATGCTACCTGACCTATTGACCGGTGCCTCGACCTCGGACTTGGCGTCGTGCGAGCTCCAGGAGGGTTAGCCGGCGGCCGTCGGCAGTCCTAGGATCGTGTCCCCTGGCTCCAGGAGGGCTTGATGGGTATGCAGGCGTCGACGCCTCCTACGGTGGAGGGTCAATCCAAATCCGAGGACTGATGTCGGGCACTGAGTGGACAATGAGCTCTACTCGTCCTACCGAGGTTGATGTGTCGTGAGGTGGAGGGTGGCGGTGTCTTGGGGCAGGGATGCCGGGGCGGCGGCCCAGGATGGTGGACCACATGGTTGATTTTCGGCAGGCACCATGGTGGTGGTGGTGGCTCCTCCCGGTTATGTGGGCAACGGGTGGCGGAGTGGCGGGTAACCCGGGCGTTCCCTCTCTAGTAGGGGCGATGCCCTGATCCGGATCTGGAGACTAGACCTCGCCACGCTCTCCCTGGCGGCATCGGAGGCACGAGTGAGTTGCTGAGTGAAAGCTCTCTGCCTTGGCATCGGCGGCGGCGACACCCGCGGGTGCCGCTCTCTTCCTGAAGACGTCGTCGTGGTTCTTCTCCTCGTGTCAAGGCTCCGGGTGAAAACCTTTGTCCAACTGGACTCGGCAGCGGTGACGCTTTGCGCCGTCTTCCCTCTTGATGGCGTTGTTGTGGAGCCTAGGTGTGTTAGGATGTACCGTGGGGTTGTGTGTAGTTCTGCCGATGCCTCTGTTGGTCGTGTTCGTGCACCGCTTGATCGCGTTCGTGCATCGCTCATCTTAGGATCAACTTTGTAAGAGGGTTACCTCACCACCTTGTATCGTTCGACCGTGTATCTTGGTTCAATTCCTTTATCCCAACGAAAGCCTACTTTCTCAGGATAAAGCCTAATCATGCATGCTTTCCGTACGAACTGGATTTTGGGCTGATCATGAATTTGTTCTCTGTGTGGCTAATTCATGATTAGCCCGAAATATTGTTGTCTAATCGAAGCGCGCTGACCTTTCAGACTTCCAACACCGTTGCCTTACTGACGGCTTTACCCGCTACATATACTAGATGATACCCTGCGCGTTGCTGCGGGGACTGCTAATAAATAATTTAATATTTTTAAATATAGAAAAAATTATGAAACATAATATAAGTTTATTATATTTTATTTGAAATTAATATTGTTTTGACTCAAAATATAAGAAATTGATGATAAATAAAAAATGAGTGTCTTTAAAAAAACATTACCTTAACAATATATCGATGAGATGATATAAGATGAAAAAAATGTTGAGTAGACACAGTGGAAACATCACCTTTGATTAAACATATTACACTGATAGCAATTACCTATATGCATTCATAAAAAAATCGCATAGAAAAAAATATGAGGTAACTTATAATTTGATTCTCTATAAAAAAAGGCACTTATAAATTTGAGTGCAAAAGAAAGTTATATTTATATATAATAAGTTGCATGTGCATGTGAAGTTAATGAGAGCTCCCTTATGTGGCATACTTTGCATGGCCTAGTGGGAAAGGAAATTAAAATGATTGGCTTAGTGAGATGGTGAGGTGGACACCTTCCATGTTGAGATAATTGGGACCAACTTCTTAAGAATGTTAGATTCCCGTACGTCAATGTTAAATAATATATTTTTTCGATGCTTATTAGTAGTACAGTACGTCCCAATCCTGGCACTGGCAAATTCCTTTTACTCACTATAGTAGTACGTACAAGAACGAAGAAAATGTAGTTGTGTACCCGCATCTTTAAATTCCAATTCGCTAAACTAGATATATTGCGCGGGCGGCTCGCATATAACGTAGCACGTACACGCGGCAAGTACTGGACTTGGCTCTTTTTTCTTTTTTTTGAACTTAGTACTGGACTTGACTTGAAGTTGGACGTGGAAGGGAAGCCTTTGGTTGCCCGCCCTCCCGGCGAGCGCGTGCGGCCAAACATACGCGGCCGCGTTAGGGATGCCCGTGGAAGAGCTTTGCTACACGCACCGAAATATTACAGAGGATTACGGCGATATAGTTAATTAACTTGATTTGATTGGGTTAATGGAAATGCGCCGACCTCACACTGATTAAAGTCAGAAGGCACATGAAATTAGTGAAGGAAAGTCCCGTAAAAGCCTGTGATATGCTCATGTGTTTAGCATTTGATTGAAAATTATAAAATTATAAAAATTGCCATGAGATTATATGTTCCATCTAAGGCTCACATGGCAAATGTGTGTAGTCCAAAAAATAATACATACATTTTTGTAAATTTTGCCATGAGAGTATATTAAAAAACTATTTAAGACATTACAAAAGATATTTGACCATGAAATATGCAATGGAAAATTTGCCATGATATTTTGTGTTTATAAAATACTTCTCTTTTTGAAATTTTGCATGGTCCTAAAAATAAATTTTCCGTGCTGCAACTGAATTTGACATACTCCAAAACCTAAAATTGCCATGGTCCAAAAACTAAAACTTTGATGTCACAACAAATAAAATCACCAAAATGCCCAAAAAATAAAATTGCCATGTCATTATTATTTTCATGGTCCAAAAATTACACTTGCCATGGTCCAAAATTAAATTTATCATGTCCTGAAAAATAAAATTGTCATGA
Source organism: Bromus sterilis (assembly GCA_950022295.1). Lineage (NCBI taxonomy): Eukaryota > Viridiplantae > Streptophyta > Magnoliopsida > Poales > Poaceae > Bromus > Bromus sterilis. The sequence continues at coordinate 14,619,801 of OX465600.1, read as the reverse complement.
TCCAAAAAACTAGACTTGCCATGGTCCAAAAACTAAACTTTCCATGGAATATTCGAACAAAATTCCAAGGTCAGAAAATTTGTAATTTCCATGGTAGGTACAAAAAAGATCGGTCCCGATGTCTAATGATAAAATTTGCCTTGTTTTATAAAGATATATTTATCGTAAGAACATTAAATTTTGCAAAAAAGATGCACAAAAAATTGCCATGATTTTTAGTATCTAAAAAATGTTGCAAAAAACAAACAATTATCATGACCATTTGTACGTAATGCGACCATTTTTTATGGTATAATTTGTTGTAAATTTTTTCCATGTATTTAAACATTGTTTTTCATATTTTGCCGACTGTAATTTCAACCCAGGTCTCTAGGGTGGATACTCATTGCGCTACACTTGTATGTAATGTTCGGGAAGTGTTGGTGTGCTCTTTTGCCTTTAATGAACGAGTTTAAATACTGAGCTGGCTTTACCTTGTGCTTGCTGATGAAGTGTCTTCTGCTTCCAGATATGTGTGAAGGATCCAACGGTGGAGGGATGGTCGCATAAGATTGCCGTGTTTTGGATGTTCTCTTCGGATAATTTGTTTTATTTTGTTCTTGTTAACTCGTTGGTACTCTACAAACATTGGTTTTCCATACATAATGAGTAAAAGGGAGGTTTATTCAATGTTGACAGATTTACATTCTGTGAACTCTTGGGTTGTCTAGGACGCACTAGTTTGATTGATGAAATGAGAGAAAGGGCTCACTTTATTAAAGAAAAAGAGACACGTCACCTCGTGCAATGTTGCCTTTTCTTTTTTACTGTAACTATCAGGGTGCATTATTATCTTTCAGTGCCGTCATTCTGTGTCGAGACAGCCTAATGCTCACTGCTAATCCAAATCCAATGCTATCATGCAGGATAAAAGGTACGCTCACTGGAAGGCACACGTGTTGACTCTAGAGAACCACGCAAACGCAAAGCCAAGTCTCCGGGGTGATAGGACGAGAACAGAGCCACGATGATCTATAACGTGTGAGCCGTGGTAAATTTACCAAGTGGGCATGTGATTGATGGAATGGAGCTCTCTCGGCCGGCGGGCGGACGGACGGAAGGGAACAAGCATCCAAGTTCACTGTGGCGGCATCACCCGCATCGGCTCACCCACAGTGCGAGGATCTCAGTTACACACTTTGTCAGTCGTCAGCGGGGGGCACCATTAAAAGCAGCTAGCCGGCCGCGAAAGATTAGGCCTGGCTCGCTGCACGTATACACAAGTCTGTCGGGTCGCCATCCATACTTCCACATTTGAGCGATCCGGAGTCACTAGACTCCGTGCGCGCGAGCTCAGCCGCCACTGCTCATGCGTCGCCGGCCAATAGTGCCCTAGCTTGTCCTGCATGGATGGATTCCCGGCGTCGTGCGTGTGCGTGCGTGTCAGCATGCGTGCGTGCATGCATGCAGCTAGCAGCGGCCTGAAAAGCTCGTGACGTGAAGAGCCGGAGAACGAACCAGAGCGAACGAGAAACGCAGACGACGGATCGATCTCCTACCACGATGATCAGGGATGCATGCATGCAAATCTAGCGCGGCATTTATGCGTGGAAAGAGAGGAGGAGAGGGACAGGGGCGGCAGGCGACGGAAGCAGGCAGTGCATGCATGCATGCATGGGGGCCTTTTGTGAGGATTTCACAGTGCTCCAGCAGGCGGATCGCTGTAGCCTAGGAGAGCACCATGGCATGGCATGGCATGCACCCGGCCTGCCACCTGAAACCGTTCGTCCGTTGTTGTTTCGCTTGGACCGGCGCGGGCGCAGCACGACTCGCAGAGCGCGTCGTGTGTCAGCGCGCGCTCTGCTGATGTGTGCGTGCGTGCGTGCGTGCACGAGCACGGCGCAGCGGCCGGCCGTACGCGCGCCCCAGAGACCGCGGAGGCAGAGCGCAGGCCGTGCGTGCGTGCGTGTGCGTGAGGTCGGAACAGTGCCGGTTAACTCGAGACTATCTTACCATATCGGACAAGCAGGTCGCCGGCGGCCTGCGCGCCACAAGCAGCGAGCATTGGATGCGTTGGTCCGCCCGTCCGGCCGTCGTTTCTCGACGTACTCCTGCGCCGCAGGTACCCTACCCTACCTAGGTGGTGGCTGGCAAGGTAGATGGCCGTAAAGGGAGAGTACTACAAACATGCATGATACGACGTGCGTGCATGCATGCCTCGTCACGTACATATATTGATGCTACCTAGCTAGTGCTAGTCTGCTGCACAGGGTGTTCAGGAGATCGATCGATCGATCGATCGATCGGGGTGCCGCAGGGCTAGATTCAAGAGGCTATATTCCTAGTTTATTGTGTACTCAACGTGTCAGGAATATCGTCGTCTTGCTTCGATGGGATTCCTGGACTGGACTAGTCTGTGTGTACATTTTCGCACCATCAATGACCAGCTTAAATTTTCGGCTTTTGGTTTTGAGATGTTGATCGAATTTTCCACCCGGCAATAATCAGCTCAATTTGACTTGTTAAATTAATTACAGGACTGATGTAAGTTTATGTATACAATGTGTGTATTATTTTTTGCGTGTGTCTAGATCTCAGTCTATTAAGATGTAACGAAGTCTCAGTCATATCGCAAAAATAAAAAAAATAAAGTCTCAGTCGACTGACATAACATAAACTGTGACACAAATGTGAGACAGAACATGTAAAGAGAAAAACAATATTTTTTTTGCATGAATCTTCACACACGATCTTACGAATACAACATTGAATTGACTGAGACTTCGTTAAGTCTTAGTCGACTGAGATTTAGCAATCCCCTAATTTTTCTTTTTAGTTGTATGAAGGTAATTTTCTTCTTCTTTTACGGAGTGTAATTTCTTGAACAATTGACTAATACTTTGCTCTCTAGAAACTCATTTCTTAATCACTGTCATCCCGGGCTCATAGCCCACTGCTCACCTCACTAATAAGTAATGACCCCAAATAAAATTGAAGGAGAATCATGGTGCCAAGGATCCACCCCTAATTACCTGAAAAAATTAAGATGCATCAAATGCTGCTTTTGTGGTAATGAGAAGTTGATTTAGCATATATTCCTTCACTGCCCTATTTCCAAGTAGTTATGATGATCTGTCCACAACACATTTAATCTATCCTCACCAATGAGTAGTATAAGTATATTTAAAAACGGGTTAGTTGGGATGCATGCCTCACATTTGTGTCACAGTTTATGCTTTAATTTGGGTTGGATCACTCGTGATGATTGTATTTTGAACATATTGACTTTGGGAATTATTGGGCTTAGCCAATTTGTTGTACCCGGTAATTCTTCCAAGGAATATGCAAGAGGCTCATATGGTCCATTCATGCATGATAAGGGGTATGAGAATGTTGGCGCGCCAGCAACTAAAGTTAGGGATAGGCTTTTTTCTACTAGTGCATGCAGTATTCGGCGCGCGATAGCATCGCGTGTGATATGTGTGTGTACATGAGGCGCGGGGACGGGAGCTTGTCGAGTGTGGCCTACCGACCGCCGTAGACGAAGAGAGCGTCCAGAAAAGGTACTCACTTGTGCGGACTGGCGTGGATGAGCGGGTGGGTGGCGCTGGCGGGTGGGTAAGACTAGTTTTGTGTGCATGGGTGAGGTCACCGACGAGGTTGCCGGAGGAGGGGGTGATGGTCGAGGCTACAACTAGACGCGAGGGGGGGGTGCTGGATGCAACGCCTAGTCGTGAAATGGGGATGACACAATCGTGGGAAATTTTACTTCGAGACCGAGCGGAGAGTATATCCATGTCTTATTTACTGATTTTGTTGTTTAAACTTAATTGAAATTTGCTCAGTTTTTCAAATAATTTCCACGTTACTTTGTTTGGATAATCTCACGTGCTTGTGCATAATGATGTCCGGTAAAACATATACATGTCAATCGACACATTTGACCTAACCTATTGGTCACCCTCACTCGATCCTCCTGACCGCTTACTTCAAACCACCCCTGCATCATTGCCCACGACAAATTACCCTCCACCCCTCAAAGCAAATCCATCTTTGAAAAATGGAAATATCCCTCAACTTAAGGATGCAAGTTTAAAACCTTAAGGGTACCCTTCTATTCTACTTAGTTCAACTAAATGACTAAAGTTTCAAAATCCGCTTTGTTTTTAAAATTCTAGTTCGTTTGGTTGAACTAAGTAGAAGATAGAAGGATGCTTTAATAGTTCAAAATTTGCATCCCTACTACTATCAAACTCCTCATTTGCTTGGATGAAACGCCCATGCCATCGTGTCGTGTAGCGCGGGGTGCAAGCAAGCAGCAGGAACTTGTTTACCGCAAAAGTAGCACAGTCGACATTCGAAAGTAGAAAACGGGATCTTACCAAATAGGTCTCCCGTTTACTACTAGTAATATCGAGATTCGAGGAGCAGCAACGAACGGTAGGCCGAGAATCTCTCTCAAAGCTTGCGATTGGGCGCAGGGCGTTGGGCTTTTTGGCAAGGATGCGGGCGAGGCAGGCAGGTCGACCAGACAGACGCACCGGACGGCCGCGAGAGACGGGTGGAAAAGGGCAGCGCCGGTGTGTGATCGGGCCCGGCCGGCCGGCCGCGACAGGCGTCGTCCTCTCGCGACTGTGGCGCATGTCACCAGACCCGGGATTGTGGAAGACCCTGCCCTTGTGGTCCATGGACCACGGACGGACCCCTCCCCCCGATCCGCTGCGCCGCCCACGGCCGTGGAGGCAGCGGGTACCCATTAACCTCACCCCCCAGTACGTGTTCGATCTTCTCCATCGAGCCTTTTCTTTCTAGGATCGCTCCAATCTCAACTCATGACATGGATGGTTCATGGTTAGCTGGCCATGGAGCCTTTTCTTTCTAGGATTGCTCCAATCCCAACGGATGACTTGGATGGTACTTCCTCTTATCATTTATGCTTCACAGTGCGTTAGGTTTTGAAATTTTTGTAAGATTGTTGTTATTAAGGGCCGATCGAACGTCCATCGATCGCCGTCGCCGACCACCTTCTCTTGTCGCCATTGATGTAATCCCTGTCACGACGCAGTTATCACGCGGAAAAACCGTGCTTCTTTCTACAGTTAGCGATCATATATCCGTAGGAAATGGAAATCACGCATTGGCAATGCATAGCTTCAAAATTTTCTCATATGACAATTGACATGCAACTTGTAAGAGAGCGTGCCGTGCCATATGGACGGTCTATAAGAATGGGTGTACGTGACGCAGACGATGCAGAGTCGCCGCAAACCGCCGTGCGAGGTGACAGCGGCGTGAAAGCCCACGTGCAACTGTCCACCACACGCCGAGGGCCCTGCTCCACGACAGCACGGTAAAAAAAGCCAGCCAGCCAGCCGGTAATATTATTATACCAACTGTCCCCAAACGGACAAGACCTAGGCCGGGCCCTGGACGACCAGTTTTATAATGGATTCTCCGTCTAAATCCTCCCCATTTTTGGCATGAAATACTGAAGCCAAATAGTCAGGATAAATAGTGCCTTTTCTTAATCGACTATTCTCGGTAGGCTCCTTTTTTGTACATCCCATCCCATCCCATCCCATCCCATCCCATCTTCTGCATGCCTTTCTGCTTCCATTGTTCACCCACAGTGAAAGGCGAAAAGAGCAACCCTAACTTATGCGCCGAGAGAAAATAGTGTAACCACAGTGCAGAAAATACTGTAAAATAGGTGAAACCAGGTGGCAGTACCACCACGATTCAGTTATGACGTACCACAGCGTGGCATTGATTCGGCCCCTCCATAATTCGTCAAATAAGTCGGTTGCGCGAACGAACGTCAAAGGAATTTGAAGGGTTTCCCTGTAGCAGCCAAGAGGTGTTGTTATCACACAAGCGAATTTTGCATGCCCTGCCAAAAACAAATTAAAGCCTCCTCTGAGCTAATCAGTTTGCCCCAGCTAGCGAGCTAGCTAGCTAGCTAGCTGGGGTTGGCAACTGCCTTTCCAAATAACTTCGTTTGATTCAACTTTAATTTTAGTGAGACAAACTCCGGCCACCACGATCTGATTGTCATGCATATGTGTGGATCCTAGCTGCTCAGATGATAAGCTGAGGGCTGCATCCACATGCATGCAGCTTAGCTGCTCTGATCAGAATGAAGCAAATGGCAGGGGAGAACAGTGTGGATCGATCTTCAAGTCTTGCCGATTTCATTGGGGGTGGGCAAGAAACCAAACCAATGTATCCTGGCCACGACGGATGATGGATACAGTTTAATCAGATCCATGGATTCATGGCTGGTCCTATCGATCCATCGATCTCAGCTCCCAATAATTGGGTTCGGCGGCTTTTGGGCGATGTAGGGGACCGTGTACCATGGCGATCTTTTACTCTGTTTCACTGGTACTCCTCCATGGCATGTGAAACAACAAACAAACACGCTGTTTAGTGAGGTGTTTTCATTTTTTACCCAATGGGAGGCAGCGCAGGGCAGGGCACGCTGTGGTGCACGGAAAGGAAGATGTCTTTGCTCAACAGTGTGTGTGGTAGATAATTTGGCACCAAAGGACGTCCTGAAAGTGAGCAGCGTCGGACAACGGTGGATTCATGTGTCACCCTGTGTGCTGCCCCCACACGTCCTCGATCAGGGAAGTTTCAAGGGGGATGGGGTTTGCTTTCTTCCCAGTGACAGTGGATCTTCAACAGCAAAACTATTTTCTCCCAATGTTTTAAAGAAACGTCACTACCGAGCTCCGCGGATTCACTAAGTGGATCCTTCATGAGAGCTAGCTAAACTAGCTCAAAAAACGTTACTCCCTCCGATCCATATTAATGGGCACGTGCTTAGTACAACTTTGTACTACTCCCTCCGTCCGCCAAAGAGTGGACGTTTGGGTTCAGATTTTTTCCGCAAATAAGTGGACGTCTACAGTGCGCTCGCGTACTTTTGCAGTCACCCCCTTGGTCTACGCCTCGAGCGTCACTCCAGCGCAATCGACCAAATCCTCTTCCTCCCCCCCAACGTCCCTCTCCTCCGATCCAATCCCAAATCACCGTCGATCCAATCTCCAATCCACGACCCGCTTGTCTCATCCCAGATTAATGGCGGACCGTACATATAAATTGCTGGTGAGGTGGCATCCATCGCACTGGAGCCATGGCAGGCGGAGCGGCGGAAGCCGGCGATGGCCAGCGAGTCAAGGCCGTCGCAGCGGCCGGCGACGCGACACGCGACCGTGGCGTATCTGGTTCTGGAGGGCCCGTCCGTGCGCAGGTCGGCAGGTTTCGGCCGCGGTCTCCCTCATACATCAGCCGGCTGCAGAGGAGCGGGGTCGGAGCCAAGCTTTTTGACCTGGATGTGGATGCGGTGGGTGATGGTGAAGCCGGTGTCGTGGCTAACCACAACGGTGTGGCGGTGGGTGCTCGGCAAGACGGCGTGGCGGTAGGTGCTCGGCAAGACGGCGCGACGGCAGGTGCTGGGAAAGAAGGTGCGGCCGAAGGTGCTGACCAGAAAGCCGTGGCCGCAGGTGCTGAGCAGGAAGCCATGGACGCAAATGCTGGGGATGTCGCTGAAAAGACCAGCAAGTACTAGTAGCCCGTAAGTTTGCCTGGATACAATCTTCTCAATTGTTGCTTTTAGTTACAGGCGTATGGCTGCGTATCCTTGATTGTTTAATTATGAATGAGTCCTGGATGAATGAGTATGAACAATAGATTCTCACCATGGTATTCTTGATGAATGAGTCCTGGATTGTCCAGAAGTCCCACAAGTACTATTACAATTTCTAGACTGCTAAGATCTGCATGACGCTATCATAGAGTTCGCGATCAAACTCTAAAACATCAGGAAGATTTCCTGAACGCACTAGGCCATCTTTGGGCTTATTTTGCAAACTTTGCTGATCAACCATAGAGAGACAAAACTCCAGCCTAGCCTTAATGTTTGCTTGCTTCAAATATGGCTTGAGTGAGCTAGAATGCCTATCGAGCAAGCCTTCCGTAAACATCCTATGCAGTGTGCTTTTCTTCACACCCAAAGCTCTCCCAAGACTGGGTATAGTTCTCCTTCGACTCCGAGGAATCTCTGGAACCGTACTGAGGTCAACTACAATCCTTTTGCGACCACAGTTTTTTGGCTTTCTTGATCTTACATCAATGGGTATGCCCTGTTGAAGACACTCCATCACTCTCCTCCAAACACGTCTAACCTTGTACACTGAAACATGGAACATTTGTGCAACTTCTCTGGTTGTGTTCTTCTTTAATTTTCGATTGACACTTCTTGCTAGCAATTCTTCGTAAATACCAGCCCTTTGCAAATCTGTTAAATTCTTCTATTTGTCTTCATCATGCACTTGCTCATTATCTTCTTGTTGTTGCTCCACATCCGGATCTGAAGCGTACATGGATTCATCTGGTTCTGATTCTTCAAGCTCTTCTTCCTCAAACTGAATCTCTATATCGCTTGTTGTTGCTCCACATCCGGATCTGAAGCGTACATGGATTCATCTGGTTCTGATTCTTCAAGCTCTTCTTCCTCAAACTGAATCTCTATATCGCTTGCATACACACCATAGTCCTCCTGGTCAACATGAAGGTTATCTAGAGCTTCATCCATTGCTTGCACTTCCTCTTCCATGTTCTGGAAAACCCCACCTTGGTCATCAAGTTCATCATCTACATGATGAGGTTATGTAAGTACTTGAATATGCGAACTAATTTATGCAAACTAATTTATTGTACTAACTCGATTCATCTGATTCATGCATGTCCTCTTGTCCATGGACAACATCTCTTGGGTTCATATTCAGATCGAAGTGATGGCCAGCCCGGTGTGCTTCTTCATGCAGGGGAGCCTCATGTTCATCCTCTATTGTGAATAAGAATAATCAACATGTGCAGATGATCAAGGAGAACAAAGGAGAACAAAGGAGTACTAGATGTACCTGGGTTCATGTTCAGATCAAAGTGCCGGCCAACCTGGAGTACTTCATGCAAGGGAGGCTCATGCAAAGTAGACTCATGTGCATCTTCTTCCTCTCCTGGTGGTCTGTTCAAGTCAATTGCCATGGCCTTTCTGTGTGTTGTTGTGTGTTGTTTTACTTGTTGCAAGTGTGCTGGATTTATAGCTGGACATAGACCTTTGGCCTTCTAATATCAAAATTTGTAAGTTGGCGCCATATTTTTAAGCTGGCGCCATATTAGAAATTGTATTAGTACTCCACTGCTACTAGTTGAGCTGGCGGGAAGTGTTGTGGCGGGAACAACATTTTGTTGTAAAATCTGTTGTATTAATACACTTCGGTAATTGATGTCATTTACTCTTTCCGGTAATCGAAGCAGTGGACAGCTGATGGCATCTTAATTGAGTGGTGGGAGGGCTTTTTTGCAAAATCCTTATTTTGTCTTGGAATAGCACAAACGTCCACTCTTTGGCGGACGGAGGGAGTAGAATTGTACTAAGTGTGTGCCCATTAATATGGGTCGAAGGTAGTACTACATTATGGAACGAAGGGAGTATCTATCAAGTGTCAATTGTTAAGAAATTGGAGTTGTCGGGTGCAAGACAGCAGTATATTGATGTTAAACTGCAAGCATGAATTAATCTACTAACTAAACACTTGCATTTCTCTTGGATCTTATTGCACGAGATATTTCTAAGTTGCAAAAATTGACACGTTTGTATTTATTTTTGGCTCCAACTATTGCCTCCTGGAACTATACCGGTTACATAGGTTGATCTTTGCAGGGAGATCCAATGTTAACTAACTGTCAGAATAAGATGACGTGTGTTCGATGTGAATGATGAACAAAACTTACAATTAATACAATGAGTAGTAAGAAAAATTATCTATTCTTAATTTTAGAGTGTTATGGATCAATCTTGACCCTTCCTCACATCATCACGAGTGGAACAACTGAAATATTCCTTTTAAGTCTTTCATGAGGAGGGAGTGGGGGATTCACTGTAGCAACCACCATACGGCCATTGGCTATATCTCAGGAATGCTTTTCATATCCCATGTCAATTACAAACCTGTTATTAGGTTGAAATCCATGTTCATCGACCAAGTCTTAAAATAAGTCGAGGCTCGTAGTAAGCATAGATTATGAAAGGAAAAACATTCTTATGCTTCAGTGGTTTCTAGATATCGTATTAAGGGGCAAGTATCTATTGCGGTCTTCAAAGCATAGTATGGCGAGGAGATTTGCTGGTATCCCTTTTCTTTACCATTGGTTCAGTGTAATTTTCAATCTTAGGCACACGGCACAATCGAAGGAAAAAGAAAGCTAGTATAATTTTTGGTGTATTTTTACTTTTTTACTGATCGTTTGGTGTCTAGTTGTCTGTCCATTGTATCGGCCTTTATTTTCCATGATATTAATCAGAACTAAGATGCCCTTTGTGTATTTATTTAAAATAATTGTCATCATTGATTGCATTCAAGATTTAAAATATAAAACTATTTTATTTTGCAAAATTAGCATGTGACGTATCAATACAAGATATTTTGAATGGATAGCCCTAATTCATAAAAAGAATGAGGGAAAATGGTAAACTTCCATATTGATATAGTGAACATATATTCGATGATGTATTTGTAGGTCATGAAGCAATGTAAGAAAATTGGAATTACTAAATATTAAGACAATATACATCATAATAAACATGATATTCACAACAATATCTATATAATAGTGAAGCTTATTGTGTAATATCGAGACAATCTCAATAACAATAGAACACCATAATAGGGATTGATTTTCAATTACAGTTGGATGCAAAGAATTGTCGATGTCTAACACACTTGACTCTGAGAAATCCACACAGTTAGAATTGCAAAGTTGGATTCTAATCGATCATTCGCAGTAAACCGAAAGCTATATGTTGAACAATCAACATCAAAATAAATAGTGGTGGATCGACTCAAGTACTAATTTACCCTTAATACGAAAAAACTTTTACATGATTTTTCCAGATCTGACGACTAGAATAAATCAAATATGAAGTCACATGGAATTACAATTTATAACTTGCCAATCACCGTAAAACTGCTCTATCTGGTTATATACAGGGAACTGCTCATGGTATCTCACACTTTGTTACAAACCGATTATTAGGCTCAAGCCCATCTTCCTGAAAAAAGTTTTTAAAGTGAGACGAAGCTCATAGTAAACATAGATGATAATGGGAAAAACATTATTTTTCTGGCTTTGACCTTTCACCAAGCGTCCTCATTGATTGCTTTCAAATTTCAAAACTAAAATACTATGTTTGCAGTATCAGTATGTGTCATATCGATGCAAAAATATAAATTGAGTGAGAAATTTTTTTCAAACTTCCACATTGATATATTAAACTTATATTGAGTGATGTCTATGAAGGACTTAAACCACAATAATAAATATTGAAATTACAAAATATTAAGACAATACACATCATAATAGGCACCATAGTAGTAGAAAATCAATATCATGGTGCAACTTATTTTATAATATCGAGAATTTTTTAATAGTATTGAAACACATATAGGGTTTGGTTTTGAATTACATTTGCATGCAGAGAATCGTTGATGCCTAACTCATTTTCTTTTGAGACAACAATAAATAAAACAAAAAAAACTTAGAATTTCAACCCCAAATTCTAATCAGTCATTCATAATTGATCAAAAAAGATATGTTCATCAACATACGTCATCGCAAAAAAATAGAGATTTTTTTACAGTAGATCTAAATAATATGAGACGTCCATTTCTAGTCATTCAATGGACTAGGGTCATCTATACTACTTGGAAAAATAAGCGCTATTTTTTTTGAAAGGGTAAAAACATAATGACAAAAATACCAAACTAACCAACGTCTTATATGATTTTATACTACTCGGTCCTTTAAGTAGTATGATGTACCGTAAAATGTCTTTAAAAATAGATTTATACTTCATGTCACTGATGATGCATTTCTTTACAACAAACTTAAGTGACTCGCTAATTTTGAACATTAGTGTATATTTTCCTTATAACTTGGCTTAGTCCAATTAATTAGTTATCGGTAGTGGGTTAAAACCGCACTTGTTTATACCAAATCTGTTTACTCGTTATGACTTACTCTATGGAAAAATTATTAGTTAGTATTTTGTAGTGTAATATAGAACATTATTACTTATAGTTTAGTGACATTGTTATGGGTGAAGTTGTGTTAAATGCAACACAAACATTTGTGATGCATTGAAAATGAATATGCCGAAATAATTTTGATTTTATTTCAATAATAATTATTTGATGCATTTTTTCTTGAATTGAGCCCCGTTCAATATAATGGTGAAGTGTGATTAATGTATATCATTGGATGTGATGTTGTGTATTTTTATTTATACTCCGCTATTTTCGTATCATTATTCATCTTGATATGTCCTTCTAGAGTAAACATGTCTACAAAATCTTGACGAAGATCTTCTAAAGGCATGATTGCTCATATTAGGTGTACATAAGTATTGTAGTGTGTATGATGTCTACAAGTGTCCTAGGGGCGTGTTGTTCATTTTGAAACTATTTGCCAACAACAATAAATTTGTGTTCATGTCCTGTGGTTCAATAGTTGGTTGGAAATGCATGAGTGATTGGTATTATGTATATCATGAAATTGTTTTGACAACGATTATGATATTTTTGTGCGACCACAAAATAACTATGTTTTAATCGTTATTAGTACCCTTCCTCTTCACACATCCCAGATTGGTTCAAATACTCCCATAGTTTCAATGTATAGTGCGCATTCGATTTTTTCCAAGTCAAACTTTGTACACTTTGATCAAATTTATACAAAAAGATCAACAATTGAAAAAAAATCAATATCATTCGCCATCAAACATAATCTCATTTGGTATATATCCCATATTGTAGATATAACTATTTTTCACTATAAACTTGGTCACAAGTTTATTAAGCTTCGCTTCTGATAAAACCAAAATGCTCGTACATAATAAAAGGACCGGGTTATTTCTCTCATTAATACAAGGATGAAGAGGTCTTCATTGGATGGCCATAAGACACAACAAATAAAGTTAGACACCCCCCCCCCCCCCGCGCCCTAGCTACGCACCTAGCCGCCGCCGGTACGCCTCATCTCCAATTGCCTTAGGGTCATGGTGATGTGGTGGATCTTGGCTTTTATCGGTGGGAGCCTAGAAGGGCTCCAATTTTCGTTGCTTTTTAAAGATTTGTTAGGGTTTTTGTCTTGCTTCGGAAGACGAGATGGTGGAGGCTTCGTGAAGATGGAATAAAGGTCTCCTCGCCTAGCCCTCATCCCGATGGTGAGTCTAGCATCATTGGTGGGCGTGTGGAGGTGTGTTTCCGGCAGACCTATCTTTGGTGGATTTGCTCGGATCTGGTCGTAGTTTGTCTACGTTCTTGTGTCTTGAGATTGGATCCTTCCGATATATGCTACTCTTCAATGGCGGCGGTTGCTGGTTCTATGGGACCTTAGCACGGAGACTTCTCGACTGTCTACTACAATAAGTTTTGCCCGGCTCCGATGAGGGAGGGGCGATGACGGCGGCGCGTCCTCGGCTCGCTTCAGTGCTTGTGGTCGTCGCTAGGTGTTCTATGAATATGGATGTAATTTTTATTATTTCTGATGTTCATTGTACTGTCATGATTGAAGATGAATAGATCGAAAGTTATTTTCACAAAAAATAAAATAAAGTTAGACATATTGTTTGCATAAACGCTGAAACGTCGTTTAAATGCCTACTAGAAGCATCACTCATCGGCAGAGAGCACACCGCCGATGACTCGGCATATATCCACGCGAAGTAGCTAGTAGTTGTACACGCTGGTACGACAGGCAGCAATGAGGCTGCAATCGATCGAGAGAGATGATATGCACGATGGTGGCGAACAAAGCCTGCGCACGCACGCACGTACCCTGTTGCTAGCTCATGCATCCCGCCTGCACCCATTTGATCTCCACCTTTCTCTGCGATCCGCAGGCAGGGACGTACCCCGCACCCGAATGCAGAGAGAGACAGACAAACATGCATTACCTACGCAAAACGCCTCAACAGTGCCCACCCTTGTGGCCACAGTACGCGCATATCTCCCTCCCTCGTGTGGTTGCTTTCATGCATGTCAGTACAACGCGCCACTAGCTCCGACCTCTGCCTGCCGCGTTGTGCACCTTTGCCTAGAGTTCCATGAGAAACGGAAAATTCGCGGCCCTGTCGATGTCGATCTCGGCATGCCACAGCACACGGCACACGGCGGCGGCGTCGCGCGCGCAGACACAGACAGACACACGCACAGGAGCACCTCGTGTTTATCACTATCGATCAGTCGAGCGGCGGCGGCCGGCATGGGCGGCAGTAACCTGAAAGTCCGACGCTGTTCACAGAGAGCACCCACCGGAGACGAAAGGTCGTGAAGAATGCATGGCCACGTTCAGTGACGCATTGAGACGGAGTGCATGTGATGTGTCGCGGCGCAGTACATATGCCATGCATGCATGCTTGGTCACCAGGGCCACAGCCCGGCCGCCGGTTCCGTCTGGCTGGCTCGACGTGCGCGTCCGCCTCCACCGGGGATCTCAAAACAAGGCGTACATCCAGGAGCAGCGGCTGCCTGCCTGCGGCGGTACGAGGCACAAGATCTTGCTAGAATTAGCTAGATTCAGCCGTAGGATCGATCTGGCCCCTAGCCATATGCGCGCCCATGCATGCATGTGGGCGTGGCCGCGTACATGCGACAGTGCACTAGGTTATCCATAGCTAGCCCATAGGTTAGTAGTAGTTATGCAAGAACAGTATGGCTAGGTTAGCCTGGTTACAGTGTCACGTCTCGGTCTCCAATTAACGCCCTCGACGTTGCTACTACTGGGGAGGAGGACCGTTAACATAGGGTGGCTACTGCCTAGCCATATGAAGCATGTTCGTATGTATCTTTGGACCATGAGTTCAAGACCATGCTAGTCTTTTTTTTTTTGAACGTCGTGACCATGCTAGTCAATGTGGTTATACTGTACAACGGAATATCCGGCAATGACGCGCGCCTAATTCAGCGAGGCGCCACTGTGTGCCATGATTAAGAAGAGAATAAGCAAATCTTGTTGATTGTGAGCGGCTATCTGTGATACATGTATAGTCGGTACACTGAACTGTAGCTGAAATCGATACTGACATGTATGCAGTATGTACCGACGTTGATGGTAGCGCCATAACCCATAAGGACGACCGAAACCTTTTACAAACGGAGTTTTATCGCTTTCGACGGTTGCGGCGGACGGCGACCGCACGCGTGTATTCGCCGGCTGTGCAGCTCTCCTACCAATTGCAAACAGCACCGTGATGTATGTGTGTCACTGTTCCAAATCAATTATGATAGAGGTATAAATTAGCTGAGTAAAAATACTTAATAATTAGCTATTAAATAGAACTCTAGACGATGTTGTCTTTTAGAAAACAAGTAGTATTGCACAAGGACCGTTAGGCATCAGACTACTGGTAGTTTGCAAGTATCAGACCAGTCACTGACCGTTGGATCGGAAGCATGATGTGTGCCTGATTTGATAATTAAACCACACGGTAGATTATGTGAGCCTCGCCGTAATTATTGTTGTTTCTTAACTCCTTGCGGAACTCACGTCCTCAACTCACGCATATCTCTCAAGCCGTTTCTTTCTCAGTAAACTTTGCTTCCTCGTTCCATGAATTTCTTCAGATCAAGGAAAAATCGGTAGCACAAAACCGAATGCTTCTCTATTTTGTTTCTTCCGTATATTAGGGTTGTCAACTTCTTTCTAAAATCACGTGAGACTATTTGCTCTCTAAGGAAACAGATCTGGTTAATTTTCACGTCAGGCTATTTGCTTCCTTAGGAAGCAGATCTTGATTCCATTGTTATTTAAATTTGCTTCCATGAGTGTCATGTGGTTTTTCTTCGACATAAGACATATTTTCCTATCTAAAAAAAGACATATTTTCCAATGCAACGCCGAGTTAAACATGGTTCTGTTTGCCAATGAATTTGCTTCCATGGTGCATAAAACTTGCCACAATATTTTTTACTTGACGGGCAAAAATACCAATCGACTAGAGGATTTCTCTAACCAAATAAGACTCTCTTTCTCTACAAAATTAACATTATCATGACTTCACATAACACATGCTTCAAGCATTTTATTAGGGACGTAATTTGAAGAAATAAAAATACACAATATAACTCTTTTTGCTACATAAACATCAAATCTTGCTTCCATCGACTAGAGAAATTCTCCTGACCAAATAAGACATAGTTTGTACAAAAAAGAACCACTATTATGATTATACATAACTCATGCTTCAACCATTAGTAGAGCTGCCTGCTTGATTTTAACAAATACAAATGTGTTCAGTTTGCTTCCATCATATAAAATTAAGCTTCCAACAAAAAAATGCTTCATAATCTATAATTCATTTTCTTCAAGCAACTGAGCACACGCCTGGCTAGTTTTCTTCCAAACCGATGTCCATAACGCAGGACATAGAGCTGATCGATTACCCGCTACACGCCATGCCCACCATCGAGCAACACAACATGCTCACATGGACGAAGCATATTTTCGCTCCCGTCAACCCTGCAGAAATTTACAAGTATGGGTTGCTTGCTTCGGTTATAAACGTGAAGATTGTGATACAATACAAAGCATGGAAATAAGCAAACTGAACAAAATATATAAGCAATTTGTTAAGTATATGAAGCTACATGGTGAGGAAGCAGACCTATGTTGCGTGTGAAGCAGACCATGAACCGTGAAGAAGCACAAGTATGATTTCATATGAAATATGAATATTTGGATGGATCATATTCATACAACCTTGTGGTGCCTTCAGTTTGTGAGGTCGTCCGCTAGCAGTTCATGGGCCAATCCCCACGAGGCCGCCGGTCGGGCAACGCATCGGCAATGTGGAGCGGAGGCCGCACGGCGGGGCAGGATGCTGGGTGGGAAGAGAGCCGGGGCAGCGAGGGGAACGACGAGGAAGGGTCTGAAGAGGGATGGATGAGAGAGAAAGAGAGGAGGACGGTGTGACATGAGTTGGTTTGAGAAATTAATCCGGGGTAAGGAGTGATTATGGGGGCCGGGGCGTGGGCATGAAAATTGGTACATCAAGTTTTAATGCTCTCGGCCGTGAAATCAAACAAAAGTCGACGACACAGGGCTGGTCTGACGAAGGCTTCGCATCAGACGTCTGTATAGAAGTGTTTGCCATTGCACAAACTCTGTTTGATTGCTCATGCTTCTAGAATGGCGCCGGAGGCTCAACCGCGACTCCTCCAGTCTCTTCGCTGTCCTTGGAGGCGTCTTTCTTTTCCATTATTAAATGGTGGGAAATACCACTCAAATACATTTGTTGAGCAATGTGTATATGCGTCGGCTGGCAGGTGAACCACGTGAATGTTTATACTTTTCTCTGGTTCATTTTAATTGTCGCTAATACAAATGTATCTAGATATATTTTAATGTTAGGTGGTAACTAATATAGATCGATAGGAATATTACTTTTTGTCTCGCTTCTTAATTTTGCAGGGAAGCCATATATAATTAACTAGATGATACCCGCGCGTTGCTACGGGAACTGTTAAGAAAGAATTTAATTTTTGAAAACATGTGAAAAATTACGAAATATATTATAATTTGATTATAAATTATTTTTTGTAAGAAATATTGTGTAAAGTAATTTTTTTAAATAATTTGATGAAAAATCCAAAAATGAGTTGGTTTTATTTTGTTAATTAGTTACTTGACAATATATAGAGAAATAAAATGCGATGTAACTAATAATTTAATTTTCTATGAAAAAAGTTACTTATAAATTATGAAGTTGAGTGCATAAAAAATATATTATTTATTTGTGATAGGTTGCATGCACATGCAAATATAATTAATGAGAGCATGTGCATGAAGAATTAGTGAAAAAGTTTTTACATGTTAGACCTACTTGATGATGTGGATAGCTTGCATGTCAAGATAAATAGGTTAGTGTGGATGAACTATTTAGGTATTATACACTAGTGCAAAATAGGCCTTTGGATATGAGCAAATGCCACGGTTTAAACACAAACCGGTTTTACTGGCCCAATTGCACCGGTTCGTGAGGCTGGGGCTTTAGAACCAGTTCGTGTGGTGGGCCCGAGCCCAACGACAACCTGCCACCACACCTGTAGCACCGGTTTGTAGTACAAACCGGTGCTAAAGGTGTGGGTGGCAGGGTGCCGTTGGGCTGGGGGGCCAGTTAGAACCTTTAGCACCGGTTGGTGCTACCAATCGGTTCTAAAGATACCACTATATAACGAGCTTCGTCCCCACGACCACAAGTTCATCTTTCTTTGTTCTTATTTTCTCTTCTCTCTTGCTCGAGCTCATACTCCATTGTTGCCAAGATTTGTGAAGATTTGAAGAAACTCATCTACATCCAAGTGTTCACAAAGGTTAGCAATTTGTCTTCTCTCATCTTTGCTAGATTAGTTTGTGCAATGCTCTATATGTATAGATTTATGGATTTTAGTTTGAGAGGTAGTGATATGCGGAGTTCATTTGATTTATATGCACTTTGAGCTCAAGTTAATTTCTTAGTATGCATATTTGTAGTGATTGCTTAGTGCCTTCCCGCACACGTAGTTACCACCGTTATTCGTCCGCATCATCCCTTCACCGGCACCACCTTGTTGAGTCTCTATGTGTTTTTTATTATCATTTTTATTTAAGAAATATTATTTGTATGATTTATATGGATACTTGTCTAATTTTCTTACTTGTATGATTGTTTGTTATACATAGTGCGATGGTTATGGTATGTGAACCGGAGATTGAAACTGACCCTCTTGTTGAGAAGTTAAATTTAGTTGAAAAAGAAAACGAGTATTTGAAAGAAACATTGAATAAATTTGAAGAAGAGAAGATGATATTGAAGTTGTATGTGGCTGATGTCGTCGGTGATCACAAGAACAAGATGGATGCAATGCGCATGAAGATTAGGAAAATTATAAAATATGCCGTTAGTAAAGAGGTTTAGTATCATTATGTTGTTGGAGCAATTATTACTTTTCTTGTAATTTTGATCGCATTTATTGTTGCATTTAAATGCTTTAGATAGATAGTTTTATGTTTTTTATGAGAATAATTGTGTATGAACTTTATGCATGATTAACTTTATGTAATGAACAAACTTTATGTATGATCAATTTTATGTATATGAACTTGTATTAATTTTGTCTTTTCGGTGTTGTGTCATTATGAAGATGAGTCGGCAATGGATGTACGAAGACCGACGCTCTGGCGAGTTCGTTAATGGCTTGCATAGTTTTCTGGAAGTGACTGAGGCTAACAAGTGGGAGGTTTTATGTCTTGTCCATGTCGTGTCTGCAAGAATAATAAGACCTACTCTAACTCAAAAGATATTCACCTCCATCTGTTTCAACATGGTTTCATGTCCGGCTATAACTGTTGGACCAAGCACGGAGAAAGAGGGGTTCTAATGGAAGAGAATGAAGAAGATGAGGATGATGACAGGTATCCTGGGTTCTCTGAATACGGTTGTACAATGGGGGAAGAGAATGAAGAACAAGAGAATGAAGAACAAAAGAATGAAGAACAAGTGAATGAAGAACAAGAAGCTGAAGAAAAGGCATCACATGAGCCCGATGATGAGCTTCGCCGTGTCATTGTTGATGCACAGAGAGGATGCGAAAGTGAAAGGGAGAAGTTGAAGTTCAATCGCATGTTAGAGGAACACAGAAAAGAGTTGTACCCAGATTGCAAAGAGGGAAACACAAAGCTCGGTGCCGCACTGGAATTGTTGCAATGGAAGGCAGAGTATGGTATACCTGACAAGGGATTTGGGAAGGTACTAAAAATATTTAAGAAGAGGCTTCCAAAGGATAACTAATTGCCTAACGGTTCTTACGAAGCAAAGAAGTTTGTCTGCCCTCTAGGACTAGAGGTGCAGAAGATACATGCATGTCCTAATGACTTCATTCTCTACCGTGCTGAGTACGAGAATTTGAATGAATGCCCGGTATGTGGTGCATTGCGCTATAAGATTAGAAGAGATGACACTGGTGATGTTGAGGGCGAGCGCCCCAGGAAGAGGGTTGCTGCCAAGGTGATGTTTTATGCTCCTACAATACCACGGCTGAAACGCCTGTTCAGAAACAAAAAGCATGCCAGGTTGTTGTGATGGCACAATGAAGACCGTAAGAAAGACGGAAATTTGAGACACCCTGCTGATGGGTCACAATGGAGAAAAATCGAGAGAATGGAAAAGTAAAATGACAAGTTTGCAAAGGACCCCAGGTACATATGGTTTGGTTGAAGTGCAGATGTCATTAATCCTTTTGGGGAGCAGAGCAGCAATCATAGTACATGGCTTGTGACTCTATGTATCTACAACCTTCCTCATTGGAAGTGCATGAAGCGGAAGTTCATTATGATGCCAGTGCAACCCGGAAACTACATTGATGTGTACCTAAGGCCATTAGTTGAAGAACTTTTACTGTTGTGGGCTAAACCAGGTGTACGTGTGTGGGATGAGCACAAACAAGAGGAATTTGACCTATGAGCGTTGCTGTTTGTAACCATCAATGATTGGCCTGCTCTTAGTAACCTTTCAGGGCAGACAAACAAGGGATACAAGGCATGCACGCACTGTTTAGATGAGACTGAAAGTATATATTTGCCCAACTGCAATTAGAATGTGTACTTGGGACATCGTCAATTTCTTCCGACCAATCATCCCTTAAGAAAGAAAGGCAAGAATTTCAAAGGCGAGGCAGATCACCGGAAGAAGCCTGCCCGCCGTACTGGTGATGATATGCTTGATATGGTCAAGGATTTACCAGAACAAGTAATCTTTGGAAAGGGTTCTGGCAGAAAATATATTCCGAATGACGCTGACGGACACACACCCATGTGGAAGAAGAAATCTATATTTTTGGACCTACCCTATTGGAAATACCTAAAGGTCCGATCTGCAATCGACGTGATGCACGTGACAAAGAATCTTTGCGTGAACCTTCTAGGCTTCTTGGGCGTGTATGGGAAGACAAAAGATACACTTGAGGCACGAGAGGAAAAGAAACATATGAACGAAAAAGAAGGCATGCATCCAAAGCAGTACGTGGGTGAAGCCAGCTATGCTCTTACCAAAGCAGAGAAGGAAATCTTTTTTGAATGCCTGCTCAGTATCAAGGTCCCGTCTGGCTTCTCGTCGAATATAAAGGGAATAATAAATATGGCAGAGAAAAAGTTTCAAAACCTAAAGTCTCATGACTGCCACGTGATTATGACGCAACTGCTCCCGGTTGCATTGAGGGGGCTTCTACCAGAAAATGTTCGATTAGCGATTGTGAATCTATGCGCATTCCTCAATGCAATTTCTCAGAAGGTAATCGATCCAGAAAGCCTACTAAGGTTACAGAATGATTTGGTCCAATGTCTTGTCAGTTTTGAGTTGGTGTTCCCACCATCCTTCTTCAATATTATGACGCACGTCCTGGTTCACCTAGTCGACGAGATTGCAATATGTTCCCCTTTGAGAGGTTCATGAGAGTCTTAAAGAAATATGTTCGTAACCATGCTAAGCCAGAAGGAAGCATCTCCATGGGTCATCAAACAGAGGAGGTCATTGAGTTTTGTGTTGACTTTATTCCTGACCTTAAGCCGATTGGGATTCCTGAATCGCGGCATGAGGGGAGAATGGGTGGAAAAGGCACGCTAGGACCGAACCCAATAATATGTAGGGACGCGAATTCTTGGAAAAAAAGCACACAATATTGTTCTACATAATTCTTCCTTGGTGGCCCCCGTATATCATTCAACACGAGAATATTCTACGCTTCCAACACCCGGAGAAGTTTGAAGCCTGGATTAAGAAGGAACACATGAGGACTTTCAGCGGTTGGTTGCAAAATCATCTCACGGATAACAAGATTGTTGAAGAGGAGTTGTACTTGTTGTCCGGCACACCATCTTTGACTGTAATGACTTTCAAAGGGTACGAGATAAATGGGAATACATTTTACACGATCGCCAAGATGAAAAGAGCACCAACCAAAACAGTGGTGTTCGCTTTGATGATGCGATCAACAATAATCAAAAGGTCACATATTATGGTTACATAGAGGAGATATGGGAACTTGACTATGGACCTGATTTTAAGGTCCCTTTGTTTCGGTGCAAATGGTTCAATCTGACAAGGGTAAAGGTAGACCCGCGGTACGGAATGACAACAGTGGATCTCAACAATCTTGGGTACAGAGACGAACCATTCGTCCTAGCCAATGATGTGGCTCAGATTTTCTATGTGAAGGACATGTCTAGAAAAACAAGAAAAAGGAAGCGAATACATCATACGGTGAGCCAAAGCGCCACATAGTTCTTTAAGGGAAAAGAAGCCTCATGGGAGTGGAGTGTTGGATATATGCTCTAGAGGCAAATAATATATGATTATTCCAATATATCTAAATAAGTTCATGACCAGTTTCATACTGTGCTGGAACTGTATCAGTGAAACAATGATACAGGTGTGGTATAGAAACAACCAGAGTTCCTAGTCAGCCTCTCATGATGACTGGTTTATCGTCAACTGATGATTGTGGTTTCACGATCATGGAGAATCAAGTCAATTGACGGTAAGGTCACCTCATTGAATGATGACGTGATGAAAATTACCCAATGCAAGCATTGCAACATGATCAAATCGTAAAAGTTCAGTGTTGTAATTACAGAACGTAGATCACGCATAATTGCTATCTTCTGAGGATGCTTTGAGTGCATTAACCGTCACACTGAAACATGGTGACCATAAAGGTGTATCTTGGGCTATCCAATGGGATATGCTGAGGAGTGTTGATTCAAGAGCGGGATTTGTCAATCCATATAATGGAAAGATACTTCATGGCCAACTCTGTGAGATTGCATCCATAAAGCTGCGCAGCGTGTGACTAGGTCACAAGGATGAATATCACGGAACGAGTGAATAAGATTTGTCGGTAACAAGATAGAACTAATGCATTGGATGTAGTTGATCGAATCTTGGACTAATCTAGTATCGCATGACAAAGGGAATGGTATACAACGTGTATGGTTCAATCGGTTACTTCCGGAATGCACATGGGTCATTATGGGCATCCAGGTCCCGCTATTGATCATTGGTCGTAGCCTTCGTCTCGGTCATGACTGGAGTGTTCTCGGACCGTAGGGTAACACACTTAAGGGCTCGATGAATATCGGAGACCTTTTCGGAACTATCGGAGTTACCGGAGAATGAGAGAGAACTCCGAAATCGGTTCGGAGGGGAGACGGAAAATTTTCGTGGTTCCGAATTGTCGAAAAGTTATTTAGATATGTTTTATAATTTGATTAATGAATTAAATATTAAAATATAATTTAAATGATTTATGGAGTAATATTCTTTTTTTGGTTTTTATTTTTTCTTTGAGAAAGAAGAAAGAAAAAAAAAGAATAAAAGAAAAAGAAAAAAGGTGCTAGGGCACCATGGGCCATGGGGCCCATGTGGGCCAAGTGGCCCACTAGCCACCACGCCTAGGCCCTAGTGGCCGGCGGCCACATGTGCATGCATGTGTGCATGCCACGTACCACGTTGCTAGTTGGGCATTCGCTGTGGTGGGTAGCTCTTTTTCAACACATAAAAATTCACAGAGAATTCAATATTACTCCGAATTGAGATCGGTTTTCACCGGTCTTCTCCCCTCTCTCGTCTCTCTCAAGCCTGGGTCCCCTTGTTTGGAACCTGTGCTGGGATTGAGACTTCTCTGCTACGCGGACGTCGTCGTGCTGCCGAAACTCCGGTTCCGGGAGGTCTACTTCCGCCACCTTCGCTGAATCGGAGAACAGAGGTCGTCATCGAGTCCGTACGTGTGCGAGTACTACGAGGTGCTGCACATGCGGCACTACCACCCAACAGGGTGCTAACACAGCCAGGGGGCTGTGAAAGGTTTACGGCTTCATCAACCACGTTTGCGGGAACGTTTCCCGCGCAACGGACTACACCCCGAGGTATGTTTCCGCAAGTCTTTCCGTTACGGCATTACAGCTAGATAGATCTTGGGTTAAGGGCGACGCTAGTTAGAAAAATTATTGTTTTCTGCTGCGAGACCCAACAGCGGTATCATGAGCTAGATCTATGCTTCGTATTGCTGTACGGTTAGAACACATCGGGGATGTGGGCGTTGATTCTACGATTGTTACCCTCTCACGTGTACTTGTTATATCTGTGGCATTGTTTGATGAAGCGGCCCCCGACCGACCTTACGCGTACGCTTACGCGAGACTGGTTCCACGCTTGACATACGGCTTGTACCGTATAAAGTGGCTCTGGGGGGTGTCTGTCTCTCTTACTTTAGCGGATATGGCATTTGCAACGGAGGGCCCCGTACGGGGTGTAATAGAGACAATCTATAATCGCGTTGTGGTTCAATGTTCGTAGAAACGGTTGATCTATGAAAAGCCCTAGCAGCCACGTAAAACATGCAATATACAAAATAGAGGCGTCTAACTTTATATTGCAGAGGGGGCTATTGTTGTTTGCTTAATCTTGATGCAGTGATAGCTTTGCTATGTGTTACTAGAAAGTAGTAAACGTTCATCATGATGAAACAAACTTAAATGGAGACACTGTAGACTTAGTGCCACCATGATCATACATCTTAAAACTTGCTAGTATAGGATACACGACGGTAGCATTAAATAAGATGATCCCTTATAAAATACCAAACATAAGTATTCTACCGAAGTGTGCACCACCTGTAAGGTTTTCTTTATGATAGGCAGGCCGTGACGATCGGGTGTCATACATACATTAGAGTTCGCATGAGGTTTGGTCTAGAAAGCCTAGCATATGTCGATATGGCCTTGCTAAGCAGCATATAACACTAAGGTCAATTTGGCGAGCCTAGCATATGTAGATATGGCCTCGGAATACTGGAGATCGAAAGATCGAGCATGAGTCACATATAGGATGTGATCGCACAAACTAGTTCTCTGCCTTTGAAACTAATCCGTCAGCCGTTGTGATATTTGAGGACGGATAGTGAATCTGGATCATGTAATCACTAAAAATTCTTAGGGATGATTGTTTTAGTGTGAGCTCATCTATAATATGATTATTATGAACTCATTGTTATGAACTAGTCTTAATTGTTTTCCTTGCATGAATCAGTATCATGGATTGGTTACTTTCTTACGTGGTGAAAGAATTAAAGATGATGGGTCAAATTTCGTTGATTGGTACTTATACCTTAGGACTATGCTCAAGAGAGCTAACCTCTTGTTCGTGATACAAGAGCGTATGGGAGACCCTCCAAGTAGACAACATGGATGAAAAAGTAATGCTTGATTACCATAATCGTCGAAGGACTTACGCCATGGTTAAACGTGTCATAGAAACTAGCTTTCCGCAAGATTTACGTGAACAATATGCGGATATGGACACGTTTGACACAATCGACATGATGAAGTCATTGTTTATACGTCAGTTAAGAGTGGCCAGATTTGAGTTAGAAAATGAGTTTCTTATTACAAAGATGGAAGAGAACACTTGTCTGAAAACTCACATAGCCAAGATGCATGGGATACATCTGAAACTCGTGGAGGACTTTGACTATTGGACCACAAAGGAGTCTGCTATAAACACGGTGCTACACTCGCTTCCACCGAGTTACACAGATTTTGTCCATGACTATGTCGGAAGAGGTGAAAGCCTTCAGTTCTTTGAGTTCATGGTCAACCTCCGAGATTTAGAGGTTGAACCCATTGAAGGAGAAATTGTTGATGGAGAAGGTATATATTTGATATACTCGTTATAAATGTTTGTTCCCTTATACAACATTTGCAGTTTAATACGTATTTGATACTTGTTCTGTTTTATGAAAACAGGGCCTGTCGTTGCATGGACGGGAAGAGGTGCGATCCAGGATTGATGGCAACCAAGACAGTTGATGGCCTCCAAGATTTCACCAAGACATCTATCATAGGATTATACTTAGAGTATTAGATAAATCTTTTGTAATCAATCAAGTATGAACACTTAGTGATATGTCTTGCATCTCGCAAGACGAAGTTATTCATGTTTTGAGACAAGTTAATTGTTCCAGTTTGATGAATAAAGTGTGCTTATACTATGATTGCAATTGAGTTTATAATATGATAGAAGCATTTATAAAACACCATAATTGTCAAGTGATATTCAATGTTTAATGATTAAGTTATTTTGAATAACAATAAAGTCAAAAGTCATAACTATATTAAATGCATGAGATGAATTCATAAATGATGAAGTCATTAGATACCTGATATATTAACTCATGAATTTATTATCAACCAAGATGACTAATGACGGAGTTCTAGCAAAGTAGAACTTGCGCCAAACATTGTACATAAATGATGTATTAACCAAGCGCATGAATAATCATTAAAGATGCTTCACATGATTAATTGAACAAGGTATTCAATTAAGATCATAAATCTGAGATTACGGAATCACAGTGAAGTTGGATATAAGAATACAAATCACCATGATGTGATCAAAGTGATGAGTATTATAGTTGACATAAATGGGAGACTTGTGGAAATAATGCCACAAATTACGATGGAAGTTTAAAGTGCTCAAGCACATGAACCATTCGTAGTCATACTAAAATGTAGTATGGTCTAAATACATTCCCCTTACGCTAATGCTATTTTGAATGAACAAAGTTGTTATAATTTATTAAGTTAAAACACCCACTTCATGAAATAAGGAAACCATTCTGAATTTAATGAAGCTGATGACTCCATATGATGATGGTGTTAGAAAGTTTCTAGAAGTTTTATATGATATAACTTTCTTTGTATTAGAGTTGTGAGCAATTGTAAAACACACCTTCCCAAATAGCAAAACTTGTATTGCTTGAATTGGTGAATGAGAAGATGGTTCTCAAGGAATAAACCAATGGGAGAAAAGTGAATTCTTTGACCAGGGTGATTGACCCTGCCTCTAGATAACAGAGTAACGCAACGGAAAACGTTCCGCTAAAATGACTCCATGAGAAGAGGAAATATGCTATTGATGATGATCATGGTATATTAGTTAAAGCCTTAGTTTAAAAATAAGAAGATTGTCATGAATACGTTCTGTACAGAACAATAATCATGAGTCTTCTTAAGTGAAACAAAAGGGACACTGCTCATAAATTACGAAGGATTGATGGTTACCTAGGAAACGAGGAGAAATGAAATCATATTGAGTTGTATATGGGATGGCTCACATCCTATGAAATAAAGTAGTTATTTCACATTCCGAATAACCAGGAAGTTATTAAGAATGATGCAACACATAAAGGCATGATTTGGCACATAAAAGATGTTATGGCTAAATTCAATAATGATTGACTACGGAAGCATAGTAATGCTAAATCAATATGGGTATTTCATTCACGAACACTATGAAGGGACCATAGCTTGAAATTGCATCACATTCAAGTTGTGGAACTTGAAGAGAAGTAGCAATTGGCATAACGAAAGAATGTTTCGATAAGATGGACCATAGTACCTCAAGGCAGAAACTCTCAACCTTGATTTGATCAAGTGATTTTGAAGTAATCAAAATATTGAGATGGACTGCAATTTCATGAAACTGAGTGGGAGCTTTGGAGACTTCCTGAAAACTTGGAATGCAGAGAGCATTTTCTTAGTGGGAGCTTTGGGAGCAATATTATTATGTCTGACATAATTAGAATAGAAACTTAATAAAAGCTTACTTACAGATATATGTCGAATATATTTGAGTGGGAGAAAAATGTCAATTTCATATATATACGATGTTATATGTGAAAACAATCTCATATATATATAAGTTGATATACATGGAGATTAAGGCTAATAAGATGAAAGGATTACGAGAATCTTATATGAACGAAATACAGATGTGTCACACACTAAAATCTATAAGGATAGATTAGGACACGTGTAATGAACATCAAAAGGATTGGAATGATATCCTAAACAAGAAAAGGTTCTTGTGGCTAGGAATTATATAAAGGATGTAAAACCTTAATATCACAAAAATAATGTTTGAATGGAAGAATAGGGATGCAATTTGTCTCAAGACATGTGATCCTATATGACCTTTGACATATGATTCTACCATAAAACGGAAGTTGTGAATCCAATAACAGAATGACTCAAAGGTTCTTAGAAGAAGAACATGTTCCGATGTGCTTGGTTGGCAAAACACAGAACCTGAGCAAAGTCCAAGCATTCTGTATCTGAAGAGAAACTGAGGACAATACTCTAAATGATAGAAAAGATAATATACTTGAATGTAATACTGGCTTACGATTGCAAGCCTTTTTATGGGTCTATATGAATTAGAGATATCACCAAAAGGAATAGAAAGGAAATGTGAGCTATAATTTCACGAACCAAAACTCTACAAAATATAAATATCTACTTAAGGAAGTAGAAGGTTGACTAAAGTTTAGCGTAAGAAGTTTAGACTTCTGGCTGAGTGTATTTTTCAGTATACATGACTATGGGAGTCCTAGGGACTAAAACCATTTTGTCATTAGAGAATACTATAAAATAAGAAGTCTCATTCTCCCGTCAAACTTATAATTCAAGCATTATTAGATAATGAAGGGTATATCAAGCAAGTTGACCAATACCTGTTGCAAAGGACATACGAATCTGAACGGGTACAGATCGTTGACGAAACCTCTTCCATGAGCAAGCATGATCAATAAACACTTATATGATAAGATGATTATGATCGAGAAAATATGCAGCTAGATTATTTGCTATCTAGTGCAAGTGGGAGACTGTTGGATATATGCTCTAGAGGCAAATAATATATGATTATTCCAATATGTCTAAATAAGTTCATGACCAGTTTCATACTGTGCTGGAACTGTATCAGTGAAACAATGATACAGGTG
This sequence comes from Bromus sterilis, assembly GCA_950022295.1. Lineage (NCBI taxonomy): Eukaryota > Viridiplantae > Streptophyta > Magnoliopsida > Poales > Poaceae > Bromus > Bromus sterilis. The sequence goes on along the minus strand of OX465600.1, from coordinate 14,590,879 downwards.
TGGTATAGAAACAACCAAAGTTCCTAGTCAACCTCTCATGATGACTGGTTTATCGTCAACTGATGATTGTGGTTTCACGATCATGGATAATCAAGTCAATTGACGGTAAGGTCACCTCATTGAATGAATGACGTGATGAACATTACCCAATGCAAGCATTGCAACATGATCAAATCGTAAAAGTTTAGTGTTGTAATTACAGAATGTAGTAGCATGTTCCTTTGACCGTGAGATCACGCATAATTGCTATCTTCTGAGGATGCTTTGAGTGCATTAACCGTCACACTGAAACATGGTGACCATAAAGGTGTATCTTGGGCTATCCGATGGGATATGTTGAGGAGTGTTGATTCAAGAGAGGGATTTGACAATCCATATAATGGAAAGATACTTCATGGCCAACTCGGTGAGATTGCATCCATAAAGCTGCGCAGCGTGTGACTAGGTCACAAGGATGAATATCACAGAACGAGTGAATAAGATTTGTCGTTAACAAGATAGAACTAATGTATTGGATGCAGTTGATCGAATCTTGGACTAATCTGGTATCGCATGACAAAGGGAATGGTATACAACGTGTACGGTTCAATCGGTTACTTCCGGAATGCACAGGGGTTATTATGGGCATCCAGGTCCCGCTATTGATCATTAGCCGTAGCCTTTGTCTAGGTCATGACTGGACTGGTCTCGGACCGTAGGGTAACACACTTAAGGGCTCGATGAATATCGGAGACCTTTTCGGAACTATCGGAGTTACCGGAGAATGAGAGAGAACTCTGAAATCGGTTCGGAGGGGAGACGGAAAAGTTCCGTGGTTCCAAATTGTTCGGAAAGTTATTTAAATATGTTTTATAATTTAATTAATGAATTAAATATTAAAATATAATTTAAATGATTTATGGAATAATATTCTTTTTGGTTTTTGTTTTTTTTTTAGAAAGAAGAAAGAAAAAAAAAGGAATAAAAGAAAAAGAAAAAAAGGTGCTAGGACGCCATGGGCCATGGGGCCCATGTGGGCCAAGTGGCCCACTAGCCACCATGCCTAGGCCCTAGTGGCCGGCGGCCACATGCGCATGCTGCATGTGTGCATGCCACGGTCGAACTAGCAACGTGGTACTAGTTTAGTACCACATTGCTAGTTGGCAGACATTCGCGCCTGGTTTTCCTCTATATATAGTTGTGGTGGGTAGCTCTTTTTTAACACAGACAAATTCGCAGATAATTTAAAATTACTCTGAATTGAGATCGGTTTTCACCGGTCTTCTCCCCTCTCTCGTCTCTCTCAAGCCGGGGTCCCCTTGTCTGGAATCTGTGCTGGGATTGAGGCTTTTCTGCTACACGGACTCCGTCGTGCTGCCGAAACTCCAGTTCCGGGAGGTCTACTTCCGCCACCTTCGCTGGATCGGAGAACGGAGGTCGTCATCGAGTCCGTACGTGTGCGAGTACTACGAGGTATTGCACGTGCGTCACTACCACCCAACAGGGTTCTAACACAGCCAGGGGGGCTGTGAAAGGTTTACGGCTTCATCAACCACGTTTGCGGGAACGTTTCCCGCGCAATGGACTACACCCCGAGGTATGTTTCCGCAAGTCTTTCCGCTACGGCATTACAGCTAGATAGATCTTGGGTTAAGGGCGACGCTAGTTAGAAAAATTATTGTTTTCTGCTGCGAGACCCAACATGGAGGACAAGACAGACATGTCAGAAGATTATGAAAAATTTCATGAAATTCCTCCCTTCAAAGTGAAGACTGACCCAAGCATCATGTTAAATGATGAAGTTGTCCATGGTTACGGTGCAAAAAGAAAGGGAAACACGCGAAGAAATAGTTTTATATATACCACTCTCTAGGATGTGACCGGTTTCAACGCCAACATGATTTGTATTCGGTCGATGAACTGAAAGATTTCTAGCTATATATATTATAAGATCAACAAAACACACGGTTTCGCCAGCATACATCCTGACGGTGTGGCTCGTGAGTGCCCGCATATCAGATGCACCGTCGGGCCGCAATCAGGCGAATCCGAATGATTTGTATTCTCTCGATGAACTGAAAGATTTCTAGATACACATCAACAAAACACACGGTTCTCCTGCATACAGACTGACTGTGGCTCGTGAGTGCCCGCATATCAAATGCACCGTCGGGTTGTATGCAGGGTATCCGAATGGTTTGAATCCGTACACACCGAGTGTCGAACATGTCCGAGAAGTGGGCTATATATAGGGGTCGTGTGCCTCTTTAGCCCCGGTTGCTAGCACGAACTGGTACTAGTACATCGTTAGTGCTGATCCAACTGATCCAACAGCTCACAAGCGCTTGAAAGAAACACACGATCCGTGTGCTTCTTCCTGATTGGTCACGAGACCTTCACTGTCAAAGGTTATAAATATATGCAAAAAAATAGCAAATTCATTATAGACCATCAACGAAAGAATTATCCGTTGGCCTCTATACAGTCTTGAGCATTCGGAAGCTAGACCTTTGTCTGTTAAGAATATCTGCTCAGATATTTGTCTGTTAAACAGAGCTGATGTCCTTAACAAAGAAAGGTCCACCTCCCGAATACACAAGACTGAATATCCGCCTAAGGATGAATTCCACCGTCTACGCTATTTACTAAGTTTGCTATGCTACAGTAATTGCACGTGTGCCGCCGCATATAAACAGGTCTAACTCCACTTCGGCTAGCGAGGTGGGACTAATTGTAGGGACCTTTAGTACCGGTTTGTGATACCAACCGGTACTAAAGGCCTCTCCCTTTCGTAATTAACCACTAATTAAGTTTTGTGACCCTTTAGTACCGTTGGTACCTAGAATCGGTACTAAAGGTCCCTGTAACCACGGTTCCACCGCTAAAATTAGTACCACCTCGCTAGGCGAAGCGGAGTTAGACCTATTTATAAGCACAGGTCTGCGTGGACTTGTCGTACCATAACAAGTTCATTAAAGGCCGTAAATGGAGAAATTCATCTGTATCTTGTACTCTGTCCGGAAAAATTCGGACGAAGCTCGATTGGTTGGTTGATTTTCCAGATGTGCCCATGTGGCGTGGCCCGTCTGAAAACTCATATGGGACGAAAATCCCATACGGGTATTTCAGACGGTCCACGCCTGGTCGGTAGACTTAGCTGATCTGCCAACCAAGCGTGCCCCGTCTGAAATTTTCCTTGACTGTGTACAGGATATGGAGTATTCTTCGTTGACGTCCTATAATGAAATTTCTATACTTTTTTGTTTTTATTTTTCATTCATGCACCGTTCAAAGCCACATACTAAAATTTCCAAGCTTTCTAAAATCATGTCCTATTTTCCATGCATTTAATGATTAATTTTAATAGGAAACGACAAGCCGGATCCAGTTTCAAAATAAAATGTTCTAGGTTTGAGATGTTACTTTGTTGAATGTTTTAAGTTTCCCTCGCCGCCGCCACCATGCGACCATAACATTTGAACTCGGAAAAGGTTGAAACTTGACATGGTATCATCATTTGACCCACATAACATGTGTGCAAAAATTGAGAGGGTTACGGAAAAAACTGGATTCACTTCATGTACAAACTGGATCATCTATTTCGAAATACGAAGTGTTTCAGACAAAACTCATCTATTACAAAGGCATTTCATTTTTTAAACTTATTTCAACTCAAGACTTTTTGTGCATTTAATATGCACCATTCAAAGCCACATACTAAATTTTCAAACCTTTCTAAATTAATTTGCTATTTTTCATGCATTTAATGATTTATTTTGAGCTAAATGGCTCTGAAATTGGAAAGCAGTACAAATGAACTCAGAAAAGGTTGAACTTGACATGGTATCATTATTTGACACACATAATATGTGTGCAAAAGTTAAGAGGGTTACAGCAAAAACAGGATGCACTTCGTGTACAAACTGGACCATCTCTTTCGAAGTACGAGGGTTTCAGACGAAAACTAATTTGTTACAAAGTAATTTCATATTTTAAACTTATTTCATTTCAAGACATTTTGTGCATTCAATATGCACCATTCAAAGCCACATACTAAAATTTCAAACATTTCTAAATTCATTTGCTATTTTTCATGCATTTAATGATTTATTTTGAGTTAAATGACACTGAAATTGGAAAGCACTACAAATGTACTCATAAAGGTTGAAACTTGGCATGGTATCATCATTTGACCCACATAACATGTGTGCAAAAGTTTAGAGGGTTACGGAAAAAATTGGATGCACTTCGTGTACAAACTGGACCATCTCTTTCGAAGTACGAGTGTTTAAGACGAAAACTCATCTGTTACAAAGACATTTCATTTTTTTAAACTTATTTCAATTTAAAACTTTTTGTGAATTCAATATGCACCATTCAAAGCCACATATTAAAATTTCAAACCTTTCTAAATTCATTTGCTATTTTTCATGCATTTAATGATTTATTTTGAGCTAAATGACCCTGAAATTGGAAAGCACTACAAATGAACTCAGGAAAGGTTGAAACTTGACATGGTATCATCATTTGACACAAATAACATGTGTGCAAAAGTTGAGAGGGTTACGGCAAAAATTGGATGCACTTTGTGTACAAACTGGACCATCTCTTTCGAAGTACGAGGGTTTCAGACGAAAACTCATCTGTTACAAAGGCATTTCATTTTTTTAACTTATTTCAATTCAAGACTTTTTGTGCATTCAATATGCATCATTCAAAGCCACATACTAAAATTTCATATCTTTTTTAATTCATTTGCTATTTTTCATGGATTTAATGATTTATTTTGAGCTAAATGACCCTGAAATTGGAAAGCAGTACAAATGAACTCAGATAAGGTTAAAACTTGGCATGGTATCATCATTTGACCCACATAACATGTGTGCAAAAGTTGAGAGGGTTACGGCAAAAACTGGATGCACTTCATGTACAAAATGGACCATCTCTTTCGAAGTACGAGAATTTCAATCGAAAACTCATCTGTTACAAAAGGCATTTCATTTTTTTAACTTATTTTAATTCAAGACTTTTTGTGCATTCAATATGCAACATTCAAATCCACATACTAAAATTTTAAACCTTTCTAAATTCATTTGCTATTTTTCAAGCATTTAATGATTTATTTTGACTATTTAACAAAATATTTCACAAACTAGTATTTGAAAAAAAATCAACTTGAAACTATTTAAATTTGAAAACCACTGCCACTAACAGAATGTTTATAATTATTTTTTAATCTAACAAAAAAGATTCATTTAAAAACTCGAACTGTTCTAATAGCTAGACAAAATCTAAAAACAAATAATCAACTAATATAAAATATATAGCTTTAGTACCGGTTTGTTATACCAACCGGTGTTAAAGGTCTCCACTCTTTCCGCTGAAAATTTGCCCGAAAAATTGAGGAAATTGGAGACCTTTAGCACCGGTTTCTGTTACCAACCGGTGCTAAAGGGTCTTTAGTACCGGTTTGGGATACAGGCCGGTGCTAAAGGTGTTCGCTATATAACCCCGCCTCCCCGCGGGGTGGAAACCACCGCCGCCCAGATCGAAACTTGACGCCCCCAGGCTGCTGCGCTCCGCCGTCGTCGTCGCCCTCTCCGCCAGGCTGCTGCGCTTCGCTGCCGTCGTCGCCCTCTCCACTGACGCTCTCTGGTGAGCTCTCCCTCCCCTGACCCCCACCTCCCTGCCGAGTCCCTCGAGCGCCGCCGTGGGCCGACATGGCCGTAGCCCTGCTCTGGCCGCGCCATGGTCGCGCTCTGTCCGACGCACGCCCACGGCGTCTTTGTCGCCGCTGCACCACCGGAGGGCGTCGGTGGAGATCAGGGCGATGGGGACGAACATATTTTGCTAGGATGATTTTTTTTTTGCTAGGATGAACATTTTTGCTAGATGAATATATTGCTATAGATGTATATGCCACTATGCAATTTTCTGCTAGATGAACATTTTTGCTAGATGAACATTTTGCTAGATGAACATTTTTGCTAGATGAGCATGTTGCTAGATGTATATGGCACTATGCAATATTTTGCTAGATGAACATTTTGCTAGATGTATATGCCACTATGCAATTTTTTGCTAAATGACCATTTTGCTAGATGAACATTTTTTTTAGATGAACATGTTGCTAGATGTATATGGCACTATGCAATTTTTTGCTAGATGAACATTTTGCTAGATGAACATGCATTTTGCTAGATGAACATTTTGCTAGATGAACATTTTTGCTAGATGAATTTTTTTGTTGTAATCCTTGTAGCCAAGTATATATATGCTAGGCGCCAAAAATGTATTTTACAAAAAAAACTTTTGTATTGTTATATTGTGAGTATTGTTAGTACATATTGTTTATATAATGTTGTATATTTTGTTTTTAGTTTCATTAATACGTTTTCGGCGACGATGCCGAGCCCGCATCCTCGTTATCGTCGCGCCGCCGGGCTTCTTGACGGGATGCGGAATGTCCGGGACTGAGCTCCGCCGGGCTGGCACTGGGAGGTGGTTTCCGGAGTGTGGCGCTTAGTGAGGAATTCGGGTCTTGTCGTCGACCCGGATCTTCTTCGGTGGCGGTCGCGTTGGCCACAGTCGGTGCGGAGGGAGCCGGCCCCCGAGGAGGTTGTACGTCAACGTGTCAGGGAGGAGGACGAGCACGTCCGTCACTATATGGTGGCGTTGGACGCCGGGTACTCCTGTTTGTGGCAGGTTCTTCAGGGATCTCACCCTAGCTACGAGTGGGTGATGATTCCTTCTCTTTGGGTGTCCACCGCCAGCCGAAGCCGACGTCGTTTACTCTAGTGATCGATATATTATTGTGCATATGTGAACTGGATTATTCGAGATGTAAACTGGATTATAATTCTAATATTATTGTTGCATGTGAACTTGATTAATTGAGATGTTGAACTGGATTATTATTCTAATATTATTGTTGCATGTTGAACTGGATTATTCGAGACATTGAACTGGATTATTATTCTAATATTATTGTTTTATCTTTTTCTGCATCTCGTCGATATTAGTTAAGCTATGGACGACGTGTTCAATAGAGGCAGAGAGCAGGAAGACGTTATGTACGAAATTATCGTCGACGCCGATGCTCATGATGAAGGCTCACAATATCTGAACGATTCCAGTGAGGGAATGTTCGAGGAAAGAGACGAAGCAAATGATCTTCAATTAACAACAAAGTCCGACGAGGTATATATATAAATATATAAGGCCTCTGGTGATCATTAAATATACTAATAATTGATTTGTAACAATCAATTAACAAATCTTTCTTCCTTTAACAACCCGGATCGAGCAAATCTTCTTCAAGCAAAGCAAAACGTGGCCCGGCCAAATTGCCGCGGGATGGCGTAAAGTACAACATCGATGAGGTCAGTAAGAGTGGCGAGCCGACTGCTCCTCTAGCTCACGTGAAGAAATGGACATCTATATGCGGAGTAGTTGTTAGAGACCAAATCTCGATCAGCATTCAAGAATGGCATCAGCCAAAGGAAGGTGACAAGACTTTTGTCAACGATAGAGCAAAAGACAAGCTTTGGGATAAGGTCATATCATATTTCACCCTACCAGATGATTTGACACCAGAAGTTGTGGACAAAGTCAAGCATGCTGATCTTAGGAAGATGGCCACGCAATTCCAAAGTTGGAAGATAAAGACATGGGAGAAATACGTCGCTAATGATAAGAAGACTACAATTTTCACTGGAGCACTAGCGAAGGTATAAGCTCACTGGGACAAATTTGTGGAGTACAAGGAATGAGAAGAGGCTAAACGTCGGTCGGAAATAAGCAAGAAGAATGCTGAGAAAAAAGAGATTTTCCATACCATGGGGACAGGTGGCTACAAGTCTGCGGCGCCTAAGTGGGATGCATTTGAGAACACACTGCTTGATGCAGGGGTCACTCCGGTAACAATGTTTTTTCCACCCAGCTGTAGGACTTGGTTTTTTGGGCATGTTGGAAAGTTGGACACAAAGACAGGGAATGTAATTATAAAGGCAACTCTTAAAGGAGCCGATCAGGAGTTACTGGAAGCAATTGCTGATGCTAGAAAGGGGATTTTCAAGCCCGACAGAGAGAATGGCGAGCTTACACGCGCCCTCAAGAATCCTGAACACCCGGACCGAACGCGAGGCGTAGGCGTTGTTCCGTGGTATAAGGGGTTTGCAGAGTTTAATGAGAGTTACCAAAGCCGTTCAAGAAAGAAGGCGCAGGTAACAGACCGTTTTGATAGGATGGAACAATCTATCAAGCAGATGCGGGAGAAGTGCGAGTCACTTAGCCAGCAACTGCAGCTAAGGACGTCCACTCAAGATCCACCAATAGATCCAGCATTGGATTGTACCGTCCCATATATGCCGAAAAGCAGCGTGGGCTCCACGGGGGTCGATGATGGTCACTACCCTGTGGATGATATCAAAGAGATAAAACGTTGCGAGCTAGTCTAAAAAATGAACAATATATCCATTAAGGTGGCGGACGACTATGCTTTACCGAATCCACCTGAAGCAACCCACCACGGCAATCCGATTCCAACTGGCTATGCTCGTGTCGGGGTAGATGAAGTTGTGTCAGCATATCAAGAACTATTCCTTGATATTCCTGGAGGTGAAGGGCAGCAGACCCTCAGAGAAGCCAAACAAAGTGGTATCTATCTATGGAGAAAACAAGGCATCATATTTCCAGACAAGGTGTCAAGTCCAACGCGTTCGACGTCGAGTTCACCAAACCACCCCCCGGAGATGGAGCGCAACGCGACAAAGCCGAGTCCACCACAACCCCTCCCCGATATGGAGCGCAGCGCGACTCCGTTGCGTCAGCCGAGTCCAGCACCCCCCCCCCCCCCCCCCCGCGGAGATGGCACCACCACCCCCCCCCCCCCCGGAGATGGAGCGCATATGGACTCGGCCGAGTCCAGCACAACCCCTCCCCGAGATGGAGCGCAGCGCGACTCCACCGTGTCAGCCGAGTCCAGCACAACCCCTCCCCGAGATGGAGCGCACTGCGACTCCGCCGCGTCAGCCGAGTCTGCCACCAGCTCCCCCCGTGATGGAGCCTCCGAAGACACAACCACCCCAAAGGCAAACACGACGATCAAGTCGACCTACGTCGCGTCAGCAGAGTCCACCGAAGAAAAAAGCAAAGAAGGATAAACCCACGAAGATTCCGCCGACGTTACCCTGGGATAGGAGTGACGCCAAAAACCAGGCCATATCGGATAGATAAGTGCAGCAGCACTTCGCACCGAAACCTCCACCGGCACCGAAGGAGAAAATACCTGAGGTAATAGTAGAACGCTTTTTGAAGCAGTTTGAACCACCCCCTAAGAAGACCCCGCTAACGGACTATGAACGCTATATTTGCATGTCAATTAAAAAGGGGTCGTCAAGCTCCTCAGGCCGTAGAAAAAACGGGAAAACCGTTTCCCAGCTCGGAGAACAGATAGTGCAATCGATAGCCCCGCTCAAGGTGAGTACCGAGCAGCAAGAGATGATACCAACCGCCGAACAAAAAAAGAGGCTGCTAGAGCGGCGGGTATCAGTGTTGAACAATATCTAGCCATTCAGACAGGCGATGCGCCGGTGTTGTCCACTGTGCCAGATATAGAACCAAGAATATATGTAAGAGAGGAGCCTCTGGTCAATAAATAAGAGGAGAAGCTTCTACAAACGCAAATGCGCAATTTGCATCAGTGGTACAAGATCGAAGTTATCCCGTTCGAGCTGGAGGGCATCATGTTCCGAGTCAAGAAAGAATATTTTCATCATGTAATTGATATGTGGATTGCAAATGAAGAATTATTTCAGTTATTCCATCAAAAAGCACTCGACAAATCCCTCGTCATTTGCTATTGTCTGTAAGTGATTTCTTTCTCTGTATTTTAAGTCTCTAGCTCAGCTCATTCGTCATTGACTGTGGTAAGGCAGAATGAAGATTGTCGAAATGAAAAGAGATGGATACTATGGCATTGAGTTCATTGACCCAAATACCGTACATGAAGGACAATAGAATGGAACCGAAAAGACACAGACATTATCGTGCTAAAGTATTTGACTCCATAACAACCCACATATACTACTTCCTTACAACTTCAAGTGAGTGTAATTATTTTGTACTATAAATTATAGTTTTGCTTACTCGATGTTGCATTGTTATAAGTGATGAGTTGCATACCCGCTTTTACATACGTGCATGTGTGCGCGGCTATCACTTCATCCTGATAGATATTGAAGTTGACGAAGGAAAAATTATAGTAATGGACTCACTACGTAAAGATATTAGCGAGTACAAATCCGTGAAGGATATGTTCGACAGGTAATTTTAATCATTATCCAACCATGTAGGCTTCTTTAGTGTTCACTTCCTGTTATATATCAAGTAGTTAATAACTCCTTTAATCATTTTCTTTGACGACAAAGTTTGGGCAAAGTTCTAAAAAGACGAGCCTGATTTATGAACGGAGAAGCTGACGTGGCACTACGATAAATTTGTGCGAAAACATTCTCTTTAATTCTAGTTTCAATATACCATTATCATGTGCTTGATTATTTTTTTGATTGAATTTTATTCTTCTGAAGTGTATGAGGCGGAAAGAGGGGTTGAACCATGTGCTTACATAGTGATGCAGAACATTCGATTTATGACCGAAAGGCTTACTAGTAAATCATTGATGGTACGTAAATACTATTTAGACTTTGTTCTTACCATGATGCAATATTTATAATTAACATTCGCTAATATATTGATCTTCTTCTTTAAATAAGATAAGGGAGAAGCGGGATCAACTCCAAATAGAGGGAAAAATTCAAGAACTTCAAGAGGAATTAGCAGGATTTATTCTTCAGCAAGTCATATCTGCCAACGGAGAATTTCCGTACATCCGATACGGCCGGCCAGTAGAATATGATATGCATTTGTATAGATGAAACTGTGTAATATACCAAATTGTATACACATGTGTACTGTATGCATGCTATATATATATATATATATATATATATTTATATGTTGGTGGTACGAGAAATTTTACTATGTATATGCATGTATAATATGTAATAGCGTAAAACAAACCAGTAAATCCTAAACCAAGTTAATCAATAAATCATTAAACCCTCAAAAGCAAAGAATAAATAAACCCTTAAGCCACTAAACTTTTAGTACCGGTTTGTATCACGAACCGGTACTAAAGACCCCCCCAGCCCTCGCCACCACGTGGCAGACAGGCAGACACTTTAGCACCGGTACTAAAGGTCTGAACCGGTACTAAAGATTATTTAGTACTGGTTCACAGAACCGATACTAAAGCCCCTCACAAACCGTTGCTAAAAGCTTGTTCTGCATTAGTGATAGATTACTGGAGCAGAGAAAGCTTTTGCGCAAAGACAAAATTATTATGTGCTAGGTGAGTTTATGTTACTCTTTTGGCGGTGATATGAGAAGCTCTTGTGTGCTGTGGGAATGGTAACCGAGCAGATTCATTGGGTATGATGAAGTGTTAGGGGAATAGAAAAATGCTGATCGCAATGTCAATTGCTTGGACAATCAAATTCTCAAATGTTTGCTGAAAAAGCAGGACCTGTCCGTGTACTCTTGGAAGCATAGTTGGCCGGGGCTCTTATGGGCTATCCGGGATCTTGAGCTCCATTGATTTTGGTCCACACTCGACACTGCACCTACCTCTTTAGCGGAAATGGGCCGACACGCCTGGTCCATAAGCAGAGCAAGCAGCTCGGCTGGCCTACACAGCCCTCCGTTTTGTCTGTCTATCCCTTCCGGGTTTTTTTTTGACATAAAAGAAACTTTATTCCTCAAACCAACGCAACATCGTTTACAAGCAAATGAGAAATAAAGCCAGGCACAGAATCAACCCAAGAGCATGATGATCTGTTAATGATAGCATGTTTAGCTAGTTCATCCGCTACCATGTTTGCTTCTCTATAGCAGTGTTCAAACTTTATCCGGTGGAAATCCAATGCCAGATCTTTGGTCTCCAAGATGGTGGGAAGGTCTAAACCAAGATAGTTCTCTGGATGATTGACAACACTAACCGCAAATTGGTTATCAGATTCGATCTTCACCTTAGAGCACCCAACGTGACATGCTAGATAGATCCCATACTTTATTGCATGTACCTCCGCAGAATCAACCGAGGCCACATGCGGTATGAACCAATTTGCAGCTGCCACAAAGTTGCCATGATCATCTCTTGCAATTGCTCCACAAGCACCAGTCAAAGTATCTTGGTAGAAGGCTGCATCTACGTTTATTTTGATTACTCCCTTCTCTGGTTTCGCCCACATCTCAGCCTGCTTCCTCAAAGGGGCTTTGTTGGAGTAAGCCCTAATATATTTTGTTGCAAGAACTCGGATAGCGAGTGATGTTCTTCCCGGATCTTTTATTTCCATACCATTCATCTTCTACCGACGCTCCCACCAAATGTATCAATCTGCAACAGCCATCAATTCAGCTCGGGGTAGCTCCCCAGACATGCCAGTTTGCTTAGCGAGAATTTCCATAGTAATGGAGCCGGACCTATCTTGCATCACTGCTCGTCGCACATCATCAACCAAACCCAGCTCTGTCCAAACATCTTGTGCTCGATCACAAGTAAACAGGCAGTGTTGGATATCTTCACATCCAATAGCGCAAACCGGGCATTGGGTGGAGCATGGAATATGCCTGTTTGACAGAGTAGTCAAGCAAGGTAATACTCCATGTAACACTTTCCACCTAAAATGCTTTATTTTCCCAGGTATCTTAAGTCGCCACACCTCTTTCCAGATAGGATTGATCCTATGTTGGCTTTGCTCGTCCGGCCTGTGGACCCTGCTGTATTGATGCTCAAACTCGCGATGATAGGCAGACCTCACAGAAAAGGTTCCTGATCTAGTGTAGTTCCAGGAAACTGTGTCCTCATGCATGTGATAATTCAGGGGTATTTGAAAAATCCTTGCTGCATCAACTGGCAAAAATATTTCCTTGATTAGGTTCTCATCCCAGCCTGCTGAATGAGGGTCAATAAGGTCTTCCACCTTGGTAATAACAGTGGCTCCTCTTGTCGAAATAACTTTTCTCGAGGGGCTGGAAGGAATCCATGGATCCTGCCAAATATCAATATTAGAACCTGTTCCGACACGCCATATACATCCCCTCTGAAAGGTTTGGATACCTGCCACTAAACTTTGCCAAGTAAAGCTAGCCCCCTTTTTTGGTCCTGCCTTGAGTATATCACAATCCGGGTAGTACTTTGCCTTGAGAACTTGTGCACACAAAGACTCCGGGTTCTGGATTAGACGCCAACATTGCTTTGCTAACATAGCAAGATTAAAGCTATGAAGGTCTCTAAATCCCAAGCCACCGTTTTTCTTCGGAATACACAATTTCCACCAAGCAAACCAGTGCATGTTCTTCTTATTCTCCATATCACCCCACCAGAAACTCGCATTCTCATCCGAAATCTTCTTGCAAATATTCTTAGGAAGTTTGAAAACCGACATTGCATAGGAGGGTATCGCCTGAGCTATTGATTTAACCAAAATTTCCTTCCCTTGCATGGATAAGGTTTTTTCTTTCCATCCTTTAAGCCTTTTGCACACCCTGTCCACAAGGTGCTGAAAACAGTCGCTCCTGTCTAAACCCACCATGGTAGGGAGCCCAAGGTATTTATCCGAGATAGCTTCCGTCAATATTTGCAACTCTGCGCAAACATGTTCTCTCACCAGAACATTTGTGTTTGGACTGAAGAATATATTAGACTTTGCAGTACTAACAAGTTGACCAGAGCTTTCGCAATACGTATTAAGAATCCTCTTGAGGGTGCTAGCATTCTGCATATCAGCTTTCATCAATATCAAAGAGTCATCCGCGAATAATATGTGAGAAATTGATGGCGCATTCCTGCATACCCGTACACCCTCCAGTCCACCTATGTCTTGTTCATGCGCCAGCAGCCCTGAGAGTCCCTCTGAGCAGAGAAGAAACAAGTATGGGGATAAAGGGTCCCCTTGCCTTAGCCCTCTAGATGGCACAAACTCATCAGTTTCAGTATTATTAAACCTCACCGTATACCTTACTGTCGAGACACATTCCATGATCATCTCAATCGAGTGTTCATGGAATCCCATCTTTCTCATAACTTTCTCTAAGAACCCCCATTCCACACGGTCATACGCTTTATTCATGTCCAACTTCACCGCACAAACACCATTTGTAGCATGAGTCTTCTTCTTAACAGCATGGAAACACTCGTAAGCTACCAGAACATTGTCAATAATTAATCCCCCCGGGACGAAAGCACTTTGGGTTGGGTTAATGATTTCAGGCAAAATTCTTTCGAGTCTATTTGCAAACATCTTGGAAATAACTTTATACACCACATTGCAGAGGCTTATAGGCCTGAACTGTGTGATAGTCTCCGGGCTATCCACTTTGGGAATAAGGACCACATTAGTGGAGTTCCATCCTTCAGGAATTTTCCTTTTCCTAATCGCTTCAAGGATTTCATCAGTTAGCTTATCACCCACAATGTGCCAAAAACGTTTGAAGAAGATGGCATGTAGCCCATCGGGTCCCGGTGCTTTCAAATCTCCTATTTGGAACATAGCTTTCCTCACTTCCTCCCGGGAGTACTCGGCCATAAGCATGGTATTCATCTCAGGATTTACCACACGTTTCACACAGTCGAGCAACTCGTCTGATGTAGCCGCCATACTTGGGAAGTAATTCTGGATAAGAGGGTTCAGGTCCTCGTTTCCTTCTACCCAGCCACCCGTGTCTATCCCTTCCGTTACTACAGCGAATGCGGCGCACTTATATCTGCACGATTAATTCACAAAGCAGTACGTACAGTACCTCGTGGGATGATTAAATAACAAATCATGTTAATAAGGCAGTGAATGCCACAGCGATGTCGATGCTCAGGACAAACGAATACGTTTAGAAACGCAATCTTATCTCCTTGCACGGATGGCGACTCCGGATATTGGCCAACTAAATTACCAACCAATTCAGACTCAGGAATTCAGAAACGTAGGCATATGTATGCACTGTGCACCGATATTGAGGCTTTTATTGGCTCGGAGATGCCATTGGTAAGGACAATCAAGCCATTTAAACAAAATCTTATCACATTCCATGAAGGCATGGATGATGACTGTACGTCTATGTTTGCAGGCTGTACAGTTACCAAACAGCAACCTCAGTATGTGTACCACTGTTGGACAGCGATATGGACCGTTTTCGAACAGTGGTATTAGCTGACTCATCACCAGCCAGAGTTTGGAAGCAACAACTCAAGAACGTAGGTTAGAAAACCAAGGGAATTGAGAAGGAATTTAACTTTAATTCTTATATGAACTCAAAACCTGAGAATACTTTATAACTATTGTTGCATACTATATATGAAAATCACAGTAATTCTAAACACAAGGTAAAGAAACATGGGACAATTACATTTTTACCCTTAGTTATGTCCCACTCAAAAACACATGGGATTTGCCCTTAGTTTCAAAAACACACATATGTTCAAAAACACACACATGGGATTATATTTTTTTGATTTTTTTGAGATTTTGCTATTCACGCTAAGATCATATGAGCTCGAACTCAAATGGGGAATTTCCAACACTTTTTTCATGATTGAAAATGACACGCACATATAGGTGATGTTTTTCTGAACATTTTATTTTCTTATTTGCATTTTTCCGAGTTAGTATGAATCTTCTCTGAACTTTACAAAGTTACGGTCAAAGGGTAAAAGCATAAGATTCGCAAAGTCGCTTGGACAGAACAGGTGTGTTTTTTAAACTAGGGGCAAATCAGACGTGTGGGCCATAACTAGGGGTAGAAATGTAATTGTCCTAAGAAACATTTAGTTTCTTTGAAGTAAAGGGAGCACCCTTTACTTCAAATCCTAAGAATATTTTAGAACTATTGTTGCATCTACATATTAAAATATCACAGTAATTTTAAAAGCGCTTCTCTAGTGATTGGTGAGTACTTCTCAGTACTTCCGAGTACTCCCGCTAGAATTATTTGTCCGTTGATCAAGCACAACTAATTAGCACCTTTTAGTTTAAATTAATATATATTTTAACTGGTAAATCATTGTTTCTAATAGTTTTCGGTACTTTCTTTTTAGTAATTCGTTGTACTTCTTTTATTTTCACCGTTAGATTGATTTGATTCAACAGCTCCTAAAATCCCAACCATGGTAAAAGTTGTAACGAAACATTGAGTTTTTTTGAAGTAAAGGGAGCACCCCCCCCCCCCTCTTAAGGATGTTTAAATCAAAATTCCACGTATGAATTGGGTTTCTAAAAGGATCAATGAAATCCAAAGTTTTTATGGTTGACATATAGAAGAAGTATATTAACTAAAGATGCGATAATCAGGAGAGGGTGGAGGGGGGAAGACATTAAATGTTTTTTTTATGGAGATGAGACTATACACAATTATTTTTAGGTTTACACTAGCAAGGTATTTGTGGGGTGTAATAAAATGTGCAGCAAGTTTGTAGCTTATGCCCAATATAGTAGAAGATATAAGTTATTGAATTAATTAATTTTTCTAAATTAGAGATCCAATGGAGTTTCTGTAGGGTTTTGGTCCTTATGTTATTTTTCAAATTTCACAATTGATGTTGTATTGTTTTGATCCGCAGAAATAAAAAGGGCATTGACAAGTTAGTATGGCTGCTTAGAAGTTGACGATGGCGACTGACGATCAGGTGTATCAACATGGGATGAAGAAAAATAGACTTGCAACGGGTAGACATTTAAGCTTGTATGTTGTTTATGTATGTTGCTCCATATGTTTCAGTGTGGAGTTTGAAAGAGGACTGTTATTCTAGCCAATAGGGTTCCATAGCTAATATGTTCAAGATATCTTCTGATATTTCGATAAATCTTCCGATTTATCCCTTTTTGATGTCTGGCCGATAAGATAAATAGGCCGATAAATTACCCGATATGCCGATAAATCACCAAAGATGCCAATAAATCGTTCGATTTACTCATTATCTTGGGTCGATCGATAAGTTTCTGATAAGCAATATCCCCAGCATTGGCTAATTTTTAAATGCTAAAGGTATTGTTGTTTGAGGAACCTGGGTGCCAGATAGGGTGTATCAAATTGAGTCGTGGTTTATCAGTTTTTTAATGAAATATGTGGTGAAGAAATCTGCATGTTTTAAAAAGGTAACACATACGGTATTTCTGACAATTTCTGGCAGTGTTGTGAGTGGCTTAGTGTGCGAGCGGCTGTTAACCTGATTTCATTGGTGGATCTCGTGACTATAATATTATTAGGACCCTTTTGGGCATTGTTTCTTGCTTTTCGCTTCAAAATTCTTGACCTGGCTTCAGTGTAATGTTCTATAGGTAGGGATTTTTTTTATTTGGATTTAATGCAATGTTCTATGGATCAAAGCGGAGAAATATCAACACGAGACATCCAGCTCTAGGTAGTAGAATTGAACCGTACGTTTAGGTCAATGTTGCGACTAGTTTAGTTCATGAACGAATAATTACACAAATGTAACATCACGGATATTAATTATATTAATTTCCATTTCTCAATAATAAATCTCGCCACACTTTGAATCACATGCATGTGGCAAACGTCTTCGCAAAACATGAATTACTCGTTATATATTTGTTGAGCTTTATCTTTTTTTGTGTGGAAACACACAGGAGATATCTTCTTGCTGAAGTGTGTGTGTGTAAGTGGTATCTCGTAAGTACATCCACATTTAAAGTCGAACAATGGAGAGTTGACTGAAAAAATATGGTCCATCGAATCATTTGTAAATGTTGGGTCCTGGCTCTCCTAGCGCACCTACCAATATTAGGAAGTAGAGTAGACGAGGTGATGCACACAACGTTGCCTCCCAACTTGATTCGACATATGGCTGAACTTGAAAATGGTTGAGGTAATTACAAAACTTGGTCCACGGAATCAAAATAATTGCAAAATATGGTCCACGGTACCACGCTACTCGTATGGATCGCGGGTTTTGTATATACCCATGTTGGGACACACTTGAGGTTTATATCCTTGTACAGCTCAAGTTTACACGCAGGAAAAACATGTGTGCTTGTCCTTTGCAATTGCGGACATTGTTTAGAGTTTTCTTTTCTAGATTAAAAAAATCATGTATCCAATTTTTTATATCGATTGATGCATGTACCATTATCATATGTGATTCTTTCTTTCCCCTCCCGCAAGACTACTTGATTTGCACAATTCTCATCTCTTTGCCACCATTGAAGGTGTCTTTCTTTTCCGTCCTTAATTGAAAGGAAATGCTCAAGTACATGTGCTAAGAAACATGTAAGGGCGTCTCCAATGTTATCCCCTAAAAAGGACACACCATTTGTCCATGGATCATGTCCAAACGTGTATGTGGACATGATACAGGAGTGAGTCATGTGAACGTAAACATCAAATTCTTGTAAAACGATGGGTTAGGTGGACCAAGAGAACCAAACACATGGGAGAAAAAAAGAAAAAAATGATACGTGGTTGAATAAGGTTGAAGATGTCATATCCGAATATCCACAAAGGCCCCCAATGTAAGTTCCCATTTGTGGAAAAACAAACATCTGAAACTATCCGCGGATATAGGGGTATCGATTGGATGGCAAAAACGGTAAAAATGATCCCAAGCCTAGGGTTCAAACTTTTGCGTGAGTTTTGAGGATCTCCCTTATAAATACCCTAAGAGTATCACCTGGTGAGCTGCAATGTGGTGAATTGTTCCGCGTCAGCTTCTTCCATAGTAGTTACAACTTTTTTTCCGAGGATGAGAAGGCGGCTAATTCGGCAGTATATCACTAGTAGTTTTGTGCGCGTCATAGTTGGTATTCTTCTGTGATGTTCTTTTCTTGTCGTCCGCGAGAGTTGGTCGTCAATGTTTCAAGTGGGCTTGACCATGTGGCAAATGTGGATGTGGCCCTGTGATGACACTGTTTGAGTGAGTTTCTGTATCACTTTCCATCTTATTTTTTGTAGTTAACTGTAAACTCTCTTCTTCTAAATTAATGGATTGGATAAAGCTTTTATTTAATATTTAAAATACAAAACTACTTTGGTGGGGGCGGGGATGGCAATCCAGTTTAATTGGTTGGATCAGGTGTCAGGGACAAGAGCAAGATTGATAGCACCGTGAATTGTTCAGGATGAATTTTGGATATTCAAATTCGCAATTATTCGCTATCCTTGGCAAATCATCATTATTCGCTGCAAGGTAAACCCTATAGATGCACGCGTGCGTCAAAATCTTCTATTCCTTCGCAAATGGAATTCCACCAGAGAGCGACACGAAATGGACCTTCCCACATTCCGTTTTTTGCTTTTTTTTCTCTTTTCATTTTACTAGGAAATATGCCCGTGCGTTGCAACGGAAAAACTAAATTCTTCCACTCTGTTATTGATCTATTTATGTTGTGACTTCTCTACACCACATTGTTCTCCTATTCAACATGAATGTAATCGTTGCGGATTTATGATGATAGTGGATATCACTCATGTCTCATTGCTCCCCCTTAGGCCTTGTCTTGTATAAGAGTTTTTATCGGGATTAGAGGGGGTATCTCCCCTAATCCCCCCCTTCCACAAAAAAAATTCTACTATCAAACAAAGCCTTACCGGCTCAGTCTTTCTCGACACATATTCATAATTACTTTGTAAAGATAATGGGATCACCAGTTCACCATCATCTTACCTGCAAATGGTGCATGTGTCGGTGCATTTGTCTTTGTTGTGGTATTTGTCGTATAAGGGCATGCGTGTATCATAACTATTTTTTTATCTCCACTAACAGTGTTCTTGCCTTCTGTGAAGGTTTACAAAGGGAGCAAATGAACTACTAAGCCTTGTCATGATATAGGATGAAATTTAGCCTAATGAAATAGACAGTGTTTGTGCAAAAAAAATCATCATTACAGTATTTTTTTCTTGGTTACGACAGCTCAGTCTGAAGATGCCCAAGGGCATGTTGATGCCCCTTGCTGTCTACACCCAATGGTTCCCTTCCTCTCTCGCACCTGTGTGCGAACGCCCCGCCGTTCGGTTTTTTTTCCTGCAGGTTCCCCTAGCGTCAATCGACATGTGCCTTATTTCTGAGCCACTCGGACGCGCTGAAGGAGGCGAGGACGATTCACATGTAGAACAGTTGATGTCGTGGCAGGTGGCACCCACACATTGCAGCTCTCTACGACGTCAACATTGAACATCTCGGCGACGGCGCCCAAATTTTTTGGCACGACGGACTTGAGTCATGGGGGAACCACATGTGACGCCATGGGCTCGCCGTTTGCATTGTCGTGCACATCGCCCATTTTCTAGCACTGGGGTCGATCCACATCGCGTTTTGACCCAGCTGTCAGTGTGCATGTGCTTGATGTGGCCGTAGAGAGGTGCAGTCGGCCGGTTTCGGGCAACGACGACCGACCGAGTGTCTCTCCGGGGTGATTGTGACAGGTCTAGGACCAAGGCGGGAGGCTCTCCCGGCGTCGCTGCCGTGGTAGAAGGAGTGGAGGAGTTGGGGCGGTGCAGGTCAAAGGCGGTAGGCAGCGTGATTTTAGGATCGCAGCAGGAACACCATGTCTCTTGTTTTTTTTGTGCGGTGCGAGAAACAGAGCGAGCGGTAAAAGTCCGGTGAAAAAGCTAGTCTGGGATAGACATGATGAGAATTTGCCAACGAGATGGACGAAAAAGGCGGACGAAGCGAACGACGGACGGTGGAACGTTGCAATCTTTTTAAGTAGGAGAGAAAAGATTTGATAACGTACTTAATTACCATAAAACCCCAAAAACAATTACCATAATTTTTTTAAAATAGAAGCACCTGTTTATTGTAATCATGAAAAGTACAAATAGATATTCTTAGGAGAGAATAGTATGAGTAAATGAAATATCTTATCTAAAGTTTTGTTTTTCTACTGCTAAAGAATTTCCATCTTAAAAGAATAGAAAAGCGGAAACGTCATGAACCACATACAAAAAATCTTCATCATACAGCGACTCAATCTATCTTAATATTTCAAGCACTTTTTAAACGACATTTGTAGCAAAACTCAATCTTTTTCTTCCTTAAGCTTTCTGTAAAGTTTGTTTGAAGTCCTCTCCTCATCCTGTGTAATCCATGTACACATGTCTGTGACAATAATTTCGGCATGGGTCCCATGTTATCACATTAATCGCGTTTGTAATTTGTAATTATAACTCACCTAGAAGAGAGTGCATCGATCGTTAAGTCAATCACATTTGTAATTTGTACGCACTAAGGACGTTGCATATGCAGCGAGCACATTTGTGTCAATAACATTCTGTTGGACTGGTTCTCTTCCGTCCTTAGCTCGGTGTTAAAATCGTTTCCAAATCCTCTTCCTATCATGTGCTTATTGATTTTCGAGCCTGCTTATTGAGTTGATGATAATAAACGAATATAAATTGATTATGATTGTCGTAAAGGGGCGAGGTTGTACTTTAGTTGGCGTCAGCAAAATATATTTTAGCACCGTGTCACCCGGACATGCTGGAGCCTGGATGGATGTTTGCGATTTCAAATCCTCACCGCAACGATTATTTTCTGTAATTTTGTAAGCCAAGTGTTTTTTTAGGGGTCTAAGCCTAGTAAGCAAATCCTTGACGAGGGTGAAGGATAACCAAGGCCCAGCAAATCATTAGTACAATTTTATAGGCCCAGTAAAGCCTTCCCCAAAAGAAAGAAGCTAATATTGGAGTGCATGTTGATTTCCTAAAATTACAAGGGTGTTTTTGAAAAACATATGTGCTGAAACTAAAAGATCGAGGGGTTTTCTGCTACAATGCCACTTATGGATGTACTGCGGGTTGATTCACTAAAAGCTCGAGGGGTTTTCTACAAAATGTGCTGGCGTAAGGAGAAACTCATCTCCCTTTATTATTGGGTAGAGATTTCGATTTCGTTTTTTTCTTCTTCAATTTCGAATTTTCCTTTTTTTCTTATAATATAATAAAAAATACATGTTTAATATGAGTACTCGTTTAATATATATTGAATATTTTTATAATCTACAATGAACGTTCTTAATATACATTGAATTTTGTTCTATTTGTATATATCGAAATTTTGTGTAGCATGTTACACCATTTTTTAAATGCATACTGAACTTGTATATATACATATCGTACATTTTTAATATACAATGAACTTTTTTAGTATATATTGAATCATTTATGTTATATGTTAAAAAAATACGCACTGAAGAAATCTTAAATATAGAATGAATTGTTTTAATACATGTTACATTTTTATTTTTATTTTTACGATGAAAACAAATTTATTACACAACAACCGAAATTTTCATATATACAATGAAAACACTGGAAAACCTGTCCCAAAAACAGAAAATTAAAAAAACAGGGAAGGAAACATACTTATTGGCTCAAAGAGGGGGGTTACCTTGTGCGACGACTTGAATGATGAATGCACACGAGCGGCGTATAGTAATAAAAACCGACCGGACGTGCAGACCGACCTGGAAACACCAAAACCGAGCCCTTGTCCAGTTATTTAAGGAGTGTCGGTCTTTTAGCAAAAAAGAAGTAAATTATGGAGAAAATTGTGCCAGAACTAATAACCGAACGTTTGACATTGAGCTACGACACCAATAACGGCCTAATATCAGTTTGACTAGATACTATTTGCTTTCGCAATAGGCACGCACGTACCTCTAAAACTGAAAAACAAAACGTGTTTTCTTTTTTTCATTAGAAGCACGACCGAGGGACACACGTTTGTTTACGCGAGAGGATTTTGTGAAAAAAGTTCACAAAAACATATTAGAATGAGATTTAGTTTCTAAGATATTGACACGAGGAATCTAACGGTGAAAACGGTTTAGGATTTGAATGCACGGTTCAAAAGATAAAAATAACTTTCTAAAAATGAATCTTAATAAAACTTTCAAGTTGCGACAAGTATCGTGCATGAAATGTGCCACTTATCAATCGCTGGAAATATAAGAATGATCCTTGTAAGGAATACCCCTCAACTTGTGATACCATTTTTCTTCTAGCACTTGCTCTTTGCTTGAATGGGCCGATACGTCTGGTCCATGGTCCATTGATTCTTCTTAAACAACATCACCTACCAGCGCGCCCTCGTGGGCCGGTTCAACAATGTAGCGTTATTTTTCTGTTGTTGTTTTTTCATTGTTCTAGCACAGTTTTTTTTAGGTTTCTTCAGTTTCCTGTTTACCATTAATATTTAGATTTTTTATCTTTTTAAATTTTTCTATTTCGAATTTATTTTTCACATGTTTCCTTTTTATAATTTTTCATTTTTCAAATGTGTATATTTTTCGCGCACAATATAAATTTTTGCATCCGTCAAAAACATTTTATAATATATTTAAGACATAATTAACAAAAAAATCAAATATAAGTTTTGTTGTATAATTTTGAATTTTCCATTTTACATTTTTCATATAAGTAAGTTACAATTTTATTGACATTTGATATTCTACAAATATATGGTTTTTTCTAAGTTATTCTTAAATGTCTACTATTTTTCACTTGCATTGTAAATTTCACATATATATTCTTTTTTTTCTATACATATCTTACATTTGAAAAAATACATGATTCACATTTTTTATAATGTCATATATATATATATGACATATTTATTATTAAAAAATAAAAAAATAAAAATTATTATAAATATTTTTGTAATGATATTAACATATTTATTAAACCATAGGAGTAACAAATTTTATATACTTTGTTTACTTAAAAAAAACACTTATATTTTTTAAATATGTAAGCATCTAAAAAACTCACTAAGATTTTCTTTAATGCTATCAACAATTTTTTTAAATTACATCAACGTTTTTACACTACTGTAACATTTTTTCAGATTCATGATTTTTTAAAAGAACTAAATTTAAGTGTTGAAATATATGTATTTAGTATTTTTCCAAATATAGAAAAAATGGTATTATAAAAACAAAAAAAACTAACAAACGAACGCATCATGCAGTTGTACCTTTTGCCGCATGGCAGGTATAGACGCTTTAGCCGTATAGAGCCTTCGGTTTTGTCCTTTGTGTTATGTGTCCTAAGGCATCTCCAAAAACATATCCTAAACCAGACACATCATGTTCTAGGGCTCATCATAAAATTTGAATACCAACTAGCACTCGTGTGAATCTGGATAGAGGATTGCCTAGGTTTTCTTCGCATTGGAAGCATGTTCATAACCTATGCGTTGTTGTTGTTGTTGTTGTTGTTGTTGTTTCAATAATATCAAGTTCCTTAGGACTATGCATTGGTTTTTCGGATTCCTGGTTTTCGCACTACTTTTCCTTATATTTTGCTAAAAAAAAGTCAAAAATATTTTTTTTAAATGTTAAAAAAAAAAGAGGTACGATTGTGCATCTCATGAAGGCACGAATCTACTTTCGCGAGAAGCACGTCGTGTGACTCTAAAAAGAGGCATCCCACGTGTCTCATAAAAAGAGGCATCATGTTTGCCTTAAAAAAGGCACGATCATACCTCCACGAGAGGCACGCATTACTTCCGCGAGAGGCACGCCGCATGCATGTAAAAAAAAGAGGCACGATCGTGCCTCCACCGGGAGGGAGGGCATGAATTACTTCCACGAAAAGCACGCCGCGTTCCTAAAAAAAGGCATATCACGTGCCTCTAAAGAAAAGAGGCACAACCCGTACCTCCACGGAAGTCAAGAATTTACTTTCGCGAGAGGTACGCCTAATGCTTCTAACGAAAGAAAGAAAAAAACTCGTGTATAATGCGTCATTTATCAAATTACTTTCACGAGCGGCATGCCGCATGTCTTTAAAAAAGAGGCATCCCACGTCCCTCTAAAAAAAGGCACAATCCTTACCGCGAAAGGCACGTAATGTGCTTCTAAAAAAAGGAAAAGGGAGAAGATGCCCCATTTATCAAGCACGGAAGGGTGTTAGACGTTCGTTGAAGAAGTACTACTCGCTAATTAATTATTTTCGAATAAATGATACTCACTTCGATCCATAATAAGTATCGCTCATCTAATACAAAGTTTGTACTAGTTTAGTTCAAAATGAGCGACACTTATTATGGATCGGAGGTAGTACTCCTTTACTTCCTCCATAAAGAAATACCTACTAATGCTTTTATATTTTTTTACGAAGGGAGTAATAGATTGTCGTTGTAGTAGGCCTATAAGGAAATCGCAGACATAGCCTATTATATACTAGCCCACTTTTTTTGGCAGATCAAAGTCGCTGCAGTCTTTCAAATTGGTGTCAGTTCCCGTCGAAGTTTCTCGCATGATTTCTCTTTAACAAAATGTTTCTCGCATGATGGCATCAGTTGCTCCTTTTTATTTCAGCTCAACAACAAAAAAGATTGCTACTACCTCTGATCCTAAAAAAATGTCGCAAGTTACACTACAAACTATAACTATCTTAGTTGTTTTTTCAAGACACTTTTTTAGGATCGAAGGGAGTACATTTTTGGGCACGCCACATTTTTGTGTGGACTAATTTGATGTTTCTCACGTCAGATTCTTCGCCCAATAACTCGCCGTTTCTTTTTTTGCACCCTAATAGATATTCTCCGTGCTCAGCAATGGGAAAAAGGGTGGAGTAAAAAAGGGTAACATACCAGTTATTTCCAAGTAACCATCCTCCTAACTGATTTCCGCCCTAGCAAACTTCAGACATCGACAGGATTCGAACAACACATCCAGTTCAATTCCTGCTTTGGAATCACAAGCAGGCTCTGCCCGATATTATTCGTACATATCCACCGTAGTCGTAACTACACTTCACTCCACATACACAAGAGACACGAAATTCTCGTTCTAAAATTCCATAGCTTGACCGCGATGCAGGACGAGATGCTCGCCGGAATTGTCCACTTGCTGAATCAAACAAACATGGTGCCGATATGGACCCGGCCCACATGTTAAATGTCAATGTCGCCCCCTCTCCCTTACCGTCTGCACTGGGAGGATACTTGAAAAATGTTAATTACTTATTCCAAAAATATTAAATTTGGGTAAAACAAATGTTGACCATGTATTCAAAAATATTAATATTGTGTTTTAAAAATGTTAATGGTGCATTTTAAAAAGGTTCAATGTGTCTACAAAACATGTTTATCATCTATTCAGAAAATATTAATCTGGTATTTAAAAATGTTAATCAGGCATTTGTTTTTTTAATATGTATAAATAATGATAAACATTTATTCAGAAATGTAAATATGTATAGGAAAAATGCTAACCATGTATTAAAAAATGTGATTCTTGTATCTAAAAATATTACATGTGTATCAAAAATGTTTATGTATATACAAAAATGTGTATAAATAATATTAAAACCCAAGAGAACAAAAAGAAAACAATAAAAATAAGAAATAAAGAAAACCAAAAAAACTAAGAAACAAAGAAAATAGGATGAAAGGAAAAAATCTGATAAAACAAAGAAAGAAAGAAATATAAACAAGTGAAAAATATAAACAAACTAGAACTAAAAAAAACCTAGGAAAACTGGTGCTATAATAAAGAAAACACAGCCTAGAATCAACGATATAGCATGTTACTGTGTTAATATTTCTATTTGCTGGTGTTAGTTGCAGTACACGAAAAAGAGAGCCGAAAACCAGTGAAAAAACAAATATATAGCTCTTGCGGTTATGGACGATGTTGCGATCATAATATATGTTGATCCTAGAATCTTGTGTAGATCAGAACCCAGACCAGACCAAGCGCAGTCCCCTTCTTAGAAATTGCGAAAAAACCAAAAAAGTGATTTGTGACAAATCAAAAGCCGATTTCTGAGCTATCTACTTTTTTTTTAATTTGAGAAGCTTCTGAGCTATCTACTAGTACTATACTGTCTCTGCGAACAAAGTGGGCTTTGTGGCCCAAAGGAAGTTGGCGTTAGTTGCAGTTGAAGTTTTGGTCATTTCTCATCAAGAAAGAAAAAGTTAAAGTTTTGGTCATTTCTCATCAAGAAAGAAAAAGTTAAAGTTTTGGTCTTTGCTAAGACTAGAAGAAACTCGCGAGATTCTCTCTAAAAATAAGTTTCTCGCATGATCGCATGAGTTGCTCCATTTTTCCGTGGACTAAGTTTCCTGATGTGTCCACACCAAATTTATTACCCTAGTAACTTGCTTCGTACGTACAACGATAGATGGTACGGACTCCGGACCTCGCCTTTTCTTTCCCTGCACCTTTCGCTCGTGTCAAAGAGTAGACATTCTCCGTGCTCAGCAATGGGAAAAAAGGAGAAAGTGGAAAGGGTAATAAAACACGGGTTATTTCGCTGCAACCTTCCTCCTGACCGATTCCCTGCGACCTTACCAAACTTGAGACACCGACAGGAGCAACGCATCCAGTCCGATCCCTGCTTTGGAATCGCAAGCAGACCCTGCACGATCGTATTCGTACATATCCCCCCTAGGCCGTCGTCGTATCCACCCTTAAGGCCCCGCTTGGCTGGCCGTTTGGTTTAGCGAAAATACAGACCTGCGCCTGGAGTGTTTTCTTTCCGGACGGATTTTCTACTATGGCCGGTAGTATACACTTGTAAAATATATACACCTGTATAATTTACATTCAATCCAAGCACGGCCTAACTCCACACACACACACACACACAAGCGACGAGTATCTTCTCACGTACACATCTGGGTTGTAAAATTTCGGCAGCTTGGCCGCGACGCTACACGAGATGCCCGCCGGAGCTCGCCCTCGTCCACTGGCTGAACCAAACAAAGATGATGCCGATCTTGGACTCGGCCAACACGTTCCATGTCCCTGTCCCCCCTCCCCGCCCGCCTGCACAATGCACTGGCCAGACGCTTCCAATAATGCACACTCGCTTTGGCTTATTAATCCGAATAAGAACCGGCCATCATTCCTAGCTAGCAGTAGTCCTATCTTATCCTGCGCGCGCACGGACTCTTTTAAGCTCCTCCGGTCACTTTTGGGGCCCGATCGTCGAAAGCGCGACGCCCCATCACGAAAATCTTAACAATGTTTACCAGCCAGCACCGGTTGTGTCACGCTTTTGCCGAAAGAAAGGACGCGGATTCACGGGCTCAGGCTGGCCTGGTGGTTGATCCTGAGTCGTGACGCCCACGCCGTCGCAGCGACGGGTCGCTCCGGTCACGACTCATCACGAGATTGCTCCGTTCACTGACCGGAGACGGCGGAGAGCGAGGCCGGGCACGGTGGTACTTTTGGTGATTAAACGAACGAGCGCCGTTGATTCTTGCCAGGAAGAAAGGCTTTCGACACCTGGAGCTCGCACTACAGGTCTTGGACCGGCAGGCCATCTTGCGGTGTGAGCTTGGAAAAGCCATCCATGGTGAGGGGGTGGCGGTGAAGGGACGGGACGCGATCGGAAAGCGATCGGACGGCGCAGGCTACGGACGGGAACAGGATGATGTGATGATTGGGGCGGTGGGCGCGACAGGGCCGTGTGGTGTGGTGTGGGTAGGCACAATAATACGATGCGCGAGTGAGTGCACTTTGGGCGAGCGGACGAGCTCCACCGAGACAGCCGGAGGAACAGAAATGGGATCGGGAATCTGGCTTTTTTCTGGGTACCTAGGGTAGGGGGGAGGGGGAGGGGGAGGCGATGATGCTCGCGCCTACCGCCAAGGACGCGCGGCCAGCAGCGACGCGCACTATCAGTGGCGCGGGGAAGACGGAGGGGATATCGGATCGGGATACGATGGCAACCCCACGACGGCGCGCGCCACTCCCTCCCCGGAGGCGGCTGGGACGTCGCTGTCGCACAGCTAGAGTTCGCTGCTGCAGTCTCTCAAGACTTAGGAACCAGGCTCGACGGCGGTTTCTTCTCGGCCGGTGTACGGACCTAGACAACGTGGCACGTAGCAACAACGCACGCGCGCATGCTGCGCTCTCTTTGGTAGTGGACGTTTCGTGTCGTTGCGTGTACGGGCGATCGGGCTTGGGATCTGGTTCGGAAAGCGAAACGAGAGGGTGGGATGGCGACGGTGGGTGCAAGTGAACAGGTTCATGATGATGAGCTCGCCTCCTCGATTCCTTCTTTTCCTCGGCAAGATTCTTCCCTGTGTGTGTGTACGTATCAAGTGGAGGAGGGGCGGCACGAAGAGCTTTCCGTGCGCGCAAGAATAATACTTACTCGGCATTATTGCCTCCCAAGAATTTCCTGAGGATGACGGCGGCTACCTCTCCCTTGCAAGGAACAATTGTTTCGCCCGCTTTGTTCCGCCGAGATGAGATGGCATTCGTACCGCTGTCCTCGTCTGGCGTATAGAATCTCCAAACATAATTGCCTCCAACGTGTTATCCACTACACCGAGCTGTAATATTTTGGATTCTTGAACATTACACTATGGATTTTTTGGATTACATCAACTCATAAAACTTCAAGATGAGATGAGATGTTCACCAACCACAACTCACGTTTCAGTCATAAAACTGCAAGCCAAATTGTGCTGAAGGGGCTCGTAGTCCACAATCATGGCATGTATGTAAATGTCGTAGACAAAACTCATTGGAATTCCATTTCAGAAAAAAGAAGCTATTGATATTTATAAAGGAGATTGTATAAAATCATCCATGGGGATACCAAGCAAGTGCCAGAAAATTTTGCAGTGATTATTTCTCGTCTTGCTTCCGCAAGATCACCGACTAGTTAGGGGAAAGTGTAGGTAAAACGCGAAAACGATTACACCACGCCGCGCTCCAAACACGGTACTCCACTAGAACATTAAAACCTCTCTAGAAGACCCACACAACCGAAACCATATATTTGGTAGCACTTTACAACTAGGTGGCTGGTCAGATCACACAGCCATGTTTGTTTCTTTCATTCATTCACCGGAAAAATCTTAAAGCGGAGCTCCATTTCCAATCTCGCTCCAATACGGATGTCATGTTTTTCGGTTGAATGCCGAATAGCTCCTCACACTGTGTAGTTCTGGTTGATGGTGTCGATGTCGAGTCCCTTCAGCTTCACCACCGACTCCACGTGGCCCTTGAGAGTGTTCAGCTCCCTCAGCCTGCACATAGATAATCATCAGGGTAGGGGGCATTAGCGATCAACTACTAGGATGTATTGTCTGGTCATTTACTAATCATCAGGAAGTGTGAATAAGTATATACCTCGCAATCTCAGCTCTTCTCTTGGCTTGCTCAGCGATCTCAGAGAGCTCACGGTAGCTGCTCTTGTCATTGAACAGGTTGTGGGAGGCCGGTTCAGGTGCTTGCAGGCCATGAAGCGTTCTCTGTGCGGTAGCCCATTGTGCCTCCCTCTCACCTCTGCCGTAGTTCTCTTTGGTGGTGAAAGCAGTCTGCACAACCAGGATCACAGGTTGATCATCAACTTGCTCAAGAAGGCAAACCACAATGTACATATACCAAAGATTAAAGGTGCTGGCATAAAGCCCCAGATATGGTTCGACATAGTACCTTGTTCTGCAGGAGGTTGTCCCATGCCCTTCCACTCAGCACAAATCGGATGAAGAACTTGAAAATGTCAAGCGGGAAGTAGAACACAATGCTGAAGAGCCAGATAACACCAGCCCAGCCCCACCCGATACCCTTGATCCTTGCAAATTCCCAGTTGGCGTACACAGCAATGAGTGTTGCAACCTACATCAAGAAATCAGGTTTCAGCTAAGGATCGGATAGCCTGAAATTGTTGCTTTGCTGAGTAACTGCTTTGCACGTACCAATTGAGCGAGAAGGAAGGCGGTAACCAAGAGGAAACCAGGGCGCTCAACAAAGGACCAGCTACGAGAACGAGTCACGAAGATAAGAGCCTGGCTCACAATACTGACTTGGAGGTACAGTGCAGACATCATCTCAAATTCACTGTTCTTGATTGACCTGACACCGAATTTGTTCTGCACAAAGGAACTTAAGTGAGAAAGAACATCCCACTGAAATTTTCCCACCAGCAGTTTCGAAGCAAAGATAGAAAGACATTATCAAAATAAACCAAGAACTCACTGTGAAGAAGTCTGTCTTGTGCATGGCCCAGAAGAAGACAACAGTCATCAGAGCAAGGTAGGTTCCAAGCACAACACCAGTGGCGAAGATCTCATTCAGCTTCCAGCTGTCAGGTAAGGGAGATGGCTTGACTCTGTCCTTGGATATGGTCATGATAGTACCTGCAATTTTTTTTACACACATATATGAGAAGCTATGCTTATATGAGCATGCCTACTGGTGGGAAAACAAAGAATACATACCATCGTTGAGAATGGCAATGATAAGGACCATGAAGGGAGCAAAATCGAATTTCCAGATCAAGGCAATAAGCATGAAGCCAAGCTGCAAAATGGAAGTGATATTAATTTGGAGAAATATCGCCCAACATTTCAATGAGGAAAAGGATCTTTCGCGGTACGTACCACAATACGGATGGTGATGGAAACTGCGTAGATCTGGTGTAACACATGAAAAAAAGGAGCAATGAGTCATAATGCTATGTGATCATCTGCTTAGAAATTTACTAATTATCAATGAAGAAAAAACTAACCGTGTAGTTCTTCATCCTCTGGAAAATGCATCTGCTGGTGAGGACAGCACTGATAATGACACTAAGACCTGGCTCGGTGAGCACAATGTCGGAAGCACTTCGAGCAGCATCCGTCGCATCATCAACAGCAATACCAATGTCGGCCTTCTTAAGAGCAGGAGCATCATTGACTCCATCTCCAGTCATACCAACAATGTGCTTCTTCTCTTGCAGCCTCTTCACAATCTCATACTTGTGCTCTGCATAACACAAACTCAGTCAGCAAATGCATCATTGCATAAACAAACAAATAAGCTTGCAATGGAGCTCACCAGGGAAGACTCCAGCAAATCCATCAGCCTTCTCAATCAGCTCGTCAACAGGAAGTGACTCAAGTGAACCGTCCTTGCTTTGGCCAAGCAATGCAGAAGAAGGATACATGTTTGTGCCCATCCCAAGCCTCCTACCCGTCTCCTTTCCAATAGCAAGTTGGTCACCTGAAGTAAATCACATGACTATCTTTAGCTACCACACCAAACATGCAAACTTATAAGTTACTAGCAATTTGTATGATGGTGTATGTACCTGTGATCATCTTGACATTGACACCAAGAACAAGTGCCTTGCGGATGGTCTCAGCACTGTCGTGCCTTGGGGGATCAAACAGGGGCAACAGACCAATGAATTGCCATGGTCCACCAGGGGAATCCTTAGATTTCTCAGGCACTTCCTGTGATAGTCAAACTTGCCATAAGAAATTGACTCACCAGCGACTACAAACGAAATAGCCTTTCATGTGTAGAAGTTATGGTACCTGTCTTGCAACAGCAAGCGAACGAAGCCCACGCTCAGCGTACTTCTCAATCACAGAGTGCACCTTCCTCTTCACGTCCTCCTTGCAGTTGCACAGGGTAATAATCTGTTCAAGTTTCATAGCAAGTCTTCATTAGTCACATTGAAGAACAATGTAATTAACTAAAATGCCAAGTATGTAATGAAACATCGTTGAACTTCTGTAGTTTCACGAACCTGCTCAGGAGCACCCTTGCTGGCACGGTGCCAGTTACCCTCAGCATCGATGTAAGTGAGAGCAGTCCTCTTGTCAGTAGGGTTGAAGGGCAAGAAGTGCACTTCCCTGATGCCAGCTCTTGCCTCCTTAGGATCAGCAAGCATACCAACCATGCAAGCATCAATGGCATCCTGGTTTTCTACCCTCGATGCCCTTGCAGCCAACAACAGCACATGTTCTTTGTCGACGCCTTTAGCAAACACCTCAACCAGGTTCTTGTCAACACTGAGCTTGTTAAGGGTGAGTGTGCCAGTCTTATCACTGCAAAGCACATCCATGCCAGCCAACTCTTCAATGGCAGTCATCCTCTTGGTGATAGCACCCTGCTGGGACAACTTGTGAGAACCAATGGCCATGGTGACTGACAAAACTGTAGGCATGGCAATAGGGATACCACCGATCAAGAGGACCAACAGGTTCTCAATACCGGCACGGTACTTGCGGCGCTGGATCGGGAACATAACAATGATCTCAATGACGATTCCCACAGCGATCGAGCAGATACAGAAGTTTCCAATCGCAGTGAGGACCTTCTGGAAGTGTCCAACTTGGTTGGTGCTGTCAACGAGATGAGCAGCCTTGCCAAAGAAGGTGTGTACTCCAGTCGCAATGACCACAGCCTCAATCTCGCCCTGCTTGCAGGTCGATCCAGAGAAGACCTCATCCCCAGGGTTCTTGGTCACAGGGAGGGACTCTCCTGTAAGTCCAGACTGGTCAATCTTTAAAGGATCACCCTCAAGGAGACGAGCATCAGCAGGGACGATGTCACCGAGCTTGATGCTGACAATGTCACCAGGAACCAAGATTGATGCCTCCTGCTCGCCCCAGCGACCATCCCTGAGCACCTGAAATGAGCAAACAGTAGTTCCTGTTATTAAAGAATGGGCAAACAAACAAACAACCCTCTACCAAATTAAATACAGCAATTTCCAACTGCCAACTGCTACATGGCTGCAAGGTACCTATCATATATTAAGGGGAAAATTGGAGTTTGACTTTTGGTTCCAAAGCAAAAATATTATACAGACAGTTACCCTAATTATGTTGGAATAGCCAGGTTCAACAATCAATTCTAATTCTATTTCGTTATGCTGGAATATATGCGCACCTATCCATTGAACCATTCAGTACTAAATTTTTAGAGATCACACAGTTGAAAGCAGGCAAAAGAAAAGATTCCTGCTTCCACTATATTGGAACTAGACCACCAAAACATGGCGACCATATACTATGGAATAAATTTCCAACCTAACGTTGCAGCATTCTGTGCCGAGCTTACCTTAGTCTTAGGCGCAAGATTGGCCATGAGTGCAGCAGCGGCGTTGCCAGCGTTGTTCTCTTCAATGAAGGAGATGGTGGAGTTGATGACCAGGAGAACGATGATACCAACGAAATCCTGCCAATCCGGGGGCTTCCCATCACCATTGGCCAGTGCGATGGCCATGATGGCGGCCATCTCCATGACCCAGGACAGCGGGTTCCACATGAATCCCAGAAACTTGAGGACTTTGCTCTCCTGAAAAACGAGACACACAAGGCAGCAATTAATACGATGCAATAAAAGAAAACGCGTAAGAAACTTGCCTTGGAAACCAGTAGCGACGCTCACCTTCTTCTCTTCGAGCTTGTTGAGGCCGAAGATGGTGACACGCTGCGCCCCCTCGTCGGAGGTGAGCCCCTGGCGCGTGCATTTCAGCTGCTCGAACACCTCCTCGATGGGGATGTTCTCCTGCACACAAACACAGACACACAAGCAAAACAAATTTAAGAAACCATTGATGAGAGCAAGATCTTGCAAAGGTATAACGTGTGGGCACACTATGTCAGCGACAGCTAGAACAGACAACTGAAACAGCTAACAGCTCGGTTGTACAGAACAGTAGCTTCTATGTCATGATGGGACCCATCGGCCAGCCTCTACCAGCAAAAGCTGGTCCAGGGCATCCGAACATGAAAGAGTCCAAGCGGGCATCCATCAACGTGGGGCCAATGATTGGGACCCGTACGGCCGCCTGATCTCGATCAGACGGCTCAAGCCGGCCAAGGACAGGGTGTCCTGGACCGTACGTGCCTGGGTGGGTGCGTACTTTCCCGGCCGGGCCCACGTGCCGGCGCTCGTACGTTCCTCACCGCCCAGGAGGCCGCCTCGAGATGCGTGCGGGCAAGATGCGGCCCCCGTGCCGCGTGTGAAGGCTAAAACAATAGGATAAGCGAGAGGCAAGCGACGGCTCCGCTTCTGGATTGGGGTGCCGCTTTGGTCAACAAAGATAGAAAAACGAAAAGGCAACGGCTCCAACGCACGGATTTCTCCGTGCTTTGTGGTGGTTGGCCACTAATCCGGCGCCGCGTGATCCGCGAGCCCGGCCGGCCCCGTGCTCAACCATCTCTTGACTTTATACTACACATGCAAATCCGTACTCCCATGCCACTAATTTCTACTACTACTACTACGAATTTACATTTAATTTTATTTTTCATTTATTCATGGACGAAATGAAATCAAACGCAGATCTACAAGATTCGGCACGCCCGTATCCCGTCTCACGGAGAAGGATATTTGCGTATTAAATACGGCAGAAGGCTGAAACAGGTGGGAAGGATCCGAAAATTCCTCCGCCGAAAAACAGGCGGTGTACGTTTCGGGGCAGCAGGAGCAAACAGAGGAGGCAACATGGGGTGTCTCCGCTGCGCTGCTACATGGCCATGGACAGCTGGCCCTCTCCATCATTGATTGAAGGGGCGCAGAGCAGTCACATGGCAAGATACAACCTCACATGGAAAGTTTACTTTCAAGGAAATTCTTAATCTCCTTTTCGTTTCGCAAAAAAAGCAACCGGTTAAAACTTTGGAGGCAGAATTAAAAGCTACAAGGATTCGCTGCCAAGCTATCGCTTCTCGCCTTTTTTTTCTCCCCAACGGAGGATTAGAAGAAAGGATGAAACGACCAACGGATTAATCTATCTATCTAGTACTGCGTGCGAGGCGATTCGCGATTCTCCGTCCATCTCATCTATGGAGAGATCGAACGAAGCAGCGAGGGACAACAGGTAATAAGCACGAGCAAGCAGTACAGCGAGAAGAGAAGCCAGCATATCACGGCGAGAAACGGGGCGTGAGGGATGGAGGAGGGGGGAGGAGCGGGAGCGCGCGGTTCTCACCAGATCGACGGCCTCGTTCCTGATCTCCTCGAGGCCACCCATGGCTGGCGGCGGCGGGGAGGCGGCGGAGGCCGAACCAGCGGCGCGGAAGAGAGTACTACAGGCGAACCCCGAGGGCAAACTGGACCATGCACCGAGGAGGCGCTGCCGCTCGCTCCCTCCTCCGCTGCTACGGAGAAGGAAGGGGGGTAGTGGTGGGTGGGGAGGGGAGGGGAGGGGAGAAACGGGAGGCGATGGGGGAGCTCTCCGTGCAGCGCCTCCCCTGCTTTATACCCACCCACCCCCCGCACCGGGCCATAGCGTGCAGCCCTAGGCGAGCCGGGCGGGCGGGCCCCGCTGGGAGCCGCCAGGTGGGCCCTCACCTAACCCGCCTCCCCTCTCTCTCTGTTCGCGTGCCCCGGCAAGTTAGGCCGCCCCGCCCCC
This sequence comes from Bromus sterilis, assembly GCA_950022295.1. NCBI lineage: Eukaryota > Viridiplantae > Streptophyta > Magnoliopsida > Poales > Poaceae > Bromus > Bromus sterilis. Next base: position 14,554,717 of record OX465600.1, on the reverse strand, counting down.
CGCCGCACCTGGATGGCGCCTCGCGGAGAGATAGCGAGCAAACGCACGTGCCCGCGGGGCCCGCGCGTCGGTGACGGTGGCCGAAATATCCCCGAGATTTGACTCCTGGGAGGGGCGCCAGGCAGCCAGACACTTGTGCGTGGGCCCGCGCCGCATGGTCGTCACTCGTCAGTCAGTCACGAGATAACGGGCTTCGGGCGCCGCGGCGGGTCGGGTTGGTGCGGTGCGGTGCGTTTTTTTAACTGCGCCCGCCCGTGCCGGGCTCAGCAGGCTGGGTTGGGTGGGCATGGAATGGATCACGGCGGGCGAAAACCGTACGTACGGCGCGGACGGTAGCGGAACCAAAAAGGTGCGGGGATAAACTAGCAGGGATGGATGGCGCGGGGTGTGGGATTTTTTGTTGCCTGGCGCTGTAAACCTGCCGTGTTTTTTGGGCAGGCCCTGCCGTTGGAGGGGGAGTTTGGACTTTGGTTGGTGGTGCCGTTTGGGTCACAAGGGGCCGGCTGGCTAATGGGACACGCGTAATTGCCGGTTCAAACGGGTTTAATTTGTTCCCTATCTGCTATCATCCATCTTTGTCCTTCCTTCCTTGCTGCTCATGATTTTTTGATGTACTGTGTATGAGCATTTCCCTTGTTCCTCTGTTGTTATTAAAACGGATGGAGGACGTTTTCGATTTTACAACGGCAAACTCTGATCTATGAAAAAAGAAAATTTTAACTCTTACCCTTCATGTTTGTTGTTGCTAAAAAAAGTATTCTAGAAGTTCGGTGCGGCGGCGCCGTCCACGCGCACGTGATATCAGCAGATACAAAGAATGTTATCGCGTGCACGAGTCATCGTGCGGCGCAAAAAGCGTCGCACCGCACCGCCGGGCGTTTCTCTTCCCATTTGTTTATTAGAATATATAAGAAGCTTTCGATTTTACAGCGGGAAACTTTGATCCGCAAACAGAAGAAAAATTAACTCTAATCGTGCATGGTGTATCTCAAAAGATTTTAGAACTTCAGTGTGGCGCGGCGCTACGGCGGTGGTGTTCAGATGCATGTAACATCATTAGATGCTACCAATGTCAACGCGTGCAAGGCTAGCGGCGCACCGCATCGTTGGTCTACAGACGTTCGCTCGCTAGGGTGATCGGGAAGCTAGTCATTCCCTCCTTTTTTTAACCATACGGTTCAAGTGTACTCTAGGGCTGTTAATCTCACCAATGAGTTGCCAAACGGGTTCAATTTGTTCCCTATCTGCTATCATCTTTGTCCTTGCTGCTGATGATTCTGTTGTAATGTGTATGAGCATTTCCATTCCTCCTCTGTTTATTATTAAAACGGACAGATGGCATTTTCGAATTTACCACGGGCAGCTCTGATCTGCGAAAAAAGATAAAGAAATTAACTCTTACCCTTTATGTTAGTTGTTGCTAAAAAAGAGTATTCTAGAAGTTCGGTGCGGCGGTACGGCGGCGCCGTCCACACACACATGATATCAGCAGATACGAACAATGTTATCGGGTGCACGAGTCATCGTGCGGCGCAAAAAGCGTCGCACCGCACCGCCGGGCATTTCTCTTGCCCATTTGTTTATTAAAATATAAGAAGCTTTCGATTTTACATAAGGGAACTTTGATCCGCAAAAAGAAAAAAAAATAACTCTGATCGTGCATGGTGTTTCTAAAAAGATTTTAGAACTTCAGTGCGACGCGGCGCTACAACGGTGGTCTTCAGGTGCATGTGACATCATTAGATGCTACCAATGCAACGCGTGCAAGGCTAGCGATGCACTGCACGGTTGGACTCCGTATGTTCGCTATCCCTCCTTTTTTTATCCATACGGTTCAAGTGTACTCTAGGGCTGTTAATCTCACCAATGAGTTGCCAAACGGGTTCAATTTGTTCCCTATCTGCTATCATCTTTGTCCTTGCTGCTGATGATTCTGTTGTAATGTGTATGAGCATTTCCATTCCTCCTCTGTTTATTATTAAAACGGACAGATGGCATTTTCGAATTTACCACGGGGAGCTCTGATCTGCGAAAAAAGATAAAGAAATTAACTCTTACCCTTTATGTTAGTTGTTGCTAAAAAAGAGTATTCTAGAAGTTCGGTGCGGCGGCGCCGTCCACACGCACATGATATCAGCAGATAAGAAACAATGTTATCGCGTGCACGAGTCATCGTGCGGCGCAAAAAGCGTCGCACCGCACCGCCGGGCATTTCTCTTGCCCATTTGTTTATTAAAATATAAGAAGCTTTCGATTTTACATAAGGGAACTTTGATCCGCAAAAAGAAAAAAAAATAACTCTGATCGTGCTGGTGTTTCTAAAAAGATTTTAGAACTTCAGTGCGACGCGGCGCTACAACGGTGGTCTTCAGGTGCATGTGACATCATTAGATGCTACCAATGCAACGCGTGCAAGGCTAGCGATGCACTGCACGATTGGACTCCGTATGTTCGCTATCCCTCCTTTTTTTATCCATACGGTTCAAGTGTACTCTAGGGCTGTTTATTTGATCAATGAGTTGTCAAACGGGTTTAATTTGTTTCCTATCTGCTATCATACTTGTCCTTGCTACTGATGATTTTGTTGTAATGTGTATGAGAAATTCCCGTGCTCCTTTGTCTATTATCAAAACGGACAGAGGACGTTTTCGATTTTACCACCTGGAACTCTGATCCGTGAAATACTAAAAAAAATCAACCCTTACCCTAAATGTTGGTGCTAAAAAGAGTATTCTAGAAGTTCGGTGCGGCGCGGCGGCGCCGTCCACGCGCACGTGATATCAGCAGATACAAACAATGTTATCGCGTGCACGAGTCATCGTGCGACGCAAAAAGCGTCGCACCGCACCGCCTGGCATTTCTCTTGTCCATTTGTTTATTAAAATATAAGATGCTTTCGATTTTACAGCTGGGAACTTTGATCCGCAAAAAGAAAAAAATTAACTCTGATCGTGCATGGTGCTTCTAAAAAGATTCTACAAATTCGGTGCGGCGCAGCGTGACGCTACAATGGTGGTGTTCAGGTGCATGTGACATCATTAGATGCTACCAATGTCAAAGCATGCAAGGCTAGCGGCGCAACACACCTTTGGACTCCGGACGTTCGCTCGCTAGGGTGATCGGGAAGCTAGTCATTCCCACCTTTTTTTCATCCATACGGTTCAAGTGTACTCTAGGGCCGTCAATTTGACCAATGAGTTGCCAAACGGGTTTTAATTTGTTCCCTATCTGCTATCATCTTTATCCTTGCTGCTAATGATTTTGTTGTAATGTGTTATTATGAGCATTTCACTTGCTACTCCGTTTATTAAAACAGACAAATGACGTTTTCGATTTTACCACGAGGGAACTCTGATCTGTGAAATAGGAAAAAAATCAACCCTTACCCTAAATGTTGGTGTTAAAAAGAGTATTCTAGAAGTTCGATGCGGCGTGACGATGCGGCGCCGCCGTCTACATGCTTTTGATACCACCAGATACAAACAATGTTATCGCGTGCACGAGTCATCGTGCGGCGCAAAAAGCATCGCGCCGCACCGCTGGGCATTTCTCTTCCCCCCCCCCCCTTTGTTTAGTGTACGCGTAATTACCGGTTCAAACAGGTTTAATTTATTCCCTATTTGTTGATGATTTTGTTGTAATGTGTATGTGCATTTCCATTGCCCCTCTGTTATTATTAAAACAGACAAAGGACGTTTTCGATTTTACCACGGGGAACTTTGATCTGCGAAAAAGGAAAAAATCAACCCTTACCCTAAATGTTGATGCTAAAAATAATATTCTAGAAGTTCGGTGTGGCGCGGCGGTGCGGCGGCACCGTCCACATGCGTGTGATGTCAGCAGATACAAACAATGTTATCATGTGCACGAGTCATCGTGCGGTGAAAAAAGCATCGCGCCGCACCGCCGGGCGTTTCTCTTGCCCCTTTGTTTATTAAAACAAAAGATGCTTTCAATTTTACAGCGGGTCTTTGATTCGTAAAAGGAAAAATTTTAACTTTTTCACATTGTTTCTAAAAAGAGTATTTTAGAAGATCTATGCGGCGGCACCGTCCACGTGCTTGTGATATCAACATATACAAACAATGTTATCGCGTGCACGAGTCATCGTGCGGCGCAAAAACATCGCATCACACCGCCGGCCATTTCTCTAGCCCATTTGTTTTTTTTAATTGAAGACACTCTCGATTATACAACGGGGAACTCTCATCCGCAAAATGAAAATTTTAACTATGGTCGTCCATGTTGTTTCTAAAAAGATTCTAGAAGTTCGATGCGGCGCGACGCTGCAACGATGGTGTTTAGGTGTATGTGACATCATCAGATGCTACCAATGTCAAAGCGTGCAAGGCTAGCGGCGCGCCGCACCGCTAGGCTTCGAACTTCGCACGCTGGGGTGATTGGGAAGTTAGTTGGTCCTCCCTTTTTTCTATCCATAGGGCTCACCAATGAGTTGCCAAAATCAATCGATCAAATACAAATTATGATTCATGGACACATGTGAATCTTACAAAAGTGAAAGTTGTTCAAATTAGCAATTAAAAGATACTCATGGATTTTATTTTTTTGAGGGGGATACATGAGTCTTATAAACCGAAGAAAAAACTAAATGCAAAATCTCTGAAACTACTATATGATACTACATTCCGTGATGTGTTTAGTTGGAAATAACATATTTTTATTCTACGGATGAGCATATAGAAATTTGGCTATATGATTTCTATGATGTCACATGCATTCGGAAGAATTGTGGTACTTTAATTACCGGCACATGTATCCTCGATGTCGATGGCTGGACATCTCCAACAATAAGGGCTTGTTTGGTAGACCGGAATCCACCCAGGACCCCCTTTATTTTTCGGGGTAAACAATCCCGGTCTCGGGACACTAGGCAAAAAAATTCTATCTCTACACCTATTCCCGGTGGGGTTTGCTCCCCTGGGAAAAATATTCCCGTTCTACCAAAAAAGCTCTAAAGGTGTTCGTCTTCTCTTGTACGTGTCATATCATCTACAAAACTACAAACACACCCCGCGCGTTGCAGCGGAAATTCCTTTATAAACTATGTTATGCAAATAAATATTATAAAAAGTATGTTAAGACATCTTTTCATAGTCGTGAACTCCTTTATAAAGTATTTTGCATGTTCACTTAACATAGCGAGAATTTTGCATGTTTATATACTCCTTTATAAACTATTTTGCATGTATCACGACTATGAAAAAATAGTTTATTTTCATAGCCATGAACTCCTTTATAAACTATTTTGCATGTATGACGACTATGAAAATTTTGTGCATGTTTCGACTAAATTTAGTATCATTCTTTCATAGTCGTGATACTAAATTTATTCGAAACAAAATATGTGTTTATTTAAAATTATTAGTGTGTACAATAAAATGATTAAAAGATGATTGATATGGATTTTTCATATAGAGATTGATAAATATATTAGAGGAGATGACATGAACAATTGAGTGGCTAAGAGAATGGTTGACATGGCTAGCTTGCATGTGAAGATATAGACAACTTAAACGACCCTATAGTGGGGTGATATGGAGAATTGATCGGCTAAGAGAAATGATGATGTGGATAGTTTGCATATTTAGATGGACAACTTAAATAACCCTATAGTGGAATTTTGCTTTACAAGAGTTATAGATTTATCATGCACTAGGGTACAATTTGACGTGGTCACCACAATTAATGCACATGTTTAAGATGGAAAATGTGTATTGACTGAAACAAATTTTCATGCGATGAGAAAAGATATCTTATAAAATGGAAAAAATCATCTATTTCATCTGAATATGTCTTGATTGTTGTAGTTAATATTTTTTTTGTTGGTACCATGACATTATAAAAATTATCTTGTTTATCATTTATCTACTCGAGGACGAACAAATAAAGGTTGAGCATGTTGATACGTCTCAAACGTATCTATAATTTTTGCTCGTTCCATGCTTGCTTTGGAGTTTTTGCTATATGTATTGATGCACTTTCATATCCTTTTATAACATATTTGGGACTAACCTATTGACCTATTGACCTAGTGCCCAGTGCAAGTTTCTTTCTGTTATTGTCCGTGCAGTGCAAAAAAATTCTAAAAAAAACTGAAATTCATATATGAAGAAAGCTTCCAAATGCCCAAGGGGGCCAGGAGGATCCACCCCCTAGCCAGGCAACCACCTTGCGTGGCCAGGGGCAGGCCGTGCCCCCTGGTCGCCTGCCCAGGTGGGGCCACCCCTGGTGCACGTCTTCACCTCTATTTATTCCCCTCGTTTTGAAAACCTCACAGAGGACTCCTTTTGCACGTTTACTCCACTGTTCTGCCGCTATCTCGATCTTGAGCTCGGGATTAGCAGAAGTTCATGTCCCGGCACCCTGTTGGAGGGAGGATTAATCTCTGGAGGACCCTCCATCATCACGCTTGCCTCCGAGATGCTTCATGGGTAGTTCCTCCTTTGACCTAGAGTTTATGACAGCAATCTGCTTGTTGTATTATCTCTAATCTTGTGCTTCAATGTCTAGTCCTTTTGAGCTGCCTATGATGATTAAGACATATATGTTATCGTGTATGTGAGCGTCTGAGTTGTACTGTATTCCTAAGAAAAGGCATATAAGTTATAGTTTTCGTGTTGTTATTTTGTGTTTGTTGCGATTCGATGGATTATTATATTATGTTTAGATTGTCAAAATAATATATTTTTATCTCTTTTATATTGTGCTCTTGAGTGTTTTTGCCTATTGCATGTTGTCCGTTGCAATTTATTACTCTAGCCAAGTAGTATATTGTAACTACAAGAGGGAGCGTTATGCTAGATAGTGTTTCATGCCTCCTGATGTCCAGCTTGAGTGACAGAAACATGGGACTAGAGAATGTGTTGTTGCCATTAGGGATAAAACAGCAGCGCTTGTGACTGTGCGTCACAAGGGTTACTTAAATTACGCATATAGAGTTAAAGCAATCATCTGTTGCTTTGAGTTTGCAATATTAGTTGTTACTCGCAACTTAATACCAGCGAGATATTTTTGATAGATATCTCAAGGTGGATGATTAGTAAGTAGAATCTGATGAATAAACAGTCTACTTGTGTTGCTATAATGCCTATACAATTGAACATTGCACTTTGTGCTAGCATAACTAGCATTGCGGTGCGTCCATAATCCTGTCAGTTCACCAGATGTAAGGCTTCCCCGGTTATTTATGGCCGAATCTAGGATAATTGCCAAGAATATTTGTCGTCTTCTTCTCCGGGACAATGATCAGATCATGTATTCGTCTTCATCTGGATCTAGGCGATGACTTCCGAGCCATTGCATCAACAACTTTATCCTAGTTCACATCATGTTTTAGAGATCAATGGGTGGAGTCAAGTTTTGTTCATATCGCATCACCAAGTAGTGGATGAAGTCCCATTATCAAGTCGATGCTTTAAAAATTAACATTTTGAAGCATCAATTTTGTTTTTGTCTTTATCATAAGGATTTCAAACATTTTTCAATGTTTAACACAAAAATATTTTAAATTTTATGAATTCGTGTTCATTATTTATTTATTTTACTGTTCAAGCTCAATTTCACATAGACCGCTTCCCCGACTCATGTTATGTTGTTGTCTCTCTGGAACAAGAATAACGTTTACGCCAGGAGTAAAATGCATGTATGATCCTTAAACTTCGAGACAATGTCCATAATGATCCTCAAATTCACAAACTGCTTCAATACGATCCCAGAACTTGAAAATACTGCTTCAATACGATCCTTATATTCGGTAAACCAGTCCCGCGATATGTCCATATATTTGGTGTACACCCGATTATTATTTTTATCCAAAAACCACCTTAGAAATATGCCCGTAACCGCGCTAGGCCAGAAGGAAGCATCTCCATGGGCCATCAAACAGAGGATGTCATTGGGTTTTGTGTCGACTTCATTCCTGGCCTTAAGAAGATTGGTCTACCTGAATCGCGGTATGAGGGGAGACTGGCTGGAAAAGGCACGATTGGAAGGGACTCAATAATATGCAGGGACGGACATTCTTGGTCTCAAGCACACTACACAGTTCTACAGAACTCTATCTTGGTGGCCCCGTATGTCGATGAACACAAGCACAGTCTGCGCTCCAAACACCCAGAGGAGTGTGACGACTGGATTACACATGAACACATCAGGACTTTCGGCGATTGGTTGGAAACACGTGTCAGAGGTGACAACACTGTTTCTGATGAGTTGTTCTCGTTCTCCAGGGGACCATCTTCAACTGTATTGACTTACAAAGGATACGAGATAAATGGGAATACATTTTACACGGTCGCCCAAGATCAAAAGAGCACCAACCAAAACAGCGGTGTCCGCTTTGATGCAGCAACCAAGAGGGGAAAGGACACATATTATGGTTACATAGTGGACATATGGGAACTTGACTATGGACATGATTTTAAGGTCCCTTTGTTTAAGTGCAAATGGGTCAATCTGTCAGGAGGCGGGGTACAGGTAGACCCACAGTACGGAATGACAACAGTGGATCTAAACAATCTTGGGTACACAGACGAACCATTCGTCCTAGCCAATGATGTGGCGCAGGTTTTCTATGTGAAGGACATGTGTACCAAACCGAGAAAAAGAAAAGATATGGAAGCGAATACATCATACGATGAGCCAAAGCGCCACATAGTTCTTTCAGGAAAAAGAGACATCGTGGGATTGGAGGGCAAGACGGACATGTCTGAAGATTATGAAAAGTTTCATGAAATTCCTCCCTTCAAAGTCAAGGCTGATCCAAGCACCCTGTTAAGCGATGAAGAATATCCATGGTTACGGCGCAATAAGCAAAGGACACAAGCGAAGAAAAAGTGAAGACAGATGAAGTCAGAAAGGGTTGAAAATTGATGATGTGGCTTTGAATGGTTCATTTTGAACACACAAAAAGTCTGGATTTCAAATAAGTTCAAAAAAATGAAATCCCTTTGTAGATGGATCAACAAAACACACGGTTCTCCTGCATACAGCCCGACTGTGGCTCGTGAGTGCCCGCATATCAAATGCACCGTCGGGTTGTATGCAGGGAATCCGAATGATTTGTATTTGGTTGATGGACTGAAGGATTTCTAGATATATCAACAAAACACACGGTTTCGCCTGCATACAGCCCAACTGTGGCTTGTGAGTGCCCGCACATTAAATGCACCGTTGGCCATATGCAGGCCAATCCGAATGATTTGTATTTGGTCGATGAACTGAAGGATTTCTAGATATATCAACAAAACACACGGTTTCGCCTGCATACAGCCCAACTGTGGCTCGTGAGTGCCCGCACATCAAATGCACCGTTGGGCGTATGCAGGCCAATCCGAATGATTTGTATTCGTACACACCGAGTGTCCGAGAGGTGGGATATATATCGGGGTCGTGTGCCTCTTTAGCCCCGGTTGCTAGCACAAACCGGTACTAGCGCGAGACCTTAACTGTGTACAGGCCGGTTCCCAGATCCAACGACTCACAAGCCGGATCCAACGACTCACAAGCGCTTAAAAGAAACACGCGATCCGTGTACTTCTTCCTGATTGGTGGGATTCAGACCCGGGTGAGGTTAAAAGCACGCGCAAAGCCAACCTCCACTATTTCTCTTCTCGCGAAGTATTCCCCTTCCGCGGCACCGCCACCATCTAGTTTTTGCCGTAACCCTCTCAACTTTTTAGCACATGCTATGTGGGTCAAATGATGGTACCATGCCAAGTTTCAACATTTTTGGAGTTCATTTGTAGTGCTAGAAACTGGAAAATTAAATAAAGCAAAAAAGAAAACAAAAAAACTGGAAAAAAGAAAAAAAAATGACACCTATTGGGCCACCACAGCCTGAATACGACTAGAAACCCAACAATGGGCCAGGATTCAGGCCCGCAATAGGCCCACAGGCAAGTAGTAGCAGATTAGGCCCGGAAGCCTGCAGTTGAGAGGAGCTCGAGACGGTACGCGCAGCAGCGCTTATAAACCGCTCGAGCGCTCCCTCGACTAGCGAGGTGGGACTAAACATCCCACCGCTCCGCGGCGCAAGGCGTTTGGTTCCGGTTGGTGGCACCAACCGGAACTAAAGGGAAGCATTGGTACCGGTTTGTGCCACCAACCGAGACCAATGTCCCCCTTTAGTCCCGGTTGGTGGCACCAACCGGAACCAAAGGTCTCTGTTTGCCGCCTTTTCGCCTGCTGAAAAAAACCTTTGGTCCCGGTTGGTGGCACTAACCGGAACTAAAGGGGGGCATTGGTCCCGGTTGTTCACAAGAACCGGTACCAATACTCTGGGTATATAAATGGCACTTGTAAATTTTCAGTTCTAAATCTCGCCATTTCCCCCGATGACGCCGGAGACGAAACCGACGTCGTCAGGCTGCCCAACCTCCGCCCGCCGCCCCCGTCGCACCCGCCGGAGACGACACCGACGCCGTCAGGCTGCCCCGACGCCGCCCGCCGCCCCCTCCGTCGCCGTCGCCACCGCCCGCACCCGTCGTCGTTGCGTTCTGGGTGAGCCACCGCTTCGTTTCCCCCTCCCAGCGCTCCTCCTCGCTCTCTCCTTCTCCTTCCCGCCGTGGACAGAGCTCCGGCCGCTGCCGGGCTCGTCGCCGTGGTCGCCTAGGACCTCCCCCGAGACCCCCGTGTGCACCATCAGGTGCGGGAGACCGCGGGCTACCTGCGGGTGCCTTCCCCGTGCCTCCCCGTGCCCGGGAGCTCGACTCCGGGAGGGCGCCGCCGCGCACAGTGGCACCGGCGTCATGCCGCCGGCCAGCCCTGGCCGTTTAGCCCATAATCCCCCTGCTAACCCCCCCCCCAAGCCACTGACATGTGGGCCCTAATGCCTAATTAAACCAGAAGGTTTAATTTAACAGAGGGATTAAGACCCCAGTCAGTGACCAGAGGGCCCCACTGGTCAGTTGGACCAGTCAATCCCCCTGCGTCAGCATGACGCAGGCATGACGCAATAAAGCTTAAATGATTTAATTTAAATCAGAAATTCCAGAAACTTATGTACTTTACAAATGTTGAAAAATTAAAAAAAAGATTTATGTATTCATTGTTGCAATAAGGGTGTATACAAACTTGAGCAATTTGAATAACTTTAGAAGTACCAGACTCTCAAGAGCCAAAACACCATTTGTAAAGCGTCGCCGAGGCCACCCAAATTTACCAAGTCGATGGTCGGAAACTAGGGTAAAGGGTCAAGGGTCACCGAGGGGTCGATGGTCGGGAACTAGGATAGAGGGTCGAGGGTCACCGAGGGGTCAATGGTCGGGAACTAGGGTAGTGCCTTGTGTGAAAGTATTGAAGAAATCCATGGCTTCATCATGCCCCCATGTTTGGCTCAGGGCGCCATCTTATATAGATTTATTGTCGTGCCAAAAACTGGTGCCAACACATGCCCCCATGTTTTTCGGCAAAACTTGTATGTTTGGCACACTAATATATCCATGCTATATATATCATGTTTGTATATTAAGTGTCATGTTGTAATTAATATTTTGCAGAAACTATGGACGGACGTCAAACAAACTTAGAACAAGAAGAGATGTTGGGGGAAATCATACGCGAAGGACCGTTGTTGGTGGGCGACATCGTCCGGGTAGGAGGTGATGTCTTCCAATTTCTGAACGACACCGATGGTATGTAAGAAGAGGGTGAAGCAGGCTCCGATGATCGGACAATGGAGGTGGAAGGACATGCTTATGATGGCTCCTGTGAGCGAACGGAGGAAGGAGTTGTTGGAAAGTCCGGCGAGGTATATATAATAATTAAGCCTGTGCTGACTAGCTAATTGATGCATTAATTGTTTTGGACTGTGTACATATATTAACTCTCTTCTTTCTTATTTTCTAGCCCTCCGTATCCGGATCGAGCCAAACTTCGGTAACGAGACGAGGCCCAAAGAAAAAGTTGCGCCCGGATGAAAGGTTCACGATCACCGACATCAATAGAGATGGCCAACCGATTGCACCCAGCCGGACCAAAGATGCATTTTCTGCTCAGTGCGGGGTTCTTGTTAGGGACATGATCCCGATCAGCATCCAGCAATGGAATAAGCCGAAGGCCGGAGACCCTGAAGTGTCTTTTGTCACCGATAGACAGAAAGATGATCTTTGGACCGCACTGAAGGCAAATTTCATCCTACCGGAAGAGGAGTGTCCGGAAAAACCAGTTACAGAGCAAAAGATCAAGACTCGTGCTCTTAAGAAGATGGCAGAGCTATTCAGGAGGTGGAAGAATGAGTTAAAAACAACGTTTGTCGACAAAGAGAAGACTCCAACATTCACCGGCCGATTTGAGAAGATAAGAGAACAGTGGCCCGCATTTGTGGCCCACAAGACATCGGAGAAGAGTAAGAAGATGTCAGCGATAAAAAAACTAAATGCTGCAAAGAAGAAGCATCACCATTGCACGGGGTTAGGTGGCTACCACAAAGCCCGACTGTTGTGGGAGAAGGTTGAAAAGGACCTTCTTGACAAAGGGATCGTACCAAGGACATTGAACTGGCCAGAGCGTGCAAGGAATTGGTTCTTCGGGGTTGGGGGAACCTTGCACCCTGAAACAGGGAAGTGCTTTTGGACGAACGAACAACTGAGAGTACCGATCACCAAGCTTGAGGAGTTAATCGCCCAAACGGAGGCAGGGACGTTCGTTCCCGACAGAGAGAACGACGAGCTCACAATGGCCCTCGGGAATCCTGAGCACCCAGGACGAACACGAGGCACGGCAGGCTCCCTTCCGTGGAATCATGGGTTTCCGACGCAGGCGGTTACAAAAGCAGGGAGAGGAAGAGGAAACAGGAGCAAAGTGAAATACAGAACCTGCATGCAAGAGTACAAGCGCTAGAGGAGAGGCATCCAGCTGACAAAGCTACCCTAGAAGCTACCCCGCCATCTCAGCGGAGAAGCAGCGTGGCTTCCACCGAGGTCATTGCGCAACCTGATTTGACAGCTTCCAGGTACCCCGTGGATGAAATCACGGAGTCTCAAGAATGCCACCTTAAGAAGCAATTGATGCAATTCAAACCCACGGTGGCTATCGGCCATGTTGTACCTCCTCGACCCAACGAAACTTTTCATTGTCTTCCGATTCCACAAGGCTATGTTGTTGTGATGGTCGATGAAATAATGGAGGGATATGAGGAGATCGAGCTTGACTACCCTACCGGCGAAGGGGAAAATCTCCTGCAGAATGCTCTGAGGACTTCGTGTCTATAGCCGAAGGAATTCATCAAGCTTCCGAACTGGACGGCACCTACGCCTCCTCCTCCTCCTCCGGCGAGTAAGGGCCCGCCTCCTCCTCCGACGAGTAAGGGCCCGCCTCCTCCTCCGCCTCCTTCTCCGCCTGCGTCGGCGCGTCCGAGCAGCCCGTCTCCTCCTCCGCCTCCTCCTCCGCCTCCTTCTCCGCCTGCGTCGGCGCGTCCGAGCAGCCCGTCTCCTCCTCCGCCTCGTCAGCAAAAGCAGAAGAGAGAAGCCGTCGCTCCGGCGTCTAGCAGTACAACCAGTGGTGGGAGGCGATTCCAATACGGTCCATCATCTCTCAAGCCTCTTGAGCCGTTACCATACGAGAGGAGCGGTGAGGAAAGCGTGAAGATCTCTAAAGGCGAAGTGGATGCCTTTTTTAAAAAGAAAAATCCACCTCCGAAGGAGAAGATAGATGAGGTGAAATTGAAGCGCACTTTGGATGCCCTGAAGCGACCAGCACCGGCTCCGCTGGATGACAACCATGTCCGCGCTCTTAAAAAGAAAGTGCAAGAAACGCGCAGGTCCGGAAGCACTGCAGCTGACCAAAGGAGAGAATAACAAATTGCAAGAGGGAAAAAAATTCCCCAGCTCGGCGAACAGGAGAAACGATTGTGCCCCCCGCTGCACGTGTCTAGTGATATCGTCGTCGCAAATCTGCCGGCTGGGATGGTGCCCGGTACCAATCCTGATGATTACCTGCCAGACGATATACAATTTGATCGACTCGAGGTGGACGAACTCAAATTCCGGCACGGGTATCCTCTCGTTAGACCTGATCAACAGCTACCAACGATGATGCGAAGATTCCATGAGTGGTACATGGACACCTGCAAGAACTCTGGATTGGATAATGTGTTGCTTATGGTTAAATACAAGCACGGCCTCCTTGGAATTGACATGTTGTGTGTTCCATTTGAGGAGTTATTCCAGCTTTACAATGCAATGACCATCGATAAAGTAATCGTCACTTGCTACTGTCTGTAAGTACTACTTCTTTAATTAACTCTCTATATATAGCTCCGCTCTTTCATTGCATGTACATATATATAATTCACTATATCATGCAGATTGAAGATCGTTGAATGCCAGCAAAGAGAAATCTATAATATTGGGTTCATTAACCTAAATCTCTTTGATGTATGGGAGATGGAACATAATCCCAAACAAGCCGAGGCCAACTTGCTACAATCGTTGTTTCAACATCAAAACAAATAAAAAATAATCTTTCCTTACAACTTCGAGTGAGTGTTATACTATGCATATTCGGTTTTCCTTTATTTACTCGAGGTTATAGTAATGTAATTGATGAGTTATGCATGCGTGCGCAGCTTCCACTTTATTCTCCTAGAGATTAAGCTTGAGGAGGGACTAGTAACCGTGTTAGACTCAAGACGAAAAGATCCCAAGACGTATGCGATCATCACTGAAATGCTTAAGAAGTAAGTGCAATCGATCATTATCGCAGCATTTCGGCAACTTTGTTCATTTCATGATATTAGGTAATAATTATTTTCTATGTCTGGCAGGGTTTGGATAACGTTCACCACAAAATCTCCGGGACTGCCGAAGGAGCTGAAATTTACACGCCCGAAAGTAAGTACTAGTAGCTAGTTCCGCGCATCTCCCATTAATTTGATTTTAGCTAGTTTCATCAATACCATTTATATAATGCTTGATTATCAGTTTGATTGACCTCTATTTCTCGTAAAGTAGTTGTGGCAGCAAAAAGGGACTAATCTTTGTGGATACTACGTATGCGAGTACATCTACAACGCAACGATCTCTAAGCAAGGCGGCTACTCTAAAAAAGATTTTGATGTGCGTAAGCAATAATATTCACAATTTTATTTTATCACCATCATTTGTGTTGAGTTTCATTCATATATATGTATTGACCCCCTTCTTCGAATTAGCATTGGGAGCTGCAGGAATAACTCCTACCACAAGATCGCATAATAGCAATTCAAGAGGAATTGGCGGGATTCTTTCTTGAACACGTCATCAGAAAGAGGGAGAATACCATATGGAACTTGATTTCAGATGTTAGGGTATTGTAAGAGATCTTATATTGTATATATGTAGCCAGTAGCGTCGGATAGATATACGAAAACTTGTTGTTCGAACAATCTCACTTCTCTCTGTATATGTTCATGACGATCTTCTGTACTTAATGGTTTAATTCCTTCATTTGCTTACTAGCTAGCATATCGAGTCCTCTCTATACGTATAGTACGTAGCGTCGACCAAGCACGGAGATAAGAGAGGACACCTCTCTCTATTAGCTACAATATATGAAACCCCTAAATTAACCCTACAAAACCCCCATCCCCCCTCCTAAAAAAAACCCCAGACACGGAACTGCTGATGCGTGGAGGCATTTTGGTCCCGGTTGGTGCTACCAACCGGGACAAAAGGCCCTCCTGCCCAGGCAAGCCGCAGAGGCCACGTGGAGGCCCATCTGTACCGGTTCGTAAGCGAACCGGGACTAAAGGTTTTGGGCATTAGTAACGACCCTTTAGTCCCGGTTCCAGAACCGGAACAGAAGGCCCTCTGGAACCGGGACAAATGAGCCTTTTTCTACTAGTGTATTGTGACTATATAAAACTTGAGCCGGTTTTCTACAAAAAGAAAGACACGCGGTTTTTCTAAAATAAAACTTTGTAGTGTACATGAAACGTATACGAGCCATACGTATCGCAGAACTGGTTTGCCGAGTTTACGGACCATATTGAAGCAGTATTTTCAAGTTTCTGGGACCATATTGAAGCAATTTCTGAGTTTAAGGATCATTGTGGACATCACCACTAAGTTGAAGGACCATACATGCATTCTACTCTTACCGCAGGGAAGACCCGGCTAGCTAAGTTGCGATTTTTCCCACCTGGACGCAACTGTATAGGAGTGGTTAGTACTATAAGCCCTCTTGCTTATATAAGAAAAACAAAGCAGCAGCATCAGAACCGACAGAGCAGAGTACGATTCGCCGAAGAGGTTTAAATACACTTCCTCTAACATGATGTGCGAATAATTCACATGGAGGGAAACCAATGATCAACGGGCAGGTGATGGAAGCATCGGCACCGGCCAATTTGTTAACCTTGTAGAGTACTTGTGCTCCAGCTCAAACGACATGTATAGATAGATAAACAAAACTAGCAGGATAGAAAGTCTCCTTTGCAAACGATTCTCTGCGGCGCGTTGTGGGCAATAATGCAGGCCACGTACGTACTTATGTTAGTTCTCCGGTGAATGAAAGGGTCGGTGACGGCTTCCCTCCCTCGAGATCCCAACAAAAACTCCGGGAGCTCCCTCCCATGCATGCATCCGTTGCCTTATCTTCACGCCAAGCTGTGCATGCCGGTCGGCAGAAAGAACGGCGAGTTTTCATCCAAGGGAATTCGATGATGTTTGAGCGTTTGGACGCTGCCGCTTGTCGCTTGGAGTTCGGCCGGGGACGGCGAATATAAACTTTTGGGTACGGGTTCCGTACAGCCACACACGGCGATGCCTTTGGAGCTGGAGCCAAAATAGTGCTGTACACGTACGTACACCTGTGGATATGGTCGGGTTTTTACTTGGTCCGTTTGACCGGGTAAAAAAGATTCGGCGTTGTGGGTAGGCACCAAAGGAAGGGGGGTCCGGTTCCCAAAACAACCGCCCCGCCCGTTTTTCCTCCGTTGGAAGATGAGACGGATCGTTTGTTCCCTTCTCGAGGCCATCTCGTTCGTGTGTGGCCAGCCTTCGTCCGTCCGTATTATTCTTCTCCATCTCCATGTGGTACATTGTACCGTGCGTACGTCTGACCAGTTTCTGGCTTGTACGCCGTAGATACGATGTACGTATTTGCAACAGAGTTTTGTACGACCACACCACTGGCACCTTCGTAGCTAGGATCGATTTGACGATGAGCTCAGAAAGTCAAGCCTACCCCTTCCTTCCTTCCTTCATGTGATGAGCAAAGCAAACTAGCAAAGTCACCTTTTGTTTGGTCAGAGCAAACTATAGCAAAAATGTCCAGCGGTTCGAACCCAGTAAAACGCAGTCACATCACTGCAACTCCTCGTCTGATTTTTACTCTACTACCACCAAAGTCCTGTTTACTGGTCCACATCATCCGTACTAAGGGCTCATATTCACACCTACAGAAAATAATTAAGCAATCCAAACCTCACATGGTCATGCTCAGATTATTCTGATCGTGTGAAAGTTCCCTTAGTCTTCCTTCAATCCATATTCTGATCGTGTGAAACTTTTCATAGTCTTTCTTCAATGCAAAGATGCTAAGTAAGATGATTAAAACATTAAATATGTTAAGTAACTATAATCTACAATGCATTGATGCTTAGCTTATTGTTAGAAAATTATGAAATATAGTATAATTTGATTTTATTTTATTTTAAAAAATAGGCCTATGAGAAGTGAAAGCTTGCTCTCGAGGAGCTAAAGAGGCAGGATGAGATAAAAACTTCAGAGGACAGGTTCTTGATGCTGAATCCGGAAACCATGGATCCTCACAACAATTTTTTTTTGGAGTTGAGCAAGCTTGAGATCATGTGCCGGAGAAGACAAAACCTTTAAAAGGTTATTACGACGACCGATGGTGCATTTTGAGAAGGTGAGGTTGTAGAGTTTGGTTTTGTTCCTGGTATCGGTGGTCATGCTGTTGTCGCTGATGCTGGTACTACTGTCATTGATGCTGGAGCTGCTGCTGCTACTACTGATTCTTATGATGTTGTTCAACCTTCACACTTAGAATGTCGACCACTGTCCCAACAATGAACATGCTGCTCTTCGTTGATCGTGATTTATTTGATTCATACCCACACAATCGGGATTCTCCTAAATAGTTATGCTTTTTTATTTGATTCGGATTAAGATCACCAACTTTCTCTTTCATTTTTTCCTCAATCTATCTTCATTGGATGGGCTTACGAAAGAATACTATCATCTCTCCCCATCGCGTTTAGGATCCCCTGAACCAGAAGTGCCAGCAGCGGTTCCTTGATCTTCCTCCTGGAGGCATGATCATTTTTTTTAAAGGAGAATATATTAATATCGAATATATATCAATTACACCCGTCCTCTGCAACTACACACTGCGCAAAAGACAGTACGGATGCACTCAGCCAACGAAAACAAAAAGAGAAGAAGTAAAAAGAAAAAGTCCCGCTACAGAGTTACAATCCTTACAGCAGCAACACAACCACCATCAAGCCAACACTTGATGTCCAATTCTTCAAAAGCACCGCCTTCAAGAAGGAATCAGTGCCAGGTACAACCAATTAAGGGTAGACCTTAGGTTATCACCCTAAAGATATTTCCTGCTCTCAAAACAATGTCTTCAGCAAGACCATTGCCAGGAACAACCAATTAAGGCGGACCTTGGATTTTCATCCAGAAATGTAGGACTTTGAACTTCACCTGTGTTGTCGCCCCCGCTTACATACTGCTGCCACGATTCCTGAAAATCCGAGCCAGTTCCTCATCGACGCAAAGACTCCAATCACCATTGCAAGTCCTCCAATCTCGGCCTTCATGACGTTCTGATCTCTGACTTCACCATGGATTTTCCCATGATGGCAACAGAGCAGAGCTTTGCGCCACTCCTTGTGTTGCGACCAAATCCCACCCGATCCAGCAATCTCCAGACATATGCCCAAGGGAAATCACCGGCGAAGCCTTTCGAAACCCGTCACTCCGGCAAGATCAAAGAGGACAAGCGTCAGACATATCTTCTTCCTGACGCAGTTTGGAACCCTAGGACCATCACCTTTATTCACGACAGCAGGCCCCCACGCCGCCCCGATCCAATCCGTCGCCGTCATGCCGCCGCCGACGGATACGGGCGAGGAGATCCATCCTCCCCGAGGGCACACGCCGCAGCCACATCACCGCATACCGGATTAGATCCGGGTCACACGTAGAGCCACCGCGGCCGCGCCCCACCCCTCGCCAGATGTCGCACACTAGGCCGCCGCCGGCATGGCAGCCACCACGTCACCCCCACGGTCCAGACCGGACCAAGCCAGGTAGGGTTGCGCCCCACCCCGGTCCGGGCGTTGAGCACCACCGATGAGGGGCCCGCAACCGCCACAGACCAGATCCGTCCGCAGCCTCCACCACGGGGGGCACCTTCACGCATGGCAGGCGACCACGGCCACGCCGCCGGCGCACCCTGTAGACGCGATGCCGTCGCCACCGGACGCCATGGCCCGCGCAACGGACCTCCGCTGTGGGGAGAAGAGTCGCGCCGCCGCCGACACCGACCGGGATTTGCCCGGCGACGCGCACCGGCGACGGCGGGGGAGAGGAGGAGGAGGTAGGGGGATTTGGGCGAGGGGCAGGGTCGGCCGCCGCCGCCGCTCGCGGGATCAGCAGGGCGGCTCGGTCGCGAGAGGTTCAGATAAGCACACACTCGGAGGAGGAGGTAGGAGGTAGGAGGCATGGTCATGGCTTTCATTCATGGGTAATCCTTTTTATCAAAAAATAAATAATGCAAATTCATCTCCTCCTCTTTTGAAACGATCAGATCAAATCATGCGTGGCAGGATTGTGCAAGGTAAAGTTATTCTAGGATGGAAAGATGGGGACACTGCACGGAGCCTATCATCAAGTAAATGGACGTTATTTTCATGCGCACGCCGGTAATGCTTGTCCTTGTCACCCCTACCGGTAGGTCCCCGGTCGATCACATCGCACATCACACACACACTCCATCCCTCCCTACTATGCTCTCGTATGTGGATTCCATTACCCCAAAATCGATTCGCCAGTACCAAATTTACGGTGAGCTTGCTGCTCACTCGCTTAATCTTACTGAGAGCGTATGGTTATTTGAGCGATCTTAATCAGAGTTCAGAGCCCGGTCAAACAAGAACGGGGGTCACTAGTCATGGCCTCACGGGTCAGTGTCGGCTTCAAGTTTTGAAGTTTCAAACACCGGGTGATGTCACAATGAAATACTCCCTCTATTCCACAATGTAGTGCGTCCGTGTTTACCGAGATTCAAGTTTAACCATAAATTAGATCAACAAGACTAATTACGGCAGGAGCAAAAATTATATCAAAGAAGTTTTTGATGATATAATTTTTATTCCCGCCGTAGTTGGTCTCGTTGATCTAATTTATGGTCAAACTTGAATCATGATAACCATAGACGCACTACACTATAAAATTATAAAATGAAGAGAGTAGTTGCCTTTCGCGAAGTGTAGGCGGCCCATCCCGGACCAGAAGCCACGAAGGCGACCGAGAAGAACGACGCTGCGGTCTCACACACCTCTATGGCTCTATGGCATAGGTCCGTGTCATCTTCTACACTAGGGTCCATATTCTGATTATTACGGATTTGCGACGGGTGCTCAGCTCTAATCACAAAGTGATCCTAGGCCTTTTACACGTTTGCGATAATAAATATTCCGCCTAACTTGTGTGTGACCGGAAGAAGGCAAACCCCGTTGTTGTTACCAAACGCCACCTTCCAAATTCTAATGGTGTGATCATCATCATCTCCTTCAAAAAGCCTAGTGGGGAGTAGTATTTGAAAATCGTTTTAATCCACACCCGAAACACAAGCAGTGTTTGTAAATCAACCTCTCCATTTAAGTGGGATCGTTTTCGCTATTTAAGAATGACGTGGCACGATCTTCTCTTTGACCAGTGGACCGTCTGATTTTTATATGGTTGGATTGACTCGGTTTCAACATTGATAGTTTATGAACAGTTTGCCCAATATATTGAATCGGTTCAAATAATCAAATCTAAGATTTGAATTAGATAAAAAATTTGATAAAAAGGAGAATATGCTAAAACCAAGAATTGTGGGTATTCTCTTTGAACATTTAACCTATATATAACTGGCAAGCTATCAAAAGAACAAACAAGAATTTTTTGTAATCTCCTTTGATCTCAAGCAGTACTAGTTTATTTGAAGAGCAAGAACAATTTTCAAACTGGCTGAAATCAATCTCTGTGGAGATTCTCCTACACAACATTTGGCATAAGACGATAAACTAAATATGTTGCGAACACCACATGACATTTTTTTCAATTAGTATGGTTATGGGTATGGAGTCTGTTTCAACAACTAAAGCAAGCTCACAATCCTTCCAAGACTATGGGAGTATGATCTTAAAATAAAATGTAGGAGTAGATGGCACGGCACGGCACACACACACACGTCTTAGCATAAATAGGTAATGGTTTGACCCTAAGCCAGATCACATTAGTCTAGGTCGTGATGCAAGTCACATCGACACATCCCTTTCCTCTCTAATTGCGTTTATATATAGACGCAATATGGTCACCGAATATGTTGTAGTAAAATAAAAATGCATTCCTGTGGACAAAAGCTTGTTAAGAATGCAATGATATTGCACATAATGGTTTCTTTCTCTAGAGAGTATCATTTGATATACCATCAAAATCCACCACGTCATGGCGTGGATTAGGTAACAATTATTTGTTTGTTTGTTTGAATTAGGTAACAATAATTCGAAAAAAACAAAGGAAGATAATCAAATCAAACCATATGTTATGTGTGCAAGGTCAACCGGGTTTTGTAGCCGCCCTTTCCCAATTCCGTTTTCTCTTGCGCCTACCTCTTCATTTTTCACCAATAATTGTGTTGTGCATGCATGATGCATACCTCCTGACCCAGGTATAGACTGCTATTGCTATTACCTATATGGCCCGTGTGCGTCATGAAAGGGAGATGCCCGGCAGGAAGAGCCACCCGTTCCCGACAAGACCCAAGAGGCAAAGTGGAATTGCTCCTCTGCCTCAAAAGGATTTCCAATGGCTTCAAAGAGCAGCAGGAGGTAGAAAGATTTATTATTTTTCCTTTTTGGCTTTTTGGATGGGAAAAACTCCACTACTGACTGGTCAGCATGGTCTGAATTTTACTTACCCTTTGCTTGAGTTAGAAGAGCCATCTTTGTTGAAGTCTCCTGGCTGGCTGGCTGCCGGCTGGGGTCTCCAAGCTATTCTGTTCCTTGGACCATATTCCGGGCAGTTTCGTGTTGGATGACTGGGCAGGCCACGTCATATGCTTGGTTGCCCCATTTGTGTGTGTTCCATTTGGGCTCGCCGTTTTTCCACGGGATCGCTCGCATTCCGTTTGCTTCCGACGGCGGCTAAATGGCACCATGTTCTTGTGCGGCAGCGACGACCTCAAACGGTTCTGAAACCGAACAAACCTAATCAAAGGACGGTTTTGATCGTGGGCGATCTTCTCATGATTCGGTCAATTTTTGTCCTCCGTAAGAAAGAAAGAGGTAGGGAAACCCGCAGCCGCTTGCGCCACATATTTTATCCTCTTGTACTTCGGACTGGCCTGGCCTGACCTCCCGCCGCATTCCTTTGATCGCCAAGCACGTGCTTCGAAATCCAGTGCGGTTCGTTGCAAAGCAGAATCGAAGCCGTGTGTGTAGTCCTTGTGCTTTCTATCACGTAAGCCTCGTGCTGTTTGCATCGCAACAGCTTTACGTCTCCGTTTTATTACGACTCGTGCTGAAGATGGTTACAAAAGGTGTCATCTAATTGATGCAAATGAGGCGAATCAACCCGTTGAGTTGGTTAGATGAATGGTTGTATTTTCATTTCATCAGAGTTTAAATTTCAGATTTGACAATGGTGCTCGCATTTTTCTAGATTTATTTCAGAAATTTCGATGATGTGCTTTCAGTGGGAGAAGACGTTTCCGTCGAAGGCGAGGTGATGACTTCGTTAATCTCAAGATGATGTACCGGCTCAGTATTACGAAAATGCTCATAAAAATAGGGTGTGTGCGCCATAAAAATGATTGTATACTCGTGTATGTGAGTGTCTAAGTTGTATTGTGTTCCTAAAAAAAATACTTGATGCAAAAGAGTGCCAAAAGACTTGGAAAAAGTGCTTTCGCTCTCTTTTTTCTTGTGGGGAAGTGTTTTTTGGTATTTCAACTACTGTTTACGTCCAATTTTGTTCTTCTAAAATTTAAACGAGATAACTTTGGCTCTCAAGTTTGGTTAGAGTCTACTTTGGGTCCATCCGAGTTGTTTTGACCAGCCACATCATGACCACAGGTATTCAACGAAGTTCATATATAACAGACTAAAATATAACAGGATAATATTTCTTACAAGATATTGCATATAGCACATTTGAATAAAAAATCAAAACATTTTGGAAAATTGTGTTTTTCAGTAACAAAAATGCAACAAAATTGATAAAATTCAAATTTCGCTAGATTTTTTCATCTTTGGTCTAAATCTTTGCCTTTGAAATGATTTTTTCGAATTTTAGTAAGGCACGTATTTGTTTTCATAATTTTTTATTTCACATGTTTTGAGTAGTCATATGGTATTTTTTTCCCTTCTCTCTTTTATGCTATAACAATTTTCTTATTTTCCTAAGGAAAATAGTAGCATGTCAACCACATGACGATGATGTGGTTTGCACATCGACGTCATGTCGAACAAAAGCATGTTGGAATTGTCAAAATCACTCCAAAGAGCTAGGAGTACACTAAGTCTTGAAGGCAAAAAGAAAATCTACACTCACAAAATGAAATGATAAATGGATGCAAAGTCTTTTCTAATAATATGGGGTTGTCTCTTTATAGGTTGTTTGATTGTTTGAAATAGTCAATCTATTGAACCATTCAATCTTAGTGCAACGAACCATATGGCCAGTTTTTCACAAAAGGGTGATCCACAATCACCGCTCTACTCTTGCCTTCCTTGTTTTTGAGGCCAACACAACCCAACCCTATTCAATGGATACCTTTCTCGCTCATGACACTAGCTTACCTTCTCATGTTGACCCAACTATCAAGGACCGTTACGTTAATTCTAACAGTTGTACAAGGGAAAGCATGTGGAATCTGTACTCGAGGGAACATCACGTGACAAAAAAAGAGTATCTTGCACACAATATGATTTTATCCAAGTTCACGCCCCTATGTGGGTAAAATCCCTCTTCCTGTCTTGTTCTTTTTCTTTTGTGAGAGTACAAAATATTACAATGTAGGGAAATGATCTCGATGAGATGAATGATATTTGAGCGTTAAGCTCCAGAATCTTTCTAAGTATTCTAGACTAAATGGTGTGGGAGAAATTATCCCTCTATGATGCCCCTCGTGCCCTTCCATATCACAACCTATGAAAACTTCCACATCAATGCATAGGTATACATGAATTGAAGAAGTATTGGTTTGGTGACAATTCTCAACACATATAGACCCATTTTTTTCTTATTTGTAGAGTTATTCCTATCCCTGGTGTGATGTTTGGTGGTAAGCCTCCTCCTAAGGTGGTCGTGAACACTCTGGCATCTCTAGGGTGTAATGGGATTTTTGGGCCCGTGTCTTGGCATCAAACGAAGGCAAACCAATAAATGATTTAGCCTATAATCGACAAGCGTAAGACATTTGCGGGTATCTACATCAACCTTACCAGCGGGTGTCAGTTAGAGTCCTCCTCCTCCTCCTCCTTGTAAGACCCCAAAAATAATACCCAAGCTATATTTGTTGCTTATACTATTTATGAATTATGTGCATCACATAAGCATCATATAAGCAACAGTTGTATTAAAAATAATGAAATTAAAATTTTAATCATCATTTTCAAATGATGAATAATAACCCCTCTCATTTTGAAATTTTTCACCCCCACGTCACCCCTTGATTGCACACACCTTGATTGAGATATTTGGAAGCTACCCAAACTATGTCACAATTTTCACACAAGCCTATCCATCACTCTCAAAGGAAACCCCATTTATTCAATAAAATGAATTATTTCTATAACTAAATTTGAGCGAGATCAAAATGATTCAAAAATATTCATGTGGCATCCAAAGTTTACGGGCTATTTTGTCGAGTTCCTTTGAGAGAGTTGGAATTGTCCACTTGTAGCCCGATGCGTTGCCTCAATGACTCGATATGAGAGGAATTTTAATGTAAGAATAAATTTGTAAATTAAAGGGCTTGCTTTGACCCTTAGAAGTGCAATCCTGGTTGTGTAAAAGGAATTCTGCAACAATGGGTACTTTTTTGATATAGTAGGAGCAAACCTTGGCCAATTTCTAGATCTTAGGGCTAGGAAATCTAGTGAATGGTTACGTGATCTAAAGATGCAAGACCTTACATCTTCCCTTTTTTTCATTGTTTGATGAAGAACAGTCCTTTGTTGGCATACACAAGTTGTTCGATGAAAGTCGTTCTTTGGAAAGGAATGACATCAGTGAAACTAGTAAGAAATCCATGGAAATCAACATTCCAAGAACAATCATTTGGCACTTTCTTTCAAGCCTAAAGATGCATAGTAAAGGACCAAAGAATAATAGAGCTTCATGGGGTCTTTATATCTAGGCACATGTAGTATGCATCTTCACAGGCATGTCTATTTCATTGGGCCTCTCTCCGAGGCAGTGCCAGATTGGTACAATTCTTTAGAGGGTCGGAACTTAACCGAAAATTAATTTATCTACTAATAAAAAATAAAGAATATATATGAAAATCATCTTTAGTAACAAGAACATTGACTCACTCACCTATTTCCTAATGTTCGTTTGAAGGTTGGAGTGTGAGGCTAGAGAGTGTAGCGTAGGGATACTGTGTTTAACATTCTATGTCAATCCGAGTTTCTTTGATAGGTTAAAGGTTAAACACGAAGGAACTAAAGCTAGTCAAATAATAAACCAATCTTGCAAATAAAATTGCTAAACAACCCAACCATTCTATTGTCTCCTCTCCATCAAGATGCCACCTAAATTCCTCTAAACCCTAGCCCATCTATACTAAAACACTCATGCTTATGGATGTTCCCTCCCTGCCCTATTTGGAAAAAGCTAACTTCTAGCCTCCTTTCCCACTAAGACGCTGCCACCTCTCCTCTCAATGCCGTATCAACCGTAGTACTTTTATTTTAAGTCGTCTTAAGGAATTTGTATTATTGATCTGCCTAAGGTAAATTTGACTACTTATAATTGTTGTAATATATTGTTGTTGCAGACTTTATTCGTGGACATATGTAATTATATTGACTAATTCCACCATTTGTAGCGTGTATGTTGCAACTTGTACATTGTGTTGGTGGGCATCCTGAAATCGTTAAAATGCAAAGGTTAGCAAAGTTGCCAACACCATATAGTGTCGGACCTACTGACACGACAACCACCACTATTGTACAACAATAAAAAGTCATTTATTCAAGCTCAAACGGGAGCTCATATCCAAGCAAAGATCAAAGACGAAGGTGCTGACAAGGATTAACAGATCTGGGCTCCGCACCTGAAGAAGGAAGAAACGAAGTAAGAGAAGAAAGAAGATCCAAATCTTCTTATACAAGGTCGATCCACACCCCAATAGTAATAAAGACAAGAGCCCAGATCTCAAGAGCTCAGGAAGGCTAGAGCCTGAACTTTTTACATCAACAACTATAGAGCCCCTTTACACTTTTGTATCCCAGAAGACATAAGCTCGGCATAAGGGAATCCAATCTCCAAACAAACTCGGGGGCTACTAAGGGTGTGCTATACCGGGGTGTCCCATACATGGCTTAGTATGGTTACCAGTCAGCCCAAGGAGCCCTATGTTGCGCACTTTGTAGGTCTCCGTGAGGAGCACACGACCATCCTTCCGGAAGCATCATCAACTTGGCGCACAAGGATACGACTCCTGTATCCATAGTTGTAGGCCGACACGACCATGTAATCCCAGGCATCGTCCCTTGATATATAAGGCGATGCCGGAGAGAGCTCGAGACACATGACATCTTGTCATAGATCTCGGTAGCCTAGACACAATTGTACCCCCCCCCCTCTTTTGAGGCGCTTATACACCCATAATCAAATCAAGTGGGAGTAGGGATGTACCTCTGCCACGAGGGGCCAAACCTGGGTAAATCCCCTGTGAGTTCTCCTCTTTGGTACTTTCGACCACTCGAACCACCCTATCGGGATATATTTTGGTTTTCTGCACCATCACACACTATCGCAGAAGAAGACTTGCTTGCACATCGACTTGATGCGGGCATGGAGAGGTTTGCACAAACTTTCCTTCCTTGGCATTGGTTCACTAGGATTTTGTTGGCGGGATCTTTTATATCCATGGCGTGGTGGACACATAAACTTACCCGGTTACCCCCTAAGATCTAGCATGATCCCTCTGAAACTCCTTCGACAACGGAGACGGGAGAGAAGCGAACTATTTCACCAGATCGGGTAAGCTCTCGACAAGGGTGGGATGTAATGGTATGAGATCACTCATCACATAAGCCCTAACCCTTGTGAGAGCGGGGCAACCATCGCTTGTGGACGATGCCCCCGTATCTGAATAGCATTACCCATGCATTATGTTTTATCAAGTGCATACACTCTTGTGCTAATGAAGGATGTACAATTTCTTTTGTTTGTTAATCCACATGGGACAGATAGCGTGGAACAACCGTCAAGTTGGGATGGTGAAAGGGAACCACACGCGTCTTAGGCAGGGTCTACAGAGTCCCTTGTTATAAAAACATAGTGTGGTTGATGGACTGATAAAACATGTAAGCAGTGAGGGCTCCAATGTAATTAAGGGCTTAAGCCATGTAGAAGACCACACAACGATATGATCAAAACATGCACGCATGAAAGCAACTTTCTAAATCGCCCGATTTTGAGCTAACTATGAGAAAACCCGATTTTGACCCATACAAAAGTGGTGGGTCTGGAATCAGGGTTTCCGTGACGGGAGAATAAATAGGGGCCAAAGTAGGGCACCAGGGGGTGTGGGACCCACCCAGGAGGGCAGGTGGCGCGGCCAGGAGCTGGCCCGCGCCAGACACCCTCCTGGCTGCCCCCTGGCTGCCCTGTGGCCCCCCTTTGGCCTGGTGGAAGCTTCCGGAACGCTGATTTTTTATATAATTTTTCCGAGATTTATTGGGCATTTTAATTATTGGAAAAACCTGAAATACAAAAACAGCAGAAAACAAGAACTGACAACTGGGTGCACTGAGTTAATAGGTTAGTCCAAATATGCTCAAAAGTGTATGAAAGTTCAAACAAAACATGGCAAAGTCACACAAAACATGCATGGAGCAAGCAGAAATTATAGATACGCTTGGGACGTATCAGATGGTGAAAGGGAACTACACGCGTCTTTTTTTGAACAAAGAGAGGCCTCGAAGGCCCTGGAACTGCATTAAATCGTCGGTGGGCGAACAAGTACAAAGGGGACCTTAGAAATAAAGAAAATTACAACATAGTCCCTAGTTTTTTCTAGGAGCACCCTATAGAAGATTGCAAAAAAGCAATCTGATCTAGCGTTGCCGATGAGCAAACCTCTCCAAATGCAGGCACCGGGAACTCCATCGGGGACGAGACCACTTGAGGGAGCACCGGCTGTGAGCGTCGCAATGAAGACGATGAAGATCCTCCACAACAGGAGGAAGAAGTAGCCCGGGATCAGAGATCCGAGCGCAGCGAGGCCATCCCTTTGCCCGAATATAGCGGCAGCCCAACGTCGCCGCCGCTTGAGATTCACTGCAACCAGCGCAGAATCCAGAGCCTCCCAGGCTCTCCATTCGGCCGCAGCATGTCGGGACCCGGGGTTAGCGTATGCAAGTCCAGCTAAGACATAGTCATATGGAGAGCCGAGAACCGTACCCACTTGTCTAAGCAGACAAGGCCAAGCACAGAACGTTCTCGGAAAGCATCGTACGTGAGGGGCATCCCATCCAGGCCGGATGATCAACTGAGATGGGTCCTCATCGTCCTCACACAAGTCTAATGATATGGGTGGTGAACTCCCATATTCAAAGACAAGTCGCCTCAACCATACTATCGACTATCTCAAAACTCTTACATAGACTTACTCCAGCCCGATCACTTAGTCGGGGTCTAGGGCGGGCTCGATCATACCACAAAGTGTGTACGAGACGGAGTCTCGAACAATCGCATCGCGATGCCCAAGTTGCGCACATCTAAGGGCCACTTGGTGTATGAAAGACCGCCAGCCAGAACACAACTAAGGTCTCGAAAACCCATACAAAGACATGCATGTTATAAACATACACGCAGCACACATGCCTTGTATGAACAGCAGGTACCATTGCAATTCTCTACAAAGTATACATTTTTATTGATAATTCTTATAGAGTGCAAACAGAGATCACAAACATGTGATCCAACATTACAACACAAACGGAAGCAAATTATGTCCGAGTACAGACAAGTTTAACAAATGGCTTAAGAAGCCTTATTTAAACACAAGCCCTCCACGAGGGAACCAGTCGTCTGACTGGGACTAGACTAGTTGGTCTTCAGTCGTCCAGCTCGATGAAGAAGCCACCTTCGGAGTCAGTGGCATCATCTAAAACATAGATTAAGCAAACGTGAGTACAAAGTCGTACTCAGCAAGACTTACATAGGAGCTATACTACTCATGCACATGTATCAAGGTAAAGGGAGGTGGGGTTCACTTGCAGAAGTGCCAGCTTTGACTTGGCTAATCCTGAACTACGAGTACCAGACTTTGAGATAAGAAGCGTACACGAGTCCACTACTTTCTCCAACCAATTACACCACTATGGTGCCTTCCTCGACTTCCCCACGAGAAAGCACGCCATAGCACTCACATTTATCTTGGTGTGTTTTAGAAGTATCCAGTTCAAGTTATCTAATAATCAAGCTAAGATTTCCAAGCAGTCCATAACCGCGGACGCGGCTATTCGAATAGTTTTGTTAACCCTGCAGGGGTGTACCGCTACACACACATGATCATCATTTACCGCCTTTGATCTCGACACCATTCAAGGGGTGCCAGCGAGGATGCTCACCACAACTGTTACCTCATAGCCGATCTAGCCCGAGAAAGGCGCCTACTTGGGTTGGCTACCACTATCGTGAACCCGGCCGGTTTACCGAAGTGGACCCAAGTGATGTGTGCGTGGTGCATAAGCTGGTCTCGGATGAGCCGTTCTCTCACTTAGCATCCAGGCCACAAGCCTACCAGAACTCCGAACTATTGCGACATATGGACATCGAAAGGGATGAGTTAGTAAGCTGAGAGGGGTCAGTGAGCCCAATGTGTGGTTGTACTCTTCATCTTGGATCACCACACAAGAACTCGGACTTAGGGCGGTGTTCAACGAGACAACCCACCGTGAACTCCTACACAACCTCTCATCGTTCACCTTGTATTAGGGTCGATTCACCAACACTTTTCTACCAACATCAACATTATTACTACCATCCCGACTCACATCACAGTAACAACATGGTATCATACTAAGCATGCAATAAGCGATAACATTTGCAGGGGCCACATGATATCAAACAACTCCTACATTTGCTAGGATTGTGGTTTGCTTACTACTGTGACAAAATGATAGGTCATGCAAAGGAATGGGTTCATCTATGCGGTAGAAACGTAGCATGGTGATCATCCTAAACAATGCATAAGCGAGACATGAGAGGGAAGTGGGATTTTATCGACATGATCAATGGGGGTTTGCTTGCCTTGCTGACGAGGTTCGGGCTCGGGGTCTTCAACGAAGGGGGCAGCCTCCTGCTCCGGTTCCACCTCTACTCGACAAACAACAAGCAAAGTAGCAAAGTAAATACAATGCACAATCACATGATGAAAGGTTGAAACTTGATGTATATGCTTTGATGTGTGAAGCAATTCCATTTAAATGGAGTATATTGCAAATTGAATTGCAAATTCAAACTCCAATTTGAATTCAAACTTAGTCAAGTTACATGTGACATTGTTTGATCATTTTGAACCTTCTTCAAATGTGTATGATATGCCTCTGATGTGTGGTTGAATTGTAGCATAATTCCATGGTCCAAGTTGCAAAATCATTTGATTTGAATTTGAATTAATTTCAAATAAACCAAATGACATATGCTACTGGTCCCATTTTAAAATCAATTCAAACATAGTTGAAAGTTTCATATTTGGAAAGATAATTTTCTCCTGATCATTTTTCATATATTATTTGTCCAATTTGGAGTTAATATGAATTTTCTATGAATTTCCAAAGTTTGGGGTATTTTCTGGAATTTCTGGAATTCTTTAAATCAATTAATCTCTGGAAATTCATTAAATCGATTTAATGCGTCAGGCTGACGTCAAGCTGGCGTCAGGGGGGGGGGCTGACATGTGGGGTCACCCTGTCAGTGACTGGGTTAATTAACCCGGCTGGTTAATTTAACCCGTGGCTTAATTAAGCCACTGGGCCCACTGGTCAGTGACCCAGGGGGTGTTTAGCGAGGGGGTTAAGGGCTAACCCACCGGCGGCTTGACGCCGGTGGCCTGGTCACGGCGGCGACTCGCCGGAATGGGCTAGGGGCCACGAGAGGCTACGGGGAGGACATCAACGGGCGCAACAACTTCGTCCGCGTCGTCTGGAAGCATCAGGGGTTTACGGGGAGCTCTGAATCGACGGCGGCGACGACTCCGGCGGCAACAGAACGACGGCGAGGTTGGGGAAGAGGCTAGGGTGCACGGCTTGGGCTGATCTTGCGTGCGTTCGAAAGCTGGAACGCCCGCGAGTCAAACGCGCGCACTGGGGGGTCGCGAGGAGCACGAGGGCGAGCTCTAGCTCAACCATGGCGGCGAGGAGCTCGGTTCTCATGGCGGATTCGACTAGAGAGGCTACGGGATGCTAGGAGCTTGGGGGAAAAACTCAGAAGCTCACCGCGGTTCGAACGGAAGCAACGGCAAGCTCGGGGAGGCTTCCACGACGGCGAATCGACGACGGCGAGCTCGCGGGTCCGGCGACTCCTCGATGAAGCTGGCGACGTCTGCTGAGGCGCTCAGGCTCGATTGATTGAGGGGAACGACGAAGACGCCTGCTGCGGTTCTCCTGGACACGGCGGAACGGCTCGGGGACGACGTTGGCTGCGTGGACTCGGCGGCGTGCTCCACGGCGGTCCTCGGGCGGCGACGAAATCGAGAACGGGAGGAGGAGGAGGAAGCTATGGAGGGGGGGAATGGATCAGGACGGGAGAGAGGCGTCTCCAGGCGCGAGAAGGGGGCACGGGGAGGCCTGGAAGGCGCTCGGCGGCGACGTGGCGTCCACGGCTGGCTCGGTGGCATTCCACCGAGCAGCTTGGAGGCGCGGGGCGGGGAAGAAGACCCCGCTGCCCTTTTGGGCCGGGTGGGCTGGATGGCCCGGCTTCGCCTAGGCGACAGGTAAGGTTTTCTGTTTTCCTTTTCTGTTTTTCTTTTCTGACATTTGTTTTGCTGTGCTAAAATAAATAGCTAGGCATTTTATTAAATGCTGAAATTTTTTATATGGCCTCATAATAATATAGACTAGCCACTTATAAAGTTTCAACATTTTTAAAATTCAAATAATTTGAATCTTAACTCAAATAGGGTTATTTGATTAATTCCAAGGCACTGTTTGAATATTTGAAAAATCTATGAGCATGGGGTGGGTCCCACATCACTTGATATGTGATCACACTCATTTATAAGACTTTTCAAAAATCTAACATGAATTTTTGGAAAAGATTTTTATCGGGCCTTTTGAATTAATTCATCTGGGGGGGGGGGGTTCCTTCTCCCATTTTGATTTTGAAGTTGATTTCAAAGATTTCTTTTGAAATTTTGTCATGATGCAAGGTTACTTTGATCCTAGCACATTACCTAACAGAGGGTTCTGACACAGCAACACCATCTTCCTTGCCCATGCCACCATAGCCAGCGAGAAGGAAAACGAGAATCACTACAAAACCAAACTCACAAAAGAGCTTATTAAGAAGGGAAGCTGCAGATCTGCCATCCCCAGCCTTTCTCCACCACAGAGGAGAAGCCGAAGGCAGCGGAGGTTCCCACACGACAAGAAGCCAGACGATCTACTACTACACACAGAGATGCCGGAGTCTTTCCTTCGTCATCGCCGGACGGCATCGCCACCGGGATAAGCTCGGGATCGACCTGGCTGAAGCCGGAGGACTCTCAACAGGAGGAGGAGGGGAGAAGACGAGAGGGAGAGGGAGGGGAGCGGGAGGCTTCGTAATCCACACGCGTCTTAGGCAGGATCTACCGGAGTAGTGCGGTTGATGGACTGATAAAACATGTAAGCAGTGAGGGCTCCAATGTAATTAAGGGCTTAAGCCATGTAGAAGACCGGAACAACGATATGACCAAAACATGCACGCATGAAAGCAACTTTCTAAATCGCCCGATTTTGAGCTAACTATGAAAGAACCATAGTTATAGGCCGACACGACCATGTAATCCCAGGCATCGTCCCTTGATATATAAGGCGATGCCGGAGAGAGCTCGAGACACATGACATCTTGTCATAGATCTCGGTAGCCTAGACACAATTGTACCCCCCCCTTTTGAGGTGCTTATACACCCATAATCAAATCAAGTGGGAGTAGGGCTGTAGCTCTGTCATGAGGGGCCAAACCTGGGTAAATCCCCTGTGAGTTCTCCTCTCTGGTACTTTCAACCACTCTAACCACCTTATCGGGATATATTTTGGTTTTCTGCACCATCACGCACCATCGCAGAAGAAGACTTGCTTGCACATCGACTTGACACGGGCATGGAGAGGTTTGCACAAACTTTCCTTCCTTGGCATTGGTTCACTAGGATTTTGTTGGCGGGAACTTTTATATCCATGGCGTGGTGGACACATAAACTTACCCCCTAAGATCTAGCATGATCCCTCTGAAACTCCTTTGACAATGGAAACGGGAGAGAAGCGAACTCTTTCACCAGATCGGGTAAGCTCTCGACAAGGTTGGGATGTAATGGTATGGGATCACTCATCACCTAAACCCTAACCCTTGTGAGAGCGGGGCAACCATCGCTTGTGGACGATGCCCCCATATCTGAATAGTATTACCCCTGCATTATGTTTTTTCAAGTGCAGGATGTACCTTGCTTTTGTTTGTTAATCCACATGATACAGACAGTGTGGAACAACCGTCAAGTTGGGATGGTGAAAGGGAACCACACGCGTCTTAGGCAGGGTCTACAGAGTCCCTTGTTGTAAAAACATAGCGTGGTTGATGGACTGATAAAACATGTAAGCAGTGAGGGCTCCAATGTAATTAAGGGCTTAAGCCATGTAGAAGACCACACAACGGTATGACCAAAACATGCACGCATGAAAACAACTTTCCAAATCGCCGATTTTGATCTAAATGTGAAAAAAGTTGATTAACTTTTTATTAGGCAACTGTCGTCCTGCAGCAACGTCCATAATGGTGCATCCACCTCTAGAGAGGACCTCGTCTGCACAAGCATTTCATCACATATCGCATTCAGGAAGGAAGAAAGAGGAAACGGGACACGGGGATGTCATCGTCCCATCAACGGCGGAGGACCATCGTCACGCACGCATTGGTGCACCGGGCTCTAGCTTTGGACAAAGATGCATATAATAATAAAGTGGTTTAATCTTCTGGCAACATGTTTCACGCAAGTTCATCTACCTCCTCCTTTTCCGTGTGTGCCCTCAAATCAGATGAGAAAAAGGGGCCTGAAGTTGATGGCGAGGGTAAAAGCAGTCGCGCCCGATGTTGATAACCAGGATTTTAAAAACTATATCCTACATGACCATTGACCGGTGATTTCAAAAGTTCAGAGGCCATGAGTTCTTGGACGGTTGGACAACAATCCATCGGCCCCATTTGACTCTTCTTCTTCCCACGGTTTGAATCTTCTCCTTCATCCTGAATTTCTCCTGATCAGAGAATGACAGCTCCGAGAGCTCAGCTGGGCCTTCTGAACTTGTCTTCGTTGCACCGGCGACCATGGAGCCAAGCCGACGGCGACCGAGTTCAGTTCACCTGGAGCATCGCCGTCTCGCCGGCGCCACCGCACCGTTGAAATTAAACTCTGTCCCGGCCCCAACGGCATCCACGAAAAATCAAATCAAATCTACGCACCCACCCGTGACCCAGAGTGTCACCATTGTTTGTTTACTGAGCTCGAAGCTGCCATCCATATATAACCGTTGCGTTGAAGAAACACTGCCGCAGCTCCGAAGCAAGTTCACGGGATTGGGAGATCCCCATGACATTTTAGACACGTACGGACGACGACGGTGATGTCGCCGAGGCGGACTTATCATCGAGCTCTCATGGTGTGGTGTGGAGTGCAGGTGCAGCCGAAATTTCCTCCGGGTCAACTGTGGCAAACGGCGTCATGTCGTCGGTCGCCAGTCTCTCCTGGCCGTCCATGGAGACGCCGCTGGCCACATGCCCATGTCACGCACGCCGGCTAGGCCACTGGATCAGGCTCATGGTCCACATGCAAGTGGCGAGCAGCAAGCATCTTAATGCCCCTCAAATCTTGCGACGATTTTAATGCCTAGCCACCGCTCCTTCCAAGGCGCAGAAAATGGTAGCCCTGGATGCCAAGATAATTCACCGGACCAGAATTCCCAATCTCTTCTGAAGAAAAAAGAGTTACTCTGAAAGTTCGAACTGAAGAAAAAATCGGTCGACGGCTGCCTAGTGGTGGTAGCGGCAGTGAGATGCGTGGTTTAGCTGCTGCTTGATCCAAGAAGCGACGGCCGGATAAAAAGGCGACGGTGGGAGGGGACTGAGGGACCACATCATCGGAGCCTGTTCCTTGCGGCGGCAGTTAAGGGAAATAAAGGCGCCCGGGCGGTAGGCGTGGCCCGTAGGGCGGCGGATCGCCGTCTCCCGGCGAGGACTGATTGGTGACTGCCGGCATGTTAGAGTAACATGGTCCCTGCCCTGGCCGGTTAGGTGTAGTATGGTCATCTCGCCATGCGACGCACGCCATTGACAGCCTTCCTGCGATCTCTAGTTTTGGACCTACGTACTGGCATTGCATCATCGGCCACGATCATGCAATCTGATCGAGCCGACGAAATCTCTAGTTTTGGATGCAACCTGATCAATCTCTAATCTGAAATCTGACTGATCGAGCAGGCAGTTCATCTTCTTCACCTTCTGAATTTCAAGATGATTTTAAGACGAGCAATTCGTTCAGACGGAAAGATGCACTACATAGACAAGATGATTATAGTATTATGTGCAATTATTAGTCTAGTTGCAGCATGCCCTATCTGCCCTCCTCTCTAGACAATTAAGTAGTTTGTGAAACACAGGGAATGGCCTGTTGGAGATTTAATAATAGGTCCAACGAAATCATGCCGTTGTTTTTGTCAAAACAGGGCCATTATTCCCTATTTGGTTTGACTTGGGCATGCCCCCCAGAGCAATCAAAGAGCTAATTTAGCCAAAGAAAACTTCAATAATTACGACTTGTTTTCCCCCAAAGGTTGTCTGATGGTGCCACAGTTGACTCCAGTTGGGTTTCTTTTCCTTTTGCAAACTGTTTATATGATTATATCTCTGCACTCATACAACCATTTCTGTGGTGAGACACTCCAGATATGGATTTCATCGCCTGGCCGGCACCTCAATCATGCCATTGGAAGAACAAATTTCCGCAATAATAAAACTAGCAATAGTAGTACTAGAAGAAAACAAATCATGTGCAGCTTCAGTTCAGATCAAACCAATAATGCTCCGGGTAGGGTTGACCTCCCACTTACATGCAGATGCAGGCAGAGCCCTCATCAGTCACCTCTCGTGCCTGCCGGCCGCGCATCATTTGAGCTCCACATGGGCATCCACATGAGCTCCTTCATCGGTTGGTTGGATGCATAGGAGCAACAAGAAAGAGGAATCTTGTGTGTTATCATCATCGCCATCATCGAATAGGATACTGGAAAGTGAAAAAAGAAAGTAAAGTCTGAATACTTGGATACAGACGATTTCAACTAGATACGTTGTTGTCTGAACCTCCTCCTCCTTTTTTTCTTACTACCAGTGGTGGTGGTTACGTGTCGGGGATGTTCGACAGCAATGCTATTCTAAGCCCGCCGTGATAATGCCGGATAATATTGCGCGGCTATAATAGTACGTAGTGTATATTCTGCGGTTTCAGAACTTGCAAGTGTTTTTCAACTTGCAGGTCATGGTCAGGCATTAGGCTGGAAATTGAGGCATGGAGATAGAAAAATATGCCGCATTGGTCCTGCTTACAAACGTAAGTGGACAAAATCTTACCATATGTCGACATGGAAACATGCCACTAGTGGCGAGTACTCCTTAACAAATAGTGGGCATTACGGCAGCTCTTTGGGCGGACTGTTCTTGAGATGGCGCCAGAACGGCATTCAATTCGTTTTTTTTTTCTGACAGTGATGAA
Organism: Bromus sterilis; assembly: GCA_950022295.1. NCBI lineage: Eukaryota > Viridiplantae > Streptophyta > Magnoliopsida > Poales > Poaceae > Bromus > Bromus sterilis. Next base: position 14,517,268 of record OX465600.1, on the reverse strand, counting down.
ACGGCATTCATTTCTGAATGCGAAACTGGCAGAACGAGTCTTCCTGTGATGGATGTGTGTTGTTAACAACACGTAGTGGCAGCCCTGGAAGTCTACGCTGTTACGCGGGACGGCAACATCGTGATTTATTGCTATGTAGCCGTGCAGTTTGAATAAGTATGAGCTGCGTCCATTATTGTGGGTAGGCTGATAATCTGTCAGCTTTCCGTTCTGGGTGTGATTTGGTCTCCTGTAATCCGTGTCCTTAATTCGGCAAGCTGCAACTAATCTGATCTGTTATTAAGGGTTCAGAGTACTGCCACCACCAAGAAGATCTGAGAGTTCCTTTTGCTGCAGGTTGTCAGTTAGGTCAGGCAGTTCCATTATTCTCTTTTTTTTTTTTGAAAGGAGTTCCATTATTCTCTGCAGAATATTTTCAGCAGAAGTTCAGAAGAAAGCAAGTTCAGAATGTTTTCCGCAGAAGTTCAGAGAAAAGCATAGCAAACCACAGAAAGTAATGCTTGGGCAGGAGGCAGAGATATCCAGATTTCAGAGTGAACCTGCAGGCGATCCATTCTTCAGTTTAATTAACAAAGGACTCCACATGATCTCGGCGGTTAAGTTAAACCAAAAGCCACCATACAAAAGCTTATTTTGCATAAAAGAAATGTCACCAACCAGATCAATCAAAGCGGCCGAACACAATGGCAAAGCGGGCGGGCGCGATTGATTAGCTAAGCAAAGCACGGATCGTACTTGCTTTGCGCGCCCGACTAAATTTGTTTGTCATCTACTCACCCTCAAACGGCATTGTTAACCCGCCTCGCGGAGTTCGTTTTCGCCACACTAACGTGCAGACACATTTATCTAAGAACAGACAGAAACTGACGTGGTGACCAGCTATGATCGGGCGAGATCCCAGTATGTTAATCAGGTTGATTCTGAAAACGAAAAGTTTGATTAATTAGGTTGATGGCATGACGTGTCGCTCGCAGAGGCGCTTTGGATTATCCTATTGGCAGGTCATGTGGTTCCTACGTAGGTTTAGCATTATCGCGGCTAAATTAGAGCTAGTAGGCATGCATCATTGGCCTGGGGTTCAATCTTAAATTTGTTGATGTAGGTTTAAAGTTGGTGCATGTACCTGTTACGGTTGCTAGTGCCGGCTCTTTAGGCACTTTTCTTGCCTAATTTTAAGTTTGGTTCAAAAAAATTAAACTATCTACGCTTAGAGTACGTCACCTTAGCTTTTAAAATAAAATAAAATCATCACCACCTTACTTTGCAACTTTAGACTGAACTTTTACGACCATGCTTTTGTGTGATATTTCAAGAATGACGCATACGCGCACACACACGACATACGGTCATGCTGCCGTGAATGTCAAATCAATTACTGGGACAGGCGACCTGCTTAGGGAAGTATGGCCTGGTCGAAGTTGTAAGGTTCTGCTTGTGCTGGAGATGGTTTACAGTTTACACTTGAACGTGTGATCGTTCAGTCAGTTGTCTAAATCGTGTGCCTCTTTGGTCAGGAGGTGTTGTTTTTCTCGTGTGGAAAGTCATGTTTGATATCGGAAAATTCTTCACCAGCGTCGCGATGGTTTCCACGGTAAAGAACACAAGAAGGTAGTAGAGCTCGGTGATTGATTGATCAGTAGTCCATTCCCCAATTTTGTTGGATGAATTTCTTGTGGACTGCCGAGAGAAACGAAATACAAAGAGACGGCGGATACATATCTTGCTTAGAAAAGGGATTCAATATATGACCGATCTAAGTAATGGATCTTTCTTTGTGGTGATAAATTGCCTGTTTAACTCAGTGGTTTGACCAACCCTGGTTGATGCAAATTCTCAATAGGTTAGAGATAAAAAAAAAGTTTGTTAGAGATAATAAAAACTGGGGATGCCTTTTTTTAGATCAACTGGAGATACCACCTATCAGAGATTAATGCTAAACGTACACGCTTTTACAGGTTTTCTACGGAAACTGTTCCTTCTCTTACTTTGCCCAGCAACACACACGTCGCAGAAAATAAAACATAATAGCCTCCGGCCCAGACTGTTGCGCGTTGAGAGCTAAATGGGCCGAAGATTTAAGCCGGCCCTGAAGCATGGACCGCATGGCTTCGGGCGTGGCTCAACTGTTTTCTTTTCTACAATAATATTTTTTAGAACACAGTACAGACGCATATATACACGAGCATACACTCACTTCTATGAACCCACGTATGCATACCCTATCCTTATGAACATATTCGTAATATTGAGCCAACACATCATCATGAGGCATCTCATAGTCGACGGGAACGTCTCCTCTCACTGAAAGCACATCGCCAAAAAATCTGAAATAAATTCAGAAAAATATGAGCACCAATAGTAAATCTAAGATTTGAACTCTGTTTTTTAGCATTAGATTTAAACTCTGGTGGACTGGGATACCATTGTACCTCTAACAAACTCAATCACATGTTGATTCACTTTTTTCCTCTATAAGTAACAGCACACCACACGCTATTTTTCCAAAAAGAGATAAAATAGTAACTGTATTTTATTTTCTAAAATTAGCACACCACTCATCGTTGCTCTGAAAAAATCTAAAATAAAAATTGTGTTTTTTTCTATAAAAAGTCAGACCACCCGTTATTGCTCTGAAAAGAGGCACACTACGCGTATTTTATTTTTACTAGGGAACAATACACAATTTTCTATCATTGTACAAGTAAAAAACAAGAACTATTGTGTAAAATGAAATTCCATACATTACATATATATTTTATGTAGAAAATGTAAACATGAAAATACAGTCATGTATTACAAGAACACAATGTTTGTGCATATAGGAATAGTCTTTATGTTTATGTAACTAACAATAAAAGTTCACGTCGCCTGCCAAAAAATATAAAAAAGTGCTCATGTTTTTTCAGTAAGATCTTATGCATTTTGAAAAACACATGGTGCATTTTTCAAAAATACATGCCAATTTTTCATGAAATACATGATGAACATTATCTAAATATATTGGGTACTTTTTTTCAAAATATACAATTAGTAATTTTAAAAATACTTGAGGACCATTTTCACTCGCGCTGAAATTTTATAAGTATACGATGGGCATTTCTAAATTAAAACGAGGTACGCATTTTTGAATACATAATGACCATATTTTAAATAAACAATAATTTTTATTTAAATCACGTGTTATTTGTAATATAGATGGACATTTTTAAAATTACTATGAACTTTTTAAATGCACGATGAAACAAGAACCCGGAGGGAAAAAAAGTCAACACAGAGAAAAAACAAAATATAAAGAAACAAGTTAAATCCTCAGAATGCGTTGAAGTTTTTTGAAATGCAGGGTGAACATTTTATTAAATTACAAGATGAATATTTTAAATAGAAGAAAACACTTTATAAATGATATGAACATTTCTTAAATACAAGATAAAAAAATGGAAAAAGCAAAATTTGAATAAGGATCATCTTGTAAATCATCACTGAATATATTTTTGAAATACATAATCAATATTATTTAAGGAGAATTGAACTTTTATCAAATACAATATGACTCTTATAAAATACTTTTTTTCTGGAAATACTATGAACAATTTCAAATACATTATGGGAATCAAAAGGGATGAAAAAAACAAAACATTATATCTTAGCAAGAAACAAAATAATAAAATTTTAAAAAATATAAAGAATTTTTTTCTAAATCAAATATTTTTTTCTATAAAAAACATGCACAAACCATCACAAAAAGTCTAAAAATACAAACGAAATTTGTTCTCCCACTATTCGGCCAGCCAACGATGAGCGCTACAGGCTAAAGGCAAGATACATCTTTTGCGCAATAAATGAGACACCATCACTAATTTATTAGGTTAACCCTATTTTCGATATAAATTATAGCCTATTGCCACCGTTTAAGTAAAACAATGGTTCACTATACGTTGCAATGAGATATAAACAATTCAGTCTGTTAGCCTTCGATTTACCTGTTCATATTGAGGTGATTTTATGAATAATTTTTACGAAATTTCATTCGTAATTTACCTATGTAAATATATTTAAGAATTTATTTTGAAATTAATTATTAGCTTATCAAAGTAAACATAAATTTATTTATCGAAAAACAAAAATTAACAATTTTTAAGGAATGATGCTTCAGAATAGGATGAAGAAAGGTTGAACGAAAAGAAGGTGAAACACAACTGAGATAGGAGAGCAAGCACTATTCTTAGTAAGTTCTTCTTTTGATTCATAATAAGTATCATTCATCTAGTATAAAGTTTGTATTAGCTTAGTACAAAATGAAGAACACTTATTGTGGTTCTTAGGTAGTAGTTGAGATACATATAGATATTAATGTGATTTTATAAATAAATGTTTAACATATCTTGTCTATGAGTTACCTAGCTCAATATATTTAGGATTATATTTTTTAATATTTTATCGAAGACATTTACCAAAAAAACATAAGTTGATCTACTAAGTCCTTAGAATGTCTTGGTGTAACTAGATTTAATAACACCGCTGATAATTCCAGTCTTCAACGCACCATTACCGGTTCAGTCGACCAAGCCTAGTGATTTCATCATTGACGAAGACTCGGCTAGTTTGGGCCTGCGTCATAGGGCTGTCCCGGGACCCCCCCCCCCTCTCTCAGGGGTTGGCTTAAAAAAAGAGAGTCCATGGATACACTGTTGTTAATATTCTAGCAATTTAAATTCTTGAAATGTTGATGCTAATTCTCTTAGGCTGGTCACAATGGGAACTAACTTAGACTAGTAACATACACGGATTTCGAGTCTATGTTACTACCTTCACAATGGGTAGTAACATATATGTAGTGTCATATAAGACTTCATTTATTAGATTTTAGACTCATATTGTCTTGGTATGTGTGATGTTACTCAAAGAGCTAGTAACTAGCTAAGTTACTACAACCATCTCTCTCCTCAATAACTCATTGCCACATAAGCAAAAATGCTGAGTTGGACTCTATGTTACTGCTAAGTTACTCCCCATTGGGGTCAGTCTTAACACGCAAATTTTTTACTCAACGTCTACACTAAATCATGCATTTAAGTTTCCTCTTCCGCTAGACCATACAAAATATGTCACATAAGCGAACACTTATTAACTCCGCATGCGCATGCAACCTATCACAAATAAATATATTTTTATGCACTCCCATTTATTGTGATTTTTTGTAGAAAATCAAATTATTTATTACCTCACATTTATTTTCTATGCGATAATTATTTATGAATGTACATATGTAGTTGATATCATTGTTTTAGTTTAGTCACGGGATATGTCTTCATTGTCTTTACTCAATGTTATTTTCGTCTCGTATCATCTCGTCGATATATTATCAATGTAATAAATTAACGAAACAAAAGTTACACTCAGTTCTTGATTTATCATCAATTTTCTTAGGTTTTTTACTCTAAACAACATTTTTTTCAAAAAAAAATTGTTAATTAAATTATATTATGTTTTATACATTTTCTTATATTTTAAAATATTAAATTTGCCGTTAACAGTTTACGCAGCAACGAGAGAAATATTATATAGTATTCACAACGAGACTAGCACGGCAAGCCACCATCATCATATCGGCAGAGGCAATGGCGGCGCTAGTATTGGGCCTAGTCCCAGGCCACCCAGGCAGACTTAGCTACAGTATCTGCTACAGTGAACGAAGGACATGCAGTTCACGCCCCAGGCCGTGGCCTCGGCGGTCTGGGTCTTGACGCCGCCGTTGAGCAGAGGGATAGGTTGTTTTTATGCAGGTATGTGAATTCACTCTTGCTAATTAGTCACAAAAGTCTCCCAGTGACGCCCATGAAAACGAATGTGGACTGATCCTTCTACTGGAAGATGGTCTAGCTAGATACAAGATTTAAGGGAAGTTACACTTCGTACCATTGTTAGACGGGTGTGTTTGATAATACGGAGTGAGCACCATGAAAGGGTTCAGCTGCAAGGAACTTTGTATAGTTTTGTCGTTAGTTTTTTGGTCTCCTATACCATTAGAATTAAAACTTTGATATCATAGCAGAAGGTTGAGATTTGAGATCATACATTTTAATATGATAAGATTTATTAATCACTTTTCAATCACATATCATATCGATGTTGAGATCGCACATGATATTCCATACGAAAAACCTTCACGTAGTTATTAATTATTCACTGCACTCTTTTGGATCACAACATCGATTTGGATTATTTCTTGATTCACCATATCAAAAATTTAAGATTAAATATTTAATCGGAATTCGGCAGAAACAACCTTGCCTAGGCATTTCTCTAGAATTTATTTTAGCCTATTGGAAACTAAATATTTTTCTATCACCAGAGCATTTTAATAAGGTCGAGATCACACAAATAATCAAAGTTTATTGGAAGGTCATTTAGCACATTAATAGCCGAAAACCTTCAGGCCTTGTTCGGTTAGGCCGAACCGCGCCGGGTTTTCGGCCCAATCCGCGTGGATCGGCGCGGATCCATTCTCGCGTGGAAAATTTACCGGTCCTCTTATTTCGGCTGTTCGGTTAAACCTCGAGTTTTTTTCTGCGGCCCAACCCACGCCGATTCCACGCGGAACTCAACCTCGCTCAAAGACCCGTGGAAAAAATCCTCTTCTCCTCTCCCCGAGCGGCGGCGGCGACGACGGCGTCCAGGAACGGCGGCGAAGGGAGCGAGAGCGGACGGAGGCGTGGGGAGCGGGAGCGGACGAAGGCGGCGCTACCTACGTGGAGGACAAGATCCCCCGCCGAAACCCTACTCTCCCCTCTCATCTCCACCGCCGCCTCGCTCCAAAGAGGAGGTCGCCGCCGGCAACGAGATAGTTCTTCCTCCTCTTTTTCTTTCTCTCTCTCTCTCCTCTATCTCCCCCTCCCGCACTCATCCCCATGTTTCCGGGAGCAGTGAACTAGGGTTAGGCATAGTAGCTCGCCGCCGCCGCCACTGTGTACTGCAACTTCTGACTCTTGCGGTTGCCGGACGGGTGTGCTTCTCATATGAATTTTGGTACTGCTATTGTTGATTCTTGGCACAAATCAGTAGTACTGTAACTAAATTTTTGTATTGCTCCTAATTTCGATAGTGAAACTAGCTAGCTGAATTTGGTATTGCTCCTAATTTGGAATTCATCCCCATGTCCCAAGTGTTTTGTGCACAGCTAGCTATTGTCTACTGCTATCATCCCCATGTCCCAAGTCTACTCCTAATTTTAATAGTGAAACTGAATTTTGGTACTTCTATAGTCTACTGCTATCCCATATTCATGAATTTTGGTACTTCTATCGTCTACTGAATTTTTGTACTCCTAACTTTGATACTCCCTCCGTCCCATAATATAGTAACGTTTTTTGAGCTAGTTATGGGACGGAGGGAGTAGCTCCTGGCTCAAAAAACGTTACTATATTATGGGACGGAGGGAGTAGCTCCTAAGCTATCACATATTCATCCACATGGATAAGGGCTAAGATTCTTTTGAGATATAGTCTACTGCTAAGATACAGTGATAGTGTACTTCATCTGCATATATACTGCAATTTGAATGTTTCTTATGCCAGTTAAGTCTGTTATTATGCTGGGCAAAGATTGGATCTCTGCTGATTTTCAGTATATGCAGATGATGCCTAAACTGCGGCGGGGTTTTGGTGGACGACTCCGACACCGAGTGGTTTTAATTGCCTGCTGTCACTGTCCATTGTAGATGAGCAATATTGCCTCCCAGGTTTATTAATTTGTCGGGGTCTAGAAGATCTTGTTGCCCTGTTTTAGTTTTATATGAGCAAAGTTTGGCAAAGAAAGGTTTATAATCACCTGTTGTTTGCATCATGTAGTAGCTGCTACTGTAGCAGCTTGACACTAGCCTGTTGTCAAGTAGCTAATTGAGTCCTTGGTCTTCTTGGTCTTGGTATAGATTGTAACTAAACCACCTTCAACCAATGTCATTTTTCTTGGGATTTTGCTATGACTTGTGATTTTGCTATTTTTTGTAGGATCTGTGATATACCAAGAAACATCATTGCTGAAGTGCCAAGAAACATATCCTTCTGTGCTAAAAGAACATATTTTTGTCTTTTGCAAATAGGTTGCTTACAAAAAAAATCCTTCATTTATCACATGTTTGATTGTTACCAGTGGCAGCGGCTGTGAATTGGAGGCATGGTTTTCTTTCAAGTGACAGGTAATGCTCTTCCACGGCCATGGCAGGAGCATCATGCGCGGTGGTGGGCTGGAGATTTACAGGACGGTTGTGTTGCCCCGCGTGGCTAGGGTGGCCACCATCGACTTGATCGAGACGGTGGTGGCCAAGGCCGACGCGCCCATGCCCAAGCACTACGATGACTGTTCTCGTGCCATCACCGAAGCGACGAGCGCTCGAGGAGCAGCTGCGGCGGGAGCTGACCAGGGTGGAGAGCTCCATGCTGGTGTTGAGCAGGCACACCAAGCCGTCGGCTGCTCCGCAAGCTCCACGACGTGCTTCTTATCACCATCAACGGCGTTGTTATCGGCATGCTCAACACTGGCTCATCAAAAGTTTTTTTCCTTTTTCTGTTTGATACAGGAATCAAAATTTGTACGAGTACTTTGTAGAATTTAATCTATGAAAACAAAATTTTGTCAGTCTACTTAATCTTGTACAGTAGTATAACAGAGTATCACAATAATACATGAGAGGTTTAACCGAATGCATGTTAGTAGAAAGGGAATGAAGGGAAGTGAGCCAACGGGGATTGGGTGACGTGAGGGGATACACCAAATCCCTGCATGGATTGTATCCCCTAGAGGTTTAAACCCTCTAGCACCGAACAAGGCCTCAGGGCGAAGGAATATCACCTTCCGTTACAAAACCCTTGGAACTTCGTGAGTAAGGAATTTGAGTTATAAAACCCCGTTTCGAAACCAAAAATGCTAGACGCACGGAGCAATACGGACTTTTACGGAACCCTCTTTTCCCTAATCATAAACTGCCCCCCCGATTTAGCCTGGGTGGGGCCCAACCACACCCTTAATCCAATTAGAACCAGCTAAAACCAACCCCATCCTGTAAAGCCAAGTAAAAGCCCGTGACTCTAGCAAAGCTCTTTCGAAACACCTCGCCACTGCCACTCCAGTCTCCATCCACTTGTTTTGTTAGCCGTACACCTACACCCAGCGTTCCATGGAGATGGAGGACCTCGCCGGAGCCATCGGGGACCTGGCCGCCCTCTGCACGCGGCTCCTCCTTCACCTCAGCCGCGCCGGCGACAACCGCAACCTGGCCATCTCCCCGCTGTCTATCCACTCCGTCCTCGTCCTTCTCGCGGCCGGCGCCACGGGCGACACCCTCGCCCAGATCGTCTCCTTCCTGGGCCTCTCCGGCGCCGCGGCGCATGCAGCCCTCGCCTCCGAGGTGGCCACCCTTGTGTTGGGCAGGGCCGACGGCGTGGAGCCCGAGATCCGGTGCGCCGTAGGCGTTTGGGTGGAGGCGTCGCTCCGGCTGCGGCCCGCCTTCGCCGACAAGGTCACCTCCAAGTTCAAGGCCGGGGTGCGAGCCATGCCATTCAGCGAGAATGTACGTGATTCTTCTCTACTCGATTGATTATCCTCCGTCCGGCAACAGCATTTCTCTTTAATTTCTGCTGCAATTCAGTTCTTGCCTAGCCGGTTTGATTCCTACCATGTTTGTATTTTTAATAAGTGATTTCCAATGAATCAAGGTGGAAGAGGCGAGGGTTGAGATCAACCGGTGGTTCGAGGACAAGACCGGCGGCTACATCAAAGACCTCATCGCAGAAGGCCAGCTCGACGACTTGACAGCCCTTGTCATGGGCAATGCGCTCTACATGAGGGCCACATGGCGCGACCCGTTCGACCCCGACAACACAAGGGACGGCGACTTCTTCTTGCCCGGCGCCGACGGGAGCCGTGTGCGCGTGCCGTTCATGGCGAGCACAGACAATCAGCTCATCGGCTGCCATCCCGGCTTCAAAGTCCTGCAGCTGCCCTACGAGAACAATGGCGGCGGCAACGACGGGTTCAGCATGCACATCTACCTCCCCGACGAGCGCGACGGCCTGCAGGCCCTGCTGCGCGAGATCAGCTCCGCCGGCACCGCCGAGTTCCTGGACCGCTGCGCCCCGGCACGGTACGTCGCGGTGGGGAACCTGAGGATCCCAAAGTTGAAGGTGTCATCCAAGATAGACGCGAAACATGTGCTGCGAGGCCTTGGCCTGGAGCTGCCGTTCCACTTCACATACGACTGGTCGGAGATGATCGAATTCTCAGAGTCAGAGCCAGAGCCGCCGGTAAAGGTGCAGAACGTGCTCCACGAGTGCGTCGTGGAGGTCGACGAGCATGGAACAATGGCCGCTGCGGCCACCGAAGCTGATCTATCGATGGGATTCTCCCTCGAGGAACCGCCTCGTGTTGACTTCGTGGCGGATCACCCGTTCCTGTTCGTAATCAGGGAGGACAAGAGTGGCATTCTGCTTTTTGCAGGGCAAGTGGTCAATCCCCTGCTTTAATTAGCTACTCCACCAGTTCATTTCTTCTGCTAGAAATCAATTAGCTACAGAACGGGTTCGTATCGTGATCTCGTGTGTGTAATACTTCATCCATTTCAAATTAGATGACTTTCGTTTACGTATATGTCTAGATACAAATATGAACAAATAAAACTAATTTAATTTGGAATGGAATGAGTAATAAATATTTCTAGCATTGTGACTCGCCCAAATTGATTTGGCATTTTGACAACTATTCTGAGTACTCGAATCTGCTACTCGCCATAAGGCAACTGACTCGCGCGGAGAGGGAGCTAATGCTTGATCAACAGATCTGATTCGTTAATCATCGTGAAGTATGTCATTGCGGCTAAGCCGGTACGCCATCTGTTGATAGCTTGATCAAGAGATCTGAGTGGTTAATCATCGTGAAGTCTGTCATTGCGGCTAACCCGGTACACCATCTGTTGATTGCTTGATCAAGAGATCTGAGTGGTTAATCGGCGTGAAGTCTGTCATTGCGGCTAAACCGGTACACCATCTGTTGATTGTTTGATCAAGAGATCTGAGTGGTTAATCAACGTGAAGTCTGTCATTGCGGCTAAGCCGGTACACCATCTGTTGATTGCTTGATCAAGAGACCTGAGTGGTTAATCATCGTGAAGTTTGTCATTGCGGCTAAGCCGGTACACCATATGTTGATTGCTTGATCAAGAGATCCGAGTGGTTAATCAGCGTGAATCTGTCATTGCGGCTAAGCCGGTACACCATCTGTTGATTGTCTGATCAAGAGATCCGAGTGGTTAATCAGCGTGAAGCCTGTCATTGCGGCTAAGTTGGTACACCATCTGTTGATTGCTTGATCAAGAGATCTGAGTGGTTAATCATCGTGAAGCCTGTCATTGCGGCTAAGCCGATACACCATCTGTTGATTGCTTGATCAAGAGATCTGAGTGGTTAATCATCGTGAAGTCTGTCATTGCGGCTAAGCCAGTACACCATCTGTTGATTGCTTGATCAAGAGATCTGAGTGGTTAATCATCGTGAAGTCTGTCATTGCGGCTAAGCCGATACACCATCTGTTGATTGTTGATGCACCACCGTGGGTAATCGAGAAAATGGATGCGTGTGGATGAGATCGTTCTTTTGGGTGGGCAAGGACAATACCAATGGACGGCAGTGTGCGGTGGCATGAATCAAGTGTATCGCTCCACATGCTTTGGTGGACTCGGTGTGACAAGGTCTCACCATTCAAATACATTGGGAATGGCTTAGCCGTGTCGACCCTAATCGGCCATTCAAAAGATGGTCGGATGACCGTTAGGCTTGGATTTGGTTGGATTGTAAGAATATCAAAAAAATGAATTATATATGCTCAACATGTTTTCCATTTAGTATTTACTTCATCAATTTGTTTTTCTATATATACATGTTTATGCTATGTCATGATAAATAAAATTGCTCTAATAACTAATGCATGTGTAAATGCCATGGATTGCTCTACTTGGTGTATATGTTAATTGATTTTTGTGTGCGTACATTCAAACGTACTCACTTGGTTTATCTCTGGATATTCACGTAGCCAGATATACAGGTTCATCTAAGGATTTGTCTTCCATTAGAAGAAACCGGAGCGTTTGCGAGCTAGATGAGTAACCCAGTCAGATCCCTGTGGATTGGAGCCGCTTCAAGTACCTGCCTTAGATAGTGTATATTCAACATGGATGGGCGTTCAACCGAGTTCAATATGCCCGATGTAGGCTCCTCGGGAGCTGCGTGCGCATTGAAGCGGTACCATCACATTGGAGCCGCACCGTCACATCTATTCGCTATTGAACACGCGCGAAGAACGGAGTGCTAGATGGCAGTGAACCATTGCCACCACTCCGGTGACGTCACGTCACGTCCCTCGACATTGAACGCATGTGCCGAGAATGAACTCTAAAATGCTTCGTCCAGTCGCGTCTTTGCGGTATTGAATGGTAGAAAATTTTTGGCAACCACTTCACGCGTGAAGGAGGTTTTTGGTGCGGAGGCTTTTATGTTGAGGCCTGGGTGTCGGGTGTGGACGTGATGGTGGTTCGGGCACCCGCAAATCCTCCTTGTTTTGCGTTTGATATGTGAAAAAAAACCGAACAAACATAACTATCCGCGAACGGATACATGTCCGTGTGGGATGGTAATATACGCTTGGACTGAATGATTTAGACGTTTGCGAAAGATTTAAGGATCTGCGTTAAAGATGCCTTTACCACCTACGCCATGTGGTAGCTTTGTACCAAAGCTTCAAGAATAGAATGACAAATCGAACGTTTGACCGAAAAACATTGATTTAATAAATGGAAAACATTTAACTAATACAAAATTACAATTTTTTATAGGTAAATTGGTATCCGGTATCACCAGGTGTATGTGGTTTACAATGACAACCTTCAATTTATTCGGAAAAAGAAAAGAAAAGGAGATAAACTGACTTCAACAAGGAGCAACGACTATCCGTATAGATGTAAAAGGCCTTGTTTATGTTAGCTTCAATGATCAGATTCAACTTTAAAATAGATATACTTCAAATTAGCTTTCAGTGTATTATCTTGAAGCGGTCTTGATATACATACGTACTTGAGTGGCAAAGCTGATTCGAAGAAGTTGAACCTGAAATTTATTATCAGGGCCGAAGTTGTTTATGGTTGAGGTGCACCGTAGCTGTAACGCGTGCCGGTGCCCAAGCCGATCTCGCCGTTGGGTTTCCACCACTGCTGGAGACCGTGTGCATCGGGCTCGAACTTGCTTTTCCACATCATCGCCGATGGTAGAAGGTGCGGCTGCTTCATGTCCTTGTGGAACACCTGGGAGAGCATGTCACGGTACGAGGGGAACCTGAAATCGAACTCCTCCCGCCGCTCGAAGTAGTCGATGAATCCACGGCAGATGGGGTCCTCAATCCTCATGGTTCACGTACAGATTCGGCACCCACGGGGAAAGCTGCATGAACAACGTCCCCATGCGCTCCCGGTGGGAACTGAAGGCCCGCCCCGCAGCGAACTTCAAGAATGTAGTCGCGCGGTGCAGGTCCCTCTGGGCCTTCTCCGTCGGGTTCAGCAGGTTGATCGCCACTGTCAATGACACCAGCGGCGGATCGAAGAGGAAGGTCGGGAGGTTGAGCTTGAGCGGCTCCATCATCTCCTTTCCCACGAGCAACGCCATAGACGCCCCGAGAGAGTGCCCGGCGAGCCAGACGTTATCGTGGCCGTCAGAGGTGGGTGGTATCCCCTTCATAAGTTCTTTGACCTCCTGACATGCTCTCTTGAAGCGCTTGCGCTTCTCCAGTGTGTTGGTCACTATATTGCCGTCATTGTGCAAGTCTGCTAACCTCACGGGCCGGTCGACGTTCCTCAGCATGGTGCCCCTGAAGGCGACGACGTACCGTGGAGGAAGGTGGCGGGATGGGTACGCATCGCCGGCATCATGCTTAAAGATGGCACCAAAGATGGGCTGCTTGTTGCGATTGAAAAGGTGGTCCTCCCTCAGTGGTTTTTCGAGGTGGAAGTGAAACTTCTCCGACCACTCCGACGCGAGCGCCGCCGTGCCTATCCTGCTCATCGCTCTATCGTTCTCAAGGACGTAAACGCCTTTGACGAGGCAGGCGGCGATGCAGCGGCGATGCTCCTCGTTGCCCCTGTGACGACAATGGTACATATAAAGGAGGAATCAGCCTAGCAACGCCAATAGTTACACTTAGTTCTAAGATTGGAGATAAATACTTAGTTCTCTAGATGTATTTAGATGGAGACTAAATACTAACGGGTCTTTACTGTCAAGTCTATGTATGCGGATCTCATTAATACGGGGCCGAGGTTCCGTAGAAAACATATTTGAAAAATTAAAGTTCCATTAAAGATAAAAAATTTCATGTGGTTTGTTCAACGAGAAGTGATTCTCACTAAGGATAACCTGGTTAGAAGAAACTGGAAATGATGTAAAAAATGTTGTTTTTGTGATCAAGAGGAAACAATTCAACATTTTTTTATATCTTGCCCTTTTACTGTGTTGATCTGGCGTATTGTTCATGTGGCTTATAATTTATCACCTCCAACTAGTATCACTAATTTGTTTGGGAACTGGTTGGCTGGCATTAATAAAAAACTTAAGGGTCATATCTGTGTAGGGGTTTATGCCTTACTTTGGGCAATTTGGAATTGCCGGAATGATTGTGTTTTTAATAGATCACGATCTCCTAAATTTTTGCAGGTTATCTTCAGAACTACTTCTTCAATCCGTACGTGGTCCTTACTATAGCGTGGGGACGCTATGGAGCTCATGGCCTCTGGGTGCAGCCATTTGGAGATGGTCGCACATGCATTGTTCAACCGATTTGGGTGGCATCATACTAGTAGATTATGTGGTTGATGAGTCATGTAATCTTTTGTTTTGTTACCGATCGGCTGTGGTCTTTTTGCTTCACATTTAGTTTACGTTGTTGGACTATTTGAACTACTTTTGATGCTTTTAATAAATTGGTTGTGTGCATCAATTGATGCAGAGGCCGGGACACCCCTTTTCAAAAAAAAAGCAACGCCAATAGTGCTTCCTCCCTTCAGAAATAATTGACATGCTAAGATCATGTGAATTATATATCTTTGAACGGAGGGAATATATAATTGGCGCGGCCACAGATAGCTACATAGAAAAATTAATGTTGTCATAACTAACTTTACTCCATAAAAAGTATGCATGGTTGCCATAAAAAGTATAATGAACAAAGTGATCATCATAAATGGGATAATATTTGACAAAAACTGGGTCTATGATACGATGATAAGATATGTGAATCAGAAACGGAGGGAGTAGTTATAAAAGTATGGCAAACCTTAAGTGTGACAAAAAATTCAAACATATGCTTAAGGTATTGTGACATGATTAAAATGAGGTGTAACAACTTTAGATTACTCAAAAGCTTTACTCACCCATGAGCATCATAAATAAATGGCTGGCCCATAAAACATACCCACTCCGTTTATAAATATAAGATATTTTAATATAGACCACGTATAGATAAAAATGAATAAATAAATACACTAAACACGTAAAATAATAATAATTTTTTTGAACGGAGGGGGTACTTACCAGATAAAATTGAGTAAATAAACACACTAAAGCACGTAAAATTTAAAAATAAAATAAAGATATGTTATAGTTATGAACGAAGGGAGTACTTACCAGTCAATCCTGTTGGCGTCCGTGATATGCTTCGGCCCATCGTTGTGGAAGCTATCGGCAGTGTCTGAACCCATCGGTCAGTAGGATGCGCTTGGTAAGCTAAGCTAGCTAGAGGTCTAGAGGTGCCACAAGCTAGCTAGTTAGTATGATCGGCACCAGCGGAACTCGATGTGAAGAGTCGACGAGCTTCTTTTCTATCGGATAGTACTGAGCTCCAGTGCTTTGCTTGTGCTTAACTTGCCGCGAGAACTTACATTATATACTGCTGTTCAGTTTACATGTAGCTGCAGCTGCAATTAATGATGGCCTCTCAGAATGAGTCCACACGCTATTTTCGGGGGAATAAAGGAAGAAATGTGATGTCTGAACTCGTAAAAGCATCTACAATCGGGCCTTAGGTCGGTCCCAAATGTACGAACGGCCTGTTTCATTGCTATTTGATGATTTTTTTTATCATCCAATCGTACATTGTATAGTCGGTTCAAACGCTTGAATTGTCCGACAATTCTTGTATCCAATCTATATGTAAAACGGATATGAGATGCTTGGACAAGTCACCATGTTGAATCCAACCCACATGATCCACCCTTGTCCCACAAATATCCTATCCACTGGACGACCACCTAGCCTCCCCGCACTTTCTCTATCGCTTCGCTCTGCCTCCGCTTCCACGATTCACTTTGGTCGATCCGAAGGAGCAGTTCCTCCGCACTGTCCTCCGTCAGTCACTGACCACAACGGAGACAGACATGATGAGGATTCGGAGCGCCTCACCTGCGAGAAGGAGAAGGTGTCCGTCAAGGCGAAGGCGGTGCGTCACGTGATGGAGCAGGTGTGGTTCCTCCGACGCCTCTTTGAGCGCTCCTCCTCCTCCTCCTCCTTGTCGTCGTCGAACATCAGGACGACGATGACAACATGCCTCCCGCCTGTCCGCTGACCGCAAGAGGAAGGTACCGAAGAAATGGTGATTTCCGTCGTTCATATCCACCTTTAAAAAAAATTATTTTTGTTATTTAGATGCACTGTTCACTAAAGCATAGAAGTTGATATGCTTCGATAACTAAAGTTTTCATTCTCATTCCACTAAACTTACCATAAAAAAACATCCGAGTTATGATCTATTCGTGCCATACGTATGGTGCTTATAAGGTTCCATGAACTATCCCACTCAAAAATACAATTTGGTTCAAACTATGTAAATCTAATATATATCCATACAATTTACCAATATCTTGTGTGATGATCAATGTAATTTTATATACGTACATAGTACTGTATCAAATATGAATTTGGGAACGAATGTTTACGAACCATAACTGTGTCTGTAAGTGAAGATGAAAGTAAACTGTTCAATCACGACGCGTCCGCGGACACATAGGAGAACCCGGATTTGCTTAATCGGACGGTTGATGTTCTAAATGACCAGAGTCGTCATTCACGTGCTCCTGCGTGGATAACCCATAGGCCATGGGAGTGCATGTACGTACGAGGCCTAGTCAAACGCTGGTTTTGATTTGTTCCTTTATGACGTTGGCATGTACACATGGACCCCCGTGTCCTGCTTGACATCAGCCGTCCGGTGCCTCTAATCGAATTGCTCCCACACTCTACCATCGGAGAGGTCAACTCCGGTCAGTCACCCAAACAACCATTCTACCAACATATAACTTATTTTCTTTGCGAGAATACAACATCCTCTTGTGAATGAGTGGAAATAGTTATTGAGACCGGGATGGAATTGACGTGGGAGAGTGTACCCGATTTGAAACCAGAAACCGACATGTTTGAAAAATTCCCAGCCCGGGTATATTGGCCAAACAGCTACTGACACTTATTATGGATCGGAGGAAGTAGAAAATAAGGAAAAAGAAACAAATTAAAATACGTACAATTTTTGAAGTTGTATTGGCATATGCACATACATTATTATTTGATGAAGGGTGAATTTTATTGATTTAAAATGATGTGTCAAGAGAAAACAAACATAATAAACACACACCCAATCTCTACATAGTTAGGATGAACACAATCAACATCAACGCACACACACTAAAACTCATCGGAAAAAAGCAAAGTCATATAGCACCAAAGTTATGCATAGGCGAAATGAAAACCAAAATAATTAAATCTGCGATCAACAAACTATAACAATGATTATATTTGCACCAACCATCTCGTGACTTCACAAGGACATCAAGTTGTTCAATAACAACACCTTAAAAAGGAATGACACACAAGCGTCGTCGTCGCCGGATCCGACAACAAAAGATTTGATTCTAGGTTTTCACCATTAAGAGTTACTTCGAACATATTCGAACAACTAAGATCTTCAGTAAGGTAAAAAAACAAAAAACAAAACAATGTCATTGGTCGGCAGGGACCAATCCAAGGGGGGCGACATCGGGATCGACGCCTACAATTTTGTTTTCACGTATGTTGCGATTTGCGTGAACCATCTCCAACGCACATCATCTCGCCTCGAAGTTAGATAAAGGGTGAATTTTATTGATTTAAAATGACGCATCAAGAGAAAACAAACATAATAAACACACATCCAATATCTATATAGTTTGGATGAACACAATCAACATCAACGCACACACACTAAAACTCACCGAAAAAAGCGAACTCATATAGGACCAAAGTTATGCACAGGCGAAAAGAAAACCAAAATGATCGAATCCGCGATCAACAAACTACAACAATGATTATTTTTGCACGAACCATCTAATGACACCACAAGGACACCAGTTGTTCAACAACAACATTTTACAAAGGAAAGACGCACAAGTGTCGTCGTCGCCGAATCCAACAACGAAAGATTAGATTCTAGGTTTTCACCTTGAAGAGTTAGTCCGAGCATATTCGAATAATGTCTTCAACAACAAAAAAACATCATCCTTGCCAGGAAATAACGCCGACCTCCCCTCACCCCAAACGATTTTGTTTTCACGTAGGTGGTGATTCGTAGTGGGAAAAAGTAACGAGTAGATCGCTAATTTTTTCCCATGATTACGTGAACCCAACCATTACTCCCAAGACCATGTATTATTAGCTGGGTTGTAAGCCAGTAGCCAACCATTGGATCCAGCGGCAGCCAGCAATAAATCATCCGTATCACCTTATGTTTCATGTCGTGCAACCCTACAGCCGCCTCCACCATTATATATGGTAGTTATGATCCATTGGGCACCTCTCAAATGTGGAAGGAGGCAAGGCCAGTCCATACGCACAACTTGTCGTGCTGCAGGCAGCAACAAGGAGGTAGCTTCGTGCCTGGGTTTACTCATATTTCTCATTCTCATTGGTTAATCCTTACATTCTCTCTCATACTTAGATTAATTTGTGCTTTTAGATCTACAAAGATGATCTTTAGATAATGAACGCACGCAGGCAACTACACCACCAACAAGAAGCATCGAAAGAACTAAACACATATGTACAACACACTGACACACCTTGGCTACATGACAACGCTCTCAAGAGAGAATACGACGCAAAGCGTTGCCACTGCTAAGTCTAGCCGGAATAAGGTCTTCACCCAGAGTATTGACATGGAGAGAAGATCCACGACGATGTCTTCAAAAGAGAGAGAGAGAGAGTGTGTGTGAGACTTGTTGAAATATAAATATATTCCCTAGCCTCTCTCCATCATTTTGTATTTTGGAGTAACTGACTGGTGCATCAATTCTATATGGTATCAGAGCCAAGACGTCTTGAGTTCAAGACCCTCTCAACGCAGTATTAAAAAATAATTATGCAGCCTACATCAAACCCACGCTAAGGACTAAAATAGCCTAGACGTCAGGGGGAGTGTTGAAATATAAATATATTGTCTAGCCTCTCCCCATCAGTTTGGACTTTTGGAGTAACTGGCTGGTGCATCAATTCTATATGGTATCCGAGCCAAGACGTATTGAGTTCTAGACCCTGCTAACTGATACGCCCAAACGTATCTATAACTTTTGCTTGTTTCATGCTTCTTTTGGTGATATTGAAAGTTCAAACATTACTCACATCAATACCTCAAAACTATTGCAAGTTACTACTAAAATTAAATAGCAACCTCAATTACCTACTTTCAAGACGAGACGCAACTCAGTGCAACAACCAACTCACTTGACAAGATAAACATGAAAACTAAAGAGAGTTCCAGCAACAAACTAAACAAAAGCAAAGGCTCTTGCTAAAGACAAACTACAACTAAAACTAAACATGACAGTAGCTACGAAAAGATAAAGAATACACAACAACAAAAAGATAAGCATGAAAAATCCTATGATGTGTTCTAGATTTTGAAAGTGGAGCGTGTTTCTCTCCCACACAAAGTAAGACGGGGTCTAACTTGTTATGAACAGCAAGCAAAGCTAAAGAAAAATAAAACCTAAGAGCGAGACGCTCCAAGCATAACACATAACGCATGAAGTGATAAAAATATAGTGAGACGAAGGACAAACTGATGAATGTTGATGAAGAAGGGGATGCATGGGGGCATCCCCAATCATAGACGCTTGAGTCTCCTTGAATATTTATTGGGGATGCATGAGGGCATCCCCAAGCTTGAGCGCTTGACACTTCTGGATCATCTTTCATCATCTTCCATCGCACACTTGAAAACTCCCTTCATACATAACTCATCATAAACTGATTAGAGAGGTTAGTACCCTTAATAAAATAATTTTTCTCCACTGGACATAAAGATATTCTTGAAGAGCTACTGTTTCTCAAGATCGTCAAAAGTTTTTTGCAAAGAAAAAGCAAGCTTAAGGTTTGCAAAAGTAAGGAGAGACAAAACGTGGCAGAATCTGTGAAAAACAGAACAACGGGTAGTAGAGAATTTTTTCGGGGCACTTCTTCAACTCAAATAAAAAAACTCAGAACATAAGAAAGTTCCGTGATTGTATAGAGCATGCTGTGTAAACAATTCAGCTCAAAAAGATGAACTGTTGGTTTGATCTGCTTTTTCCCGTCACGAGGACAGAATCTGTTTTCTGGACAGCATGTCACAACTTTCACTTCCCTTGTCATATGAGGCTATAACATGGCACAAAGCTTGAAAATAAAGATACAACAATGTTTCTAAAGTAGTAACAATCATCAAGACCACAAAAAACAGAAGGTAAAAACTCAAAGTAAAGATAGCAATGGTTGTCTCTCTAGAGCTCTTTCTTTATAGCCATAAAGATAGGCTTAAGATTTTAATGATGCTCTCATAGGAATAAGAGTTGAAGAACAAAAGAGAGCATCAAGAAGCAAATAACAAACACATTTAAGTCTAACATGCTTCCTATGCAAAGGGATCTTGTAGAGAAATAACTCATTGAAGCATAAAGATATTAGCATAGGAAGGCAAAATAAGTGCAACTTCAAAAAAATTATCATGGAGAGAGGGAACTTGATTATATTGAAATATCTATAAGCATATGTTCCCCTCTCATAATAATTTTCAGTGGGATCATGAATAAACTCAACAATATAAGTATCACATAAAAAATTCTTATCATGATCCACAAGCATAGAAAATTTATTACTCCCCACATAAGCAAAATCCTTCTCATTAGTAATAGTGCGAGCAAACTCAAGAAAGTAGCTATCACATTAATCATTCTTATCATGATACACTTGCAAACATTTATTCTTTGTAGTATAAGTGTCATCACAATAATCATCATAGATAGGAGGCAAAGTATCACCAAAATAAATTTCCAAAACTTGGGGGGCTAAAAAGATCATCTTCATAAAACGTAGCATCCCCAAGCTTATAGCTTTGCATATCATTAGGATCAAAGGTATTCAAAGAAGTCATACTAATAACATTCCTACTATCATGAGTGTTGTGCAAATAGTAAAGCTCCATAGGCTTTTTGATTTTCTCTTCAAACACTTCATGACCCAATTCAAGGTAGAGCTCATAAAGCTCTCTCATAATATTTTTGTTGTTTTCCATAAGCCTAACTAGTGAAAATAAAAAGAAGAAACAAAAAGATTTAATTGCAAGATCTAAAGATATACCTTCAAACGCTTACCTCCCCGGCAACGGCGCCAGAAATAGCTTGATGTCTACACATTCTTCTATTCTTGTAGACTATGTTGGGCCTCCAAGCGCAGAGGTTTGTAGACCAGAAGTAATTTTCCTCAAGTGGATGACCTAAGGTTTATCGAACTCAGGGAAGTAGAGGTTGAAGATGCTGTCTCTCAAGCAACCCTGCAATTAAGATACAAGAAGTCTCTTGTGTCCCCAACACAGCTAATACAACTAGGAGTTTTATAGGTGCACTAGTTCGACGAAGAGATGGTAAAATATGGGTGATAGGTGTGGCAAAGAAAAGTAATATAAATCTATAATAAAAAGTGCAGCAAGCAAACATGTGACAAAAGTGAGCATAAACGGTGTAACAATGATGGAAAACAAGGCCTAGGCTTCATACTTTCACTAGTGGCAACTCCCAACAACATTAACATAGTCTAATCACATGATATTTCCCATAAAACATGCAATGGAGACGCACTCGGAGGTCATTCCTTTGTGGTCAAGAGAGGACGAGAATTATGTAGGGCTACAAAAGCACACCTCAAAGTTTGTAGTTCTCAATCTATGGATTTCCCAATGTCACCGCGGCCATCCAAAGAGAGTTCACAATCACCACAACATATCTCAAGGATAGTCAAAGACAAGCACCAAGAGACTCTCAATCTTAAATCAACACACAAAAGAGGAAATCACTCATGAAAATATTCTTCTAATCCATGCCCAATAGACCGCTGTCACCTTGGTCTCGGGGATTATGCTAGATAAAGACAAGTGAGTACATCAATCCAATACATAGAGGAAGAGGAAATATCATGGGATCACCCTAGATTAACATAGCCTATGATCACAACGAAGATCACATCATGGGAGAGAGAGAAGAACACATAGCTACTGGTAGAAACTTCAGCCCCGAGGAGGGACTACTGATGGCTTCTCGCCCCTCGTTGGTTACCCCAAGTGGAAGGTTGAGATGCAGCGTAGCGGTAATTTCCCTCAGTAAAGATACCAAGGTTTGTCTCCAGTAGGACTCAACGATAAGTACGATAGGTGGCAACGGCGCCAGAAATTATTCTGATGCATGGAGTTGTCGTGGACCTGCACAAAACAAATAACTTTGCCCCCAACGAGTTCAGAGGAGTTGTCAATTCCTCCGGCCTTGTCGTTTACAAAGGATCAAACGCAAGAGATAAAAAAAGGTACTAGTAAAAGTAAAAACAGAAAGATAAATAGTGGGTGTGAACAATGGTATGAAGATGGACCGGAGTCCCGTGATTTTCACTAGTGATGTCTCTCTCCCAAAAGACGATAAAAATGCTAGCGAGGTAAAAAAATCACAGTTGGGCAATTGACAGGATTATGAAGGCACCGCAATGCTAACTATGCTGCAAAGAAATGAAGGGCTCAAAAGCAATGGGCAGTACGCCAAGGTAAGTAGACCGAAATCCATCTGCATCTACTACGAATCATCTGTCGTGGTCATACCTAAGGTATACCCGTAAGTATCATATATCATGGGGTACCCTTAGCGAGATAATAAGAGTAAGATAACATGGAATATAACCGAGTCAGGTGTTACTCAGATGCTCCAACTCGGATGCTCCAACTCGGATGTTCCAACTCGGATGGTCAACTCGGATGTTCCAACTCTGCGTTAAAAGGGGAGTTACTCCAGACATCCCACTACTCCAAGCACTATTTCATGTAATAAGTAGAATTAGAAACAACCACATTTATTAGGCACTATTTTCTCATTAATTCTCCACTATGTAACCGAAGGGGTGGGGATGTCGAACTCTATATAAGCAATCTCCCCTCCACGATACAGGGGGCTGGGTTCTCTTCTTCTTCCTCTCCATCATTCTCCCTCTTCCATGGGAATGACTTATGTACATCTTGTTCATACAAAGAATAGGAAAAGCTCCTTCGGGAGCACGAGACGTAGGGATTTTATCTCCTCCGCGAGAGTCCCGAACTCGATAAAATCGTCTGCGTCCACCCGTTTGCATTTCGATAGAGCATGCTCCGTTCATACCCCTCTCTCTATTGTCAGGATCATATCCACGACAGTTGGCGCCCACCGTGGGGCATGGCGTCTATCGAACCATGATGTGAACGGTTTTTACTCTCTCTTACAACTATTTTTCTTTGCTCTTGATACATGTTGTGTTTGCCAAAAACAGCTCGACGCGTCGGTCGTGGTTGCCTCCGCCTTCATGCTCGCCGGGTTGACCGCGGCTGCCTCCAACTCTCTCCAACCATGCGTGCTCCTGGCTCCTGCAACGAGCACCTCAAGCTAACTCATACAAGCGCACAAGGAAAACCCCTGATGGATGAATAGTACTTCTCTTCGTTGCACAAGTACAAGTGTTCTTTTCAACTCCGGCGGGCAATCGTCGCCTTGCTACACTGCCTGCACGCATAGTGTTCTTCTCTTCGTCGCGCGGCCGTCCCTGCTCACCGCCGTCCTGGATCCGACTACGGCTACTGCCTCCTCTCCTCGGCGGCGGCTCCTTCCCCTGCGTTGAACGCTCAGCACGGGCGCAAGCCCATTTCAGCCGGCAAATTGCAGCGGTCAGGGCGAAACAAAGGTACAATTAATTGTATGCGAAACTGAAGGCCTGCTGGAGCCTTAATTGCATGCAAAACCGTAGCATGCAGCCCACTAGAACATAATTGCACGTTAATACTATCAACTGTTGTTACCACAACCTTAAATGCAATTAATATGTGGTCTTTCGTACCCAAGTTTTCTGTATTGAATAACTTGCAGGTCTGCTCAACTGTACTTTTTTCGCATGGGTTGAGACACACTAGTTGGACATGGCGTACAAATTCTACTACGCATTACTAGGTTGCGTGGTGAACTCTGCGCGGTGGCTCCTCGGTTTCCATCTTCTGCAGATTACTCCAGCTGCTCAGCTCCGACCCCAGCATAACCGAGCCATCAAAAATGGCTGATGGATGTACAGTACCCACAAAATATGCTAGCTTTGTACTACGGCGACCTGGCAGCAACTCGGACGCCGCCGGTTTCCCCGACCTGGCTGCAACTCGGACGTACCTCCGCACGGTCTGCTCTTTTTCCCCAACTCGAGTTGGAACGGTCCTTGCTCCAGCTCCAACTCGGCTTCCCGAATCATCTTCAACTCGATCACGCCCGTCGGCTCGCGCGAGCCGGGGCCGACCGCGCCTCTGCAACAACTATGCACCAACTCGGGCGTCCGCACGGCCATATCCGTCTCCCCTGCACAACTCGGGCACCCAGTGCTGCTCCAATTTCACTGCTGCAGCTCGGCCTCCTCTGACTTGGTTTCTATTCTGGTGCTAGCTGCCCTTTGCTCGGACGTGGTTTCCCTCCGACTTGATCGCAACTCGGACGCTGGCTGCTTTTCTCCACGGTCGGGCTCCTGCGCGTCGTTCCTCCTCCACTCAACCACGCTCCCGCAGCCGAGCAGCAATAGTAGTACAAACAACTTTCCTACGTGCAAAGCTAGCTTCTTTGATGCCTGATGGATGAACAGTATAAGCAACACACCAACCTGTACGTGGCATCCGGCCTCAACTATGGTTCGGATGGCTCCCTCTCCTCTACAAGCGTCCGAGTGGCACGACCCCTTAATTCAGAACAACTCACCGCCGCAACAATTCAACTCGGACTCAGCATCGTCCCCGATCCAGCATCATCTCGAATTCAACACCGTCTCCAACTCAAACGTCAACTCGGCTCTGCATGTTCGCTGCTTCGACTACGACCTGCGCCATGACCTGGTGTTGCTCCGACTCGGCGGCCACTCGAAGCTACGCGCCCCTTCCACGACGCTTCTTCCGTGATGATATTTTCGATGACTCAAACGAGGTATGCATTGACCGTGCTCGTTTTCTTTCCGCAATAACATGTGCTCCGACTTGGACGAGCTACACGTTCCAACCGCATTTCCGCGCTGCAACGAACTCGATCGCGACTCAACCACAACTCCGCGCTGCATCGACTTGATATCGATGACCCGGACGAGTACGCTGGAACGATTCAAACAAGAATGCTTCTTCGTCGTGTCACGGCTTCATCGACTCCGACTACGTGCTCAACTCAGGAACAGCTAAGTTTCTCATATATCCAGACTCTATACTTTACTATTTAGCAAGTTGGTCTCTCCCGAGCATCACCCGGGAACCACTTCTCACATCTACCCGAGTCCACATTGATGAAATAAAAATCACATTCCCCGTTCTTCGACTGGTCCGCCATCGAAGACTGTAACGCACTCGGGGGCTACGCCGCACCCGGGGGCTACAACTAATGCAGAATCACATTTACCGTTTTGGGTGCGCCGCCAGTCGGCATGCTTTTACTTGGTTATTTCTCAAATAACGCCTGTATAAGTTCGGTACCTAAACGCCTACTCTTCGTCTCCAACTCGGCCGCAATCTGACTGTCTGGTTGGCAAGAGCAAAAGCTAATGGTCTACCGACTTGCTAAATGGCTAAACACGAGAAACCAGGAAATCAATGGATCATAATTTTATCTGCAAAGTTTGATTATTATCTGCAAAGTTTAAAGCTTCAGGTTTTCACTCAGCCTCTGGGTATGAATATTGTATACGTTTATGTTTTATTTGTTCACTTTCTCTTTTAGGTCAATGAAGGAAATATCGTCGGTTTTATTTCGTGCCCACGCACAACAAGATTCCAAATTTCCTCCAAGCAAGAACACTCGAAGAAAATGTTCCGTGTCCACGCACGATGAAACAATTTTGTATACCTTCAGCAAAAGACTCCAACTAACTACCAATAGTTAGTCGGAGCCTTGGGGGCTACACCCAGTGGGTGCACTGATCGTACTCCCACTAGAAGAAAAATTAACCCGGGTAGATCTTCACTCGGAAGAATGACACGCCGAGTAAGGCATCACTCGGACACACCACCCAGTGGGTGTAAAAACCGAGCAAGTTACCACTCGGATACCCAACAAAACCGAGTAAGTCATCACTCGGAGTATTTTTGAAAGAAGCTATTTCTCAAGCATGAAACAGTTTCGAACGCGATAATACTCGGGACTAAGTGACATGCATGAATGCAGCCATATTTCTGAATACACAGAAAACGAAAAATCTTGTATTCATTAGCTGTTCGAGAAAAGTTCCGAGTAGTTAATTCGCTAGTAATCCGTCTCTGACGTAGATTGCCAGATTACTAGTATGATAAGGTGCAGGGGGTAAAGAATTGATATCCCACGCGGTATGATCTAAAGCTCATGATGTTTCAGAATATCAAACTTTACAAATATGGTTCATATGGAGTTTAAGGCCTTTTACTCCAAGACACGCCTTTCGAGGCCTCAGTCCACCTCTTCCGAGAGACGTTTGAGTGTCGCCAGATTTTTCCTTTAACTTGCCCGACCCACATACGAGGGAAAAGTTCAAATTTCAGTAAAGTCCTTCCGGGCCTCTTATTGAGTTTAATCTTCACATACCTCACGAATCCGTCATCAGTAGAAAAGGATACACTTCTCTGATGACGTCAATTACCTCAATTACGAGAACCCAAAAGCACTTCAATAGGAAGAGCACTCTCCTTTGATGAAATCAATTATCTCAAATAATAAAAAGTCTCCAATCAAAAGACTCCGAGTAACTTCAAGAAGTTACTCGGAGCCTTGGGGGCTACACCCATTGGGTGCACTAAGAAGTGCTCCCACTGGAAGTATTTATACAAAAAGTCTCTAATCTAATGACTCCGAGTAACTTCAGAGTAACTTCCTGAAGTTACTCGGAGCCTTGGGGGCTACTGTCGTGGTCATACCTAAGGTATACCCGTAAGTATCACATATCATGGGGTACCCTTAGCGAGATAATAAGAGTAAGATAACATGGCATATAACCGAGTCAGGTGTTACTCAGATGCTCCAACTCGGATGCTCCAACTCGGATTTTCCAACTCGGATGGTCAACTCGGATGTTCCAACTCTGCGTTAAAAGGGGAGTTACTCCAGACATCCCACTACTCCAAGCACTATTTAATGTAATAAGTAGAATTAGAAACAACCACATTTATTAGGCACTATTTTCTCATTAATTCTCCACTATGTAACCGAAGGGAAGGGGATGGCGAACTCTATATAAGCCATCTCTCCTCCACGATACAGGGGGCTGGGTTCTCTTCTTATTCCTCTCCATCATTCTCCCTCTTCCATGGGAATGACTTATGTACATCTTGTTCATACAAAGAATAGGAAAAGCTCCTTCGGGAGCACGAGACGTAGGGATTTTATCTCCTCCGCGAGAGTCCCGAACTCGATAAAATCGCCTGCGTCCACCCGTTTGCATTTCGATAGAGCATGCTCCGTTCATACCCCTCTCTCTATTGTCAGGATCATATCCACGACATCATCCACCTTGAGATATCTATCCAGAACATCTCGCTGGTATTAAGTTGCGAATCCCACCCAAAGTGTAAACTCAAAGCAACAGACAACTGCATTAAAAGAACTTTGCGTAAAGTAAACAATTCTTGCACCAATAGGCACAATCACCGTTGTTTTATCCCTGGTGGCAACAGCACATCCCCTAGTCTCATGTTTCTGTCACTCAAGCTAGACATCAGGGGGCTGAACCCACAATCGAGCATAACGCTCTCTCTTGGAGTTGCAAGAAAATAACTTGGCCAAAGCAAATGCTGCAACGGAGAACATGCAAGAATTTACTCAAGAACAAAATATAAAAGGGCAAACCAAATATATTACTCATCACAATCTGAACATAGTCTCGTAATCCATCAGATCCCAACAAACTCAGCATAGCAACAACATAAAATTACATAGGTGCCTCGATCATGTGAGGCAGCTCACGAGGTCTCGAAAGTGAAAGCACAAAAGAGGGAGAGGACATCACATAGCTACTGATCACGGACCCATGGTCCAAGGGGGACTACTCACGGCACATACGGGAGGCGTCCATGGCTATGGATGGTCTCCCGGAGGGGTGATCTCCTTCCGGCAGGGTGCCGGGGCAGCTTCTCCAGGCAGCCCCGATCTGAAAACGGCGGCGGCGGCGGAACAGAGAGGTTTCCGCGAAAAAGAGTTCTTGTTTTGGGGTTTCTACCCCGAGGGGGTTATATAGGCGAAGGGGGGCGTCGAGGGGCCACCCAGGGCAGCCAGGAGGGTGCCTGGTGCGCCCTAGGGTTGGGGCCGCGCCAGGGACCCTTCTGGCTCCCTGGTGGTGGTCCTAGCTCTCTCCCTTGGTTATTCCGGAAGCTTCCTGCCCGCTGATTTTTAATATAATTTTTGCGGAATTTTTTGGGCACTTTAATCAGCCGGAAAACCTGAAAAAAAAAACAGCAGAAAACCATAAGCTGGCAACTGGGTGCACTGAGTTAGTAGGTTAGTCCAAATTGGTTTAAAAGTGTAATAAAGTTCAACCAAAACATGGTAAAGTCACACAAAACATGCATGGAGCAAGCAGAAATTATAGATACGTTTGGGACGTATCAACATCCCCCAAGCTTGATTCCTGCTCGTCCTCGAGTAAGTAAATGATAACAAGCATAATTTCTGTGGTGACATGCCACACAACCAAATAAGGACTGTTAAGTAAAGCAATCAAAGCATGCAATTCAATTCAAGTCTTAACAGGCAAGAGTCTATATTGGCATTAACACAAGCAACAAAAGAACAAAAGGTGCAAGAGCTCTTGCTGTCCGTGACTCGAATGTCTCCAGATGGTGTTTGCGTGCAAGCAAGGGACTGGGAAGAAAGAGAAAAAAGGTTGTTGAGAACAACTATCTACTAAAGTTTCACACTTAGTCTCCTTTGGATTCTTATCTGGACTCGTCCCCAGACCACTAGCCAGGTACAAGTCAAATTGATCCACTCCCTTTCGATATTTTGAGCACTCATGCAATGGATGAGCGTGAGCAAGAAAGTTGACACCTAAAAGGCGAAACAGAAAGAAGAGGTGGAGGAGGAAGACAAAAAGGTGTGTGAAAGGCTCACATCAATGAGGACAATCATAGGCGAGAGAAGGCCATATGATAGATATGATGTGAGGAGTAGGGATTGCCATACAACGGATGCACATGTGAGCTAAATGCTCTCCAATGGAACTAGTGGGGGTGCATCTAACTTGCTTGCTAGAGAAGACCTAGAGCTCGTTTGAGGAGGCTCATCATTGGAATATACAAGCCAAGTTCTATAGTGTAAAAGTTCCCCACATAGCTATATGCATGATGATAATCTCTATGGAGTACAAGGGATAGAAGATGAAGTACTAGTGTGGATCTCTCAAAAGGAATAGTAGTATGCCCCCTTCTCTCTTTTTATTTTTGTTTTTCTCTTTTTCTCTTTCTTTTTTTTGGTGGCCTCAATGGCTCTTTCTATTTAACTCTCATTTGTCCTCTTTGGGATCTTTTGATTTTGTCCTCTTTGGGATATTTTCCTCACTTTAGGGGCAATACTCTATATTTTACAAGAATATAGGAGATCTTTCACACTTTACAAAGGTACTCACAAAAATAAAATGTAACTAATCATGATGCAAATGTATGCCTCTGCCAGGATAGCAGGATATGCAATGATACTAGCGCGTCATGTAGCAATGATTAGGGCAAGGCCCAACTAGCATACGGCTCATCGATCAAGCAAGTGGCATGTATGACATGAGGATCAAGTCATGAGAGGATGGATGTTGCATGGCAATGTATCTCGGAAAGGCTATGGAAGTGCCTTGTAGGTAGGTATGGTGGCTGTTTTGAGGAAAGATATAATGAGGCTTATGATGACAGAGCGTATCATGCCAAGGGTTTGGATGCACCGGCGAAGTATGCGCTAACTCTCGAGGTGAGAAAAGGGCAATGCACGGTACCGAAGAGGCTAGAAAAAGTATGGGTAGGTGGAAGTGTCAACTTTCGAATACTCACATTAGTCCGAAGAACTCATGCACTTATTATCGGTAACTCTCAATCTAATAGGAGGTTCACAAAGAGACAGGTACCCCGAGGAGGAGTGTATGGGGGTTTGGTTATCCTTGCGCATCCTCGACTCATGGTACGTGAGTGTACTCTAATATTCGAACCCTCCAGAGGTTAGTGATCCATCTAGTAGCTAGAGTTCTCAACAGGGGTTTTTGGTTTTCGAAAAACACACGGATTGCCCAAAATACGACATCTATCACTAATAGGCAAGAGCTCTTGACACCAAAAGTTCAAACATTACTCTAGTCAATACCTCAAAACTATTGCAAGTTACTACTTCAAAAAGAAAAGCAACTTTAACTACCTACTTTCTAGTCAAGACACAGAACTCAGTGTAACAGGCAAACTCTCTAACAAGATAAAACATGCAACCTATAGAAAGTTCAACCTGAAAAGAAAATCTCTAGAAAAACTAAAGCACTACAGCTAAACAGACCAGCAACTAAGAAAAGAAAAAGAACAACTCACAGCTAAAAGAAATAAGCATGCAAATCCTATGAGGAGTTCTAGTTCAAGTGGAGTGTGTTTCTCTCCCACACAAAAGAGTAAGTTGGGGTCTAACTTGTTACTACAGCAAAGAAAGCAAAACAAACCTAGAAAAGTAAAGAGCGAGACGCTCCAAGCAAAGCACATAACGTATGAAGTGATAAAAATATAGTGCAACGAAAGACAGACCGATGATTGTTGATGAAGAAGGGGATGCCTCGGGGGGCATCCCCAAGCTTAGACGCTTGAGTCTCCTTGAATATTTATTGGGGGTGCACTTGTTCATCCCCAAGCTTGAACGCTTGACACTCCTGGATCTTCTTTCATCACCTTCCATCGCGCACTTGAAAACTCCCTTCATACATAACTCATTGTAGGCTGATTAGAGAGGTTAGTACCCTAATAAAATAATTTTCCTCTACTGCAAATAAAGATTTCCAGGAAGAGCTACTGTTTCTCTTGCCTGCCCAAAAAAGTTTGCAAAGAAAAAGCAAGCTTAAGGATTGCAAAACTGCTAAAAGAAAAACTGGGGCAGAAGCTGAGAAAAACAGAACAGCAGAGAAAGGGGAATTTTTTCGAGGTACTTCTGCAACTCAAATCAAAAAACTTTGAACAGGGGCTAGAAAGCCAATTGTATGGAGCATGCTGTAAAAAATATTCAGATCAAAAAGATGATCTGGTGATTTATCGCGAATTTTCCCGTCAAGAAGACAGAATCTGTTTCTGGACAGCAAGCTCCAACTTTTGAACTTTCAAGCACTCTGAGGCTAAACTTGGCACAAAGCTTGAAAAAGAAAGATACAATGATGTTGGTACAGTAGTAACAATCATCAAGACCACTAAGAACAGAACAAAAACAAAAAGAAAAACCTAAATTCGTTGCGGGCTGCCTCCCGAAAGCGCTTCTTTAGAGCCATTAGCTAGGCTTAAAGCACAAGATCAAGTTGCATCTATTGAACCATTACCATGATCATCAAAAAGCTCTTCAATAGTGAAACTAGTCTTAATAGGTTTCTCAAATAAAGGACGAATAAAAATTCTTCTTGGAATAAAATCAAAAGGGGGGAAATCAGTTGGAGTTTCATTAAAATTAAAGATAGGTGTCTCCTCCAAGGTTTTCACCGTTTCAACTCTCTTGGCAATAGGTGTGCTATCTTTTGTTCGAGGAACCTTGGGTACGTAAACGGACTTAGGTTCCTTCTTTGCCGGAGTTTCATCCCTTTTAGTTTTGATTGAGGAAAAAGTAGTTCCTAAAGTTTCAATCACTTCCTCAATCTTTTCTATCCTAGAAGACTTTTCATCAAGGGTTTTGATAGTCTCTAAAGTTTTGATAATTTTCTGCATAGAGTTATCTAGCCTATTCAAATTCCCTTGAATCTTACGCTCCAACTCATTCATCCTATCAATGCTTGGCATCTCTAGCTCTATGTTTTCAAGTTTTCTCATAATGTGAGCTAAAGTAATGTCCTCTTTAATACTAGCAATAGGGAGACTTCCTACAAGATTTTCAATAACATTAAGGGCTTCCCAAACTGGGGCCTCTGTGAAGTTTCCACTGATAGCAATATCTAAAAGAAACCTATTCCAAGAAGTGATCCCAACATAAAAATTTCTAAGCAGGATGGCAGTGGATTGCTTCTTGGTGGCTCTTTTTTGAGAATCATTAATTCTATACCAAGCATCTTTTAAACTCTCACCACCTCTTTGAGTAAAGGTAAGCACTTCCGCCTCACCAAAGGCAAAAGGACCAGCCATAGGGGTAGCTACTGACAAGGTAACAGGTATTTTTGGTATTTTTGATTAGGGACACAAAAGTAAAAATTGAAAGGTAAACTAACAAGACTAAAAAGCAAAGGTAAAAGATAGCGTGTAACTCCCCTATTTTTGATACAGGAGTCCGACAACGGCGCCAGAAATTGGCGGTTATCAGGACTCGCGTATTTGTACTTCCTTTGAGTCCCCGGCAACGGCGCCAGAAATTAGCTTGATGGCTTCTCGCCCCTCGTTGGTTACCCCAAGTGGAAGGTTGAGATGCAGCGTAGCGGTAATTTCCCTCAGTAAAGATACCAAGGTTTGTCTCCAGTAGGACTCAACGATAAGTACGATAGGTGGCAACGACGCCAGAAATTATTCTGATGCATGGAGTTGTCGTGGACCTGCACAAAACAAATAACTTTGCCCCCAACGAGTTCAGAGGAGTTGTCAATTCCTCCGGCCTTGTCGTTTACAAAGGATCAAACGCAAGAGATAAAAAAGGTACTAGTAAAAGTAAAAACAGAAAGATAAATAGTGGGTGTGAACAATGGTATGAAGATGGACCGGAGTCCCGTGATTTTCACTAGTGATGTCTCTCTCCCAAAAGACGATAAAAATGCTAGCGAGGTAAACAAATCACAGTTGGGAAATTGACAGGATTATGAAGGCACCGCAATGCTAACTATGCTGCAAAGAAAGGAAGGGATCAAAAGCAATGGGCAGTACGCCAAGGTAAGTAGACCGAAATCCATCTGCATCTACTACGAATCATCCACCTTGAGATATCTATCCAGAACATCTCGCTGGTATTAAGTTGCGAATCCCACCCAAAGTGTAAACTCAAAGCAACAGACAACTGCATTAAAAGAACTTTGCGTAAAGTAAACAATTCTTGCACCAATAGGCACAATCACCGTTGTTTTATCCCTGGTGGCAACAGCACATCCCCTAGTCTCATGTTTCTGTCACTCAAGCTAGACATCAGGGGGCTGAACCCACAATCGAGCATAACGCTCTCTCTTGGAGTTGCAAGCAAATAACTTGGCCAAAGCAAATACTGCAACGGAGAACATGCAAGAATTTACTCAAGAACAAAATATAAAAGGGCAAACCAAATATATTACTCATCACAATCTGAACATAGTCTCGTAATCCATCAGATCCCAACAAACTCAGCATAGCAACAAAAAAATTACATAGGTGCCTCGATCATGTGAGGCAGCTCACGAGGTCTCGAAAGTGAAAGCACAAAAGAGGGAGAGGACATCACATAGCTACTGATCACGGACCCATGGTCCAAGGGGGACTACTCACGGCACATACGGGAGGCGTCCATGGCTATGGATGGTCTCCCGGAGGGGTGATCTCCTTCCGGCAGGGTGCCGGGGCAGCTTCTCCAGGCAGCCCCGATCTGAAAACGGCGGCGGCGACGGAACAGAGAGGTTTCCGCGAAAAAGAGTTCTTGTTTTGGGGTTTCTACCCCGAGGGGGTTATATAGGCGAAGGGGGGCGTCGAGGGGCCACCCAGGGCAGCCAGGAGGGTGCCTGGCACGCCCTAGGGTTGGGGCCGCGCCAGGGACCCTTCTGGCTCCCTGGTGGTGGTCCCGGCTCTCTCCCTTGGTTATTCCAGAAGCTTCCTGCCCGCTGATTTTTAATATAATTTTTGCGGAATTTTTTGGGCACTTTAATCAGCCGGAAAACCTGAAAAACAAAAACAGCGGAAAACCAGAAGCTGGCAACTAGGTGCACTGAGTTAGTAGGTTAGTCCAAATCGGTTTAAAAGTGTAATAAAGTTCAACCAAAACATGGCAAAGTCACACAAAACATGCATGGAGCAAGCAGAAATTATAGATACGTTTGGGACGTATCAACTACTCCCGCATCATGGAGGGAGGAAGCAACGATGATGGAGATGAATCCGGGGGCACTTCCCTGTCCCGGCAGGGTGTCGACATAGGAATTCTGGTCCCTCGAAGCTTGGCGGCGAAGGCGGCGGAGATCGGAATTGCTTCTGGAGAAAAGGGGTCTGGAATCAGGGTTTTCGCGACGGGAGAATAAATAGGAGCCAAAGGGGGGCACCGGGGGGCCACCAGTCACCCACGAGGCCTCCCGACGCAGCCAAGCCCTAGGCCGCGCGGGGTGGCCGCCTGGGCACCAGGTGGGGCCCCTCTGGCCCTTCTTTGCTGAATCCGGAAGCTTCTGGAACGCTGATTTTTTATCTGATTTTCTCGAATTTTTGGAGCACTTTTTATATGGGGGGAAACTGAAATAGAAAAATAGCAGAAAACAGAAACTGGCACTCGGGTGCACTGAGTTAATAGGTTAGTCCAAATATGATCAAAAGTGTATGAAAGTGTATCTAGATCATAGCAATATCACACAAAACATGCATGGAGCGAGCAGAAATTATCGATACGTTTGAGACGTATCATATGGCTATCACAAAGTAGGTGCACAAGTAAATAGGTTGACTAGATATGTAACTAGATGAGCAACCTATGGGACAGAAAATGTAACAACAATATGAGCAAGCACAAGATTACCGCAAGTGGAGCCGATGGAGACAAGTATGTGTTACCGAAGTTCCTTCTCTTGCGAGAAGTACGTCTTCGTTTGGAGAGGGTGTGGAACATAATGTTCACACGAAGCCAACGAGGGCCACCCTATTCTCCTCACGCTCTCACCAATGCAAGATGTCGTGGTTCCACTATAGGACACTTGAGGGTGGTCACGAACCCATACAAATGGCGACCCTTGGGCGATCACTGAACCCATACAAATGGTTGGAGCTATCTCCACAACCGAATTGGAGGCTCCCATAGCGTCCCAAAGCTTTACACCACAATGATTGAGCTCCGCAGCAACAAGCCTCTAGCACTAGTAGAAAACAGGGCTCTGGTTCAGACCTGGCCAGCCCATTAGTCTCGGTTCAGTCACGAACCGGGTCCCATGGGGGCATACGTCCCGGTTCGTGCGCCCAGGGCGCCGGCCGGGCCTCGTGGGGCATTGGTCCCGGTTCGTCTGGACCCACTAGTCCCGGTTCCAGACACGAACTGGGACGTATGGGCCTCCATCCATTGGTCCCGGTTCGTAGCTGAAACCGGGACTAAAGGACACTTTAGTCCCGGTTTCAGCTACGAACCGGGACCAATGGATGGCGCTTCGTCTTCCCGCGCTTCGTCCCGAGGCGGTTTCTTCGTATACGCGTGCAGCGCGCGCCCGACGAGCTTCCCATGCGCGTGCGGCCTCCATCCATTGGTCTTGGTTCGTAGCTGGAACCGGGACTAAAGGCTAACCTTTAGTCCCGGTTCCAGCTACGAACCGGGACCAATGACGGCGCATCGTCTTCCCGCGCGCGCCCGACGAGCTTCCCATGCGCGTGCGGCGCGCGTTGGGAAGCTCGTCGGGCGCGCGTCCGACGAGCTTCTCAGTCTATAAGTAGACGAAGGCCGGGAGCACTTCATCCGACTCATCTAACATCATCTTCCCTTCTCATCCCCTCTCGCGCCCGACGAGCTTCTCGCCGCCATGTCGGGGTCGCCGCTACGGTGGCCGTCCGACTCCGACACCCCGTCAGACGAGGACAACCACCCCGAAAGGCGCAAGTTTTGGGACCCGCCTCCGAAGCTTCGGCCTCGAGCTCAGCGCGGGCGACGATCGCACGCCGCCGACGACAGCCCGCCCCCCGCCGACGACGACAGTCCGCCGCCCGCCGACGACCCGCTGGAACGGCTGGCGGCGCTGGAACGGCTGGAGGCGCGGAAACTTCGCCGTGCCGATCGTGCGGAGAAGTCTCGCGCGAACCTGGCCAAGGCGAGGGCCAAGAAGAAGGAGAAGAAGAGGGCTGAGATGACGGCGCGTGTGGAGGCGAAAGTTGCGTCGGAGGAGGCCACCAAGCGGGCGGCGCCCAGCGACGACGATGAGGGCGCCAGGACCTCCGCCAAGAAGCAGAAGATCGAGTATTTTAGCTCTAGTCGTTAGATTAGACGCTTCTAGCTTCGATCTTCTGTAATAAATATTATGAATTATATATATATTTTTGGTTTGTTAATCGTGATTGTTTTTTTGTTAATCGTGACATCATTGTTGTTTGTTAATCGTGATTGTTTTTTTAATAATTGTTTGGAATTCAAAAAATTAAATCATGTGATATCAAGACCTAAGGGTTATAACATGATTGATATCTTACTATTGTCAGGAAAACAACAAGTGCAGAATTGGAAACTAGGGGAGATAGAACCTGAAAGTTAAGCGTGCTCGGGCTGGAGTAGTGAGAGGATGGGTGACCGGCCGGGAAGTTAGATGATTTGGAGTGAGTGTTGATTAGAGATTAAATTCTGAAGCAGTGAGGAGGGGTGATTAGAGATTAAATTGTCAAATAGTTCAAAGATTCGAAAATGAAAAAAATCCAAAAAAAAATTTCAAAAAAAAATTTCAAAAAAATTCCTTTAGTCCCGGTACTAAAGGTCCTCCAGCCCCCGCTCCAGCCGGCTGCCACGTGGATGCCCATCTGTCCCGGTTCCAGAACCGGAACAGAAGGCCCTCTGGAACCGGGACAAATGGGCCTTTTTCTACTAGTGTAGGGGCCAACGCACCCAAGAGGAACAAGCTCTAGAGTGCCAATGCACTCAAGAGTAGCAATCTTCTCAACTTCACTTACAACTACAACGAATCCTCGGACAGAACTCAAACCGATGTACCAAAGCAATGGCAAGAGCACACGAAGTGCTCAAGTCCCCCAATCTCAAATCCCACCAAAGCAACAAAAGCTATGGAGGAATATGAGAGGAAGAACAAGGAGAACACCAAGAACTCCAAGATCTAGATCCACAAGGTTCCCCTCACTTAAAGGACAGATGGATTGGTGGAGAATGTAGATCTCTTCTCTCTTCTCTCTTTTCCCTCAAAAAGCAGCAAGAATCATGGGAAGAATAGAGAGAAAGCAAGCTCAAAGAGGTCAACAAATGGGGGGGACTTGCTCAAAACCGGTGGGGACAAAGGAGGAAGAAGACCCCCTTTTATAGGTCCCCACGAATCCAACCGTTATGTGCAGTCTCGGTAGTTTCTATCCGCAGTACTGCAGGTACGGTACTACCGAATGTTAGGTGCCGCGCTACTTCCGCCGAATCTAGTGAGATTTGCGGTAGTAGCACAATACTAACATCTCGGTACTACCGTGCTGGGCGCGGTACTACCGCCCCATGGTACTCTTGAATATTAACTGCCGCCTACTTCTGCCGAGTCCAGTGGGATTTGTGGTAGTAGCATGGTACTAACATCCGGTACTACCGTGGCACGGTACTACTGTGCTGGGCGCGGTACTACCGCCCTGGTGAAACCAAGAATCCCTTAGCACATAACATATGAACTCCAAATGAAACAGGCAAACCCTGAAATGTCATAACTTCTACAAATGAACTCCGATTAAGGAAAACTCAAGCTTGATGGAAAGCTAACGAACAGACCTGCCTAATCACTCCATGAAGAACACCTTGGTCAACATGTAATCTTTATCTTTCAACCTTGAAGCCAACATATGATCTTCAAGTGTTGCCTATGGACAAACCTTAAAGTTTAACTCAAGGAAACCATTAGTCCATAGAGATTTTCATCAATTAACAAAACCAAACATGAGGGCACATGCCCTTTCAGTAGGGTGTCACACTTAGGGTATACGACGCTAAAAGACAGATACGGGATCATAAAAAATATAAGAAAGAACTCTGAAACTGTTCTAGAGGGGTCGTAAAAATTTCCGAAATTCTAAAATGTTCATAAAATTATTTAAATATATGCATTAAATAATTAATAAAAAAATTCTAAGCCTTAATGGGCCAAATGAGGCCCGTTAGGGGAGGAGCTTCCCTCCAAGGGAGGAAGGGCGCC
The DNA here is from genome assembly GCA_950022295.1 of Bromus sterilis. Taxonomy (NCBI): domain Eukaryota; kingdom Viridiplantae; phylum Streptophyta; class Magnoliopsida; order Poales; family Poaceae; genus Bromus; species Bromus sterilis. Next base: position 14,478,434 of record OX465600.1, on the reverse strand, counting down.
ATGGACCAAGGGGGTGGCCGACCAACTCCTCCCCTTGTGGGAGTTTAGTCCCACATGGGGGAGGGAGGGATAGGAGCATCTCCCCTTGGTACTATAAATAGAGGAGGTGGGCTCCCCTTTTCTTCATCCCATCTCATTTGCTTCCTCTCCTCTCTCTCCTACGCGGGGTTCCCAAAGGTTGGAGCCTACGTCTAGTGTCTCAAGATTTCTCCATCATACGCACACTGTCGTGCTGGCGATCCGAGTACGTTTTCTTGCGCTGCTCTGCTGGACCGGAGTCCGAGAGACGTCGTACACACCTTATGTGTGTAAGACTACGAGGTGTTGCATTTTCGACACTGTGCATCATCGAGTCGTCAACATGGTCAAGAGACCGTAGGATCGTAGGACTACGTCAACCACGTTCGTGAGAACGTTTCCCACTTTTGCTCTTCAAAATTGGGGAGCAGGTCACCAAGTTCAGTTAAGATAGGCGCAGCTATCGACCTCGTACTGTTGTGCTCATTCCAGAGATTGACTAGCTCCAACCAGTCAGTCTCCATTATCACATGTGAGAAGCCACGAAGACGAGCAAAAATAACACCTTCTCGGAAAGCCGGCAACTCCGCAACAAAGGGATCCATGACTCTTGGAAGAGGTTTACTCCATGCTCCCACAAAGGCGAGATGGGATCTCGCGACTCCGCCCGCTCCACCTTTCATAGCATCCACATCAATTGCACCATCCGTGTTAATGGTGATCCACCCTGGATCGGGTGGTATCCAGCAACTTGGAGATGAAATCCTTGCCTTCTTTCTTTGGCCAAGAATGTTGCGCGTTGAGCTACATGGGCCGACGATTTAAGCATGCGGACGTTACATACATACAGGAGGCCTCGAAGAAGCGCACGGTGCTGCTCAGGATCCCAATTTGTAGAATAACATTATTTCATGTGATAACAGAAGGGTGGTGAAGGAGTTATGTGAGCTAAATGGAGGCAATCAAGCTGCGATAGTAAAGGAAATTTTGATTCAAAGTTTGAACTTTAGTTCTTGCTGTGTGAACTTTAGCAATAGAGTAGATGTTTTTCATGCTAAAAGTTTAGCCAAGTTTTTACTTTCTCTTCCTGTGGGACGCCATTTGTGGCTTCTATCCCACGATGAATCATGTATCCCTGTAAACATTGTAGTTGAGGAATAAAGCTTGGTTAAACCCCTACAAAAAATGCTGCTCCGCGATCACCAATTTTTTAAACAAAACAAAACTTCGCTTCAGAAGCTTTTGCCGAGTTTGTGGACCGCATGCCTTTGGGCGTGGCTCAACTGTTTTTTTTCTACAATAAAAACTGTTTTTTTCTAATAACAACACACCACATGTTATTGTTCTGAAAAGATATAATCTATTATCTATTATATAATTAAAACAGAAGACAAACAAGACATCACGTTTGTCCACATAGATTAAATTATCTCCACCGTAAAAACTAGATATCAACAGCTGAGATTTAAAATCAATAGCGTTAGATATTAATATTAACATGTACAAGCAGTTTGACATGTCATGTACAAGAAGTTTGACATGTCACATGTCACGTACTAATTGTAGAACATGTTTTTTTTGGGAGACGTACAACACGCCTTTGACTCAAAAATATAGACCTAAGGTTGGCGTTGCATATTATGGAAAAAAAAGAAAATATCAAAGTGGACTTTTTTTTCTGCGCTCAAACGATAGACTAATTTAGTCTCCTTCTTAATGCTATACGTGGAGATAAAAAAAACTTCATCTTCCCAGAGTGAAAAATAATTTTCATATAACAAGATTACAAAATGGATATGCATGTATATACATACCAACGAGAGTAGGAAAAGATTTTACCAATATACTTTTTTTTGATAAAAAATTATGCAAGACAATAGGATGTTAAATTTTTTAAATCATGAGTGAATATTTAAATACGAAGTACGTGGATATCTAAGTGCCAATGATGTATATTCACTTTTTGCGAAAGATACTAATAATCTTGGTATGTGTTTAATTACAATGATCAAGGTTAGAATAACTAACAACATCGAGTCCACATTTTTTGCCATTTGTCATTTTACAATTTTTTATTTATTATAATGAAAATTGTAGCTAAATTTATGATTTATAATTAAGTGTACCATGTATTTTGGAACATAGAGAACACTATATAATTATATTAGCAAGATGCGTACGACGATCATGGAAAAGTGGCTCAACTTCCGAAGAGCCTACGAATATCTCAATCTCAATCATGTATGCTTGATAAGTCGAATCTCCAGCAATTGTGTTGAAGGCGATTAATGATGTGAGGAGCCAACAATCATGAGAAAAATCTGCGCAACTCTAAAGTACATATGATTATAAAAATATTGCATGCTCAATTAATTTTATTTTGTAGCAATAATTGTGTTGAAGGCGTCCGGTGGACTGAGAAGCAAAAAAAAACTGAGGCATATTTTATATTTCGGAAGAAATGAGGTAGATAAGAGAACACAAAAAGGATAGATGATTTAAAAACTAGTAAATATAATTGTGTAAATATGTTAGTGACATATGTGTATATTCGTGTGTACATCCTAAAATTTGAAGAAAAATATATATTCTATCAGCAAAAAGAGCATGCACATCTTCAATTATCTGGATATATTGTGTTTATTCTAAGTGGTTTCCTCAGTGAGATGTGATATTAAGGACCTAACGGAGTCGATGAACGAGGGGTGGAGAAAACGAAGAAAGGACTAGCCATAGCATTTGTCTACATGGGATAAATAATAAGCTATGTTTGTTATATGAAGGGTGCTCATTATAATGGTTCACATAGGAACTAAACTTAAATGGTGTATGTGTATTAATGACCAAATCAACTACGATAAAAATCAGTCTAAAACAACCGTGTGATATATAATATAGTGCAATATTGACATTGCTTATGCTGCCAATTATAAATATGTTATGTATAAGCATATAATAATCATAGAAAATCCAAGTATTTATTTTTACAGAGACGAAGAATGCAAAAGGCATGCAACTTTTATATGAAAATATATTTTTCTTAAATAAATATTGTGAAAAAAGATACATGTCACGGTACAAGCGAAGTAGAGACTGTAATTGAAAACATTGTATGACTTTGATACAATTTTCTCTTTATAATGATTTTCTTTAATATTCTATTTGCATATTCATATGAAAATAGTGATCAAATGTTTCATATGGAGATCAAACAAAAACTAAAAATAATATGTGTGCATATGTCGAAAATCTAGCCGCGCAAATGTGCGGGTCACCCTGCTAGTTATTTCCCTAAAAATAGCATGACACTCGTTATTGCACTGAAAAATTCTAAAATAAAAACTGTTTTGTCTTTTCTAAAAACAGAACAGCGGTACTTATCACTCCCAAAAGATCTAAAATAAAAACTTTTTTCTCTTTTCTAAAAACAGCACATCTATCGTTATTGCTCTGAAAATAGGCACACTATACGTATTTACTTTTATTAGGCACACTACACACATTTCTATTATTCCACGGGTCAAAAACAAGAAATATCACGTAAAATTTAATTCCCATATTATTACATATATATTGTATGTAGAAAAAGTAAACATGAAAAGATGTATTACAAGAAGGCAAATGATGTTACCCACCAAAAAAATAAAAAAATGCTCATGTTTTTTTAAGAAAGAGTATACTTTTTTTAACACACGAAGCATTTTTGAAACATACATGCCAATTTTTCTCAAAATACATGATGAACATTCTCTAAATACACTGGGTACATTGTTTTGAGAATATACATGGAATACTTATTAAAATACACAATGAACACTTTCAATTGGACCAAACATTTTTTAAGTATAGGACGGACATTTTATTTTTTAAAGGAGGTACACATTTTTTAAATATACAATGACCATATTTTAAATTTAAACTGATTTTTGTAAAATTACACGTTATTTTTCAGTATATATGGCAATTTTCTAATTATGTTGAAGTTTAAATGCATGATGAAACAAGAACCTAGAGAAAAACAATAGTCAAACAAGAGAAGCAGACAAAATATAAATAAATAATTTTAATTCTTGAGAATGCATCGAAGTTTACTTAAATGCATGGTGAACATTTTCTTAAACTACAGGATGAACATTCCAAAATACAAGGAAAACACTTTATAAATGATACAAACATTTCTCAAAAAAATGTAAAAGAAAAAATAGAATCAAAATTTAAATAAGGATCATCTTGTAAATCATAACTGATATTTTTGTGAAAATTATTCAACATTATTTAAGGAGAATTTGAAACTTTAATAAAATACAGGATGACTCTTGTAAAGACATATTTTTTGAAATACAATGGACAATTCCAAATACATGATGGGAATAAAAAGGGACAAGAAAGTAAACATATCATTGAAAATAAAATATGTATAAAGAAAAACATAAATCTATAAAAACATGCACAAACCATAAAAAGAAGGCTTAAAAGACAACAGAAATCTGTTCTCCCGATATTGGGCCAGGCCACGAAGGTAGCGCTAGAGGCTAAAGGCAAACATCATCATAGCTACAAAGTCGTTTTTTCTTACAAGCAATATAGCTTTTGAAAGTAGAAGTTCCAATTTTGAAGCTCATAATTTAGCGAAGCACTGTTTTTCATTGGTGATGGGTCGACATGTTTTGTTGGGTCACCCCGGTGATCTATTTTTCATCCCTGAAAATGTTGGTGATGTTTTAATTTAAAGACTGTGTGAGATTGTCTAAAATGAGACACCATCACAAATTTATTGGGTTTACCCTTATTTTCGAACGCTCAAAAGAAAACACCATTTTCGACATAAATTACAACCTATTGCCACCATTTAATATTAAAAATGTTATATTATACGTTGCAATGAGATATATATTTTTTAGTTTGGTAGCCTTTGATTTACCTGTTCATATTGATGTGATATTATGAATAAATATTTACAAAATCTCGTTCGAGATTTACCTATGTAAATATATTAAGTAATTTATTTTCCAACTATTTATTGGCATATAAAGTCAAAAAATTGTAACCAAATAGAAAATAAAAATATTATGACGATTTTTATGTAATGATGCTTCATAATAGGATGAAGGAAGATTGTACGAAAACAAGGCGAAACACGATTGAGATGGGAGTGCAAACACTATTCTTTCTAAGTAGTTAATATACATGTCAATATTAATGTGATTTTATAACTAAATTTTACCATACCTTCTTCGTGATTTACCTACCTCGATATATCTAAGATTTTATTTTCTAAAAAACCAGAATATTTACTAAGTCCTTAGAATATGAGGTATATGAATCAGTAGGTACTAAAGTTGCTCGTGATGTTTAGTTTGGTGCAAAAAGTTGTAAAATATATTATTGTGGTTAGTAAACTTGCTCGAACATGTAAATACGACCATAAATTGTGTACGTCTATGTATTCATTGCTTACGTGGCATTGAATGGGCCCACCTATCATTAGACAATACAAATAATAATATTATTATTTATTTAACATTGTGTGGGTCCCACAATCAGCGACACAGTGTGAACTAATGTTATGCAAAAATGAGACGGCAAGGGGACTCAAACTGGATTACATCACTTTTACGTCAATTGAGCTTTCATTAACCTTATAGCCTTTCTTCCCTCTTTGGCCTAGTTTGTTTGATAAGTACATGCCGTTTTGCATTTTTTTTTTCTTATGATTCCTTGCTATTAGATAAATTATAATTGCCCTTGAAATATATAAATTGTAATCATATGTTATAAATCTATTATATACTAAAAGAAAAATACGGATAAAAAATAAGAAAATTAGCTACAAAATTCCACGTTAATCAGAAACATCTGACCGTTTAATTTATGAAGTAAAAAACCACAACCGTTTGATCTGCTAACATCCCAGAAATTGAAGATATTTATTATTTACCCACCACTGCCATTACGTAAAATAAACCTTTCATGCTTCCTTCCATAAGAAAAACCCTTCACGTTGACTGTTTTCTCCACCTCGCAGCCTCCTAGCGCCTCCACAAAAACTCTCCTTCGATGCCCTAGCATCTTCCCCGAGCTCTAATGATCTCTTACTTCACCTAGTTGTAATAATTGTAATATGTAATATAACATCCCAGTGTAGGTGATTGAGGGAATATTTTATCTCCATGGCTATATAACACAATGCTTGGATGAGAATATGGGATGCATGGTCACTCAAGTAGTCGAACATAACACTATCAAAGTGAGATGGAGCAACACAAGGTGGTCCTAGTAGTGGTGTGCTTTCTTGGCTTGTGTGCTGCGCAAGGCCACACCCGACTGATCCTAGAGTACCACTTCAACGCATCGACCACTAGTGGCGATCTACCTCCGAGCTTAGACTGGAGAGCACATGGAGTGGTCCTGCCTCCACTGGACCAAAAGAATTGTTGTAAGTTTATTGTACTTAGTGTGAAATGTTTTCCTAATCATATTATTCTCCATCCATCGTTCTGTACACGATTGCAGAGTGTTGTTGGGCACTAGCCACTGCGGCTAGCATCGAAAGCCCGTAGAGTATCAGGACCAGCAAGCTGCCGGTCCGTCTCTCGGCATTGTTAGAGATTCGATAGGGAAGCAATAACAAGAAGAACGAAATCAATACAAGGGATACAAATGATTTAACGTGTAAAACCCTTTCGAGGAGAAAGGTAAAACCAGGGATGCCAGCCAACAAAATTTCACTATAACGTGGAGAGGTTATAGATGCTGAGAGATTACAACTGATCAACTTGTCCCGTGCGGCGCTTTACAAGGAGTATATATAATAGGCTTGACCTTGGTTGATACAGAACCATACCGTGTGGGGGTGGGGGCTATCGCCCGCCCCCCCCCCCCCCCTACACACCCCTAAACCTCCCAGCGATAGCCTCTGCTTCGCTCCGTCGACTGTGACACCATCAACAAAGGTTGTAGTGGTGGTTCTCCAGGAAGTCGTTCCAGTGGATCATCGACATTGGCGGAATAGACACGGACAAAGATTATCCCTTGGTGGCACGGTATTGGCACGACTATAGAAATGCCAACACACCAAGAAGTGGAATCACACGATGAAAATGACCGGATACGGCACATGCGAAAAAACTGAAGCGGGCCTCATGAAGGCCATAGTGGCACAACCTGTGGTCGCAGGGCTCTCACTGATCAACTCGCCGGCATACAAGAACTACAAGTCTGGGATATTCGAGGGTCCCTGCGGAGCTGGCAAGCACGTTATCCTCATCGTTAGATACGTCATAAACATCACATGCACTCCCTTCTAGATCGTAAAGAACTCCTACGGAACTTCGTGGGGTGACAATGGTTTCTTCCTCATGAAGTGTGGAGTCGGCCCAGAAGGCTTATGTGGTATAGTGAGCACATTCAGCTACCCGAAGATGTAGGCAGTTCTTAGTGTGGTTGTCCCGGCATCGTAGTTTGCTCAATGATCTAGTGCCATACACTAGTAGAAAACAGGGCTTCGTTTCAGGCCTGGCCAGCCCATTATTCTCGATTCAGTCACGAATCGGGACCCATGAGGGCATGAGTCCCGGTTCATGCGCCCAGGGGGCCGACCGGGCCTCGTGGGGCATTAGTCCTGGTTCGTCTGGACCCTTTTGTCTCGGTTCCAAACACGAACCGAGATTAAAGGGTGTCGCAACCTTTAGTCCCGGTTGGTGGCTTGAACCGGGACTAAAGATAGGACCTTTAGTCCCGGTTGGAGACATCAACCGAGACAAAAAAGAAATCAATTTTTTTCTAGATTTTGATAGTCAAGCCCCCCCCCCTTTAGTCCCGGTTGGTGTCTCCAACCGGGACTAAAGGTCCATTTTTTATTTTTGTTTTTTTAACAAAAGAGTTTCTGTTTTTGGATTTTGAATAACTGTTAGAATATTTAAAGTTTACGAATGAATTTTTTGCTTTTGGTCAAAAAATTATAAACTTTCAGTTAGTGCCAGTAGTTTTCAAATTTAAATAGTTTAATTTTGATTTTTTGTTTTGAAATTTGTGTGAATTACTAGTTTGTGAATACTTTTGTTTAAAAATAGATTTCTTAGTGATTATTTTTTCTGTTGTTTAATATTAGTACTCCCTCCGATCCATAATAAGTGTCGCAAGTACACTTATTATGGATCGAAGGGAGTATATTTTATCGGTATGTTCAATTTGGGAATTTTTAGGATATTTTAAATAGGTTTTTTAATTAAAACCAGATTCTTTTTAACTCCTTATAAGGGTTTCGGACGAAAACTCATCTGTTACAAGGCATTTATTTATTTTTAAATTATTTCAACTCCATACTTTCTGTGCATTAACTATGCACCATTCAAAGCCAAATCCTCAAGTTTCAACCCTTTCTAACTTCATTTGCTATTTTTCATACATCTAATGATTGTTTTTGCGCTAAATGATCCTGAAATTGAAAAAACAGTACAAATGAACTCTAAAAAGGTTGAAACTTGGCATGTTATCATCATTTCACCCACATAGCATGTGCTAAAAAGTTGAGAGGGTTACGGAAAAAACTGGATGCACTTCGTGTACAAATTGGACCATCTCCTTCGAAGTTTGAGGGTTTCGGACGAAAACTCATCCGTTACAAAGGCATTTCTTTTTTTAACTTATTTCAACTCCAGAGTTTTTGTGCATTCAATATGCACCATTCAAAGCCACATCCTCAAATTTCAACCATTTCTAACTTCATTTTCTATTTTTCATTCATTTAATGATTTTTTGCGCTAAATGACCCTGAAATTGAAAAGCAGTACAAATGAACTCTGAAAAGGTTGAAACTTGGCATGGTGTCATCATTTCACCCATATAGCACGTGCTACAAATTTGAGAGGATTACGGCAAAAACTGGATGCACTTCATGTACAAACTGGACCATCACCTTCGAAGTATGAGGCTTTTCGAAGAAAACTCATCTGTTACAAAGGCATTTATTTATTTTAACTTATTTCAAATCCAAACTTTTGTGCATTGAATATGCACCATTCAAAGCCACATCCTAAAATTTCAACCATTTCTAACTTCATTTGCTATTTTTCATGCATTTAATGATTTTTTTGCGCTAAATGACCCTGAAATTAAAAACAGTACAAATGAACTCTAAAAAGGTTGAAACTTGGAATGGTGTCATCATTTCACCCACATAGCATGTGCTAAAAAGTTGAGAGGATTACGACAAAAACTGGATGCACTTCATGTACAAACTGGATCATCTCCTTCCAAGTATGAGGGTTTTGAAGAAAACTCATCTGTTACAAAGGCATTTTTTTAACGTATTTCAACTTCAGAATTTTTGTGCATTCAATATGCACCATTCAAAACCACATCCTCAAATTTCAACCCTTTCTAACTTCATTTGCTATTTTTCATGCATTTAAAGATTTGGAGGAAAAAATAATTCAAAAAAAGTTGGGATAGAAATTTAAAAGGGTGCCCAGCCACTTACCCCTTCATTCTTCTCCTCAAAAAACTAATTCAAAAAAAGTTGGGATAAAAATATTTCGAAAAAAATTGGGATCAAAATTTAAAGTTTTGAAATATTAAATAAGGGTTTTCCTGCTATTCTATTGAGGGAAATATGAATTTTTTTAGATTTTAGGTTCAGCAAAAAAATTTATTGTTATTTATTTAATCAAGATTATTATTGTTTCATTACTTTTGTTTATTAAAATAATTATTTGGAATTAAAACAATATAGAAGTGTTACATTGTGACCAAGAGATTAATAGGATTGATATGATAGTAATATAAACAATGTGTGCGCGATGTAGTTGGAAGTGGGGATGGAAGGAACTCAGAAGTTAAGTGTGCTATTGTTTGAGTAGTCTGAGGATGGGTGACCGGTCGAAAAGTTTGACTACGACTAAAAAATTTGACTAGACATTTAGAGACTAAACTGGTCAAATAAGTCAAATAATAGAAATTGTGAAAATATAGAAAAAACTGGTCATATAATGGAAATAATAAAATTTATTAAAAAATAGAAAAAAGGAAGAGGAAAAAAATTGAATCAATTTTTTCCCCGTGGAGGCCTTTAGTCCCGGTTCGTGTTACCAACCGGGACTAAAGATCCTCCTGCCTGGGCAAGCCGCATCGGCCACGTGGAGCCCCATTTGTCCCGATTCGTAGGCGAACCGGGACTAAAGGTATTGGTCTTTAGTACCGACCCTTTAGTCCCGGTTCCGGAACCGGGACAAATGGGCCTCTGGAACCGAGACAAATGAGTCTTTTTCTACTAGTGATAGTCTACTCATCATAAAATAAACTCTCGTTGAAATTTTGGTGATTTCTTCTCCGTTCTACTTCCGGTTATTCTAGTATTGCTTTCTGTTTGGGAGCGTGTTACGCTGTGGTTGCCTGTTTCAAATCGTAAGGTTTTAGACCAAAATTGTTGTGTGTTTAGGCCTCTATTAAAATACGACCTTCTTGCGGCATTGAGGTGGTTGGGAGGCCAGCGAACAGCGCACAAGATCCAACGTCTTCTCTTTTACTTGATCTCACGTAATAGAACCTACTAAACTACTAAGATGAAAAGAGGTAGTAGGAAGGTCCTTCACTTGTTGTGGATAAAAAAATAACATGATATACATAGATCGGTCCATTTAATCTGGCCAAACTTTCTATACCCAAAGAGCTCATGGGCATCATACATATGACCAATTCAACACACATGTGTTGCCGTAGAACAACTGCCATTCTTTGAAATAAATTGAACGTGTTGAAATGCCATAAACTTTGGCCAACTTCCTCCAATTGGAAGAAAATGGCCACCATTTTAAGTCTGAATTTGTTTTTCTTTTTGTGTTATTTTGCATGACCTAAAACACTCAACATATTTTTCTTGGTCCAGATTTGGAACCCTTGCATAGGGTCGAATGTTGTTTTAGGGGGTTTCTTTTCAGTCCCTACCAAAATATATATCGAAATAAGGGGCTTGTGTTCTCTGGAATGGCTGCAATCATCTGTCTTTTGTGTCTGGAGCGAGTCTTTCTCAGTCCATGCATGGCCATTGTTCTCCTTTCATTCTCATATGTTCTGAAATCCTAACTTCGTTCCTTATGTTGTTAATTCTACATTCAAATTTAGGTCTATTTGTATACCCTGCCGTCTTGACACTATGAACATCATCGTGATAGTTCTTATAGGAACAAAGGAATGCCATGGCCAATTTCAATTTAGATATGAAATTGGACGACCATGAATCCGAGCCATGCTAGTGAGCACATCATAGTTGGAAAACAATTTAGATCGATAGCTTTTCGATTATGGCTCTCACGACTGCACATGCAACTACAAAGGTGACGACCTCCAACGTACACGCTCGACCACTGTTGTCCAATACCACCCAGCCCTGCATCGTCATCCTCCGCTGCTACGTCGACGATCTTGTCAGATGTCCTCTCTCTCCACATCTCCCTGTGGGAGACGACACATGCTTGCCGAGATCTTCCGATCTACCAAGGAGATCAAGAGATGAAGGAAGACCTAGATCTGGATTGTGATATGCGCGATTTTCCCAGTGGAGCAGATGGCCTTGGCGGAGCGACTCGCCATAATCCGTTGCATGCAGGCATGGGAAGCATGGCAGTAGCAAATCTCTCTTTCAATAAGGTTGCATCAGATCCGCCAAACAAGTAAAGGGAAAGGGATCAAGAATGCAAGGAAATGGGGAAGCTCATGCTTCAAGTCACGCATGACGGTGGAAGAGCGAGGACGGTTGTAACAGATAGGGCACTCTTTCTTTGGTTAGATCTTGAGATGGGCAATGATGGAAGCAAAGGCATCAGAGGCGAGTAGAAGAGATAGGTGCATCAATTTCTGCTAAGGAAGATCATCTCCATGAGCTCATTTGAGCAGGGGATTTTTTTTTCCCCGACGGGTAACCTTGTGAGATCTATCATATCTCATGCCTTGCAAAAAAATTCAGCTGGTGAGAATTTTCAGCTGGTGAGAATTTTGGGCTATGAGAACAATGGTGAGTCTGGTGAGGGAGGAGGTAAAATGATCCTCATCTAAATAATGTGGGTTTGGCGCCAATTATGGTGCTAGATTCTTCACATCTACCATCAATTGCTTGCCCAAGTTTTATCAATAGTAATTGATGGGTAGCCAAGTTCTGCACAATGCGTTACTCAAGAGATCTGATGGTCTTGGATGGGCAGTAAATGTATGACCAAATTTCTTGAGAGATGAGTGCTAGTTGATTAATAAATTTAGAGTAGGTGAATTTAAATAGACAGGCTCGATGATCCAATAAGCCTACTACATTGCAGTGATTAGAGAAGTATGCAAAGATTAGTAATCTTGGAGCAAACAGACGGGTTCCGGGGGGGGGGGATTTTCATGGAAAGTCACGGTAAATGTCCTCATCGAAGAACTTAGTAGTGTGGCCTTAGCTACGGGATGGACTCGAGGATGGGGTTGATCGGAAACGAGAGACGCGAGTTTAGCCAGGTTTGACCCCTCTGATGAGGTAAAGACCTACTCCTGCTTTTCTACTATTGATGAAGCTGATCTCGATTACAAGGGTGTTATTTCGCTACCTATGCCTCGAGAAGATCTAAACTTGCTTATCCCCATGGATGTCCCAGGTACCCGACTTTATATAGCTACCGGGTCTTGGGTTACATTAGAATCTGTGTCCATAGTAAGAGTCCTAGTCTAGGTCTTAGTGTTCTTCCGTGCCTTCCAAGCTAGCTCTTCGACTCCTTCCATCGTGCGGTCACGGATCCCCCTACTTGAGCCAGCACGGGGCCGGGTCTTCACCTGGCCCAACCCACAAGACGACCCAAGTCCATCTTGTGGTGATCCAACCTTGGACCCAGAGTCTTGCAAATCCTCCTTTTGGCGACCGGATCTACCCGTGGGTAATCCCCGCAACAACATCTCCAATGTCTACTTTGCTCCGGACTAAACTCCGTGATAGGCCATTGATGACCCACAAATGTAGAGGATCTATCGCAGTCCTTTCGATAAGTAAGAGTGTCGAACCCAATGAGGAGCAGAAGGTGTTGATAAGTGAATTTGAGCAAGGTTTCACTGTATATACCGCAAGGCAACTTGGTAGGTTTTTTATGATGATAAATAAATAGTACAAAGATAATCAAAATAAAAAAAGAAAATAAGGTGCGGCGAGTGGCCCAAGCTCATTGTTTTGAACATCAATATGCCTGTTCTGACAGAAAGAAAAATGAGATGCCAACATGCGTATGGATTTTTGTTTTAATTTCAAGTTTAGTTCTATACATACCATGATGTCTCGGCATCGCAGTGCTGTCACCGTAGGGTATCTGAGCGCGGAGCAACCCTAACTTGGCCCAACTTTTTTTTTTGGAATTTCAAATTTACCCTCATCCCTTACAAACATTGGTAGTATCCATTTCGAACATCAACATGTCAGTTTTTTTTTCCTGAATTTAAAATTTAACCCTATATAAACCTTGTTGACTCTGTTGTCTCATCACTTGGACGTATCATCCCTAATGAAGACAAATGAAGCGAAATATCAGAAGCACAAAGTTGGCTGGACATGAAAATCGACAAGTGAAACGAAATATCAGCAGCACAAAGTTGGCTGGCCATGAAACTAGATTATTATTTTCTGGTGTATCACAATTGGGTGATAAACTGACAGCACCAGCACCAGCAGCCCAAAGAATCCCAGGGAGATCTGTTTACGATCTGTGTTTGTAGGGAGAAAGGGACGAGAAAAACTGTTTACCATCACGAAATGACGCACCATCAGTTTCCTATTGGGATCAGTCAGGCGAGCACGAGCGCCCACGGATAAGATGTTGAACTGAAGAATGCACGGCCTGATCGCTCGCCTCTGCCGGCGAAATCCCACATGGCTGCCGCTCGGTCATCGAACGACGCGTGCAGATGAAGGCCGGGTGAACTGAATGATCGAGCCACCTGCAGGCTGCAGGTGTATCTCCAACCAGTTGGGACGGCAACATGTGGCCGGGGTGACCTGAGATAGACAATGCGAGAGAGATGTCAACATGGCATGGTCAGATGAGACTGACATCGGGCCGGGACAAATGTCGGCGAAGGGAGGGGGACACCGGCCGGCGTGACGGCGGCATGCGCATGCATCGAGGTAATCTCTAGTTACCTGGCAAATTGTGCATGGAGTGGCTGGGTTCGACAGTCGATAAGCTTCCTGCCATGCGATGCATCCATGCCATGCACCTGGCCAGCTTCGATGCATCCATCCATCTCCATGTTCATGTTCGACGACCAAAGTCGACACCCATGGATTTCAACCCGGAAACTTGTCAAATTGCATTATTCCCGACGGACGGCACGCAATTCCGCGCGTTTGATGGAGCGTCACAAGCATCGATCAGCCGGGATCGGAGCAGTGCATCTGTGCCGCCGAACTGACTCGAGCTTTTGTCCCGGACTCCGGACACCAAACATCTCAGCCGGTAAAAACAAGGGCGCGCACTGTCATTTGTCATGCAATGGCCGGTCGAGATATTGGCCGTGGAGGCGAACGTGACGGCGACCCCGCTTTTCCCCTGACATCCCAACATACCACGCCGTTGCCCCGGAGCCGCGACACGTTCCCCTGCCGCTCGCCGACGGCGACCTCCCGGCCGGCAAAGGCGGGGCTTCCTGAGGTGACGAGAAGTGTCGATCAAGCGCCACTGCACCTGGACGATCGCGACCGTCGGATCATGGCTCTCCACGACAAGACATCGACAGCGATCCGTTGTGAGCAGGTCATGTGCGATCATTGGAGGGAGTCCAGGATCAGATATATCCATGTTCCTGTATTGCGCACCAGTCACAAGCTGGCGTGCCGGTCAGACTTGTCCGGGGTAGCAACAGGCCAAAAGGTTCAACCTCTGAGGCTCTGACCGGCTTGCAACCACAGTTGATTTCTCCTGAATTTAAAAAACAAATTGTGAACTAGAAAAAAAAACGTGGAATTTATAAAAACGTTCATGAATTTTAAAACTACATATGAAATGTTCACAAAATTTCATGGACTGTAAAGTTGCTCATGAACTTTACAATATTCATGAAAAAAAGTGTTCATTAAATCGAAAATTAATTTTATATTTAATCGGCTTCCTGCTCCACTTACTCGCTTATTTTTTTTACGCCCTCCCCACTGCTAGCTCAGAAAAAATCGGTCAGTGTGTTTTATATTAAAAAAGTTTGTTAACACTGATTAAAAAAGATCTTCAATTTTAAAAAATATTGTGAACTAGAAAATCATGAAATTTATATAAAATCTTCACAATTAAGAATCTACTTGTGAATTTCAAACAATGTTTGTCAATTTGAAAAATTGTTCATAAAAACCACAGATTTGAAAGATGCTCTTGAACTTTAAAATATCCATGAAAATTTATAAATGATCATTAACTTTAAAAATTAATCATTGATTTTAAAAGAACTTCAAAAAATTTGAAACATGAATTTTAATGCATATTCGTGAATTGAAATGTGAAAAATAACATAAAGTAAAAATTAAGAAAAAATAAGAAAAAATATTAGAAACAATAGAAACGCATAGAAAATAAAGATATAAAAAATTTAGTACCTTCTCAAACCCGGAAAATCCATTGTGGGTTTTTCTTTGAGGGCCCTCCATTGCGGCTAGGTGTGTGTGTTACTTTCAATCAACTATTTAAATTAGGGGAACATAAGTCAAAATCATGTATCTAATTTTAAATTAAAGATCTCAACTGAATAATGGACTCCAAATTTAGGGAGCTTAATTATTGAAGTTGAAGATAAATTAGTACTTAAAACTCCTACTAACTATGTCCTTATAACTTGAGCCTTATAACCAACAACCAGTTAACAAACTAACATATATAACCTTCAAATGAGTTCCTGACAACATAACTTATTTGATTGTGTTTAATACCATAGTATCACATTGTTAAGTTATTACTTATGCTAGAACCCAATGAAACCTATATTGCACCTTTAAAGATAACCATGTTTACAACATTACAAATGGGGTGGGAATGTACATGACATGCATTACATTATTTCCATCCTATCATAGTTGGTCTTTATCATATTATTATAAATATTTCAAAGTTATGTAATTTGTTGGAATTAATTGCTTTCAGTTGAATCTTGATAACCAAATTTGTTTCTCGATAAGTTCATGCCTTGTTCATATTCGTTATTTATGCTTTATCAAAATCACTTTACAAAACTACTACTATTTATCATATCTATCCATTGCATAAAATCAAAGGTATGTTTGAATACTATAAATTGTGGTGGGTGGTTAAAGCTAGAATGATAACATGGTGGTAACTGGTAAGGTTCCATTGTACCAGGCTTAAGAACCAAAATCAGCTGACATTCCAACATCGTAAAGATGGCTTTGATAAAAGAACTTGGTACGGAATATGCTAGTTAATCGTGCCTTCTTAATGTTGTACCCACCTCGCATAGGTTATGCCATGGAGCTAAATCCCTTTAAGCTAGGGGCGAAAATCCCCAATGGTTATGGGAGTAATTAATTCTTTTTTGGCGAGGGCTATAAATCCTTGATCACAAGGAGGCGTAAACCCCTACCGGTCATGGGATTGTATAAACTCTATTTGTAGCTGATATTAGGCAACTAAGGGAATAACTTGAAAGTCAGGGGCAGGGGGTACGAAAGACGTGGAAGGGTGAAAAGACTGCGATCAAAGCCTAGCCTCGCACTTCAGAATGTGTGAGTGGCCCATCACCCAACATAAAGGGTAAGTTAATCACTCATGGATAAAGTAACGCACCTCTAGAGAGCATATTAAATTGTAGCTTGTCACTCCCTGATTTGGGAAAAATTGCGAACGTGGACGGAAAGGAACCATCGGAGGTTCTAATAACCCGTGAAGTCTAACGATCACATGATTTAATGAAACTTGTCTTCTACAAGATATTTTCAAAGTGCATCGTTGTGATCCTTTGGTCTCAATGCTAGTACTGTTAGAATCATACACTCTTCATCTGCTACAAATTAATGAACTTATTGAGTACCTCATGTACTCATCCCCGACTATTATTTTCTATTAAGCCTAAGTCGGTAGACATGGAGGTAAACTTTTCAAAGTTCAGAAGGATCCATGGAGAAGATATCAATAGAGAGGGAAAACTACATCAACAATGAAGGACATCAAGATGGAATTACATGACTACATCGACTATAAAGGAGACCACGAGGGACTACATGACTACCTATGCTACGGAGGATATGAAAATGTGGAACCAAGATCATAGTACATCACGGTAGATTTATTGAGCATTAAGACTAGCGTAGGTTAGTAATCTTAGCTATAGAGCTATGACCTTGTCTTTCGGCTACGTCAGTTCTTCTTACAAGTTTATTGGCATTTGTATAAAGCTTATGCTTTTAGTTCTTATAAGTGAAATATTGCACACTCTCTTAACATGTAATGGAAATGGTCCATTCACTGTCATCGTTGTACTACTCTAATGGGTGTGCTCCTAGTGGAAAGTTGTTTCCCTAACTGTATGCCAAAGACTATCACACTACACCACGTAGTAGTGTGAGAGGGTCGGTGTGGTATTTAAAGTAAGTGGTCTCATACTATATAAAACTTTATTTAATAGTGTATAAATATGAAATCTGGTAATCATTCAAAGTTCATAGGCAAATAAAGAGACAATAAAACAATTGAATAGAGATGTCTACAAAACATTTATAGCATGTGATTGTGAAACCTATTATACGATACGATTTCAAAGGACGATTATTCCGGGTGATCGTCCTTTGAAATTGTATCCTATAATATTTATTTATCGGATATCCCTTATTTGGTATTTTCGCTTCCGTGGAAGGTTCCTCGCCTGACTGTGAACTGCCTCCTTCGTGGAAGGTTCCTCACCACAATGTGAACTGCCTCCAACATATCATGGAATACCCTCTTTAGTTACCTCGTATACCCCATGTGCAATGTCACGGGCTTACTGAGAAGGGCGTATCTATAGTGTTGTAACCATCTCAAAAAATGCTCATCCAGTTCAAGGTAAATCTGATCCCTATATAGAGAACTTTCCAAGGAAATCATAGTTTAAGTTTCAAAATTTTACAATAAAAAACATGCATGTAAATATGTAATAAACAGATACAATTATATGCTTGTAGAAATATTTAAACGTAAACATGACCATATGCGACTTGTGTGAAAACCGGTAGTCATTTTTACGTTTCCAAAATCGCACCCACACGTGCCTTTTTTACTCATGATCTGTTTTCATAAAACTTTTAAACTTTAAAGCGTATTACTATAATTATCTTGGGCAAACACCTCATTTGTGTGTGGCATGGCATGGATGAGAGTTGTGGCCGACAAAGGGCCTTTGTCCGCGTTCCAAGCATGGAGCACCATCGATTCCAAATTACCAAAGTACCAAACCCCTGTCCGTCTTTTAACCCCCGGTTACCCTACCCAACCCTACGCGATAGTGAAACATAATTGTGAGCCGGACTCGCTAAGCAAACTTGCGAATGACTCGTTCCCGTTCCCAGTCCACACCACATCAAGTAACTGGCCTCCTACACTTCGTCGAAAAAAAAAAGTACGTAACTGGCCTTCATTCTCGCCACCTCGCCGACATCGTCCATCAAACACGTACTGTGGCCAGCCGCCCAGGTAGATCGATGTTCCAAACCCACAGCACTGTGCACTGCATGCACCAAGATCTCACCGTACGTACGTACGTAGGGTCCACCGCCGCCGTGGTACCGTACGTACTGCCGCTGACCTTGCTGTACGTACGTCTATGGCTCTATCTATCTATCTATCTGCAGAGCGTACACTGCACTAATGCAGCATGTCCAGCCACAGGCTGTGGTCGTCTCTTCTTGAATGAACCATCAATGTCTGGCATTACATTTTCGCCTCACTGATCTTGTCCGATTAATGCGACAATCTCCAACGTATATCTCGAGAAAGATCGCGTCTGCCCTGCCCGTCGTCTATCCGTACATCTCTTGCGGCGCCCTGACCCTGAGCCGCGGTATATAAGCCGCCGTGCAGGCCGTCACCTGACGTACCTGCCATCCATCTCAGGCCACAGAGAGAGCGAGGCCGGCCGGCCGGGTAGGGTAGCCACTAGCCACCAGCCAGTGCAGAGTGCAGAGTGCACCGTGCGATCGAGCAGGAAGGAATCCAGGGAAGGATGCCGAAGCTGCAGCGGTACCGGGGCGTGCGGCAGAGGCACTGGGGCTCCTGGGTCTCCGAGATCCGCCACCCACTCATGTACGTACGCTCACAGATTATATATTCATTCATTCATGTGGTGGTTCCGTGCGTGCACGGAGGAGACGCACCAGCACCACGACTGATGATGGATGCTTTTGATTCGTGTTGCCGTGCAGGAAGACGAGGATCTGGCTGGGCACGTACGAGACGGCGGAGGACGCGGCGAGGGCGTACGACGAGGCGGCGCGCCTCATGAGCGGCCCCGCGGCGCGCACCAACTTCCCCTCCGCCACCGCCACCGCCGCCGGGAGCCTGTCCCCGACCCTGCGCGCCAAGCTGGAGAAATGCTGCATGCCGGCGGCGCGGGACGTCGCCGAGACGACGACGACGACCAGGGCGGCCGGAGGCGGGCCCGCCGCGCGCCGGAGCAAGGTGGAGGAGGTCATCAAATGCGTGGACGAGGAGGAGGAGAAGTGCATCGAGGAGATGATCAGGGAGCTCACCCACTACGGCTCCGTCGAGATCGTCCTCCCCTCCGCCTGCGCCTGCTCCACCTCCGTCATCTAGCCTCCATCGCCCGCCGGCCGCTCCCGTCGCCTCGTCCCCCAGCCAGTTTGATCACACCTCGCTAGCTAGCAAGCCCATGTCCATCCCTTCCGTCTCTCCGAGTGTTTTGAATTTTGATAGGCAACAAACATGTAGCAGTAAACCATAGCAGTAATGTACACCCCATATCCATTAGCCGCCAGCCATGAGCGGGCACATCACATGCATGAACACTCCATTAGCCGGAGAAAACGGAGGAAGCAGAGCATATCATCTCATCGAACTGGCAGCGGCATCGCCGGGGACCCTTTTCCGCTGTGTGGGTATGCAACGGGAAGGGGACCGAGGATCTTTCAGGATAAGGGGGGCTCGATTTGGGTCATGATGTGAAAACTGTTTCCGTCCTGCTCTGTCGCGTAGCAGCGTGCTACCTTGGCATCTCTTCTGGACGTACTGTAGATGACTCTTCTCTTTACCGTTGCTTCAATATCTTTTGCTCTGGAAACTGCACAAGATACTCCGGGTATGAGCAGTGCAGATCTTTTCTCAGTGGAGAGTGATGTGACGCTTGCTCGGCCGATCTATCCATCGGATGCATGCATACATCTCCATGTTAGGGCCGATGCAACTGTCCTCGCCATTCCATCCTGAGCAGTCAAGAGGTAGATAGAATGATCGCACGACGTCATGGACGGAATTCCATGGCTAAGCAACATCAGGGGAGAAGAAGGAACAACGAGAGTTTGACCCATACGATCTCATCGCCCGCTACGCAACAAACCGGCCCGTGGACGCGACGGCAGCTCGAACATGGCATCCGTCAGCTATTAGAGTTGATAGATGAATGGATAGATAGATACAAGGCCATTATAGAATGCCAAAACAGACAGATGTGCGGCTGGTGCCAAATGCCTGTGTGATAAATGCAAGCACAACACCATCAAATCAATGATACATTACAAATCAAATAGTAGTAGTGATGACGAAGTTGGTTCTTCGATCAATCTTCACAAACTAACCCTGATGAGAATAATACAAATCACATCTAGGTGAAACTGAACGACAACGGCTACTGATCCTAGTAATCACATCTAAATAAGTGGTCGTGAGGCCTACAGTGATGATACAAGCGTGGGTACATGGATGTGTTACCTGAGAAATCCATCAAATGAAAATGAATACTAGCTCTAGTTAAACCTAGGTATCATACGACCCCTTCTTGGGGGGCGCGTTAATATTAGTACACGGAAACCTGGTACAACAAATGCTTGCTTCTACAGTCCTCTCTTCATTGCGCCTTCCGAGACGTCCTTTTCCGGCCACGTCGAGAATAAGTTGGTTTAGGGTCTTCCTTCGATGGTTCCCCTGAATCATTTCCAGCGCCGTTTTGGACAGATTTACCATCCGCGGGTTCCTCTGAAACCGTCCTCGCGCTGTTATCGACAGAATTATCAGCCAAAGCGTCAGCTCCAGAGTTGCCAAGCTCATTATTGTTGGGGAGCACAGCACTGCTCGAGTTAGTGCAGCTGGGATTATCATTGCCAGAGGATTCTATCCCTGAATTGCCATCCGATCGATCCAGAAGACTGCAGCACAAAGACGCAATTAACGGCACACGTCTAAATGCAAACTACAAATTATGACGGAATATAAAACAGTTTGCACATATCACATTACCCGTTGACAGAGGTTTTCTTGGTCGGCCCATTTAAACTGGTATGGACCTTTTTCTTTAGGGAACGTAAACTCATTCGGGTCTGAGGGCCTGTATACTTTGCTCTCGATTCTGGAACAGTTGCATAATCAGCAAAGGAATCATAAGCATGAATAGTAGCAGTCAATTCAAAACAATAGACATCAATCACAAAAAAGAGAAAACGATCAAGCTAGGCAAGGGACAATACTATATGGAAAAGGTTTCCGCTATAGCTCTACAGCCCAGCCATTTCAAACAGAAAATAACTCAAGCCACGTACAGTGAGATACTTAAGTTGAGGGCTTCGGGAAAAATGGTCAAGTGTGTTGCCACCATGGACAACATCAACACTTAGCTATGTTGCTACACCTAGAGCTGTTTACATGCATGGGATACTTCCGTAAGAAGTCGTAAGACTGTAAATCTATTTGTTTAAATTGAGGTTGTCGCTCTCTTATAGATGCTTATCACTCTATTAAGCATCTACCTATCAGTCTCTTGCATTGGAGATTACTTCTACCAATTATTCAAGTTACAGCACACTTCAAGCTCCAGAAAAGCCTAGCCAAGGAATTAATTTGAAACCAATACCAAAGTTTAACTCAACTAGAAGACCGGAAACAATCTTATTTTAACAAAAAAAGTCCAAAACACCAGGTAGAATAGTTTATTTTTCAGTCAATTTTAATCAGCCATAACTGCACCCAACCTTAACAAATCTAATAGAGCATGGCTTCTGCTGGTTGACTACAGTAACCGACTTCACTGTGTCTCACAAGCAAAACTAGCATGATGATTCTTGACCAATGTTTGGAAAGAGAACAGATACATGTTTGCCAACATAAGTCGTTGCCGCCGTTGGGACTTGGGAGTCAACGCCATTAATCAAGGGAAAGGCTGCCCTTTCATAGAAATCAGGTGCGGTGGACCCAGAAATACATGTTAGTGGGGGCACCTTCTTTGAAAATAAAAAAAAAAAGATTAAGAATTACAAGGAATTTGAAAATTTGAGTGGGGGCATGGGCTCTCAGCTGCCCTCTTTGGGTCCACCCACTCGCCTAGGACAACACTTCAACTCTCAATGACTCCCTTTGGCAATAAGTACCACACTGTGGTTGTTTCATTACACAAAAACATGGTTGCATACAAGATGACTAGAAGAGGTTGAGAGGTACGTAGGACAGAAGATGTTATCACTCTAAGGCAACCCCAGGTCCAAACAAAATCAATCTGATTGAACAATGAAAAAATGCATATGCACACATTGACACATGAGACACAAACTAAGTTCAGATTTTCCAGCAAGTGATATCTCTACAAACCTGAAGTTGAGTTCATATGCAATTCTTCATGAATTTCCGGTTCTGCAGGAACAGATTTAACATCTCCACTGTGGTCAGCAACCTCTTCAGTAGCACTGAGACAGGTCAAAATTGTTAGCAAACAGAGCAGTATATGTAGCGAATGCAGCAAATCTGTGTTAGGAAGTGCATCCCTCTTTAATGCATAAACTGACCTTCTGAGAGGCACAGGATTCCCATGTGGTACCTCATCTGCATTCCCCTGTGGTACCACATCTGCATTCCCACATGGTACCTCATCTGCACCACAAATACCAAATACATCAGACCACGATATTCACATTGTTGAACAATTACATTAATTCAAACATGGTTAACAAACTAAACAGAATGTAACCAAAGATTTAAAAAATGTTGAAGGGTCTACCAGGATGAACATCAGACACAGCTTGGCCTTCTTGGACAAGATTGCCACTGTCCTTCAGTGCAGGGTCCACAGGATCAATAGCACCCTTAAAATTAGAGAAATAAACTGATAAATAGAAGGAATTATTTATAGTTTGCAAATGGTGCTGTAGATAATGGTTTGCAGAGTCATGATTACAAAGTACAAACAAATAGACATCAACACTTCTCCACCGTATCTAAATTACTTCCATGGATACTTGAAGTTCCAACTTTTCAGGTTTCAAAACTTCAATACAGGAAAAATCACGACTTACATCGTTTCCATCTTTAGTTGGTGCAATAGGTAAGGAGCACTCATTGGCTGGTTCTGCTGAAGTAATTTTATCAGAACCTAAATTACATGCAACAAATTAGTCATTTACAGAAAAAAGGCATGTTCTTCGTAATCGGAGTATGCAACCTGAGTGATTCAACGCCGTCAAAATATCAAGTGTGTAAAGAAGAATCTCACCTTCATAACCCTGTACCGGCTGTCCAACTTCATCACGAATACCCAGCGAGAATATTGAGACGCCGTTATCAAACAATTTGGAAGTAGAACCATGGTGCCTGGACTTAGAAGCTTCGGTAGAAGTTTCAGAAAATCTAATGCGCTCTCTTCGCAATTCCAAGTTTTCCCAGAAGTTAGAACTGGTAAGGAAGTCTTCCTTGGCGTCGACCTTCAGAAAAAAAAAATACTTACAACTGAAAATACAAGAACAGTTGACAGTATATAGTAACTGTTGGCGAAATTAATAGAAATAAACCACGCAACATGCCAACATGTGACTGCACAATTTTCATGCCATGATAATATGCTTATATCAAATACAGTCACATTGTTCTATTCTGAAATTTGATGGATGTCTACAGTCAATAGCAAATGCAGCAATCTGTTGAAAGAAACAAGTACATGCTCAAACAATGCTAAATTGCAGAGTTCAAACGCGTCTCATTTAAGACTATGGAATACCACCGCACACATTACAGAGTCCATACTCATTAAAGAACTTCAAAAGTTAATTAAGGCTTCCTTTGGTTTGGAGGAATATCATAGGAATTTTGTAGGATAGGATTTTTATAGGAATTTTTCCTTTAGAGCCCTTTGGTTCATAGGAATGGATTCCTATTCCTACATAGGATTGGTTCCTATTCCTACATAGGATTGGTTCCTATCCTTCACATTTCAAAGGAAAATAAAAATGAGCCTAGACTCAATGGAAATTTTCCTTTGGTGTGAACCAAATGACATCTCTTTTCCTATCCCTACTCATAGGATTGGAGATACATGTCATCTCAATCCTACAAATTTCCTATTCCTATGATAATCCAATCCTATGAACCAAAGGAGGCCTAAGATTAAAAGAATAGCATTTTCCACAATTAATAATCCTCAACGGCTAATCAAAATTATCCCTCAAAAACTAGGCTGAGCACAATTGCAAATTCCCGCAGTTCCATTGATGACCTGGCAAAACTCTGTTATTGTTTCTATGCTTTGAATTACCTTTGATGGTGACCAGTATTTGAATCCGTCATCATTAATATTTACTCCACCGGAGGATGGTGTTTTAAATCTCCGAGTGCCTAATAATGGGGACTGCCATGGTGGCAATGACTGCATGTATGATTTCGCTAAATCGACAGGAGAACCATCATCAGATTTGAAGTCCTGCATGAGATGCCAAGCCATTAAGGTAAACACCAATAAAAGCAACCAAGATAAACATTCAGTTATGCAATCACCAGAAAGTTGAAGGCTATAACCATTAGAGAAGAAAACACATCGGCACTCACAGAATTAAGCACATCAGTGTTCAATGTGCAAGGTCCATGATCTTCAGGCTTTGGGCCAAATCCCTGCCTTTTCTCTTCCAACCATTTCTTTGCTTCCATAACTGCTGCATTACATAGCTCCGGCGATGCTTGGAGTGGAGAACCAGGAGAGAAGTTACCAGGTCCAGTACTAAAAAATGGACCTGATTCAGGGCCATTTCTGTTCCGATTCAAGGAACGCCAAGCTCCGGTAAAATCATTCCTGCTTGGGGTTTCTTTTGGTATCCCATGCTCATAGGCTTCAGGAAATGTTAAATCTGTAACCCGTGACTGTAACAGCTTTACCATCTTATCACATTCATCCCTGCAAAAATAAACAGCAATAATTCAGATGGAAAGTAGTAGATATTACAATGGAGCTTATTCAGGAAATCAAGGCCTAAGTTTTACGTATCTACCAAATATAAACAATTAAAATGTCTCATAACAGTTACATAAATCAACATTAGATCCACAGTGCTTCGAACTACACACTTTTCTTAGCTGTGCACTGCTGAAGAGAGCCTATCAAAGCTATAATATCCAGTTTCAGTATTACTATCAATTGGTCATTCCTATGAGTCAAACTAAAAAAAAAAGTCAACGCAGTTCATTATAGAAAGCTCTTGTCGGCATCAGTTTTGATTGACTAAACATGAACTAGATTCAGTTCATTATAGAGGCTCACAAAACCCATCAGTTTTTATTGAAGAAACATAAACTAAATTCAGTTAATTCTAGAGGCTCACAAAACCCATCAGTTTTTACTGAATAAACATAAACTAAATTTTATTTCATAATGGCTGTCCAAAAAAACAACTTTACATATTAGCACACGTATAGAGAATACTATATTCCAGTTACCTTGAAAATGTTTCCTTCATAACCATTTCCTCAATGGCGAGTTTTGACTCGCTGTAAGGAACTATTGTTCCATGAGTATCATGGATATCTTCGTTTCCATCTGCATAGGTACTTTGAATTAACACATTTATAACATATCTAAGAATAATCAAACTGAACTGGAAGTTGTGAGCTGCACTAGATAGCAATGTGAGGACACATCAAACAGCCCAAGAAAGAAGAGATGGTCGAGGGCAAAGTTTTACATGTGAAACAAACTACTATGTGATGGAGTGGCATTCTAGTGTTTCTAAAATAGCTCAAGCTTACAAGGAAGCATATATAGTAATCTTCCACCTACTACTGTATTTTCCACCACTACTGAACCCATGATTGAGCAGTTTTCTAACCCTTCCCAAACTAACTGCTTAAACTCACATATTCATTCCAAACATCCCAAAAGTAGCTTCCCACTCAAAAATCATCATGTCTGACCAAAGCTCTTGACTGAGCTGTGTTCACAAAGTTCATTAACCATATCAATTTTCAAATTCCACAACAAACGGTGGGAAATTGAAGGTTTTCGAATTCTTGTCTGTTTTACTAAGTTGCGCGGATACTGCTGAAAACCTGCGTATCGGGGGTTGGATACGTTTGGATACCCGGATACGTGTCCGATACGTATCCCTCCCCGAACACCCCGAGCCGCCACCACCATAGTCCACCTCTACATAGGCGAGGGAGGTCGTCTGCCTCCGCTACCTCCATCCACCGGCGGCCACCGCCTCCGTCCGTCCGCTGCCCGATCTATGCGTCTCCTCCTCAAGGTCAGTGTTCTTTTCCCGTCCTCCCCCTTCTCCTATCGTATGTGTTGTATGCTTCTTTGATCTGCTGCACTTTGCTTATTTTCGATTCCTCTCCAATCTCCAGCAATGGCTAGTACTGGTAGTGCATCAGCATAGGTTCTGGTTCTGGGATAGGAAGTGGGAGCTCAAACTCAAATGCATCAGGGAGTGGAGGGCTCAGTGCAACCCAAGTTTTGAATGCTGCTCATGTGATTCCTCAAAATGATAATCCAAAGACACCGCTGTCGAGGTATGCTCATAAGATCGAGAAGACTGGACATAGCCAAGGAGGGAATGCAAGGTTCTTATGTAGGCTTTGAAACAGTGAAGTTAAAGGGAGCTACTCAAGAGTGAAAGCACATCTCTTGCATTGGTCACAGTATGGGGTCAAGCCATGTCCGAAGGTGACTATTGATGTTATGGTGCAGCTAAAAGGTGAACATGAAAGGGCTGAAACAAGGGTGGCTAACAACATGCCTGTTGATATTCCGCTGCCAACCGCAACTGCCAGCTTGTGTTGGAGGAAGAGAAGGAGCTCATCAGCGATCAAAGCGAGCTTCAATGTGGACGTGCAAGCCAATCTTGATGCTTTGGTTGCTAGGATGTTCTATACTGCTGGTTGTCTTTCAATGCTGCAAGAAATCCTTGGTTCAGGAAGGCTTTCATGTATGCTGCCAATCAAAAATTTGGTGGCTATGCCCCTCGAGGCTATAACAAGTTCAGAACCACCCTCCAAGATAAAACAAATGTTGAACAGATGCTGCAACCTCTCAAGTCAACATGGATAAATAAAGGTGTGACTTGTATCCGATGGGTGGTCTGATCCCCAAAGAAGGCCCCTCCTAAATTTCATGGCTGTGATAGAAGATGGTCCCATGTTTTTAAGAGCAATCAACACCGAAGGATAATCAAAAACCAAGGAGTACATCTATGAAAAGATGTTGGAAACAATTGAATTTATTGGACCTGCTAATGTGGTGCAAGTTGTGACCGATAATGCACCCAACTGCAGAGCCGCGGGGCTGTTGGTAGAGCAGAAGTTCTCTCATATTTACTGAACCCCGTGTGTCGCTCATACTCTGAATCTTGCATTGAAGAGTATGGTTGAATCACGGGCTGAGGATGATCCCAAATATGAGCATTGCAATTGGATCAGCGAGGTTGCAGCAGATGCCACTCTTATAAAAAAAATCATAATGAATCATTTCATGAGACTCTATATGTTCAACGAGTTCAGCAATTTAAAACTTCCTTCCACTGCTGAAACAAGATTTGCTTCGTTGATTGTGATGTTGAAGAGATTCCGTGATCTTAGGGATGCTCTTACTTTGATGGTTGTGAGTGCAAGGTGGTCTGATTACAGAGATGATAATCTAGGCAGAGCACAGTTTGTGAAAGAAAAAGGCCTTAATGATTTGTGGTGGGATAAATTGAACTACGTCCTTGACTTCAGCGAGCCAATTTATTATATGATCCGTGTAGCTGACACAGACAAACCATGTCTTCATTTGACCTATGAGATGTGGGATAGTATGATTGAGAAGGTGAAGAAGACAATTTATCGTCATGAAGGAAAAGAGGAGGATGAACAATCTGCCTTCTATATCATTGTGTAAGACATATTAGTGGAACGATGGACAGAAAGTTATACCCATTGCATTGCTTGGCACACTCATTGAACCCCAAGTAAGTTGTTATGCTACTTGTTAGCTTGCTGCCCTTGCCCATAACATAGTTAGTTGAATAATATAGCTAATTTTCTTGCTGTCCTTATTCTATATTTTTGTAGGTTTTACACGCAAGCTTCGATTGATGAGGTTTCAAACCGCCAAGCTCCACATATGGGTGTAGAGATATCAGCTGAGAGAAACAAATGCTTTAGGAGGGTTTTTTCTGGTGCTGCTGAATTGCAAAATATAAAACGACAGTTTGCTAATTTCAGTTTGTTTACTGCTGGATTCAACAACTTTGACTCAATTGAGGACAAAGCCTACTTAGATCCCCAAGACATGGTGGGGAATCCATGGTAATGCTGCCCCAGATTTGCGGGTGTTGGCATTAAAATTACTTAGGCAGCCATCATCATCTTCTTGTGCTGAAAGAAATTGGAGCACATATGGCCTGATAGACAGCACAGCAAGAAGCAGGTCTTTTATTGTTTATTCTACTTATTTTCTTGACTGTACTACCTACTTGCGACATCTGAGCTCAGTTTTTTTTTTGTAGGCTAACCCCTGGGCGTGCTGAGGATCTTGTCTTTGTGCATCAAAACCTTCGCCTTCTTTCAAGAAAATTGGAAGAGTATTCAACTGGCCCATCAAGGTTCTGGGACATTGGAGGAGACACCCATGATGTATTTGGTGGCGGTGCAGATTTTCTTCAGCAAGCCGTGCTCTCACTTGATGAACCAGAATTGGAGGCCTTGATGGATGATGTTGAGGCATTGAACATTGAAGACGAAGATGAAGAGGCAGAGATTGATTCGGCAAACTGAGATTCCTCATTCTGCCATTCATGTTATTTTAGTTTGTTGCGTGAACTTTCTAAGTTGTGTAATTTGGTCAGATTATCCTATTATGTACTAGCTACCTAAAACTCTGTTAAGTTGTCGAATTGTAGTATTTTAGTGTTATTTTGTGATTTATTTGCTTGCTGCCTTGCCATTTGGCATTTGCCAAACTTTGGATTCATGGAATGTGGAGACTAGAAGCATTTGTCTGCACTCTGCAATGTAAGCATGATGTATCTTCCCATTTATGCTTGCATACATTTGTTTAATGTGCTAAATTACTTTGTTGTTGGCACTTGCAGCCAGGTGAAGAGGAGAAGATACAAATGACGCCATTTTGGTACTCCTCACTTTCTGAAATTATCACTTTTCTGAATTCTCGTACAAAAGAAACCAATTTTCATATATTTTAAATACTTACTATATATATACAAACGTATCCACGTATCAGGGTTTTTGAAAATTTGCGTATCCGTGCAACTTAGCTGTTTTATCCCCAATTCCTCCACCTGGCGAGACTAAATCCTTACTCTACCGCAATCTATGGGGCATTCGACACTTGTGCCGTCCACCATTTCTGCCGACAGTGGCCGCGGACTAGCGGAATTCCAAAACCAGCACTCCAATTTGAGAAAGGGAAACCGAAACCCTAGGTCGCGACTGAGTGACCGAGACCATTTGACGGCACCCACTTAGCCCATATAAGCTTCCAGCGCCAGTACTTGTGCGTTGAAGTAGAGAAGCAAGCGCACTGGACCCGAGAGCTCAGTACACGGAGAGGGCGAGGCAATGGGGGGAAATGGGGAAGTATAGAAGCGACTCACCGTAGCGCTCCTCGGAGCCGCCGCCCTCCTCGTCGTCTTCGTCGTACTCGTCCCCGGAGGCCTGCTCCTCGGAGGAGGAGAAGAGGACGGAGGATATGACCCGCTTGGCCCCGGACACGAAGGTGGAGAGCCAGCCGGGGCTCCTCCCCTCGTCCGGCGACGGCGCGGCGTCCTCCGGCGAGAGGCGGCGGCGCTTGGCCCGCCCGGATCCGGATCTGTCGCCGTCGTCGTCCCCCTCGTCCTCCGGCGATCGCCGCCGGCGAGACTTGAAGAGGGACGCCATGGGAGGGAGGGAGCGGGGGAGAGAGGGAGCGTGCGACGCGAGGGGGGGAATCCGAACCGGAAACGTGAGGAGGCGATTTTTGGCAGCGACGG
This sequence comes from Bromus sterilis, assembly GCA_950022295.1. NCBI lineage: Eukaryota > Viridiplantae > Streptophyta > Magnoliopsida > Poales > Poaceae > Bromus > Bromus sterilis. The sequence continues at coordinate 14,447,986 of OX465600.1, read as the reverse complement.
ACGCCGGCAGAAACCGCTACTGTGGCACCGCTTTAAACCGGCCGCGCCGCGCCGCACCCCATGACGCGCGGGCCCTCCCTGCGCGCCTGGCCCGCTCCGCAGGGACCGCGAGAGAGCGGCGCGTGGGGTTTTTTTAGGTGGAAGAAAATGGGGGGAGATGCTTTATCGGCGCGACTGGTTGTTTGTTGGCCCTGCGGAAAGTGAAGAGCGCATTAACTGCTGCTAAATCGTCGTGATCAACGGCGGCTGTGGTGGGAGTTGGGGGTTGTGCCTCTCGCATGAGGACGAGGGCCCACTGCGCAGCCGGAACATGCGGGCCCACCTGGCTTAGACGGGTGTGGGATTGGGTGTGCGTACGGATGGGTTGTGTTATGTTAAGTGAGTGGTGAGCTCCGTTGGGATAGGAGCCCCATGTGTGGCAACAGCGACGGTGCAGAGGTTTGGGTTAATCAATGAGGAGCGGGCCCGGGTGGATGGATAGGCTTCGTTCGTGCCTGTGGATGGTGTGGTGGGATGTTGGGGCTGGGTGAACGAATCTATTTTATTTTCTGAACTTAGAGGTGCACGAATGTTTCGCTTTGGGTGAAGCGTGGCGGCTGGGCTGTCGTGTCGTGGTTGTTGAGTTTACCTGGCCAGTAGTGGGGTTTCCGGCGAAAATCACTATTCTCACCTTTTATTCAAACTTCAGCACACTTTGATCCTTCATCGAAATCATTTTAAAATTTAACCCAATAGAGTAGCGCACGCCTCTGTGGTGTAGCACCGTCGCCAATGGCACTACCATACTGCCACCGTGGCACGCTGGATCCTGCATTCCGGTAGGGTAGCGTCGTCATAGGTGGCGCTACCCTTTATAGGATAGCGCCGTCACTGGTGGCTCTACCTTCCAGAATTTTTAATTTTAGCTGTTTTGCGTTGCTTATATCTTTTTAATCATAGCTCTGTTTGAGATGTTTTTTATATGTAACTTGACTATAATTTCATGTAGATTATGATTTTGCTATTGTTTTATGTTGTTAACCAATGTAAAAATGATTTAAGACAGAACATTAGTAAAACTAGTCGTGGGGTACTTAGTGATATGCCATGTTTAAAATTTTACCTCTCTTCAACTTACTAGCATAGATAGTTTACTTTATGTTTCACCTCTCGCCATGCTTGTGTGACCTGCCATGCTTGTGTGATATACCATGTTAATAACCTTTGCTAAATCTTAGAACCGATTGGAGCTAGATAGGTAAGACAAGGGGACCTCATAGAATCCTTGACACGATTAGGCACGCTTAGTCTTACAATCAATACCCGGAACTTGGATCTTAGGTGACTTGAATGGAACAAAGCGCCAAGGCGGGATAGCCTGATCTTCCATCCTTCGTCGAATATAGTCAATATTGTAATAATCATATCATCCACAACAATACAAATAGTGTGATAGCCCAATTCAAGGGGTAACAACGGAAATAAATAGATAGCATGCATACTAAGTAGTGGTCAAGCAAGCAAGGTACATGGCCAAACAAAGGTATGCTAGGACGTGAAGGAACATTGTTGTTTGGGTTTTAAATATGGAGGCTTGAATAACACACTTGAGAGCAATGCAACAACATGATACATATTGCAAACATGCACCAAAATGACATGGATTTACCGTAGACATGACAAGCATGACATGGCATCAAGGTTTCATGTTCATAGGCATCAAGAATAAATAATTATAACCCATGCAAAAAACTATTTTATGCTACCGGTTTAGGACTTGGTGAAATTAGGAAAACAAACAAAAGGTTAGTATCATGCTCTCTAAACAGCAGGTAAAACAATATCAAACAAACTTAAAATTAATCATGAAATATATCAACATGTAGCTTAAGTGATGCTCATGAGTTCATACATTGCACTTATGCTCTACCGGGGTGCAGGACCAAACGTGCCACGGTGGCACTATGGTAGCGTCATTGGCGACGACGCTACACCATAGAGGATAGCGCCACTTGGGCGGGCGCTACCCTATTGGGTTAAACTTTGAAATGGTTTCGACGAAGGATCAAAGTGTGATGAATTTTGAACAAAAGGTCAGAATTGTGATTTTCGACGGGTTTTCCTCATGTGCAAGACCTCCTACGCCTTCTCCTCCCTTTCCTTTCAGGCCATCTCCGTTGCTTCTCCGGCTATTTTTCCTCCCTACTCCGGTCATCCGGAACCTGCAAGAAATTATAGAGCATCTTCAGCCGTTTGGCCCCTTAAGCCGTTTTTCGGCGCTAAAATAGCACCGTTTGAGGGGCGCTCGAGCAGAGAAAACGGCTTGTGGCGACCGGCCCTTCAGCCGCGGCCCCAAGGTCGTCCCTTGGACGCCTGGAATCGGCGCATATTTGTCTCAGATTCAGCTCAATTTCAGCCCAAACTCGCTACTTTCGGCTAAATTTAATACAAACATGAAATTTTGGCGCAAATTCGGCGCAGCGCGACGCACAATGTGCAGTACAAATACATAGTTCGACACAAATACTTAAAACAATACAAATCAAACTAGGCATTGCCTTTTGCGCATTCATAGATGATTCACTAGATCTTCTTGCAGTTCACGATGCACTTGCGGGGCTCGGATCTCCTAACGCATGTTGAGGTAGGTTGTCCAATTTGGCGGTATCTCGTGATCAACAACTGCAAGAGGCCCTTGGTTGAGATATGGTTTAGAGTCATACACTGGATCCTCTTTCTCGCTCTCAATTATCATGTTGTGCAAGATGACACAACAATTCATCACCTCCCACATTTCATCTTTCGACCAAGTCTGAGCGGGGTACCGGACAACGACAAATCGAGATTAGAGCACCCCAAATGTCCGCTCGACATCCTTCCTGCAAGACTCTTGACACTTGGCAATGTGGGCGTACTTTCCTCCAGGCACAAGGTTTGAGATAGTCTTCACAAATACTGGCCATCTTGGATATATGCCATCAGCTAGGTAGTATCCCTTGTTGTACTGGTGCCCATTGACCTCAAAGTTCACCGGAGGAGCATGACCTTCGACAAGCCTGGCAAAGACATTTGAGCACTGCAGGACGTTGATGTCATTGTGTGTTCCTGGCATGCCAAAGAAGGAATGCCAAATCCAGAGGTCATGTGTAGCAACTACCTCAAGTACCACACTTCAGTGACCTTTTGCGCCCTTGTACATCCCCTGTCAAGAAAATTGAGAGTTCTTCCATTCCCAATGCATGCAGTCGATGCTTCCAAGCATCCCAGAAAATCCTCTTGCTTCATTCTCTGCTAGAACCGGAGCAATGTCTTCAGCATTGGGTGCTCGCAAGTACTGTTCTCCAAAGCAACCCACCACTGCTCTGCAAAACTTATACATACACTCAAGGGCGGTGAACTCGGCCATGCGTGCATAATCATCCTGTTGATCACCAGGAGCTCCGTATGCAAGCATCCTCATGACCGTTGTGCACTTCTGAAGTGGGGAGAACCCAACTATGCCGGTGCAATCTTTCTTGCAAACGAAGTAGCTGTCGTACTCTCGGAGTGAATTGACAATGCGAAGAAAGAGCTTTCGGCCCATACGATACCGGTGCCGGAATACCTTCTCGCCGTGCAGGGGAACATCGGCAAAGTAGTCAGAGTAGATAAAGCAGTAGCCCTCCGAACATCGCCTCTCTTTTGCCTTTCGGCGGCCCATCTTGGAGCCGCCTCGCTGCGGAGCCGTTTTGGCGTCGAAAAGGTCGCCCAGGGCGGCAAGCATCAGGAGGTGCTCCACGTCCTGGGCGCCGGCGGCGGACTCTTCCTCCATCAGCGCGGCGAACAACACCTCGTCATCGGAGTCCATCACGGTGTGTGGTTCAGGCAATTCGCCGAACACTTGGGGCGCGAGGTGGGCGCGACCAGCCGCCGGTGTGCTCGGTTGGGTGCCGCCAGCCGGCCAGCCGGCGCTGTGCTAGGTCGGGAAAGGACAGCGGGGCGAGCAACGGCCCTTTTGCGGTGTGTTTGGCGGCGGGGCAACGGCTTCCTTGCGGTGGCGCGGCGACGGCGACGACAAGGGTGGTGGGGAGAGAGGTGGCCGATTTTGGATGATCTGGCCTGACAGTGAGCCACTCGACGCTTTTCGCTTCGTTCGACGCCCCCAAGCGACCCCCAGCGCGCCGGGTCGGCTTGGGATCGCCGGACTAAAATTCGGCCCAATCCGACGCTATTTGGGCCCTTGGGACGCGACTGGGCAGAATTCGTCCGTCCAACGCAAATAGCGCCGGCTTGGGGGGCGCGGCTGGAGATGCACTTAGATTGGGCAGCGGAAGGAAACTTTATGTCTACTATTTTTTGTGCAGCCACTAAATTATTAGATGATATGATGGCTAATTACTATCAACGGACCGAATGATCTTTAACCGGTAAGAAGGTAAATTTTGTTGAGAAGATTTCTACTTTAAATGAAAAAGTTAATATGATTATGCATTTTCTTATCAAATAAACTTCTCTTGATCCTCGTGATGTTCCTTTAAATTATTTTGATTGCTTAAGAAAAAAAAGCAAGTGGACGTTAAATTTATTTCTAAAAACAACTTTAATAATAATCTTAGGTCTTTTCCTTCCAACAACAATTCACATGGATATTCCTATGGCAATGCTTATGTTAGTACCAAAAGTGGATGAATAGATCGGAAAAATTTCGCAAAAAAAAATCACTCCCTCCATTCCATAATGACTATTGTCAAAATGAATTTATCTAGCACTAACATACATCTTGATACATTCATTTTAGTAACTGTTATTATGAAACGGAGGGAGTATTTATTTATTTTTTGTTAGTTTGTTGATGGTTAGCTATGTGCATTTTGGTCATGCAGAAGCCGAGTGTTAATCACCATGCTTTGTACCAACTTGATGCTATATTTTGAGTTAATAAAACCCCATTTATCAAAAAATGTATTGCTGAGTAAGACGCGTACATCCAAATATGATATTGGATATTTATCTATCGTTATTGCCCAATCGTTTGAGTGTCATATCATTATTGGCGTATATTGCCTTTTAACTTTGGTTATGTCTCTGTCTTTCATTTTTTTATGTTACCTAAACTTTTGTGACTCTCTTCGATTCTTTGGGTAGCTGTCTGGGTGATTGGATAGACAGATTTACCAAAAATGATAAAAAAATTTGGTGCTAGTTGGTATATCTGCTCTGTTCTGGGCAATTTGGAAAACCAAAAATGATTTGGTTTTCAATAGAAAACATAATGTTACCCCTTTGTCATGTGTGAAATTATTGACTGCTTGGATCACTGATTGTGATTCTTTGCAGATAAAAAAGGAAAAGGAAAATATGCTGATGCTGGGTGCAAAACTAATAAGCTAGGTGGCAAATGAAGTGTACATAGTGTCACAGGGGTGGAGGCCTGGAGTTCTGCAAAAGCAGTTTGATGGGCGCCGCCGAAAAGTCTTGACTTTCCCAGTATGCAGTAGTTCTCCCTTTCCCTTGCCAATCTCACTCGAAAAGCTCTGGAGGTTTGGCTCTCTTCGTCATCATGCTTTTGTGGCTGGCAAAGTGGCAGTTACTTTAGTTTAGATGCAACTTAGAAGTGTTGCGTGACCAGTTGATGCTATACTGCCATCGTGCAGTGTAGTGTGTGCCGGTCTGTGGCTTCGTTTTCTTTATGTTGGTCCTGTAAACGTATCTCTTGATTTATTTAAATGAAATCGGAAAGGGGGCAACCTCCTTTCTTTTGCTCAAAAAATTGTACTATACTAGAGTTATACTAAGTGTGCGTCAATTAATTTGGATCGGAGGGAGTAACTCTCTTTCTCTAGTTGAACTAGTAATAAATTTGTACATAATACTAATGCATGTAACATAATGCTTGAAAACCATTTCCTGTGGTGAAGTACTATTTTTACATTTAGTAATGTGCTAAAAGTAGTAAATTCCACACTTTTCTTTTTTTCAAAGTATTTTCATTTGTCCTTTAGAATTGTTATATCTCGTGGTAGTGCATGGTCGGCTTGATGGCTATATAGTTATGCACAATTGTATAAATCCAATATATGACAATACACAGATAATACATGCATGAGTTATACATAGATCTTACACACATGGTTTGTGGAAGAAAAAAGAAGGGAGATAAACAACATACATTTATTTAGGTACCCTTTTACCCAAACAAACAGTTGGCTAAGAAGATTTGTTTTTTATTTGTTTGGTTCTGTTTTGGGATCCCCAAATTAAATTTGGTGGACTAGATGATGAAGTTGTGAAGAACACAAACCCCCGGCGCTGACATTGCTGATAACCGGAATCTCATGTTGGTCCTGATAGGATGGCCCAAGAACAATCCATATCTTCCGGTTCCAGTAGTCCTGGACGATGATGCTGCTCTTCTTCCCTTTCCATCATCAATCTGCTGCTGCAAGCAACTAGGAGGACGTGTGGTGTTCTTTGGGCCACGGGAATCTCCTTTCATGGCCACCCCATAACCAAATACGTCCACATAGGGCCTAGTAGGCACGCCTAGAACGGCAGAGTCCATGTCACCCTCACCACCTTGGCATGCATGCAGGTGCAGCTCGTCCAGCTCCGGCGCAAAAGCCGCCGGCAGTGGCAAGGCCGGGCGCTCGTTTACGAACTGCACTATGCTCTCCATGAGAATCTTGCTGGTCGCACGCCGTGGGTTGTAGAGGTGGAAGCCATGGTCTTCGGCCTCCGACTCCACCAATGTCACCGCGTTTTCGTCGTCGGCCCACATGAGGTCGCGCATGCGATCGGCCAACCGGCGCCCACGGCCAGCCAAGCTGTCCTTGTCGGCGACGGCGACCATCACACGCCGGCACGTCAGCGAGGCGATGTCCTCGTCGAGAGGGTTGATCCATGGATCGTCGTTGTCGACCTGGCCAGCCGTGACGAACGGCCAGAGCCTGTCGATGAAGTCGGGCGTAAACATGGCGACGCCATCCCAGACGGCCTCGGACCTGGACAGCCGCTCCACACCCCAGAAGTAGGGGTGCACGATGACAAGCCCCTCGATGTCGATCAGGTTCGTGCCACCACGAGTGCTGGTGGCCGCACGCACCGCCGTGTTGTAGACGATGTTGCCGCCGGCGCTGTCGCCGGCGAGGAAGGTGCGCCCGGGGTCGGCGTAGACGGAGAGCCAGGGGTCGGAGAGGGACGCCACCCACTGGAGCGCGGCCCATGCGTCGTCGTAGGCCGCAGGCACGGGATGCTCTGGTGCAAGACGGTACTCCACGGACACGACGAGCGCCCCGGTCCGCGCGGCCAGGGACCTGGCGTAGTTATTGTATGTGCGCCCGAATGCGCTCTCCGTGCAGAAGGATCCACCATGCACGTACATGATGACCGGAAGCCTCCCGACGGCGGCGTCGGAGGGCAGAAAGAGGCGTGCGGACACGCCGGTGCACTTGTCGATGACGACGTCCCTCGTCGCCACTCCACGGTTGGCAGCCGCGTTCTCCTGCGCTGCCACGAATGGGCTGCGCAGAAATCGCTCGACACGGCCGCCCTTGTACTCTCGAATGAATGGATACAGGTCGACGGCGACGTCCTCGCCGCCGCCGTCCTTGTCATTTCTTGGAGACATGGTGATCAGAGGCTCGGAGCTACGTACCTAGCAGCAGGTATACACTTGCACGTGTGTGTGTGCGCGCGCGCGTGTGTGGAGTGCACTGGAGGCGCGCGGTTTTGTATCTAGTTATGTGCTTGTGTAGGTTTTTATAGCTGGAATTTGATTCCACTCCAACATGGCCATGCACATATGATATACATATATACACACAACTACTCCAAAACGATTGAACTTGGTCCATCACCTAAGTGATGGTGATGGAAAACGTGTCCATCCATGAGGATATATACCTTTGACTAGTATACCACTACAGCTAGGTACTCCCTCCTTTTCGATTTATAGGGTTTAATTTAAAAATATTTTTAATCAAGGTAGTTGGTGAATGCTAGAATAATTTTGTAAACATACTCAATTAGTGCCCTGTTTTTTTTCAAAAAGTTATATTTACCATACACTAGTAATTAGTACTGATGATAAGAAAATAATTGAGCAAATAGTCAAAACCACCAGTTTTCGTTCTAAAAATAACCCACCAGTTTTTGCCATGCGCTGCAAAACGACCTCTTTTGAGAGACTTAAACAAAAATCTTCCGGGGAAAATCGTTGCATATAGCTACAATTCATGTTAGTTGCAGCTTTCGTCGTTTTAAGCTCATTGATGAAAAGGAAGAGTCACATTTCAGGACCACATGGCCACGCGAGATGGCGAAAATGGCTAGACGACCGTTAGGGGTGCGGTTGGTCGGACCTAGTAACACCATGTCAAAAGTGTCGGCCACGACCCTCTCTCTCTTCACTCAGATCACCCTCTCTCCACTCCTCATACACCGCCACCATCCCTGGTGCTTCTAGTCGCCGTTCAGCCATGTCTTCATGGAGCAACGGAGAGGAGAGTACAAACGGTAACTTTATCATGTCTAGCAACATGGACATCAATATGTTTATAAGTTTCCTCACAAATATGGTTATTGATATGCTTTATTGCTTAAGCTAACCATCTTTGGTGCCTATGTTGATACGAAGACCAAGTGCATGTTGCACACGTGGAGGCCAAACAAGATGGCGGTTTTGAAGGCATTGACACCAGGAGGCCGGTCATGAACTGTAAATCCCGGAGAGCTCTGCCAATGATGCATGCTAGTGTAGCTCTGTCAGTTATAGTGTCAATTCTAGTGGACAATGCCAATGTCAGTTGTAGTATCGATTCTGGTACATTATGATAGTGTTAGTTGTAGTGGTGTAATGGATAAATTTCTAGTGTTGTAGTGTTGCTCTATCTATCTTGCTCTGTATGTTGTTCATGCCTTTGTCTATGGGCCTTTGTTCATGCTCAATTGTTGCTTGTTTTGCTTTGTCTATGTGAGTTTCTTCATAACTTTATTCATGGTTTGCCAATGATTCTAGTGTTTCTCTGTCTAGGTTGCTCTCTCAGTTGTAGTGTTGTAGTTAACTACTATTGAATTATCCATGTCACTGCATTTGTGAGTAGCCGATGGTATAATTGCATATGGCCTCATGGGGAGCTTTCATTGTTGAGCAATAATGTGCATCAATTGATTTCGATCTCTAGGATAGTTGCATCATGTTGGATAAGCAGTTTTTTTTGTCATTTTTCATTGTAAATGGAGAATATTTTGCTCAATTATGATAAATGTGTGGGACAAGCCAATCAATTAACAGGGGAAATCATGTTGAGATTAAAACAATAACAAGAATGATAAAAATCTTACAAATTAACACCGGCAAGCAACGAGCTAATGCTATGAAACTTCCTTCTTAGATTGCCCACAGAATCCCAAACCTACACCCTAACCAAAGTATGGCCCGCAAAAGCTTGCCCAGGTTGAAGTATATCCAAAACGCATGCACATCCAAGTAACATGTCTCACTACATGGTATGTATAATGTAAAAATTTTATCATTGTAGTAAGCAACGTGCGCTGAAGATTCCATTTGGTGGTCAAACTAGGTTCAGTTAGTCAATGAATACGGAAACCACTGTACATGATTGATTCCTTAATAATCAAGGGCAGATAATAAGCTCCTTAATGATAAACAAAATTAGATTGGACATATATAGAACCGTGTCAAACAAAAAATTGACACGTTGCCAAGTTGGCATATAGTAGTACAATGTCTATTCAACACCATATGGTGAAGTGTTTCTTAACAAAAGAAAAAGGAAGCTATTGCATGTGCACAAGATTCCCACTGCAAAGTGCAAATTACACAAGCACGCATGGTGATGGTGCAATGACGTATTATGAAAGGACGTATGGTGCCATTGATTGTGATCAGTGCCTCTTCTTTTTATTCTTACTAATGCTATGGTTCAAAGGATTCTTTTTTTCTTTCCACAAGAAGTCAAGAATTTTGAGATTGTAAGAGCAACCGTAATAGACAAGCTATCTCTGCAGCAATCCAAACCATTTGAAGCACGGTTCATAATCTCTTGAAGACGACAGAGACCATGCAAACACTCAGATGCGACATAATGTAATATCTATATTTTTTGGACGCACCTGTTATCGTCTATGCATTTCTCCACCTACAAGACATTGCAATTTCATTCACATTGCGCTCAACCATCACACAGATATTCCAATTTCATTATTGCGATCATTCACCTAAAAATAGAAATTAAAACATTGGTACAACATCACATAAGACATTGCAAATAATGTTATTTCGCTGGTTTCCACCGTTTGAAAGTGATTTCACATATAATAACAAAATAATGTACTTGCGTATGAAAGGATAGAGGTGGACGGTGATGTCCTCGCCGCTATCCTTGACATGCCATGGAGGCAAGTGGTCGACCTACCTCTCTAGCATGTGTACACTTGCACGTGTGTGTGGAGTGGACTGGACTTACATGTAGCAGTCTAGTATCTTGTGTATGTTTCCAGTGCCTTGTTCTCAGATTTTATTGATAAAATTTGATTCCACTTGCTGCCCGTGACAAAAATGGTCTCACTCATAGACCGTTGCTCATCGATCTTCCCGAGCTCTTCATCGAGCCGGTGGAGGGGATGCTTAGATGTTTCGACCATGAGTATTGAATGATTGCGGGTTCAAGCCTCAACGAGGTTCTTTTCCTAAGGACTCAGGCAGACGTCTCGTCAGATTAGAAAAATATTGAGCGGCCCAACTTGTTGCGATGCTCCTTGTGCACCGCCTCCTGGACACCCCCTCCTTCGCGGAGAAGATGGACCTCCTCCTTGATGGATTTCCTGCGCCAAGTGCGGCAGGATGACGAAGGCACCCCATGGTGAACACCATATAGGCGTTGTTCGGATGTGAATCCAACTCATCCATGATCTGGTGTTCGATTTAACACCGTTGTTGTCTCTATTCATCTTTGCCCAATGGGTGATGTAAGACTCCTCCCGAACTTGCTAATCGGCCGAATTCCTGTGGTGGAGCGTCGCTCCCGAGTGGTGTTGTTGGGTTCGATACGCACACAGAGTGGTGCGCTAGGCTACTTGCTAAGTCTGGGTTGTGGGTATTATGATCCTTCAACGACACCCCACTTCTACTACTGTCTCTCGTGTTGCCGGTCCCTTCACCCTTGTCCGTGGTATCCGTTTTAATTTTTTCATCTTCTGTCTTCTTGTGCTTGTTCGGTTTTTCATCCGGTTTTCTTTATAAACCGGATCATTTTATTCAAGTTTTTGATCTGATTTTTCGCATAAATTGAATCAAACACATGGCATTATGACTACATTAAGCAATATATTTAGGTGGGAAAGTTGTTGAGGCATAATATGGATAGTTTGCAGTCTCTAGGCTAGTTGCCCCATACTGAGTATTTTGCTCATTTCTTGGAACTAGCATACCAAGCTAATCAACAAGGGAAATGATGGTGAGATTAAAAAAATGATGAAAACCTTACAAACACTGGCAGGCACGTAACTAATGATAGCAAACTTCTTCCCTAGATTCCACTTTCCCCCCACGGAATCTTAAACCTACTTCTAATCCAAACATAGCCCATTTCATTTGCGGATAATGCTAACGTAGACCGAGCTACACGTAGCCCTTTAGTTTGAACAAGTCATAAAACGTATTTTATATTATTCAAAAATCATTGAATTTTTTATGAATATATATACACATGTTTATGACATATGTGCAAATTTTCATACCATTATACTTTCACATGTGGCGTATGAAAAAAAGACAAATATTTGATTTTAAATGGGCCTTTTTGTTGTTGGTTTTGGGCTGAAATTTTGTTTTTTTGTGCAGACTTTATATTACAATATTTTCAAGCCAAATTTGACATGTTCATACGGAATACATAAAAGTTTTCATAGATTTTTTTTCGGATTTTTTCATCACTTTTAAATATTTTTTACGATTTTTTCAAAATAAAGAGCTACGTGTAGCTCGGCCTCCAGAAATTCGCACTCACTTCATTTGTCTCTATATGTACGTGGTTGCTATTCAGTAATGATGATAGCGGTGAGGAACGTGTGCTCAAGATTCGAATTGGTGGTCAAACTAGGTTTTCTTAGTCAAGGAATACGGCAACCACCGTGTAGATGATTGATTCCCACATAATCGATGGCGGCTAATAAGTTCCATATTGTTCTCAAAACAATAATAAGTTCCTTATTGACTAACAAACTTAGCATTAGTCTGATATAACTTGGCATGTATAGTAGTACAAATGTACAATGTCTATTCAGCACCATGTGCACAAGATTCTCACTGCAAACTATGCACATATGGTGCAATGACGTATTATGGAATGACGTATGGTGCTATTAGATTCCGAGCTTGTGAAGTTCATCTTATCTTTATACGATTGGGTCCAAAGATGCCTTTTTCCTGGAAGGGAACTCTAGAGATTCTAAGAGCAACTCTAGCAGATGCAGTAAAATATTGTATTGCAAAATTATTATGCGGGTAGTTCTAAATAGGAAATGATGTAAAAATACGATGCGATAGAACAGATCCGTTATCCGAAACACCATATTCAAAATATATTAAAACTTAATATTTGGCGAGTACATAGATCGTCGGAACTACGTCGGACTTTATAACGACAGAAAATTAAACTAAGAAGTCACTGGGGGAGGTCGCCGAGGCACGCCGCCTACTTGGAGACGTTGAGGTGTAACTCGAACATTGAGTTCATCACCGTGAAGGCCTAGTTGTAGTCCTCCCACACGACCTCCAGATGCTCGTCGGCACCGCCGTCACCCGTCGCCACAGCTGCCTTGGCCGCGAAGAGCTCGCGCTATGTTTCACGGAACCGCTTCATCGACGACCAAAAGAGGTCACCAAGTTCATGGAACCACGCTCAAGCATTGTTCCCGCTGCAGGACAGGGCGTCGCAGGCGCGTGCTTGAGCCGACCTTGCCGAGTCGACCGGAGGACGCGCGGGGCCACGGGAGCTATCTGCCTCATTATAGTGGCGGGTGCGCGTCGCTGGCCACGTCGAGTGATGGCCTCCGTGGGTTGCGAAGAAATAGCCATGGCCCGGGAAGGTTCTAACACCCTCTTTCCAACATAGCTATTTGAGATAAGTAACCGCGTTGGAAATACCCCAACATTTTCAAACCAATTTCTTATCTCAAATAGGTTCGTTGAAAACATATTTGGAACTGTTACAAATTCTCCCTTCTTTTCTTATAAACAAATTGCGCGGAAATCCCAAACGACTCACACTCTCTTGCGCGGAAATCTCAAACGACTCACGTGGGCATATGCACCCACTAACTAGAAAATTCAAAAAAAATGCAAAGCAATTCAAAAAAACCTGAATTTTTGTGGAATCCAACATGCTCATGCATGTGACATCCGTGCAAAATTTCATGGTATTTCGACATTCGATTTCCAAAAATCCATGACCATCTTGATTCTTGATGAATAGTGCCATTTTGCAAAAACCCTCATAGTCCCAAAATTTGTCATTTTTGCCGAGGATTACTCGAATGTTCAAACTTCACGAATTTTGGCATGGACTTCGCACACATGACCATCTTGCATCATTTTTTGGTTTTGTTTACTTTTTGAAATGATGTCCGTATTACTAATAGCAGCAAATGCACCTATGACCCAAAAAGCCGCTCTCCAAATTGCGCCTATACACATATCTAATAGCTATTGTGACAAAAAAAACACTACTATTCCAACCAATCCTTGATCTCTAGGGGTAAAAACTAAGGATTTTTTTTGACATGAAATCTAAAAAGGCCCATGACTCAGTGAGTGAGATTGGTGCCTAGCACTTCCCAGAGATGAGCACGGCTCGGTGCAACTCACCTGAGCTGACTCGACCCAAAAACTAGCTTATGCATCAAAAATTGTGTTTAACCAGTATCTTAAATACATATTCGATAGGCTACACGGAGTATGTTTTATTAACATAGTATATACTCTGATAGTATCTCTAGTTGGTTTAGAAAACTAATTCTTTTTATCGCGTACTATAGTTTTATTGAAGGCAAAAAAAATTTATAAGAAACTATAGCTCACTGCCAACAGCAAGTCTAGTAAACACCTAGGCTAATCCAAAGATCAACCACCGCACACATTGCAACGCAACACAAAGCAGTTTTGCCTAAGAAAAACATCAAAGTCGCATTTCAACCAACACCGGTTACCTTGACAAGCGACAACTGCAACTGGACCTTCCTTGTCGACACACAAACCACCCTTGAATGCCTAAAAGGAGATGATAAGTGGGTGGCCAGACTTGGATTGCCCTGAGAAAGCCATCGTTTAGAAAACTGACAAGCTGCAATATTGCAAGTATACCGGTTGGTTTTGAAAACAGTTGGTTGTATTCACAAATAGAAGGGAAACGGTGTAATTCCATGCATCTTAGTTGATTAAAAGCATCTCCAGCCGTTCGCCCCCCCAAGGTGTTTTGCGACGCTATTTTTAGCGCCGCTTGGGGGCGCTCGGCGTGGCGATAGGTCTTGGGGCGAGTTTTCCCCCAGCCGCGCCTCCAAGTTCGAAACCAAAAAAACGGCGACGTGCGCACAAATTCGAATAGTTTTCTTTCCACTTCAAAAAATAGCAAAGTTCAGCGAAACGTGCCATGGTTCGGCGATCAAGCATGCCACAGACGGCGCGATCTACGCGGGGAACAAAAAGTAGTCCGCCGGCAGCTCAAAGTGGGACGTCCAGGTCGACCGCAGAAGCCGGTTGCTCACCGAACGTCTCAACCGGCATGGACGGCGTGTCCGCCGTGGGCGAGGCAGGCACGCCCAGCGCAGGCGGGGCTGGGGGGGGGCGTGACAACGGACGGCGCCATCAGGGGCAAGATCTTGTCGCGCTCGGAGACAAGCCAGGCTCTCATCTGCGCGTCCACCGATCCCAAATCCATCGTCGTCATTGTCGACAGGAAGGCGAGATCAGTGTTCCTCTTCTTGGCGGCGGCGGTGTTCCCCAGGAGGTCTAGCTTGGCGTACTGCTTGCCCAAAAGCTCGGCCCACCTCGCCCTGGACGCCTCCTCCCTGATCGTGGCGTTGCTCGCGGCGTCGGCGATGCATTTCTCGATGGCCGACTGCAGGCGCGGCGGCCTTCGACGCCTTGGCCTTCTTGTTACCCTCGGCCGGGCGCCCTTCGGACGCCGGCGGTGCCGGCGCTTCTGGGTCGTAGACGCCGTTCTTGGTCTTGGCGAGCATCACGCGACATTCCGCCCATTTGTCGCACATCTCGATCAGCGGGAAGACGTGGATGAACTTGAATTCGGTGCCGGTGTCATCTCGGTACATGCTGAACATGCGCGCATACTACCAAACGAATGTCAGTACAGGCGTGCAAACGGCGGGCGAGATTGCGGCGAGTTCGCGTCGAGATCATACCTTTGGTCGGCGCTGGCGCCGTTCTTCGACCGAGCGTTCACCTCCTTTTGGATGTCGTGCCACTTGTTGCACGCCGTCTGCACTGCCGCCCAGTGGTTTGACATGGCTTTCGCGCCGCGCTCCATGTAGACCTCCTTGAATTTGGGGTCGACCATCTTGCGCTCGTCGAAAGCCGCCTTGATCCTCTTCCCGTATGTGTCGCCGTTTTGGTTGGAGCCGGTGATGGGGTCCAAGCTCACCATCTTCCATGACTCGGCGAGGCACTCGTCCTCCT
The DNA here is from genome assembly GCA_950022295.1 of Bromus sterilis. Lineage (NCBI taxonomy): Eukaryota > Viridiplantae > Streptophyta > Magnoliopsida > Poales > Poaceae > Bromus > Bromus sterilis. Next base: position 14,432,316 of record OX465600.1, on the reverse strand, counting down.
TGGCCGTCCACTTGTAGCGGTTCAAGGACGGCTCGCCGCTCTTTCTCTTCTTCTTCCCTTTGCCGGCCAACTCCTCCGGCGCTTCTTGGGTCTCTTCTTCGTCGTCGTCCACCTCAAAGTCTTGCGTGTCTTCGTCGGCGCGCTGGGCGAAGTCGGTGTCGTCGGCGAAGAAGGCCTCTGAACCGATGATGTCCTCCATCTCCATGGAGAACGGGATGGATTCTCGACGCAGCAAGGACGGGGCAGTAGTCGCGTAGGCCAGCGAGTAGACCGGCGAGCAGGACGCCGAGGTTGTCCGCGGCAGAGGCATGTGGGGGAACGCGAGGTTGGGATTGAAGCCGCTGTGGTCTGGCGACGCTGCCCATGTCGCCGGCGTAGAAGGCGAGAAGTTGCCGGCGGGGGAGGTGACGCTCTGCTGAGTTGGGAGAGGGAACAACACCTCGCCGGAGCGGAGAGCCGCCGCCGCAATTGCCTCCTTGGCCGTCGCAGTCTGCGCGAGTGTGTCCTGGAGCTCACGTCTCGTCGCGGCTTCCGTCGCCTCCAACTTCTTCGCCGCCGCCTCCTGCGTGGCCTTCATGATCTTCCGGGACTTCTGGCTCAAGGGGCGGTTGCGCCGGTCGGACGTGGAAAACGAGCGGCGCTGTTCGTCGGCGAGCCACTCGGCGTCCGTAAAGCCCTCCGGCCTTGGTGGCGGCGCTCTCGGCTTTCTGGGCTTCTTGGCCGGCCGAACTTGTGCGCCATCAGCGCGGCGAGGGGGCTCGTATTTCTTCTTCGGCGCCATGGGGGAGATCTGGGGGAAATGGCGGGAGATGGGGGCAAATGGCGGGGGGGGGGGGGGGGAGGGGGAAATGGCGGGAGGGGAGGGCCTATAACGCCGACAGAGCGGTCCCACGCGTCGTTCCGTTTCATCCGACGCCCCTAAGAGACCCCCAGGGCGCTGGGTTTGGTTTGGGATCGCCAGATCCACTTTTGGTCCAATCCGGCGCTAAACGGCCTCTTGGGGGTGCGGCTGGGCGAATTTCATCTGTCCCGCGTGAAAAAAGTCGTTTTGGGATCCTTTTGAGGGCGCGGCTGGACATGCTCTAACGTGATGCATGTGTTGAAGAGAGAGAGAGAGGAGCATCTATTGGACGGTGCATGCATGCTTCCATTCAGATTCTAGGATATGTATTCCTTGCTCCGCCCCGTCCTTATAAATACATGCCATCTTCTTGTTCAGTCCTTCACATCTCGTGGAGCAACCTATCTTGAAGCAGCTCCTGCATCACATTGTGTGCATCAAGCCCGTTTCCCCCTCAGCCCCTCTACCTTGGTATTTAGTCGGTTGCCCATGCCTAAGATTGCTTTATCTTTTTTATTAAATTGTAGAAGTTCCGGCTGTTGCATTTGTATTAAATTGTAGAAGTGCCGGCTGTTGCATTTGTTGTGTGTTGGGTGTACTTCCTTCGTACCAAAATATAGGTCTTTAAAGAAAGTATTTGGCAAGCTATATATGAATAGTGCGCTGATGTCTGATCGTAACGGTTCTGCTAATCCATAAATTAACAGGGCAATTCTTTTTTGAAAAGCAAAAGTTATGCGTCCGTCCTAAAAGAATCGATATATTGTATTGGCATTCATCAAACCTAATCTGATTAATTTGTCACGTAGACAAAACAAACACGAGGCGAGGTAGCTAGCATACCAGTCTTCTTTTTTCTATTATACTGGCATGATGTATGCTGCCATCACATGCATACATTACACTACAACTCGTACAAAGGGGTCTCAATTTTTCTTCTCTTAGATTTATGAGCCAAGTTGACTTGTATTTTTTTTGCTCTTATGTATATAACTATAACCATAGATCTGCGCAGACTCCACCGTTCCATATCGCCCGTGCGCGCGCACACACAAATATATATTCCTCACATAACTTTTCGGATTGCTATGTTAGGCTGGTCACAATGGAGAGTAACTTAGACTAGTAACATACACGGATTACGAGATTATGTTACTATCTTCATAATGGGTAGTAACATATATAGTGTCATATAAGACTTCATTTATTAAATTATAGACTCATATTGTCTTGGTATGTGTGATGTTACTCAAAGAGCAAGTAACTAGCTAAGTTACCACAAACCTCTCTCTTCTTATTAACTCATTGCCACATAAGCAAAATTACTGAGTTTGACTCTGTTACTCCTGAAGTTACTATTCATTGGGGCCAGCCTTATGTGAATGGAGATTGCTAAATCTTAGAGCATGTACAATAGTGTCTAGTAGCTGACTATAAGGATTAAAATAGTATATTTGTGCTTAGTTGGAGGAGAGAGAAAAGAAGCGAGCTACTAATTAGTAGCCAGCTGCAACACGTGCTCCTAGGCATTTTGTGAGATAGACATATGGGCCATATACTGCTAAAATAGTACTCCTTATAGCCTTACTATTGTACTTGTTGACTGTAAGGTTAACTATAGATGACATGGCTTTTTCTTATAGCCAGCAGCTGGTTATACTATTAACCATGCTCTTAATTGACTGGGATTTAATTGAATGGGTAGTAACATAGTATTTATGAGATCTCGTATGAAAATTCGTGCAATAAAAATATTTTTCTTTTTATTTACATGTTCTATCACTTGATTGAGACTTTGTTAAGTATCGGTCGATTAAGACCTAGACACGATTTTCTATCTTATGCAGACGCATGGCCACCTCAGTTCCAACGGTGCAGGCGATCCGGTGTGGGCAGCGTGCAGAGGGTGCGGCGGCGATCCTCGCCATCGGCACATCTAACCCGCCCAACTGCGTGTCCCAAGAGGAGTACCCGGATTACTACTTCCGCGTCACCAAGAGCCAGCACCTCCCCGACCTCAAGCAAAAATTCAAGGCCATGTGTAAGCACGCAGAGCAGAACCACAAACCATGTCCGGTCGATCTGGATCTGGATACAATCACAATGACCCAGTTAACATGTCGTGCATTGTTGTTTCCAGGCCAGATGACACCAACGGACAAGCGCTACTTCCACCACACGGAGGAGCTCCTGGACGCCCACCCCGACTTCCTCCGCCGCGGCAAGCCGTCCCTGGATGCCCGCCTGGCCATCGCGGCAGTCGCCGGACCGGACCTCGCGGCGTCAGCTGCAGCCAAGGCCATAGCCAAGTGGGGTCGTCCGGCCACCGACATCACCCACCTCATCGTCAGCACCAACTCAGGCGCGCACTCCCCGGGCGCCGACCTCCGCCTGGCCTCCCTCCTCGGCCTCCGCGCGTCCGTCCGTCGAACAATGCTCCACCTCAACGGGTGCTCTGCCGGCGCCGGCTCGCTGCGCCTCGCCAAGGACCTGGCCGAGAACAACCGAGGCGCTCGTGTGCTTGTGGTCTGCGTCGAGCTCACCATCGTCTCCTTCCGTGGCCCAGAGGAAGACGATGCCCACCCGCACACGCTCATCAGCCAGGCCTTCTTCGGCGACGGCGCAGGCGCGGTCATCGTCGGAGCGGACGCCGTGCACCCCGTCGAGCGCCCAATCTTTGAGATGGTGTTCGCCTCGCAGACCATGGTACCAGGAACCGACCGCGTGCTCACCATGCAGCTCACGGAAGCCGGCCTTGACGGCCACATCTTCACAAAGGAGCTGGTTCCCATAGCGGCGCAGCACGTCGGACAATGTCTCGCGGATGCGTTCCAGCCGCTGGGAGTAATGCGCGGCGGCGCCGCCTCCTGGAACGATCTCTTCTTCGTGGTTCACCCTGGCATCCGAGGAATACTAGACCACATCGAGGGGGCACTCCAGCTGGAGCCGGGAAAGCTGGCGGCTAGCCGGACCGTGCTCAGAGAGTATGGGAACATGCTCGGCGCCACGTTGATCTTCGTGCTCGATGAGCAACGCCGGCGGATGGAGGAGGACGGAGGGACGACGGGTGAGTGGGGCGTGATGATGGGATTTGGACCGGGGTTCACTATCGAGACCATGGTGATGCATGCGGTGGCCAGCAGCCTGGACAACAAGAATTGATACTCCTATCTATCGATCTTTCAGCTACTTCTTTCATTTACAGTTTAAAAGTAAAATAAGATTTACATTATTTGCATGTGATCAGATTGTACGTTCATCATGTTTTCTTCTATTTTCGTATGATCTTGTAATGAAACTAGCGTTTGTGAAGCCATCTTTATCATATGTGGTATCAAAATTTACTTTATTTGTGATCATTAGTTGAAAAAGGAGCATATCTATACTTTTTATAAGACAAAACCCCACTATAGATCATTTAAGTTGTCTATCTCAACATGCAAGCTATCCACATCATCTATTCTTTTAACCAATCAATTATCCATGTCACCCACTTAGATCATTTAAATTGTCTCTTTTCACAGGCAAGATAATTTCATACTTTTTATTTATGCATATAGTTTTCATAGCAATTTACGCAGCAACGCGCGGGTATACTTCTAGTATTACTATCAAAGTGACACCAATTACACACAGCCTCTGCACCAACTCAATACCCTAATGATATTATGGATGCACACAACCGAAAAAATAAGAAAAGACTAAAAAATAAAAGTCCCGCTACAGAGCTTCAGTCCTTGCAGCAGAAGTACAACCACCACCAATACAACACATGAAGTTCAAGTTCTTCAAAAGTGACGCCTCAAAGAAGGAAACAGTGCACTAGCATCATCATCGCCCGATCGTAGATCTCGGGTTTTCACCCTGGAGATAGTCCGTACTCTCAAAACAATGTCTTCAACAAGGTCATTGCCAGGCACAACCAATTTTTTGATCATTAGTTAAGTGATTTACGCGGGCAACATCTTTATTCACTGTCGCCATCTGATCCCACCAGTGAGTCGCAACGGATGGAACCACAATCGCTGCCGAAATCGCCTCGTGATGGTGGAGGGGATGGGGATCTAGAGAGACTAACCGCTTTAGCTCGTGAGCCAATGCAGCCTGCATCACACACCTTAACGCTAGATCTGGCTCATCTCCCTTGACGCCACCTACCAGACGTGAGACACGAGCGGTGTCGCCATTGGAGGGCTCCCCCTGTGCGCTCGTGTACCGCCAAACGTGTTGATCAAGTCATCTCCTCCTCTTTAACGTGGGATGGAGGTAGTAGTTCTTGGAGTAGCTCCATTGTTTTTGGACGCTAATTTAGAGCGATCGATCGCTCAAAAACATGGCAAGTGCACACTGTTTTGGGGGCAATCGTTGTATTTTTCTAAACAACCCATATATTAATTAATTAAAAAAGGTATTACAATCTTTCATTACAGAATTATCCACGCAGGGCGTAAAACTGTTAACAAGAATCCCATCAGACCTATTGATAAAACTAAACTTTGCAATCTCATGAGCCACTCCATTAGCAAGTCGATTAATCTTCTCAATCTTGAAACTCATGAATATTTTGGATATACTCAAGGCTTGCTTTTTCAGATCACAGAGAGAAGACATGTCAAGCTTCTCATTTACAAAAAAATGCACGAAGGCACAACCAGTCTCCAAATTAATAGAATGATGGAGGGTAATACCGACATAAAGTCCTGCGAGACAAGCACGCAGTTCTGCTTCATTAACACTGGTACAACGACCAAGAAAGTCCCAAGAGGAAATGACCACTTCACCACATGAATTTCTAGCAACCACTCCTAGACTAGCGGCATTAATACTCTCCACCAAACTTGCATCAACATTGATCATGATATAATCTTCATGGGGAGGTTTGCACACCACGTTTTCTTGTAACAGTTAACACACCTGCAATTTCTTTACCTTTGTTAGTAGGAGCTATCTCAATATATTGTTGGAAGATGTAAAAACAAGGGCCAAAATTGTCCACAAAGCTTGCAAACGCAGAAATGAGTTCTTTCCATTTTCTAAAAATAACATCATTTCTCAAGTGCCAGGCTCGCCAGAAGAGAAACAATAATTGCTCGCGCTGTTGCGGGCTCAGAAGCTCTAACAAGATCAATAACCAATCTGGTCCCGAATACTTAAACATCTCCTCATGAGGTATATTTCATGAGTTTCTCAAAGCTGATCGCAAAGCCCTAGCTTTAGTACAAATCACGACGGCGTGAAAAGTGGTTTCCTCTTCTACACAACAAATAGAGCACATACCTGAATTACTTTGGTGGTGTTTAACTCTATTAGTCTGGACCGCCAAGCTATCAGTTGCAGCACGCCAAGCAAAAATTCTTATCTTCTGGGAATATTAGCCTTTCTCATACCTCACCAAAATATTTTTTAATTTTCAGCGCTTGATCAATGGACCCCTTGAAGAAAAGCATACTGTCATCAGCGAGCAAAAAGTGAGAAATACCAGGAGCTTGCCTTTTCAAGTAAAATTCCTGAAGAGTTCCTCTTACACAAGCATCATTAAGCAGCAAAGAGAAAGCCTCGGCAAGAAAAAGAAACATATATGGGGATAAAGGATCTCCCTGGCTTAGCCCCCGAGTAGAAGAAAACGGCTCCAACATTTGACCATTAAGTCGCACCATAAATTTCACCGATGTAACGCACATCATAATCCAATTTATCCATTTCTTTGCAAATCCCAAAGCCCCCATCATACATTGCAGGAAGTGCCAGTCCACACGGTCATAGGCTTTAGCCAAGTCTAATTTATATGCACAAAATTCCCCTTTTAAATCATTAAGATAATTCAACGAGTGCATAGATTCAAAAGCTATGAAAGCATTATCAGAAATTAACCTTCATGGAATAAACACACTTTGAGTAGGGGAAATCATACTATCAAGGAGTGGTCGCAGTCTGTTAACAAGACACTTGGAAATAATTTTGTAGATAACATTGCACAAACTTATCGGCCTAAAATCCTTAACGGCCGAGCATTCTTAACTTTGGGAATGAGCACAATAGTCGTGTTATTTGTCCCCTCCGGCATACTTTCAGAGATAAAAAACTGTTGAACAACCTTAACTTTGATGGCAATCGTTGTAGAAGCAGATGACAATTGCAGTATATAAGACATGCTGACATGGCAACTCTCGCTGTAGTTTCCTTTTTACTTGCCGCGCGTGTGCTACATTTCTTCTTCATGTGAACATAACAATTGTCATTTTTTAGTTCGGGCTGGCTATGTCAACATATGTTTGCCTATTTTTCGGATGGGAAAAGGTTACCGTCAGCCGGCGGATAACATCTTGCGCGTCGGTCTTCTCGCGCGTTCGCCACGTGTCTACGTGGTTTTTTTAGCCTGTCGTTTAATGCTTTGGATCCCTTTGCAACAGAGGCTTTGTTGCAATGGTTCGATCGCAACAAAGGCTCTGTTGCAAAGCTTGTTGTTTCATGTGCGCGTGATTGATTTTTTTTACTTGGGTCCCTTTACAGCAGAGATTCTTTTGCAATGGTCCAACCGCAACAGTCTCTGTTGCAAAGTTCGTTGTCTCAGGTGCGTGCGATCGAGAAAAAAAATGCTTAGATCCTTGTCTCACGTGCATGTGCAATCGAAAAAATGCTTTATCCAGCGTACAAAAAAAGTTTCGCAACAAGCATCATGTTGCAAAAGAGCTTCGCAACGGCATTTGTGTTGCAAAAAGACTTCATAACATTGTTCGTTGTACAAGCACCGGGTTACAAAAATATCTCTGCGCACAAAAAAGCTTCGCAACAAGCATTCTGTTGCAAATGAGCTTTGCAACAAGCCTCCCGTTGCAAAGAATGTTATACGCTGACACCCTAAATCCAACAGCGTCTGAAAAAAAAATCTGCGCACAAAAAAGTTTCGCGACATGCATTCTGTTACAAAGGAGGTTCGCAACAAACCTTCCGTTGCAAAAGAATATTCTTTTGGCATCTCCTGGGCATACGCATCTTCGGTGCTAATCGGACGGTGGTGGAGCCGGCAAATCCTTTTAAAGGATCAGGATCCTTTTGCCATGTCAACACATGTTTGCCTATTTCTGGATCTCCTGAAGCACAACAGTGGACTACTATGCATGTTGTATGCACCACGTGTATAAACATAAGCCAAACCGACTCCGACTTGTATGCCTATGGTCTCGCTATATGGCCTACACCGAACCCAGCTAGAAATCGGCACGAGCATGCTCCATATAATGTCGGCATCCCCGTACCCCTCAGACACGATCAGGAGACACGACCGTGCACGCCACCACGCCACTCGCAACGGCCACCACGCGGCGGACGCCATGGGAGTAGGTTCGGCTTGCCACACAGCGGACGGCGAGACATCCCCCGGGGGCAAGAGCATGACCATGACCATGACCACGACCACGACCACGGTCGCCTCCCGAGTCGCCTCCATCTGCGAAATGATCGACGACCTATCCGCCGATACAAACCTGAGCGCCAGGCGAGTTGCCGCCATCTCCGCCATGATCGAGGAGCTCGCCGTGGGAAGGACGAGGAGGACCACGAGGAAGCGGCGCATGGCCAACTCCCGCTGCTACGAGCAGGTGCGCACGCTCGGCGGGGGCACGTTCGGCGTCGTCGTCAAGGCGCGCCACCGCGCCACCGGCCAGACCGTCGCCGTGAAGACCCTCCGCGACTCGCCCACCCAAGAAACGGTCGGCGAGCTCCTCCGGGAGGCCTGCTTCATGGCTGCCTGCAGCGGCCACCCCTCCCTCGTCGCTCTGCGCGGCGTCGTGCGCACGCCGGGCACCAAGGGGCGCAGGGACTACTTCCTCGTCATGGAGTACGTCGGGCGGCGCAACCTGCACCAGGCCCTCCGCCAGCGCATCCGCCGCACCGGCATGCCGTTCCCGGAGGCGGACGTGCGCTGCATCGTGCGGCAGCTGCTCGCCGGCGCGGACACGATGCACAGGAACGGCGTCGTGCACCGCGACATCAAGCCGCAAAACATCCTCGTCGTCCAGGACGGTGGTGGCGGCGGCGGCGGCGGCACCGTCGTCAAGATCGCCGACTACGGGCTGGCGCTCTCGACGGACGAGGAGGAAGAAGCCGCGGCAGGAACGCTGTGCTTCATGGCGCCGGAGGTGCTGGTCGAGAAACCGGACCGCGACACGCGCGTCGACCTCTGGTCCATCGGCTGCGTCATGGCGGAGCTCCTCACCGGGAAGACGCTGTTCAAGGCCAAGGGGGACGACAAGGGGGACCAGCTCTACAAGATCTTCGACGTGCTCGGCGTGCCGGGCGAGAGAGCCTCCGGGACCGCCTTCAACTGGGCGATCGTCGGAGCGTGGCGAGCGCGGCAGCGGTTCGCTGCTGGGCCCAGGAACCGGCTGCGCAAGCTGTTCCCCAAGGCGCTGCTGTCCAAGGAAGGGTTCCAGGTCCTCCAGGGACTCCTAACGTGCAACCCCCGTAGGAGGCTGGATGCCGCCGCCGCCCTCCGACTTCCGTGGTTCGCTGACACCGGCGTAATGCCGGCCGCCGATGTCCCGAGGTCCCGAGGCTGAAGCTGCTGCTGCTGTGATGGACATTTGTTGGAGATAAGAGAAGATAGAAGACCAAACTCCAAGCTGAAACGCAGCGAACTAAGTTCAGACAGACCTCGACGAGCAATGACAAACAGAAGGGGAAGGAGAGGATGGTAGGCCAAATCTTTAGAACCAAGTAACAGAAATCAGTCACAGATCCTACGCACTCCAGGCCTTCAACCTTGAGTCTCCCTGTAGACTTCATTTGCCACCTGTTCTAGCAACTTTGCTACCACTAACACCTTTCGTTTTTCTTCTCTTGTCTGCAATTAAGCCCAATCATAAATCCAGACTGTCATTTTTTTATCAAAGACATGGGAGTAACATTATTATTTCTTTCAAAGATAATATTATGAGGCCCCTTGGGCAGTGTGGACACTAATGCTTGTTGAAGATGATAACGATTATCTTGGAACTGGAAATGTGCATCTACTGAACATGATATGACTGTCTTTCCTGTTGTTTCGTGATCTATGTTGCTATTAGTCATGGTCAAGCTATGTGAACATTGTAATTATTGCGATTCTATGTTTTTTTACACATCAACGGCGGGCTTCCGCCGGCCTGAACCAAATTTATTAAACCAACAACGGATTATTGTGAACATTGTAGTTATTGTGATGTCATGTGAACCTTTATTATGTGGAATATGTGAGCTATCGTCGACAGGTTATGCAAGATGTCTTAAAATGATTACTTGAACTATTATTATTTATCAACCAAAATTCACTAGATTAGCGAGGGAGGAACCTGCGGTTTTTATATTAAAAGAGAATGTGAGACACATAATTCAACTCAAAGAGGAGCTGAACCCTGGTCGGCAGGGCGACACCACTGGGCTATGAGCCGATCCACTATCTACCAAAATTCGATTGTTATCTCCTGTGAGTTACATCAGCCGATCAAATATTGCAAGTTTAAATTGTGTCAATCGCTAGAACAACTGAAACTTAAACATTTGCTAGAACTATTTGTAAAATTGGGTTCACCATAAGTCCATTACTAACAGTAGTCAAGAACTCAAGATATATTTGAGCTACAATGTAGTAGTGGTGCATATTAGAATGATCTGTGTCAGCACTGTCACTACTGACAACAGAGAGATACAACCAGGGTAGGAAGGTGGGCTGGAAGGGAGGCTTAGAATGGGTGGGCCTGGCCTTGAGTAGTGTGTGAGTGGGCTGAGCCCGTGTGTGCGAGTAAGTGGGCGGTGGGTGCGCCAGGAGGATATAACCTGGAGCGTGTGACTGTAATCGCAGCTTTGATGAAATACAAATCTCATTGCTCGCTTTCTCTCTTCTTCTTCCCCTCCTCCAAGTCTTCCTGTACCTAACCCCTCTCCATCTATCATCCTCGTGAATTGTGGATCGTGGGATATTACAGTTGGTATTCAGAGCCAGGTCCGTTCCGATCGCGCTTCCTTACTCTCTTGATCTCGTCGGTAAATCCTGTGGAAGATTGCGGAACGCCTTCGGGTTTGATCTGCGTAAATCCGGAAGTGGGTTCGCGGATTCGGAGCGGGAGCAGCGACAACGCCAACCAGGCCGAGCGCGCAGTCACGGCAAGTCATCTCTGCGATGGAGGCATTCGAGGAACGGCTGATGAAGGAATTGGAGGCGCTCAAATTTGTGAAGGACAAAATTGAGGGGATCGATTCCATCTCAGCACGCTTGGAGGGAATTGATAAGAAGATGGAGGAACAGGCAGGGCGGATAGATGCAGTTCAGGCCAAGGTCAATCTGACCATGAGCTCGATCGCGGATGTGCGCCAGGAGCAGGTTTCAGCGGCCAAAGGTATGAAGACATCTCAGGTTTCAGAAGTCAGATCTGATGGGTTGTTGCCTTCACCTTCGGCACTCCCATGTCCACCTCTGCAAGTTCCCCGACAGCAGTTTCCATCTGCTTCTGCTACGCTGCCACCGGAGGGCGGCCGGGAGGGCAGCCATACACCGGAGGGGTCGCACACTCGCCGATCATGGATGCCAAAAATGGATTTCCCAAGGTTTGACGGCACGGATGTGCGGATCTGGCTTGATGGTTGTGAGGCCTTCTTCACCTTGTACGATATACCGGACAATTTCAAAGTCACCTCTGCCACTATGCATCTAGGGGGTGATGCAGCTCATTGGTACCACACGTATAAGCAGGAGACCGGTTGGGTGGATTGGCGTCAGTTTCGGGAAGCAATTACTCAGGAATTCGATGGCCATAATCACCGGGACAAGATGAAGGCGCTGCTATTGCTAAAACAGGACAGTTCAGTGGACAATTACAAGAGAAATTTTCTGCAACTTGTCTATCAGTCGCGTCTTTATGATTCTACGATCAGTGACACGTTCCTGGTCACACGATTCATCCTGGGTCTGAAGGATGAATTACGAGGTGCGGTGGAGATTCAATTTCCGGTGACAGTGGCCGCGGCAGCAGCATATGCTCAGGTGCAAGAGGAAACCTTATCTCGAGCTCGGGCTCCACGAGCGTTGTAACGTGGTACTCCACAAAAGCAAGATGGCCGGGCCACACAAGCTCCAGGGGAACTGTGGCGTGCCCGACAACTGAAAGACTATCGCAGAGCCAACGGTCGTTTATGTTTCAGTTGTGGTGAGAAGTTTGCCCCAGGACACAGTTGCACTAAATCGGCGACAGCTCATGCCAATGCCATGGTCACTACAGATGCTGAGCCTGATCACCTCTCGGATGCAGTCTTGGATGTCATTGCATTGCAGGAAGCAGTTGAGGAGGAACTGTTGTTGTCTGTCAATGCGCTGTCAGGGGCTGATCACCCCAAAACGATCCGGCTCCGTGCACTTTTGGGAAATCAGGTGGTCATCATTCTGCTGGACTCTGGCAGCACCCATAGTTTCATCGATGCTGCAACCACGTCCCGACTGAATTTTACTCCTCAGAAATTGCCCTCGGTTTTGTCAGTGAAAGTGGCCAATGGAGATGTCCTTCTTGTACTGCTGAACTTCCTACTCTCACCTGGTGGGTGCAGGGCCACACCTTCACTTATCCAATGAAGGTGGTGGAGTTGGGAAGCTATGACATTATATTGGGGATGGATTGGCTTGAACAGTGGAGTCCCATGATGTGTCACTGGAAAGACAAATGGGTTACATTTCAATACAAGGGGACTGAGATTCAGTTATCAGGCATTCAATCTTCAGAACCAGCATTGTTGCAAGAACTCTCTGTGGACCAAGTAATTAAATGTCAGAAAGGAAATGACATTTGGGCAGCAGTGGTGCTAATGCCTCAGGACAACAAGGATGACAGACCTCCTCCTCCGGCGGCAATTCAACAACTGCTACAGGAGTACAAGGATGTGTTCCAAGAACCCAAGACATTACCTCCTCATCGAACTTTTGATCATGCAATTCATTTGGTCCCGGATGCTCAGCCAGTAAACTGCAGGCCCTATCGATACTCTCCACTCCAGAAGGATGAAATCGAACGACAAGTGGCTGACATGCTGAAAGCGAGACTAATAACACCAAGCATGAGTCCCTTTGCTTCTCCAGTCCTACTAGTCAAGAAGAAGGATGGCTCCTGGAGGTTTTGCATTGACTATAGGAAGCTCAACACTATCACTGTCAAAAACAGATTCCCTATGCCAATTGTAGAAGAGTTGTTGGATGAATTAGCTGGCACAACTTATTTTTCTAAGATTGACTTAAGAGCTGGCTACCATCAAATCAGGATGGTGCCTGAAGATGAGTTTAAGACTGCTTTCAAGACACACTTGGGGCTGTACCAGTTCAAGGTGATGCCCTTTGGGTTAGCTATGGCTCCTTCGACATTCCAATGTGTCATGAATTCAGCCTTTGCCCTATACATCAGGAAATTTGTCCTTGTCTTCATGGATGACATATTGATTTACAGTCCTACATTAGAAGAACATCACAAACATCTGCAGATAGTGTTCCAATTACTCAGAGAGCACCAGTTCTTTGCCAAGGAATCCAAATGCTCTTTTGCTCAAAAACAGTTGTAGTACCTGGGCCAAATCATCTCTGATAAAGGGGTGGCCACAGACCCATCCAAAACTGCAGCAATGACTCAGTGGCCAGTTCCCACTAATCCTACTGAGTTGAGGGGTTTTTTAGGCCTCACTGGGTACTACCGAAAATTTGTCAAGGGATATGGCATTATGGCCAGACCCCTCACTTCTCTCTTGCAGAAGAAGGCCTTCCTGTGGACAGAGGAAGCCCAATTGGCCTTTCAGGCTCTCAAGACAGCAATGACAACTACACCTGTGCTACTTTTGCCCGATTTCTCTAAACAATTCACTATTGAAACAGATGCGTGTGGAACGGGCATTGGAGCTGTGCTAACACAAGAAGGGCATCCCATAGCATTCTACAGTAAGGCATTGAGTGTCAGAAATCAACAATTATCCATCTATGAGAAGGAATTTCTGGCCATCATCATGGCAGTCGAGAAATGGAGACCCTACCTGTGTAGCGGCCCTTTTATCATCAAAACTGATCACCAGAGCCTGTGTCACCTTGGAGATCAAGTTTTGTCCACTTAATTACAAAGAAAAGCCATGAAAAAATTGGTAGGACTGGAATTCAAATTTCAGTATAAGAAAGGGGTGGAGAATCATGCTGCTGATGCCCTCTCTAGGTTTGGCCACCTCCTCACAACTCAGATCATTTCTCACACTCATCCAACATGGGTTCAGGAGGTCCTCAACTCTTATGCGGTAGACATGGAAGCTCAACAACTTCTTCAGAAATTGGCAGTGTCCTCCACGCCTGTGGATGGGTACAGCTTACAAGAAGGGGTGATTACTCAGCAAGGCAGAATTTGGCTGGGATCCAGCACTGCTCTCAAGACCAAGGTCATTGCAAATTTTCACTCTAGTGCAGTGGGAGGCCACTCTGGAATTCAAGCAACCTATCTCAGAATTAAGAAACTGTTCTGCTGGACTAGCTTGAAACAAGATGTCCAAGATTTTGTGAGGCAATGTGGAGTCTGCCAACAGGCTAAACATGAGCACTGTAAATCCCCTGGACTACTTAATCCTCTTCCTATGCCTCAAGGCCCTTGGTTGGACATTACCATGGATTTCATTGAGGGTCTGCCCAAATCCAATGGATACTCTTCCATACTAGTGGTGGTGAACAGATTCACCAAGTACAGTCATTTCATCCCTCTCAAACACCCTTTCACTGCACCAGGAGTAGCACGAGCCTTCTTGGATTCAGTGGTGAAGTTACATGGTCCTCCTAAGTCCATCATCTCTGATCGGGATAAGATATTCATTAGCAACTTCTGGAAGGAATTGTTCAAGCTGTGGGACACCAAATTATTTATGAGCACTGCCTATCATCCTCAGACAGATGGCCAAACGGAGAGGGTAAATCAGTGCCTGGAGATGTACCTCAGATGTGCCGTGCACGACAATCCAACACAGTGGCAAGCATGGCTCTCTATAGCAGAATTCTGGTACAATACCAATCACCACACCTCCCTGGGTCGCTCTCCTTACAAGGCACTATATGGGCATGAGCCTCATTATGGCACGTTTCCGGTGACAGCCACATCAAACAACCTGGATGTGCAACGCTGGGTCACTAAGAACCAAGCCCACTGTCAGAGTCTGAAGGAACACCTGCTGAGAGCTCAAACTCGTATCAAGCACTATGCTGACCAAAACAGAAGTGAAAGGGAGTTTCAGGTAGGAGAAAAGGTGTACCTCAAGCTACAACCCTATGCTCAGCATTTTGTGGTCAATCGGCCTTGTCCAAAGTTGGCCTTAAAGTTCTTCGCCCCCTATGTGATTCTGAAGCGGATTGGTCCAGCTGCCTACAAATTACAGCTGCCAGATTCTGCGCTGATTCACCCTGTCTTTCATGTTTCACAACTCAAGGAGCACATTCCGGACCACACACCGGTGTTCAGTGATTTACCAACCCAGCTGGATTTGGCCAGCGGAGACTAGGAACCCGAAACGATCCTGGATAGGCGCCTGGTAAAAAAGGGCAATGCTGCTCACCTTCAAGTGTTGATCAAATGGACATCCTTACCAGTGTCATCTGCCACATGGGAGGACTACGAGTCGCTCCGTGCACATTATCCTACTGCACCAGCTTGGGGACAAGCTGGAACTTCAGGGGGAGGACCTGTCAGCACCGTCACTACTGACAACAGAGAGATACAACCAGGATAGGAAGGTGGGCTGGAAGGGAGGCTTAGAATGGGTGGGCCTGGCCTTGAGTAGTGTGTGAGTGGGCTGAGCCCGTGTGTGCGAGTAAGTGGGCGGTGGGTGCGCCAGGAGGATATAACCTGGAGCGTGTGACTGTAATCGCAGCTTTGATGAAATACAAATCTCATTGCTCGCTTTCTCTCTTCTTCTTCCCCTCCTCCAAGTCTTCCTGTACCTAACCCCTCTCCATCTATCATCCTCGTGAATTGTGGATCGTGGGATATTACAATCTGATTCGGGAGGGCTCACTTATTTGGCGGATCAACGCTCAAATTCATACAAATTTTCCCGAGCATGGTCGAAGCACTGTGCATTAGGCTTCAGACTGTTTAGGGGCAATCATGTTCTCTAACTTGAATCAGAAGCACGGTTTTAGCAAATTTGCCATTCAGTTCAGTTAATAGGCACGAATTATGTTCAGGTCCAGTTCTGGGCAACATTTGGCATCCTGTTTAGTTCAGAAGTCTGCACATCCACAAAGTCCATTTTGTTCTGTTCAATTCTGAAATTGCACAAGTAGCTTTCTAGAACACTCATTCAACCATGACATTCAATCAAGCAACGAGATATTTTTTTTTCATTCATAGTTGTTTAATTATGAACATGTACAAGTAAAAATTGGAATGCTCATTCTCTTTTGCCAAAATAATTCAGTTATCAAGTCTGAACATGTACAAATAGCAAGTGGAATGCTAAATCCAGTTATCAGCTACTCGGCTTCCAGCGCCACGACGCGGAGTCGACAACTGTTGTGAAAAGAAACTATTTGTTGTGGTTATTGTTTATCTTCTTATTGAAAAACACTCTAAAAAAATACAGCAACATCTGAAGCTTTTTGACATCCAAGATGCTCAGATGCGCAATGTGCGTGAAATATTTCAGGACCATATTACATGTTAGGAGCTCTGCACTCACAAAAAACAGATTTGAACAGTACGTACATCTTTTCAAACTTTTTCAAAGGACTGAATTTTGTTATTTTTAATGTCCAAACATCACTAAATTCTGTCTCATTGCCCCATCCACAGCCCTCATGAGGAAATCTTCTTCTTCCTTAATCCGTCTCATTGCCACTGCCAGTTCTGGCACCCACTTATCAAGCCTGTCGATAACCGCAGAGATGGACTTCAGTTGGGAGCAGCAGCGCACCAAGAACTCATCACGAGCAAACATGCATATCGCTAGAAATTTCGATTCCGTCGAGGCTAGCCGGCGCATGGAGTTCCACAGGCCAGGGACCTTCCGGAGGAATAAACCTAATTCGAAGCCAGCCGCCCTCTCCTCCATCAAGGCCTCTGCCTGCTCCTCAACAATGTCTTTGACGGATGCAGCGATGGACATGGATACATTGTGCTGCAGCTCTTTGTACAGCAGCTCCGGCTGCCTGAGCGGCTTGGAGTTGGAGATCGGTTTGCCGTCGTCGCAAATCTTGCCCTGCTTGTTCACGCATCTGCCATAGCCGCCGGAGCCGGACGACTTGCCTGCCGATTCCATCTCGGTGTTCTTGGCGATCTTCCTCTGGCTGCTATAGGATTCGGCCAGACGTAAGAGCTTGCTTCTTCAACAACGCAAAACATACTGGATTCCAACTCTAGCGCCGCTATTGACATTTTAGCGCTAAATCCAGGGCTTGATTTTAGCGTGGCGGTTTTTTTTTTTGCCGCCGGTCCAGGCCAAAATTTTGGTCTATTTTCAGATCGAGCGCGGGCCACTTCTTTCTTTCTAACCTAGACATCCATCCATCGAAATCCTCCTCTGCCTTGAATCCTTCTCCTCCCCCAAAATGTGTGAGATGGCGGCCGGCGGCGGCGTCGACTTCGCGGGGATGCCGGCGGCTGGTTGACGCGGCCCTATCTTCCGGCGACGCCCATTCGTCGAGCGACGGTGCCCCGGCCTCCTTCTCCTGGCGAGGCCCCCTCTCACGTCGACGCCCTCGCTGCCCTGATCTCCTGGCGGCAACCCCTCTCCGGGCAACACCCTCGACGCCCTCTCTCCGGCCAAAGGTCCTTGTACGACGCCCCCACTTCTGCCATGAGCCATCAAACACCATCCGCAGGCAAGTGATTTTTTTCCTCATTAAATCTGTCCTCTGTTGATCTTCTTTCAGTGTTGCAATGAGCAAGATTGTAGTGTATGCGGTGACATATATGTGATCTGGCTACTACTCTCTAGATAAAATGTAACCAGTATGCTTGCTTTGTGTAGTGATTTAAATAAACCATGGATCTGGGTATTCGGTCTCCTTTTGCTGATGATGAAACCTGAAGAAAATAAATGTATGCTCTGTGTAGTAGATGAATACACTGTGTACATTGACAGTGATGCTATACATTGTGGCCGAAGCTACACTAATGCCACCTTTAAAACATTTCAATTATTTATTTCTTATTATAATGCCGCCTTCTGTAGTTCTGTTTAGTACTGCATATAGGTGCAGATATCTTTGTGTAAGTGCAGTTTCTATTTTGCTGAACTTGATTTTGTCTTTTCTTTGTTTGATAGGTGCAGATATCTCAAGCACCGCCTCTGCACCACATCCTCCACCAACTAAGGGTGTTGATTCAAATGATCCTGCATGGAAGTACTGTACTATGCCAGATAGGAGGAAGACGTATTCGCTGAAATGCAATTATTGTGACAAGATACTAACTTCTGGAATTACAAGGGTAAAGTACCACCTTGCTTGCGTTCGGAAGTGCAACGCTAAACCATGCCAGAAGGTTCCTCTTGATGTCAAGCAAGAGATGTTGGTTTTTCTCCTAAAGAGTAATGATGCAAAGGGTAAGAAAATCAAAGAATTGGAAAAGTTTAGAAGCTTGGTTAACTTAGATCACTCAGAGGGAGAAGAAGAAAGTGATGAAGACGGTGGCAAGGATATTCTGTGGCTGCCGTCAACATCCGGCACATGCAGCTCCCAAGGTGGCCCTATGGATAAGTTCTGCAAGTTGAATGTAGAAGAATCTGTCAAGAGGAATCAAAAAGGAGAAACTCTCAGCGAAAAGGTTCTGTCAAAGTTGTCAAGTCAGAAGAGAGAAGAGATGAGGAATAAAGCTTGTGAATATATTTGCCAATTTTTCTATGAAGCTGGCATCCCACACAACGCGGTCACACTTCCTAGCTTTGCGTGTATGCTTGAGGCCATTGGAGATTTTGGCTCAAATCTGAAAGGGCCTAGTCCATATGAGATGAGCGGACCGTTCTTGCAGAAAAGAAAGAAGAAGGTGATGGACTCATTCACGAACCATAAACAAGCATGGGAGCACACAGGTTGTACGGTAATGACTGATGCCTGGACAGATAGGAATGGCAGAGGGGTAGTGAACCTAGTTGTTCACAGTGCACATGGGGCCTTATTTTTGGATTCAGTTGATTGCTCGGCTGCAAAAAAAAGTGCGAAGTACATCTTTGATCTTGTAGACAAGTGCATTGAAGATATAGGGCCGGAAAAGGTTGTTCAAGTGGTGACTGACAATGCTAGTGTTAATACAGCAGCAGCAAGTTTAATGAAAGCAAAAAGACCATCCATTTTTTGGACTGGATGCGCAGCCCACTGTATTGATCTCATGTTGGAAGACATAGGAAAGCTTGGTCTCGTTGACAAAACAATTTCCCAAGCTAGGCAAGTCACGGTGTTCTTGTATGCTCATACAAGAGTGTTGGCTTTAATGAGGAGAACACTTGGAAGAGATTTAGTGCGCTCTGGTGTTACTAGATTTGCCACCGCTTATCTAAATCTTAGAAGCCTGCAAGACAATAAGAGGGAGGTGCATAAACTATTCAGATCAGAGGAGCTAAATGAAATGGGGTACTTAAAGAAGGACAAGGGGAAGAAAGCTCACAAAGTTGTGCAATCTGAATCCTTTTGGAAAGGTGTTGACATTGCTGTCAATTTCTTTGAGCCAATGGCTAATGTGCTGAGAAGGATGGATAGTGATGTGCCGGCAATGGGATTCTTCCATGGTTGCATGCTAGATGCAAAGAAGGAAATTTCTTCAAGGTTTGACAATGACGAGAGTCGCTTCAAAGCTGTTATAGATATCATTGACAAAAGGTGGGACAACAAGCTGAAGACACCGCTTCATTTGGCTGGGTACTTTTTGAATCCATATTATTACTATCCAAACAAGATGGTGATCGAACATGATGGATCCTTTAGAGCAGCTATCATTGACTGCATTACAATTATGGTTCAAGATGAGAAGATGCAAGACGACATCATCGATGAACTCAACATATATCATGATCAGTCTCACTCTTTTGGGATGGATGCTGCCAGACGACAAAGAAGAAACAAAAACTTTGATCCAGGTTAGTACTTAGTACTATTTCTTTTAATTTTATATCACTTTCTCTGTTTCTCATGTTATATAATAATCTTTGAATGGCTTGATGCAGCAAAATGGTGGTTGAATCATGGCACAAGCGCACCCATGTTGAAGAATTTGGCAATAAAGATCCTCACATTGACATGCAGCTCCTCAGCTTGTGAGAGAAATTGGTCAGCATTCGAACAAGTAAGAAATGGAACTATAACTCTATGCAAGTCTACAAAATCTAGTTATGATAATTTAGTTATGTATCCAGTGACATTTTCCTAGGGGTTTTGATGTCACAGTAAGATATGTTTGTTAGGTGCACATCACCGAGTGTGTCACTTGACGTTAAGCGATTCAGGTGGTATATGCTTAATGCTTTTCCCTGCGTAGTTAAATGCCCTGTCATTGGAACTATAGTTGTCACATCAATTTTGTGCTTGTTTACTCTATATTCTGCTTCTGAAATAAATAAATTGACAATTACAATTGACCAAGTGTTCCTTGATTTTTGTTGACCTATGCTCAATTTTTCTACACTATCTAGGTTCATGCAAAAAAACGTAGCAGATTACTCAGTGATAGATTGAGGGACCTTGTCTTCATCAAATTTAACTCTAGGATGAAGCATAAGAGAGATAAGAAGAATAGAGACCCCATAGAGAAAGTCATTGATGATGTTGTGGAGGATGAAGACAATGAGTTCATTACTGGGGTTGTTCCAGATGACAATGGCAGTGAACATTTTGCTAATGAAGCTCATGCTCAACAAGAGGCATCGACATCACAAGAACAAGCAAGAAAAAGAAAGAGGACTGCACCACTCAAGAAGAAAAGGAAGATCATACACTCTCTTATTAATAGCATGGAAGAAGACCCCATGCTTTCTACTTCTTCCAACTCTTCATCATCAGAATCAGAAGATAATTAAGCTCAAGATGAGTCTCACTCTGCCTCTGCTGATTCAGATTGATTCTATGTTTGCAATGCATTGTGCAACAATATGGCTGTTTGTTTGTAGCTTGTCATCTTACTGTTGGTGTATGCAAGTGCGACTTTATTCCTGGTAGTTGCTGGACTGAAATATGTGCAAGTTATGTACTGTGCAAGCGTTCATTTTGCTGTCTAAGTTATGTAATTGACTAAACCATCTCCAGTTTATTCCTGGTAGTTGTTGGACTGAAATATGCGCAAGTTATGTATTCTGCAAGTGTTCCTTTTGCTGTCCAAGTTATGTAATGAACTAAACCATCTCTAGTTATGATCTGCAAGTTTCTGTCCGTTGGGTGCAAATTTAGTACTGGATATTGCTATGGCTGGGTTCTTTTTGTTTTCTAAGATATGTACTGGATTGGACCATCTCCACTTATGTGATGTACACGTCTTTGTTTTGTTGAGTGCAAGTTAGTACTGAATATTTGTTTTGACTGAATATTGATATGCCTAGGTTTTATCAATGACATATACAAGTGATATATCATATATGATAGGTTATTATATCAGTTTTTTTTTCATAATATTCAAAGCCGCTAAATGGGGTCATAGCCCGCGCTATAGCCTCTAATAGCTGTTGGCCGAGCTGCTGCTAAATGACATAGCCCACTATTTAAAACATTGCTAATTAGCGAGTGCTACTCCAACGAAAACCCCTACCCCCTCCGCCTTTGACAAATGACGCGCAATGTGGAGGTTTTCTTTTTCCCCTTTTTACATGCACGTGGCGTGTTTACGCGGAAGCATGTTCCTGCTTCCACGTTCGTGTCTCTTTTTTAGAGGCACACGCCGTGCCTTTCGCGGAAGCATACTTGTCCTCCACGAGGAGCACAATCGTGCCTTTTTGGGAGTCAAGAGGTGTGGCTCTTTTTTAGAGGTACGAAGAAAATTCGTGCCTCCATGGGATACACGATCGTGCCTCTTTTTTTAATTAATCTTTTATTTATCAAAATGTAACAAAAACCGCGTGGAATCCGAAAAGCCAAAAAACCCATAAAAACCCATCTAAACACCGAAAATGCGTATACAAAAATAAAATCCTAAGGGAAGCACTCAGGATGCGACATGTGGCATGATCTCAAAGTGATACTTACGTGGGCTTTGAAGGAGCGCTCACTAACTAGTAGCTCTCCGAACTCGATTGAATTCCCTGCAGTCGCCAGTTCACCGTGCACCGCACTTTCTTCGCCACGCCGCCGCTATGGTTTCAATACACCAAGTATATCGAGATGCACTGGCACCGGACCAATAAAGGTATCCCTTCCAGGTGTTTTGTGGAGGTCATTTTTAGTAAAATCCTTAGTTAGTTATAGGGCACTCTATGCGGATGTCATTTTTTTACCTCGGTGTTGGCAAGTGATGTAACGTACGCGTGGCATTTGTCGTAACTGGAGGTTGAGCATTGAAAACTTTGTGCTTTTTTTCCTAGATCTGTCTTTCAAAATATTTTATCTTTTGAATCGTTTGTCCAAATCATGAACCGTTTTCACGGTTATATTTTTACATAGGGATCTTTAAAACTAGATCCCATGTTGATAACTTTTGACGAACTTTTTTTAAACCACAACCATGGGGCGCAACCACAGTTACAACCACGGGTGCAGCCACAACAATAGTCATGGGCGCATCCATATTTCGTGCGCAACCACGGACGCATCCACAGGTGCAGTCACATTTCATGCGCGCCTAGAATGCGATACGTAGGGGCTTTTGAATGCACCAAAAGTAACTTCTGCGGGTGTTGTGTAGAGGCTACCCTCTAACTAGTTGCTCTCCACTTTTAGGCCTTGAGATTCCATCAAATGGTTCGTCGAGCCGTCATCACATGTTGCGTGTTGGGTGCATCGATAAAATTTCTCTTTTTCATGCATTTTTAATCTGATTCTTATTTTTTTATGTCCATTCACAAAGTTAATATGTGTCTTCACGAAAAATAAATATACACTTTTCTATAAAGAAGAAAAATCATAGTTTGTGAAAAAATTATGTGCGTGCTTCCACGAGAAGTAAATTTGTGCCTCCAGGAAAAGGAAAACAAATGACCTACCAACGCCGAAGTTGGAGCCGAAGGTGGGGTGGTTGCCATCGGAGGAGGAGGTGGAGTGGTTGCACCCAACCCTGAAGGTGGCCCCGCGACGATTG
Source organism: Bromus sterilis (assembly GCA_950022295.1). NCBI lineage: Eukaryota > Viridiplantae > Streptophyta > Magnoliopsida > Poales > Poaceae > Bromus > Bromus sterilis. The sequence goes on along the minus strand of OX465600.1, from coordinate 14,409,234 downwards.
CAACATGGTTCCTCGGCACACGCACATTGGAGGCGTCGTTCATTGTCCCCATCATGGAGGTTTCAATTGGGGCACCTTTTGCTCCGACTGGAGTGGTGGTGGTGGGGGGGCTCGGATGGGGGTAAAAATCCCCATCGGAGGATCAAACCGTCGCACCGACATGGACGTGTGGTGGACGCAACAACCGTTGCGCAGCCGTGGAACTTCCAGTAGCAGCACCGACCGATACGAACGCTGACACGATGGCTCAATGGCCCCTGACCATGGCCTCATGCAGAATCAACAAGTCAATGCACTACCTAGCATGCATACTGATCCCCACAACACTATTCAAGAGCATCCACAGTCAAAGAGTGTCACTAAACACAAACCTTAACTGAGAGCTCCGCACGAAGACTCGGATGATTAGCAAATTGGGGAGGTATCTTGCATCATCAATAGGCAAAGATGAACCAAGACATCACCAGAAGCATGAAGCTCGTCGCAACACATCGGCAGCCGTGGGGAGGGTCTTGAGCATGCATACGAGGAGAGACACCTTCACGACAGATGTCCGTCGACCCCAAGACAGTCACACCACCACCACCACCACCATCCAACCCCCACTGATCCCTCCGGATGATTCCTACTCTAAAAATGATGCCCACAAAATGGGCACGACGCATACATAGCTATTGAGTTATCAACAGACCGTAATATTATTTGATTTCTTGACCTCAAGGCAGTGTGTTCTCCGATTCATACAGTTCATTCATATCATACATGTTACACAAGGTTCATACAGTTCATTTATATCATACATGTTGTACAAGGGAGTGCATGACATCCCCAGCCGTAGAATGCATTCAAGTTTCTCCCATGGTAATCACGGTTATGAAAACAGGAGAGAGGGTAGTCTACTTCTTTCTCCTGTAAATCTTCTTCAGAAAGATCTTCAAAATCTCCCGAATCGCACGCTCCGGTTCGGCGTCGATGGTTGAAACCAGGTGCTTGTAAACTCTTGACTCGTACTCCAAGAATATGTCCTGGGTGTAGGAGATAAACAAAATTGTGCAGAGAGTTCATCAGTTTGGCATTTCTCTGTTTTTATTCTTTTGTAAAGGAAGGAAACAAATGGATAGCAGTAAACATCAGCTTAAGACAATATCAAAATAGTCTTCTAGGCAGAATGCGGAATCTGGATAGAAAGAGCTATACCTGAAGATCAAGCTCCTTGTAAACATTTTTCACTGCTGCAACACATTCCGGGCAAGACTTGCCATAGTTTTCCTGAGAAGTTAACATAGTTCATGGAAGTACACGCAATTTAGTACTTTGTACTAGCAAGTCCATGGATATTTTCACTGAAGTGGTGATGTCTGAAAACTCAAATGAGTGACTTCAATTTCTTACGTATAGTATTTTCATCTCATTCTCATTAGCCAGTTCCATAGCCTGGACAATCAGCCAGGAGCACTTGTAGTCTTCTATGTCTGTTCCAACCTGCAACACAGTGAGACAGTGAAAGTCTGAAGCGGGTAACAAACAGTAAGCAAGACAAAGGGTGTGAATCATTTTCACCTTGCCAATAACTTCAGGGTCACCGAAGCAATCCAGGTAGTCATCCTGAAAATGAAGCGCATATGAGGCATGCATGGTAGATGAAGTTTACAGGAGAACCAATTACTTGGGGAGGGAACCGGACCTGTATCTGGAAGTAGACTCCCATCTCAATCAGTACATTTTTCAGCTCGGCGTAGTCGCTCAGTTTGGCGCCATTCAAGAGCAACGCGCAGGCGACCTATATGAAAGCAATAAAGCTCAGAATCTCCATCCAATGGCACAGAGTGATATATTTTTTGTTTGTAAAGTGTTGTATATAATCCGAGCTGTGTAAACTCTGTAACGAAGTTCAACGTGACAAAGATGCTGAATGGCAGCAAAATAGCTGGTAGAGGCTACACTCCACCTGATCTTGATCAGTTTGAAATTTGAACTAGGGACAAGAGATGGTGGTGCAGTTTGAGATCCAGAGACTCACCGGCAGGTAGAAGGAGTAGTAGGATGTCTTGTACTTGACAATGCGGCGGTACCTGTTACGAACAAATTAAGAGGCGACATGTGATTACTGATGCTCTTTAATTTGTTATTAAGCCATATGATATGACTCTAATGGTATACCCTTGGATTCTGTATCTGGCGAGATCCTTGGCGCCGGTGTGGGTGGTGATGAGGTCCAGCATCTGGCCCATGGCAGTCTGCAACCCGATCTGTCCAGACGAAGATAACACCATGCATGCATGATCGATTCAGCAAACTTTTGTTGCTAGTATCAGTCCGGGTGATTCATAAACCTTGTACTCCCTCCGATCCATAATAAGTGTCGCACAATTCGGAGGGAGTACTATATTGTTTTGAATTTTTGATGGTGCATTGGATAATGCACATCAAAGCATACCTCGTTCCAGAGCTCCATGAGGTCCATGAAGTAGAACTTCTCTTTGAAGTAGCGCTTGATGATGGCCTGGACGTGGCATTTCAGCAGCACGCCGTCGTTTATCGCGGAAAGGCCGACCTGACGGACGCTACGTTGTTATCCATCTTGTCCCTCACGAGATGCACTACCAGTCTACAGATCATATCCTATATATGTGCTGAGAGTGAGTGGTGAAGTGAACTCACGGTGGGCAGTTTGTACCAGCAGAGGTTGTCCCGCCTGGTGTAGGCGTTGTCCGTGATGTCATCCAGCACCAGCGCAGACGCCTGCAGCTGCACATCCATCCATCCAAACACACAGATCAATGTCGTATCGCAGACTGATGATGCAGCATTCGATGAAGCAGTTTGGTTAGGTACCCATTCGATGCACCAGCCGAGGACGCATGCGAGGTAGAAGTCCTCGTCGTCCACCTCCGTCCCTTCTCGGAGCAGCATGTAGCTGTCGATCACCGACAGCCCCCGGTTCAGCTTCCCTTCAGAGGCAAATAAACCGATCGAGCACGCGCGTCAGTCGATCAGAGCTACTAGCTACAAACATTCAACCAAGTCTTGTTAGATAGCTAGCTGCTGCTCACCTCCAGGCACGTTGTAGTCCATCATCTGCAGGAGCAGTGAGCAGTGAGCAGTGAGAAAACAACGGTGTCCATTATTTCGGTCGGGAGCAACGACAGGGAAATGGAGGTAGAACAAACAACAACAATACAAAATGCAAGTTAAGTCTCTGCAAGCCTGATTGCTTTGTTTGATAACATAAAAGACGTTTCTAGCACACGGATTTGAAAAAAAAACATGTCCAGACCAACCTTATCCTCTCCCCGTGTCGCCCCCGCGGGGGCGACACGGGCGGCGCCACCTCCTCCTCCCCTCCCCTCTACTCCGCCGCCGCCGGCCGGAGCCGCAAGGGCAAAGCCCCATCGCGGTGGCTGGCGGCGGGGGCCCTTTCCCCCTCCGCTCGCGCGGTGGCTGCGCGGGGCGGCCAGATCGGGCGGAGGTGTCGGCTGGCGCGGGGCTCGGCGGCGGCGCTTCCTCCCTTGGCGCGCCACCGATGCTGGCGGCGTGGTGGTCGCGTGTGGCTCCACCGGTGGTGCGTGCCGACCTGGCGATGGTCAAGCCACCCGGCTTGACACGGACGACGGCGGGCGACGCGGGAGGGCTACTCCGGCGACCTCCTTTGGCTCAGTGGCGTACGATCTACTCCCCTCTCTGGCGGACGGTCGATTGTTGGTGGCTCCGCGCCGATCTGAGCAGGCAACCATGCTAGAGGGGACACATGGGGTGTTCGGAGGGGAGGTAGGTAGAAGGGATGGGGGCTTTGATGTGGTCAAGCCTCCCACCGCCGGCACTGGGGGTGCCGGTCGTGGTCGTGAACCGCTCCTCCTCCTCCCCCTTTCCTCGGCCTAGTGTTATGTGACCTCAGATCTGGCGATGCTCGGGGCGGAACAATTGCTGTCGGCTCTGTCGGTGGTTGGGGTCGTCGATTGTGGCAACGCCGATTTCTTTGGCCGGTTTCGGTGTGGTTTGCATGCAGGGCGGCGGCCTTGGCGGTGGGTGAAGCGGTGATCGTGGGCTGATTGCGTGTCTCGGGTGTGGGCGGGCAATCATGGCTGCTTGGGTGGCATGGTTGCGGGCGGTTGGCGGAGCGGGGTTACGCCGGAGGGGTTGAAGCATCGGGGTACATCACTTACTCAGTCCATGCACTGGCCGACGGTGACGACGTCCGTGGATGTCGTGTCCCTACTTGCAGGCTCTGTCGCGATGTTTCTAGTCCCTTCGTGTTTCTCCGGGTGAAAACTCAATCTTCGGATCGGACGGTGGAGGCTATCCGCGCCCTTCTTGGAGGCATCGTCTTGGAATCCTTGCTTCGTCGTTGTCCGACTCACTTCTCCCCGTTGGATTAGTAAGCTAGTCGGTGGGGGTGGTGTATCGGTGCTCGGCACCCTTGTATCTTGCCTTGAGTTTGTATGGTGTTGGTGTGTGTTTGTATCAGTTGCTTGATGTTGGTTGCTTTATAATATAAAGCGGGGAACCCTTTTTCGGTAAAAAAAAAACATAACATTTGTGAGTGTGTTTTCTGGGTTTGACTGAAATTGGGTTTAGTTGGGCCAGGAAGCCACCAGCAGGCCGGTTCCTTGCCGGGCCGGCTTGCTTGATGACTGAAATCTTCCCTCATTTTTTTTTTGGGTATCAATATTTCTTTTTCGCGGTACACCGATGATGTTTGTCCTTGTCCTGCCCGGTGGCGGTGAGCTTATCCCTGTAAAAATATTCCCCGGCGACATGGACATGTGTGATTAGAGAGGCGTCACTTGACAACCACACGAGCCCAATAACACTTCACGACACGTAAGCATCATCTGGAACGCCAGCATCAACACTCTCATGCACGTCATGTCCACATTTTTAGACCTCTCCGGTGGTCCGGTCTCAAACACGGCTCGCCGGCGATGCATACATGCACGGTGGCCGGGCAGCACACGTGAAGTAGGTACGTACCTTGGCGACCCACTGCCTGGTCTCGTCGGTGAAGTCGAAGTTGAAAGCGCGGTCGTTGAGGAGCTCGTCCTTGAGCCGCTCGTAGGCGCGCAGGAACCGCTCCCGGTTCTCCTTGCCGCCCTGCTCCGCCCCCGCCCCCGCCCCCGCCCCCGCCCCGGCGCCCGCGCGGCCGTTCAGCCGGAGCAGCTCCCTCAGCTCGTCCTCCAGCCGCGCCGCCTTCCGCACCAGCTCCCCGGGGTTCGGCAGCGCCGCCAGCGCCGCCAGCCCCGCGCTCAGCAGCCCCGGCGGCACCTGCGACGCGATCGACGTCGCCAGCGTCCCCATGATCCGGCTAGCTTCTTGGGTTCTACCAGACGCCTGGATAGATGGCTAGGCCGGTGTGACGTGAGGTGACTGGTCTGGGTGGATAGATCGCCGGCCGGGGCTTGGCACTGGCTATCAATGGGATGCGCGCGCGTGCCGGGTGGGTGAGTGGGTGACTGACTGATCGAGTGGTGTTGGGTGCGGGTTGCGAGCGACGAGGAAGTCTCCCGGCGGGCGATCGAGAAGCGTCGGCCACCGAGTGGCGCAGGCCGCGCGGGCGGGCGGCGACACACGCACACACGCCAGGATACGGCTTAGGCAAGGCAGCGACGTGACCCGAGCGTCGTTCGAGCGAGTGACGGAGCGGTCGCGGGCCTCCGTTGCCACTTGCCACGGGAATGTTTCAGCCGTCCGTCGCTTCTGATCCGAGTTCTGTTATGTACCCTTCAAACGCGCACATCACGTGCTCCCTCCAAATATGTATTGTATAAACGGCCTTGCTAGGTCTTAGTCGACTGATACTTTGTTCGATGTTGTATCCGTTACATTTTACATTAAGATTGGTGTAAAATTTTATGTTTGATTTTCTCTCTCTTGCATGTTGTGATATGACTAAGACTTCATTAAATCTCAGTCGATTGAGACCTAGCCACATCCATATAAAAATAAAAGTCATCTAATTTAAAATGAACGAAGTGCATGTTATTGATTTGGTGCTTCTGAACGGAGCTTTGCTACACTCACGTACGAAATATGGAGCATTACAGACTTGACAGTAATTAGCTCGATTTGATTGGACTAATAAAATGGATGGGCTCCACCCCGAGTTAAAATCAGGGGGATTAAGTGGATGGGCTCCCCGGGTTCTGAACGTCCTAGTGCTCCTTTTCCCGATGGGACGAGTCCCTAGTATACGTCACCTCCGCCGTGATTTGAATTCCATGTGCGTGTATCACCCTTAAAACATTTATACCCAAACGAAATTGAACTTGTACGGGATGATGGTAAAAAGTATTCGAGTGTGATGAGAGTTAAATCCCTAGATCCTACTCATGTAAGAGCAACTCTAGCAGACCCTTTATAACTCGCGGATCTTTAAAATAACAGTCGGTTTACATTTTTGTGCGGGAAAAATGGCCGGAACAGGACCCTTATCAGTACCCGACCCTTAAACTTTTTTAAGGGGCACGGCAAAATCCCTCCCTCGACCCTGACGGTGCCCCGTATCTAGAAAAAAGACATTGGCGCGAACACAACTGCAGCTGAAACGCCTGTAGAGGAGCTCGAGCACCCGATTCCCTATCACCGGCCACCTGTCCAGGCCGAGATCCCACCCGTTCCGACCATCGTCAGCTTGTCCAAACCGCCGCCCCACTCGTCCTGGCCACCGGGCCGCCCGTCCCGGCCGTTCACGCAGCCGCGCCGCCCACCCCGGCCTCCGCAGCCGCGCCTCGTGGTAAGGAATCACCGTGCAGACCGAACACCTGATGCCCACCAAGGACCTTCCTGGTCCTCCTGGCCCAAGACAAAACATAAAATTAACTATAAGCCATATGTAGTGAGTATTTGCCATGTAGTACTCCTTCCGATCCATAATAAGTGTCGCTCATTTTGTATTAAGCTAGTACAAACTTTGTACTAGATGAGCGACACTTAAGATGAGCGATACTTATTATGGATCGGAGGGAGTATATAATAAAAATTGGTAATCTTAAATAAAAACCAACTGGATGATACCCCGCGCGTTGTTGCGGGTATTGTTAAAAAATAATTTGATTTTTAAAACATGGAAAAATTATTAGACATATTATAATTTGTTTATAATTTTTTTCTTCTAAAAAGTATTGTTTAGGGTAAAATTGTAAGAAAAATGATGATAAATCCCAAATGAGTGTGCTTTTTGTTTTGTTAATTTATTACCTTGGTAATATATCGGCGAGACGATATGAGACGAAAACAATGTTGAGTAGAGACAATGGAGACATCTCCATCCTTGGCAAAAACCTAAAATAATGATAGCAATTATAGATGTGCATAAAAATAAATAAAGTTTGAGATAACTCATAATTTGATTTTTTTAAAGTTGCTTATAAATCATCGTAAGGTTAAGTGCATAAAAAGTTATTATTTATTTAGGTTGCATACGGATGCGGAGTTAATGAAATCATGTGCATGAAAAGTTAGTGAAAATAGTTTTTATATGATGGACCTACTTGATGATGTGGATAACTTGCATGTCAAGAAAAATATGTTAGTGAGAATGAAATCTTTTGGTATTATAGATTTGTGAACACGCAGTACCATAACAATAATTTATACATGACAAAATTGCCCATGAAAACAAATAATATGGAGATAAAACTTCGATTCGTGTGGTGCGAGGTCTCGGGGTCGGTGTGCCGTGGGTTGTATGTCGGAGTGGCGACTCCGGATCGTGTGGTTGGGTGTCAACTCTGGTAGCTAGGACGACGGAGTTGTCCACTCGTTTCGGTTCGCGGCCTCGGGACCGGTGTGTTCGTTTGTCGCAGATGTATCGGTTTTCGGCTAGTTTCCCTTATAAAATAACCAATTCTCTTCTTTTTAATGAAATAGCTGAGCTCCTGCCAGTTGCTTGAAGAAAAAAAAACTTCATTACAAATATCTCATGGCAATTGGATTCCTGAAGAAAAAAATGGTAAAAATATATATTCTAAACACATGCAATTTTCCAGAATTATCATGGCAAAATTTATGTTTGAAACAAATGATGTGGCGAAAACTTACCATGGAAAATATAGAATGAATAATGAAGACAAATAATTTGAACAAATAATTGGCATGGTAGATTAATAATAAAGAAATTGCCACAGTTATTAAAGAATTTTTTATGCATGTAAACCAACACGCATTATAAAAATAAAATTGCCATGGAAAATTTACATTAAAAATTTCCATGATATTTTGATTAAAATTGTCATGTTTTGTCTGAGAAATTTACCGTGTATGTAAACCTAACTAAAATTATTAGCAAAAATTACCAAGGCAAAAATGTATGTTAAAAATGCCATAGTGTTGTAATTAAAGGCAATAATTCCATACGACAAAACATATAAGAATTGACATGTCACACAAATAAGAATTTCCATGAAAAAATTAATCGTAATTTGTGTTATACATGGCGAATTCCTTTTATGTAAGCATGACAAATTTTAAAATATGCATTTGCCATGGTACTTTTCAATCCTAATTATATTTTATTTTACAAGGCATGGTAGGTGTAGTTACGGGATATGGAAATTTCATACTTCGTAACATGGCAAATGTAGTCATTGAATTTTTTTTTAAACTTTTGTCATGTCACCAATAAAAAAAACTTGCCATGGCAAAAATATTTTCAACTATTGCCATGTTATCAATACAAAATTTTCCATGGAAAATATTAAAATATTTGCCATGGCAAGTTCAAGAACTTAAAATGCTATTTAGAAAGCATGGTAATTTTCTATACATATTACACGGCAATTTTTGTATACATTTTGCCATGAAAACTTTAATCATAATCTGTATTATACATGAAAAAATCTATTATATATGCATGGCAATTTTTAGATATGTTCATTCTATTTTTAATTAACACCACAGAAGAAAAATATGATATGGAAAGGAAACTAAAATTGCCACGGTAAAAAGTCTAAATGTCATGTCAAAAGAAATGCTATGCAACCATGGCAACTAATTCATGTGATGGCAACTACAACATAATTTGCCATGGCAATTACTTCAGAAATTTGCCATGCTGACAATTCATAGCAAGCAATCATACATTTTCCAAGTGACCAAAAATAATTTAGGAATTATTTTGTCATGATTGTGTTAATTTGAACATTGGATTTATGTGAAATCATAGCAATTGCTAATACAAAATTTGCCATTGTTTTTAGATAAGAGCAATCGTACATTTACCATGTGACCATAGCCCCAAAATTTGCCATGGAAAAATATTGTAGCTGCAAAAATAAATAAAAGTTTTATAGCTACAAATGAGAACTGAACTTACTGCACAAAAATCCAATTATGTATCAAGGCGGCAAAATGCTTTTCTCCAAAGCCTTTCTCCACATCATTTGATAGAGAAAATGACACTTGACTTTGTCATATGCCTTTTCAATGTCAAATGCTATATATGTGGTGAGATCATGCTTGTTGAGCTCTTTTCCAATATCTCGATCAAAATATGAAATTAATGTCATGAATAGTGGTATACGAAAACCTCCAAGTTAAATTTGAAGCATATACTAGATCCTTGATGGCGCACGTTGCTGCGGCCGTCTATTTGAAATGTTTTATGATAGTTTTATTTTTTATTATAAGAATTTAAGATATTTGAATATCTAAGTGCAAATTATGTAGGATTAAATATGTTTGTAGTATTACGAAGTTGTCATTTTGGCGATGAATGGCAACCTCTCACAACTTTTTCATTAATTATTCTCCGACAGAAAAAAGGAAGTGAAAAATATTACCATCTCGAGCTCTTGTATTCTTGTTTTTACATTTTTACATCATTTGTATTTCTGTACTTACATACGCAAGGCATAAAACAAAATGTTAACCTAGTCAGTGGTAATTAGTTCATCATCATATTAATTTGTTTTTTTCGTTGTCTAATACCGGTCGACTGGGCTGGAGAAGTTGTGTGGGCCTTAAAACGAGCTGACACACGAAAGCGCTGCGTTTTATGCTATTGGAGTAGATGACATATACCCCTAAAAAAAAGAGTAGATGACATATCCCATAACAATAGCATTATTCTTGTTCTCTCAAAGAAAAAATAGCACTATTCTTATTTAATCGACTACTATTGTCTTTGTAAACATCTCTCAACCAGGGAATCCTCCAGAGAGCACCATCACTTCAGGCTTTCCTTATTTCAGACAATTGAAAGGCTGAGTCCAAAATACACTGTTCACGAATGACAAGGACCCGTCTGCTTTGAAAACCACACGAAAACGTGCAAGAATCTAAAATTCGATATTCCCGGTATCGTTCCATATATTTTTCACGCCGCCTCTTATGACAGGTGTGTAACAAATAGGCTTTAGGCATCCACAGCCAGAATATATATACACATTTCAGAGTGTCTTTGGCACAAGCCAGAAAAAATCAATCCAAAGTAAACCACAGACAGTCAGATATCCTCAGGAAACATACAAACAAGAGAGATCAGAGGACGCAGCAAAACCAGTAAAAAAAAGCTTGCTTAAACCACAGAAAATTTCTCCTGTAGTGCCTAGAGAATCATACTCCTCTTCTCCATAGCTTGCCTGCAAGACCTGCAGAGACGGTTGATCGGTGCCTGGCCAGCATGAGCAAGCTCGACTACTGCTTCAGCAACGACTACATGGTGCTGCGCCCGGACAGGGCCGGCCCGTTCGACCTCCTGCACCTCCTCTTCTCCCCCAAGGTCGGTCGGAACAAGGCCGTCGACTGCTTCACCAGCACCGAGGTCCGCAGCTTCCCCCGGCGGCTCGCCCTCTTCCTCAAGCTCCTCGTGCAGATCATCCTCCTCTCGCTCGCCGTCCCCGTGGCCACCCTCGGCGCCGCCGTCGAGTTCGTGCTCAACCTCGTCGACAACATCCTCCACGGTCAGTACGTGGTGCACGCATGGTTCGGCAACTGGCCGTCTCAGTTGCAATGTAAGCCCAACTTTATTTACCCTGTTGTGATCAATTAATGGCAGGGAGGATTGAGTATCCGGACAGATCGTCGGCGTCGTACCGGTCGCTGACGGGGCTCATCGACGGGCGAGTGGATCTGGACATGAGAATCACTTCGGCGGACAGCCGGCACCACGCCGCTCTGTGCGTCATGGCGTCCAAGGTGGCGTACGAGAACGAGGCCTTCATCCGCAACGTGGTCACCCGCCGCTGGAACATGGAGTTCGTCAAGTTCTACAACTGCTGGAACGGTAATCAACTCCTCCTCCGTGTGTGCAACCAACGTAGTACGTGCAATGTGAGGTGAACTTGATGCGTGTCGACGGCGTGATGTTCCAGAGTTCGAGAACGCGTACACGGCGCAGGCGTTCGTGTTCAGCGACAGGGCGGGGCCGGAGGCGGAGCTGGTGGTGGTGGCGTTCCGGGGGACGGCGGCGTTCGACGCGGCGCGGTGGCGCGCCGACCTGGACCCGTCGTGGTACAAGGTGCCGCGGCTGGGGCGCGCGCACGCGGCCTACACGCACGCGCTGGGCGCGCAGCGCAACATGGGGTGGCCCAAGTGGGTGGAGCAGGTCAAGGGCAAGCCGCAGAGGGTGTACGCCTACTACACCGTCCGCGACGACGTGAGGGGGCTCCTGGAGGCGAGCCCCAAGGCGAGGCTGCTGGTGACCGGGCACGGCAGCGGCGGCGCGCTGGCGGTGCTGTTCGCGACGGTCATGGCGTACCACCGGGAGAAGGCGGTGATGGACCGGCTGGCCGGGGTGTACACGTTCGGGCAGCCGCAGGTGGGCGACGCCATGCTCGCCATGTTCGCGGAGCGGCACCTGGACCGGCCCAAGAAGCGGCACTTCCGGTTCACCTACGCCGGCGACCCGCTTCCAAGGCTCCCCGGCGTCGGCTCCCCCGCCCATTTCCTGCACTTCGGCCTCTGCCTCCACTTCGACGTCTCCTACAACCTCAAGGTGAGCTCGATATCAGATCAACCTCAAGGCGCATTTTCGAATTTTGTGCCCCATTTTTCGGTGCCGTGCTTGAACAATCCAGAATGGGCATCCAGTGAAAGTGATTTTTCGTTCGTTTGCTATGCCAAAACGTGCCGAAGTCTAGATACCTAGCCAATCATTGACGATGCAAGGTCACAAAATTTTCTGGCTTCACACTCGTTTAAAAGCGACGAGATAAACGAAATGTGGCCGAGACGGCCGGAGGTACGCGAGACCGACGAGAGCCACCGGACTGTTCGTGGTCACCAAACCTCTTCGACCTGAAAAAAGAAACGCATTTTCCACTGAAGCAAAATGTAAATGAATGTATACATTTTTTACGCTGACTTTTGCAGGCGTTCACGGAGATACCGGGAGAGACGGGGAGCCCATCGTCGTCGTCGTCGACGGTGGCGGCGGGGTTCGTGTCGAGCCGGGTGAACGCGGGGCGGGAGCTGCTGCGGAGCGCGTACCTGGGGTACCGGAGGGGCGGCTACTTCCGGGAAGGGTGGGTGCTGCTGGTGATGCGGGTGCTGGCGGTGGCGCTGCCGGGCCTGCCGTTCCACAGGGTGGCCGACTACGTCAACGGCGTCGCGCTCGCCGCCCGCATTCCGGCCAAGGATGAGTGACGGCTCCTGCAACTCGGAAGCCATGTCCGTGCCCCTAGCGTGCTGACGACTGTTGATGGGGTGGCCTCTGCAGTGCAGTGACATCAACTGCACCTTATATTACATGGAGTACTACTACAACTTTTTTTTCTGCATTCCATTCCACCCGATGCTGATGTGCGTGTGAGTACCAGTGCGTGTGCTGAGCTGTTCGAACACTTGTTGTGTTTGTGAAATAAATAAGAAGGTCAATGAAGTATATATGTGCCGATTATGAACTCTTAACCGGTCACTTGTCCTTGTTAGCCATTTTCCTGAGGAGGTTGGGTCAAAATTTTATAATTTTTAAAAAATGTAAACTCAAAATTTTGAAAATTTTAAAAAATGTTCGGTCTGATCGGAACATTTTCTTTTTATATCTTTTATTATTTTTATTACATTTAAAAACGTTTGCACTCAAGAAAAGTTTAAAATTTTAAAATGTTAACGTATTTTAAGAAATCATAGTAGAAAATTTCTTAATGCATTTTTTAAATTGTCTGCACTTAAATACCATGTTAAAGTCTTTGTGAATGTTAGCGCAGTCGCTCGCGTGCTTGATCTGCACTGATTGTTTTCATAAATTTGAAAAGTCTTTCAATTTTCGTAAAAAAAAATCGTAAGTACACAAAAAAACCGCATTCAATTTTTTTTATTTTTTTTTAAATGTTCTCACTTAAAAATGATCGCGCATTCAAAAATTGTCTGCACTTAAAAATGAGTCAAAATTCATTAATGCATTTTTAAATTATTTGAACATTTTAATGCATTTTTAAGGTGCGAACTATTTAGTAAACTAGATGATACCCCGCGCGTTGCTGCGGGAAATATTAACAAATACTTTAATATTTTAAAACATGAGAAAATTATGAAACATATTATAATTTGACTATAATTTTTTTTGATAAATATTGTTTAGAGTACAAATCTAAGATAATTTGATGAATATCCAAAAATACGTGTGATGTTTTGCTTTGTTAATCTATTACCTTGACAATATATCGGTGAGATGATAAGAGACGAAAAAAAGTTGAGTAGAGACAGTGGAAACGTCTCCAACCTTGATTAAACCTAAAACAATGATAGCAACTAAAGATGTGCATTCATAGAAAATTTGTCGCATAGAAAAATAACATGCGAGGTAACTTATAAATTGATTTTCTATAAATAAATCATTTATAAATCGTGGAGCTAAGTGCATATTTTTTTAAAAATTTGTGATGCATGGAGAATTAAATGGGAGCATGTGCATGAATAGTTGGACAATGATATCAACTACAGATGTGCATTCGTAGAAAAATTTTCGAATAGAAAAATAACATGCAAGGTAACTTATAATTTGATTTTCTATAAAAAATCGTTTATAAATCGTGGAGCTAAGTGCATAATTTTTAAAAATATTTATTTATGATGCATGGAGAATTAATGGGAGCATGTGCATGAAGAGTTGGTGGAAATTAGTTTTTGCATGGTGGGCCTACTTGATGATGTGGATAGCTTGCATGTCAAGATAGAAAGGTTAGTGGGGATGAACTATTTAGGTATTATAGATTTGTTATCAGGATTTTGTACATTTAAAAAGAAAAAATAAATAAAATAAATCGAAAAAAGAATAGGTAAAGAAAAATAAAGCGCGAGCGACGGTGCTAATGGGCCGGCCCAATTTGCTCTTATGTCCGCCAAACAGGTTCAGGTTCGATTTAAACCGGGATTCCATAGTTCAGGGTGTGAACGGCATGACTTTGAAGGTTGGGGTTTGATTCGTTGAACCTCTACAAGTTCAAGGTTTAAAATGGATTTTTTTACAAGGTTATTCTTACACCCAAGTTGAAGTGCCCTGTCATTGCCCATCTTGTTCACCCAACACTTGTCCTTCATGCCAAAAAAATTATGCTGAGGGCGAACATCGGCTACGCCTGGAGAGTGATGGTTCGGAATATCAATGACATGCTCACTCTCAACAAGGATTGAGCCTCCTTCATTGTTGTTCACCAGATCAGGATCGGAAGCCTCGTCACTTTCAAGTTGTCGAATCCCAAGATCTTGAAGGTGATATTTCCAATGATGAGGACGTTGAGGTGGTGACTAGTACAAGAAGCACAAAGAGGCCTTTGCCATGGATGCCTAGGAAGTAATTTATGCACCTTAGGAAGACTTTGTTACAATTTTTAATTGTTTAACTATCTATTAAGTGTGTGTTAAGACTGTGGATTATTGGTTTATGCTATGTCTGTTTATCTATGTTCTGTTTGCCAGTGCACTGGTAACCCCATCATCCCACCAAGAGATTATCAGACAACATGTGTTACATGTAACCAAACCCCACAGACTCTACATCTGTCTAGAACACGCTGAAATCAAACACCGTGATTGTTTCTTCTAAGCTAGACTGGAGAGGATGCATGCTATCAATCGATGTGCACAACATGATTTTTACCTTGTGTCCATTAAGTCGGGCTCAGTTGAACCACATATACGAGAAAGTAAAAAATGTGCAGACTACCAAATGCGTCCATTCTCACTGTATAAATATATGTACCACGTCCTATTTAGAGAGACTGAGACAACATGTTTTTTTTTTCGGTTTCAGACAACATGTTTTAAGATTGTTGTATTCATCACAGTTGTATCGTTTACCATTGAAAGGATACAATTGTTAAATCCTGAAACAAATTCAGATAAATACAAGCGTCCATATCAAATCAAAATTTCAAATCTCAATGGACAGGCATGAAAGTTGATCATCTGAGCTAGACTTAATTCTTAATTCACAAGCAGCCCCGCGCCAGGGAAGAAGTTTTTATGTGACTGTACGTACAGGAGTACCGGTATACACTGCACCTGTTGCCATGTGGTGCAAAAGCTCTGAATGGTGTGAGCGACACTGAATCTGATAAGCAAATATCTCCTTTAAGCAGGGGGGTGTAACAGTAAAAGCCATCTTCAGCGTTCTGCATTTGGATAGATAGAGGCTGCTCTGCCGCGATGGTTGGCTGAGGAGAACAGAGACCAGCAAGTCCATCAGTTTAGCCTCTCGGAGCTGGGGGCCGGAACCGAACATGGATGCCGGCCAATTCGTCGTCCCGATTCTCGGCATCGTCGCCGCCGCGGCCGCCACGTTCTACGCCGTCAGCTTCATGGAGATCCGGGAGGTTTGCCTGATACTCCTTCTCCCCCCGTGCCGTGCCGTGCGTATGCACATGCACAACTTCATCTCCGTTTGGTTGTTAATACGCGTCGACGGTGCAGAAATCGCTGGAGGATCTGGACGACAAGTACTCGGAGTACGAGGAGGGCGGCGGGCGGCAGCGCCGGGCACGGCGGAGGTCCGGGCGCCAAGCGAAGAAGCGAAATGGTTGACAGATACACCATCAGAAGGGACGCATGGCCTTTACATCGATGTTCTTCGCTTCCTCCTTTGTTAATGGCCACGGCTTGATGCTTAGTAGTCGATGTAGTCTACTAGCGTTCGTCCCATAGTCACAGGAAATGGGCATTGTTCACTACTGAATGTTTTTCGGACCTGCACTTCTGCTAGCGTTATGTGGTTATGCTTCTGATTACCACACTTTTCTGCGCCATGCCTGCTGATTTTGAATGCCTCCCATACGGCAGCACACATGAGCTCATGTGATCAGAGATTGCTAGTTTTCGGTAGTAGCGAATCGGGTAATTGATTGATTGAGAAGAAAACGGAAACCTCTGAGCCTCCTAACAACGCGTGCTCTGTTGGTAGTTTGAAAGAGTTTTTCTTACACAATAGTTATATTGTAAATTGATTGAATTTGCAGTTTGGATAAATCGATTTTATGGAAGCATGAATGATTAGAGAAAGAAGAAAGATCATTGAATCTTAATCTAATGTTACAAAATTGACTTACCAAAAATAGAACTTTAATACTTGCGTATAGCCAAACCCCGTGTGGTTCATTTTGTCGTTTGCCCTACCCTATATGCCTCAAAGTCTCCTCTTTTTGCTAGATCCGATGCTCGTGGGTCCGAAGGCGGTGCCACCCTCCGATAGCAGGCGCAGCCCCGCCAACCACCTTTCGACATGCATGGTCGTTCCGACCAACGTTGGCTTCGTCATCTTTGATTCTAGATTCGTTGGCTATGTGATTGCTCGGCTCCAGGCTAGGAAGAGATCCCTGGATGGCTTGTCGGTGCTGGCAGCGCGACACCCGTTGGTGTCATTTCCTTTATTAAAGGCGTTGTCATGGCCTTCAGCTACGTCCCTCTTCGAACTCAGGGAAAATCCTAGGTCCAGTTCCTCCGGCACGAATGGCAACGAAATCTCGCGTCAGTTTTCTTCTTGAAGTCGCTATCTTGCTGGCTCACGGCCGTGTCCATGGTATTGGCTTGGGTGATGTTGGAATTCTTGCTAGTTCGGCGTGACCGCTCTTTGTTCGGGCTTGGTAGGTTTAGCTGAGTTGTATCCTTTATTCGGGTCGAGCATCCTTTTTCTCTTTGCTCCGAACACCATATTCACGTATGTCTGCGTTCGTGTCATCCATTGTATCCCTCGATATACTCATTATATTATTTTTATCAATGAAAAGAATATGTAAGCTTTGCGTATTCGCGAAAAATGAGTAGGTGGATGCACTAGTACAAAACAGGCCTTTGGATATGAGCAAAGGTCATGGTTCGAACACGAACCAGTTCTACTGGCCCAATAGAACCAGTTCGTGGCTCTGGGCTTTAGAACCGGTTAGTGTGGTGGTCCCCGAGCCCAGTGGTGGCTGCCAGCGCACCTTTAGAACCGGTTTTTACTACCAACCGGTTCTAAAGATGTGGTGAAAGGTTGCCTTTAGGCATGCGGGCCACCTAGCAGCAGTAGAACCGGTTGGTACCTAGAACCGGTTCTAAAGGTTCACTAAGTTTAGTACCACCTCACTAACCGAAGAGGAGTTCGACCGGTTTATAAGCACGGGTTAGAGTGGACTTATCACAGCATAACAAGTTCAATAAAGGTTGTCCATGAGAGATTTAACTATATCCTATATATTGTAGAGCAAATTTCGGCTGAACCTTGATTGGTGGGCAGATTTGCTAGATTTGCCGACGAGGCGGGGTCCAGTTGAAACCCCGTATGAGATTACGAAATCTAATACAGGCATTTAAGCTGGACCTCTATTGTCTGCAGAGTAGCTAGATTTGCCCACTAATCAGGGGCTAACCGAAAATTTCCTTTACGGTGTACAGGGTGTGGAGTAATCTTCCATTGACATCCTATAATGAAATTGCTATACTTTTTTGTCGTAGCACTCTCAACAGTTTTAGCAAGTTCAAACTGGACCATCAAGGGTTTCAGACGACAAGCCTGATCCAACGGCTCACAAGCGCTTGAAAGAAATACACGATCCGTGTGCTTCTTCCTGATTGGTGGAGTCGAGCCTGATCCAACGACTCACAAGCCGGATCCAATGGATCATAGCTTTCAAATTGTTGCTCTCGGACTAACTCTTCTGAGCACTACTTCCAGCATTATCACGAGCCTTGTTAAGAACCTGATTTACTCGGTTTTTAAAAGATTCCATCATTGTGCGTCCAGGCAGTCATTTGCGAAATATTAATGAAACTGTCTTTTGAGCCTGCAGTGATCATAGCTTTCAAATTGTTGCTCTCGGACAAACTCTTATGAGCACTACTTCCAGCATTATCACGAGCCTTGTTAAGAACCTGATTTACTCGGTTTTTAAAAGATTCCATCATTGTGCGTCCAGGCAGTCATTTGCGAAATATTAATGAAACTGTCTTTTGAGCCTGCAGTGATCATAGCTTTCAAATTGTTGCTCTCGGACAAACTCTTCTGAGCACTACTTCCAGCATTATCACGAGCCTTGTTAAGAACCTGATTTACTTGGTTTTTAAAAGATTCCATCATTGTGTGTCCAGGCAGTCATTTGCGAAATATTAATGAAACTTCCTTTTGAGCCTGTAGTGATCATAGCTTTCAAATTGTTGCTCTTGGACAAACTCTTCTGAGCACTACTTCCAGCATTATCACGAGCCTTGTTAAGAACCTGATTTACTCGGTTTTTAAAAGATTCCATCATTGTGCGTCCAGGCAGTCATTTGCGAAATATTAATGAAACTGCCTTTTGAGCCTGCAGTGATCATAGCTTTCAAATTGTTGCTCTCGGACAAACTCTTTTGAGCACTACTTCCAGCATTATCACGAGCCTTGTTAAGAACCTGATTTACTCGGTTTTTAAAAGATTCCATCATTGTGCGTCCAGGCAGTCATTTGCGAAATATTAATGAAACTGCCTTTTGAGCCTGCAGTGATCATAGCTTTCAAATTGTTGCTCTCGGACAAACTCTTCTGAGCACTACTTCCAGCATTATCAGGTTGTCGTTCGGCGTGCGGGCCACCTAGCAGCATTCACTACAGGAAACAGCAGTTTTGCCGTCAGCTAAAGTTGACGGCAAATTTATGAATCCCGGACGGCAAAGGCTTTGCCGTCAGCTCCCAGACGGCAAAGCATTTGTCAGCTGCTGAGTCGGCAACGAACGGCTTTCCCGTCAGCCAAAAATCGACCGACGACAAAGACTTTGCCGTCAGTTTTCTTACCATAGCAGACGGTAAAATACATAATACACATGTTTATTATTTAATGGGTCCGATACATCTTTGTCGTTCGCTATTAAAACACAGACGACAACGTTTTTTTACTGGGATAAAAAAAAAACTGCTCCGTTCGCTTCCACGCCTCTTCCCCCCACGCCTCACCATGCCAGATTGGCCCCGTCGCGTCCGAGAGCACGCCGAAGACCACGACTGACGAGGGTCATAACGGAGTTCCTATCGCCACGCCGCTCATCGTCTTCGTCGCGCTTCGGTCTGCCACACCTCATCCCGTGTACAAGACGGCGGCGTCCGGCAGCCGCATCGGTGTCTGCG
Organism: Bromus sterilis; assembly: GCA_950022295.1. Taxonomy (NCBI): domain Eukaryota; kingdom Viridiplantae; phylum Streptophyta; class Magnoliopsida; order Poales; family Poaceae; genus Bromus; species Bromus sterilis. Next base: position 14,389,727 of record OX465600.1, on the reverse strand, counting down.
CCGATGGCTGCGTCGGTGGCTGCCGGGTCGTGCTAGCGGCCGTGCTCAGGTAGACGCGCCGGTGGCCGCGGGGCCTAGATGCGCTCGGTGCCGCGGGGCCGCTCCGGCAGCCGCACTCAGGCAGCCGCGCCGGCGGCTGCACTCAGGTGGCGCGACGGGCGAGCTCGGGTTGCGTAGCGGTTTGGCGCGGGAGGTGAGCTGGGGTGGCGGACCGCCGCCGCCGGCGTGTGAAGGAGGGGAGTCGAGGCCGAGGAGGAAGGCCGGAGGGTGGCTGGGGTGGCGCGATCGGCGAGGGACGCGAGGCGAGGACGGCGAGGGAGAGGAGGCGAGGTGGGGCCGACAGGTGAGGGAGGCGCGGTTAGGAGCGGCCGGCGAGGGAGAGAGGCGCAGTGGAGGGCGGCGCACCGGCGTTGAGTAGAGGCCGGCGAGGCAGAATCAGAGGAGCACGAAGGGAGAGAGAGTTCGTGCGTGTGTGTGCTGTGTGGTGGGGAGAGAGAGTTCGTGCGTGTGTGGTGGGGAGAGGATAAGGGAGAGAAAGGACGTGCGCGTGAGTGGTGGGCATGGTGGGGCCCGTGGTGGGTGTGGGCGATGTGGTAGGTGGGGTGGTGGCTTGCCATGTCATCGATCCGTGGTGCTGCTGACCCAACCAATAGAAACGAGTAAAAAAATTGTGTTTCTTTAGCCTATAAAATTCACTAAAATAACTAAGATAATATTATGAAAAAAATTAAAAAAAAATTGCACGCCTTCTAGGACTAACATTTTACTACCATGCCAAATTTCATGCTATTTGAACATTATTTTCATTTTCAAAAAAATATAAATAGATACAATCTATTAGCCTATAGCAAAGGTACTTTGCCGTCCGCCTGTATTTCATTGACGCCAAAGTAGTGCTTTGCCGTCCGCTTTTATAAAAGCTGACGGCAAAGAGCTGATTTGCCAACAGTGAAAAAAAAGCAGACAGCAAAGAGCTGGTTTGCCAACAGTGAAAAAAAAGCTGACGGCTAAGTGTTTTTGCCGTCAGCCAATCTTTGTCGTCCGCAGCGGACGGTAAATCAACTCTTTGCCGTCTGTCACGATAAATTACAGACAGCAAAGAAAAAGCTGACGGCAAAACTACTGTTTCCTGTAGTGATTAGAACCGGTTGGTAGTACAAACCGGTTCTAAAGGTGCACTAAGTTTAATACCACCTCGCTAACCGAAGACGAGTTCGACCGGTTTATAAGCACGGGTCAGTGTCCACTTATCGTAGCATAGCAAGTTTAATAAAGGTTGTCCATGAGTGATTCATCTATATGTTGTATACTGTAAAGGCAATTTCGGTTGAACCTTGATTGGTGGGCGGATTGCTAGATTTTCCAACCAATCAGGGCTTAACCGAAATTGTCCTTTATGGTGTACAGAGTGTGGAGTAATCTTCCGTTGACATCCTATAATGAAATTGCTATACTTTTTTTCCAACCAAATAAAACACAAGGTTTCCCCTTCATACAGCTGAATGATTTGTATTTGGTCGATATGAAGTGAAAGATTTCTAGCTAGATATATTTAAGATCAACAAAACATATGATTTCGCCTGCATACAGCCCGACGGTGGCTCATGAGTGCAAGCATATCAAATGCACCGTCGAACGTATGCAGGCGAATCCGAATGGTTTGTATTTGGTCGATGCGAAGTGAAAGATTTCTAACTAGATATATATAAGATCAACAAAACACACGGTTTCTCCTGGTTACAGCCCGACGGTGTGGCTCTCGTGAGTGCCCGCATATCAAAAGCACCGTTAGACCGCAACCAGGCGAATCCGAATGATTTGTATTCGGCCGATGAAATGAGTGTCGAACATGTCCGAGAGGTGGGCTATATATAAGCAACGACAAGCCTGATCCAACGGCTGACAAGCCTGATCCAACGACTCACAAAGCGCTTAAAAGAAAAACGCGATCCGTGTGCTTCTTCCTGATTGGTCGAGGTGAGCTGAAAGAAACAAAGCGCTTGAAGTACCGGTTTGTGGTTGAAACCGGTGCTAAAGACCTTTCTGACTTCATTTGCTATTTTTTGAACTCAGAAAAGGTTGAAACTTGGCATGGTATCATTGTTTTACCATAACATGTGTGCAAAAGTTGAGAGGGTTACGACAAAAACTGGATGCACTTCGTGTACAAACTGGACCATCTTTTTTAAAGTACGAGAGTTTTAGACGAAAACACATGTGTTTCAAAGGCATTTCATTTTTCTAAACTTATTTCAACTCAAGAGTTTTTTTGCATCCAACATGCAACATTCAAAGCCACATACTAAAATCCGTGTGCTTCTTCCTGATTGGTTGGATCCAACGGCTCAGAAGCCTGATCCAACGACTCACAAGCGCTTGAAAGAAACGCGCGATCCGTGTGCTTCTTCCTGATTGGTTGGATCCAACGGCTCAGAAGCCTGATCCAACGACTCACAAGCGCTTGAAAGAAACACGCGATCCGTATGCTTCTTCCTGATTGGTTGGATTCAAAATCGTGTGCGGTTAAAAGCGCGTGGAAGAGGACTCCACGCAACGCCAGTCGCCACTAGTTCTTTTCTCGTGCACTCTTTCCCCTTCCGCACCACTGCCACCATGCCACCTCGCCGCCGCCGACCAAGCTACCACAGCGTCCGCGAGCGCTCGCACGGCACATTCATGGCGGTGATCACTTGCGCCACCAACGAGCGTGTGTGTCTCGACAGGTTCTAGCATGCATATTTAGCCGCCCGCGCGTACGACGTTGCGGCGTGGAAGCTCGGCCGCCCGCGCGCGGACATGAATAAACGCCACTGTCGCAGCTTGGAAGAGGCGGAGGACATGGCAGATCCACCGCTCCTCCTCACTGAAGAGGACCACCGCCTCCATCGTCGACGAGCGGTGCTCGGCCTCACCTCGGAGCAGGACCAACGTGCCGTGCAGGATTGGTACGCGAGCCATCCCCGTGAAGCCTCGAAGGAGGCGGAACACTAGACGAGGCTGGCGACCGAGAGCGCGGAGCGGCGACAGGAGCGTCATGAATGGTGGGAGGAGCGGCGGGCGGCCAAGGCGATGGCGGAGGAGGCACTGGCGAGAGGCGCCGCCATCTGGCCCCTCGGTGACCCCCGCTGGATAGCGCTGGAGGATGACATCAGCTCCGACACCGAAGACGATTTCTCCGACGACGAGGAGGAGTAGTTTTTTATGTTCTAGGTTTGAGATGTTAAGTTTGTTGAATGTTTTAAGTTTGCCGCGTCGCCGCCACCATTTCTCTTTTTCATGCATTTAATGATTTATTTTGAGCTAAATGACCCTGAAATTGGACTAATGTTTGTGGGCGTGACTTTAGTCCCGGGTCGAGCCACAAACCGGAACTAATGCTTGTGGGCCAGTAGAGAGGTGCATTGGTCCCGGTTCTTGGCTGGAACCAGGACATATGCCCCCAGAAAAGGTTGAAACTTGACAAGGTATCATCATTTGACCCACATAACATGTGTGCAAAAGTTGAGAGGATTACAGCAAAAACTGGATGCACTTCGTGCACAAACTGGACCATCTCTTTCAAAGTACAAGGGTTTCAAACGAAAACTCATCTGTTACAAAGACATTTCATTTTTTCTAAACTTATTTCAACTCAAGACTTTTTTTGCATTCAATATGCACCATTCAAAGCCACATACTAAAATTTCAACCATTTCTGACTTCATTTGCTATTTTTCATGCATTTAATGATTTATTTTGAGCTAAATGACCTTGAATTTGGAAAGCACTACAACTGAACTCAGAAAAGGTTGAAACTTGGCAAGGTATCATCATTTGACCCACATAACATGTGTGCAAAAGTTTAGAGGATTACGGCAAAAACTGGATGCACTTCGCGTACAAACTGGACCATCTCTTTCAAAGTATAAGGGTTTCAAACGAAAACTCATCTGTTACAAAGACATTTCATTTTTCTAAAATTATTTCAACTCAAGACTTTTTTTGCATTCAATATGCACCATTCAAAGCCACATACTAAAATTTTAACCCTTTCTGACTTCATTTGCTATTTTTCATGCATTTAATGATTTATCTTGAGCTAAATGACCTTGAATTTGAAAAGCAAATATAAATCTAAAAATTAAAGGTTTAGAACCGGTTTCAACCACGAACCGCTGCTAAAGGTCCCTCCCCTTCCCGCGTGTATTTTTACCGAAAAATGGATGAAATTCGTGACCTTTAGAACCGGTTTGTGGCTGAAACCGGTTCTAAAGGTCCATTAGCACCGGTTTCTGCTACAAACCGGTGCTAAAGGTCCATGGTATATATATCGGCACTTGGCGTCAGTTTCGCCCACCGCTTCAATTCGTTACACCACGCCGCCAGGCTGCTGCTCTTCCTCGCCGACGCCGCCGTCGCCATCGCCGTCCCTGCCACCAGGCTGCTGCTCGCCGTCGTCGCCTTCCCCGTCGCCGTCACCGTCGCCCTCTCCAGCATACGTCCACCTCCCCGCCGCCGCGGCCATGGTCCATAGTGGTCGAATGCGCGCCACCGTGGTCGAACTTGCCGTCGGCGCACGCGTAGTCGCCGTGGCCATGGCCGTAGTGTCCGCCATGGCTGTAGATGATCGACCTCCCCGGCCCGCCGCCGTGGCCATGGCCGTACGTGGCCGCCATGGTCGAACGTACTTGCCGCCGGCGCCTAGATGAAATTTTTGTAGAATTTTTGCTAGATGTCATTAATAAATTATTGATGCTATTAGTTTGCTAGATTACTTGATATATGTATTAGTGATATAATTGTTGCATTCATATATATTATGGTTCATCACTATTTTCTTACTTTCTAGAATGTCGATGATTAAATTACATATTGGAGATGGGCCAATGAGACACAATTTGTATTACTTCTCATGTTATATTTTTATAATTTTCATTATATTTTTATTACTTTGAATTAATTTTATAATTATGAACACATAGTATCTCTCATCCCAAGTGCGAGATTTGTCAAGACGACTTGGGTCGATGCAACGATCCCGTGTTTGATGAAGCAGACACATACTTCTTCATCACGCTTAGGTACTGGTTCCAAAATGTTACGGTATGTAATTTGCACGACATGTTCTTATTATGGTGCATGCATGCATGACTTAAGTTTATGTTTATAACGTATCATTTTTTTCTTCTAATTCAACTAGTGCATCCCTTGCTTTGCAAGACGCCACGTTTGTGACAAGATCAATATTCAAGATTTCGATGAAACTATTAGTAAAGAAGTTAACATTAAGACGAAACATTTCGTTTTTAAGGTTAAGATCTTTAATCAACCAAATGCCACATTCTTTGGCTGTTCAAAATGGGATGCATTATGCAAGACATATGCATTTCATGATAATATGAAAATAGCATTTGATCTTGGACGCCGCCGTCGAGGATCCAATGTTTTTCGTGATGATAAAATTTCGATGGAACTAGACGACATGATTCCAGTTCGATGTTCATGTGAGTTTGTTAAGCAACAATTTTGTTACTTCTACAACTTATTTTTCTTTGCTTCCAAATGTTTGACAACTCATTTATAATTGCCAGCTTATGTTCTTGCCACGGAAGAAGTACAAGATATTTTTGATTGTACCTTCTATAACAATGGCTTCGACCTAAGTATGAATGAACAACATGCATTTATCGAAGTTATTAAATTGGTACCTTCGTATGCGAACTATTTAAGGGCTGGCCGTCCTTTTGGAGCATATGTGTCATTTGTCCTTAAGTTGGAGGACTATATGCTTAAATGGCCTAGCCTGGTATGATTTTTATCATTCTCTCTCAGTAGCCTATATCTTTTTCAAAGGGACATTTTATTAATTATACTCATTGCTAACTATGCTACTAATATGTATGTTCTTCAACAGAATATACCGCAAACTTGTACGCCTAAATGGATGCTGGGATTTAAAGGCGAAGTTACAATTGTTTGTGCACGGCCTTGGACAAAACCTTTCCAACATGATTACTACACTGAAAGTGGATCAGATGGTTGTGTCAAAATCAAAGCATGGTTAAAGATAGTGGTCCAGAAGAAGCCAAAAGCTGGAGACAGGTTGTTCTCTATCCTCTATCGTGGAGAATATGGACTTCCTTTTTGGGTTTATTTCTTGTTACCTTCGCGTGTTTGATTAGATCCTATATGTTAGAGTGAATTTGAAGAATTATGTCCTCTATATATTTAGTAGTAGTGTATCCGAACAAATTAGGTTATCGAAGTTAAACTAGGAAAAATCTTTGTGTTGGATATAATGACTTTCGTACTTGTTCTTATTGAAATTAAATTATATATTGTCCTATATATATATGAGATGTGATCGATATATTTAGACTATATTGTCTGTGTGTGTGAGATGTTGTGAAGCATATGTACCGAGATACACATCTTAAGTGTATGACGCAGGAACCGCTTGATATATTCATATATTGATCATCTTCATTAAATAATAAGATTGCGGAGAACCTTTAATTAATAATCCAAAAACAAAACTATTAAACCCAAAAGAAAATAACAAACGGACCCTTAAACCACGAAACCTTTAGAACCGGTTTTTGTTAACAACCGGTGCTAAAGGTGCCCAAGCCCTCGCGCTGCCGTGCAACCACGTGGCCTGGCTGGAGCTGGTGTAGAACCGGTTCGTGGGAAACCGGTTCTAAAGGCTTTACTCTTTAGCACCGAACCTTTAGAACCGGTTTCAAAAACCGGTTCTAAAGGCACCCTAGAACCGGTTCTAATGACCTGTTTTGCACTAGTGATGCCTCACAATTTCTAATTGGATACTTTACTTTGGTAGTTATATAATGTATTACCAAAACAGTAGAGGCCATGGTATTTTTGTGATTATGGGTGATTATTATAATTAATGTTATTTCAATATCAAGTATGGAGCATGAGCATGCACACCCTTTTTAACTTATTATTTGACCTATTCGTCATTTTGGGTGAGGAATAATTATTCTTCACCCCCTCTATTTTGACATCAATACATCGTAATTTTACATTTCGTAATTTTTGTCTTATTTCATACATAAAAATAAAACGTAAAAAAATATAATCACCATAAAATATATTTATGTTATGTGAAATTACAAATGTAAAAATGATGGTGTAAAATATACATAAAATATAATTTTTTTGATCTTATGACCTATATTTTTATTTTTATGTCAAATTTTACGTAATGAATCCATATTAATGTAACTATTTGTATTACAAATATAATTTTTTTATGAAAGGTTCATAAAAGTACCTCGGATGAAGAATAAATTAATTATTACCCTATTTGATGAATAGTTTCACTAGTGTAACATGTAAGGCACATTTGATCATGAATCCCTATATAATATAATAACGACAATAGTTTTGAAAATTGCTTTTGGATCCCGATCTTCATGGAGCCCTTAATTTTGAAAGTTCGAAAAACATTTTTTATATCTGAAAATTTTCTGAAAAAAATATACACACATACATATACATGTATATTAATTGTTTGCAAAATTTCACAATGAAATACATTTGTATACGATCTATAAAAAAATAACAAAATCACGTATTTCTAGCATATGTACTATTCACTATTAAAGTACATGATTCTTTATGTGTGTGCAGCTCAAACCAAAGTGTATTTCATCATGAATTTTTCAAAAAATGCAGTATGCATCTATATGCTCATGTGTATTTTTCAGAATTTTTTGAAATTTAAAATATGTTTTTGAATTTTTCAAAGAAAAAGCTCCAACGGAACTCGGGCTCCAAACATCCTCACTCCAATAGTTCAATTTATACTCTAGAAGTTTTCATCAGTATTTATATAATCACACACTGCAAACTATTGTTAAGATATTTATTAGAACATACATTCTAAAGATTCCTACCAACATATTTAAGGATATTAAAATTTAAAATACAAAAACACACACAAACACATGCATGCATGCACAAAAATATACATATAAAATATATAATTCATTTAATTATCAATTTAGATTGATTTTATCTTTTTTGTTTTAAATAATATACATCACAATAGTATAACAAATGACACTAGTTAATATCTCACATCATATTTATTTGGTTAAATATGCTAACAGATAACATAAATATGTACCGTTAAGACCATAGTAAAAAAGGTATACATAAGTATATGAGTTTAATATAAATTACATTTAGTTTAACTCACTATGGATCAAACATTGTTTACGTTAGTCATGTATGAATGTTTTCGTGGTGATGACAAATAACAATGTCTTATTCTCTACCTGAATTTCAATACATCGGTTTTTTTTGTCTCAAAATCCTGGATTTATATGGCTTTTACAATTGTGAGAGTGTGTATGCGATAGATCATATAATTAGATTATTTTTCATCGATTCAAACTAAATGAGATGTATACTTGAATCCGTTATCCGGTCTATCATGTTCCTATCATCCTACCTATAAGACACTCAACTAAGACCATCTCCAATTCTTCAAAGGATCTCCTGCTGGATATATTAGCAATTTTCCAAACAATTTAATTCCTAGATAA